>JBBDGP010000864.1:2710000-3910000 GCA_037952835.1 Lithobates septentrionalis | reverse complement strand
GACTAAGATGATAATAATAAGAAAACCTCAAGCTAAGTTCCATGAATAAGAATGATTGCTTTTTTACCAGGGATACAACACTGTCAAGTTAATGTGGCCAATCTGTGCCTTGTTAAAATACCACAGCCAGAACCATGCCATGCTAAAGTCAGAATGATGACATTCTACCAAAATACCCAGGGCCAATGTATAACATAGCATCTGACATTTTACTAGAATTATATTTTTTTGTTTATTACATAATACCAGTAGGGATGAGCCCGATGTTCGAGTCGAACGTAAGTTTGACTCGAACATCGGGTGTTCGCCGAATAGCAAACAATTTGGGGTGTTCGCGGCAAATTCGAAAGCCGCGGAAGACCCTTTAAAAGTCTATAGGAGAAATCAAAAGTGCTAATTTTAAAGGCTTATATGCATGGTATTGTCATAAAAAGTGTTTAGGGACCTGGGTCCTGCCCCAGGGGACATGTATCAATGCAAAAAAAAGTTTTAAAAATATCAGTTTTTTCGGGAGCAGTGATTTTAATAATGCTTAAAGTGAAACAATAAAAGTGAAATATTCCTTTAAATTTCGTACCGGGGGGGGGGGGGGGGGGTGTGTCTATAGTATGCCTGTAAAGTGGCGCATTTTTCCCGAGTATAGAACAGTCCCTGCACAAAATGACATTTCTAAAGGAAAAAAAGTAATTTAAAAGTACTTGCGGCTATAATGAATTGTCGGTCCCGGCAATACAGATAAAAGAAGTCATTAAAAAAACCGGCATGGGATCCCCCCAGTCCATTACCAGGCCCTTTGGGTCTGGTATGAATATTAAGGGGAACCCCAAACCAAAATGTAAAAAAAAAATTGTGTGGGGGTCCCCCCAAATTCCATACCAGGCCCTTCAGGTCTGGTATGTGTATTAAGGGGAACCCCGGGCAAATTTTTTTTTAAAAAATGGCGTGGGGTCCCCCCAAAATCCTTCAGGTCTGGTATGGATTTTAAGGGGAACCCCACGCCAAAATAAAAAAAAAATGACGTGGGGGTCATCTAAGACATTGACCGGAAGTGATGTGTGCGCTCCACAGGCCAAGTAACCTGGAAGTGGATCGTTGGTGTAAACAGCAGTTTCTCTCCTTTCATTACCGGCGACCGGGTGAATATACAGGCACATTGCACTTTATTATCGCTCCAAGATAACTTGAATTCTGTACGCATAACTTGTAAGGGGTTTTTTTTGGTCTTAAAAACTTTATGCAGTATTACACTATGTGGATAATTTTTTCCTTCACACGGTTTTACTGGAGCCCTATACAGCGTGACTGGTATTTGGTGGAAGCTTTGGTTAGAGCGGTGAAGAGGGTTTTATAACTAAAGGCGCATTACTACTGCATCTCTGGTGACTGTACCCCCAAAGGAGAGAATCTCCTCATGTGGTGAAGTGTATGGTGGAAGGTGTTTTCAACATATCAGAACACAAGTTATAACAGATCTCCTTCGTTCCTACTGACTCATATATAAACTGTATATGGAAGTTTGTCATTGGACTTTATTTGACAAGAGCGCTGCTACAATATTTTAAAGGACTACATGTTTTAGAGTGTGTTTTTTAGCATTGTTTTTTTTTTTAGTACTAGGCAACATGGGGAGGGTGCAAAGGCCTCATCCCCACAACCTTTGTGGGGGTCTGCGGGCGGGGGGCTTATCGGAATCTGAAAGCCCCCTTTAACAAGGGGGCCCCCAGATCCCGCCCCTTCCTTATGTGAATGGGTATTGGATACATTGTTTCCCTACACATCCACCAAGAAAAGTGTCACAAAAGTAAAAAAGACAGAAGACCGTTTTGGACAATTCCTTTATTAAAAAAAAGTGTCCTGCATTTTCAATCCATCTTCAATCACAGCGTCGACAACCAGGGAAAAAAAAACAGGAAACCTCCGCCTCCATGGGAGGCATCCCGCTGACTGCAGCCTTTTCATGATGACAGCTGGTATATAGCTGAGGGCGGGATTACCCGGTGACATAACCGGACGACCCTGTATCCTTCTGACGTCATGTGACATCATGTGACGTCAGAGGGGGGCGGGGGTCACCTGTTTTAACACTTTTTTTGGTTTATGTGTAGGGGTGCAATGCACACGATACCCATTCACATGGGGGGGCCAGGATCTGAGGGCCCCCTTGTTAAAGGGGTCTTCCAGATTCTGATAAGCCCCCCGCCCACAGACCCCCACAACCACCGGGCAAGGGTTGTGGGGAAGAGGCCCTTGTCTCCATCAACATGGGGACAAGGTGTTTTGGGGGGACCCCAAAGCACCCTCCCCATGTTGAAGGAATGTGGCCTGGTACAGTTCAGGAGGGGGGGGGGGGCGCTCTCTCGTCCCCACCTTTTCCTGCAGCCTGCCAGGTTGCGTGCTCAGATAAGGGTCTGGTATGGATTTTGGGGGGAACCCCCGTGCCATTTTTTTATTCTGGTGCGGGATTCCCCTTAAAATCCATACCAGACCTGAAGGGCTTGGCATGGATTTTGGAGGGACCCCACGCCATTTTTTTTGGCGCAGGGTATCCCTTTATCTCCATACCAAACCCAAAGGGCCTGGTAATGGACTGGGGGGGGGGAACTCACACCGTTTTTTTCAATGATTTGTATGTATATTGCCGAGATATGGCATTACATTACAGCCGCAAGCAGTTTTAACTGAAAAATTTTCATTTAGAAATGTCATTTTGCTGCTCTCATTCATTACACTACGTACGGCCGCTATGTAAGCAGCTTTACATAGTGTGGGGTGTGGACTTAGCCCCCTGAGCCATGATTGGCCAAAGGCACCCTGCTTTTGGGCAATCATGGCTCTCACAGCAGACTGGGCTGTGATTGGCCAAAGCATGCAGGTCAGGTGCATGCTTTGGCCAATCAGCAGCCGTCAATGCACTGCGATCTTGCAGTGCATTGACGGTCTCGCAGTGCATTATGGGGCATTCTGCGGGCGCTCAAATTTCCCGCGAACGTCCCATAATGTTCTAAATTCAGCGAACGGGCGAACACTTACAATCGACTCAAACATCGGGCTCTTCCCTAATCTCAATTTACAAGCATTTGCAATTAGAGAAAAAAAATTATTTTTTGTGAGAAAGAACTTTGCTTGGGATGTGTCCAGGACCAGACTCAATGATCTAGGTGAAGGGAAGGCCAGAGACCAGATTTATTGAAACTGATCACCCAGCCAAAGGCTTGGATGATCTGAACAGTCCTGTGGACATTTTCTGATAGCTCGGGGGGGAGATGATTCCTTGAGAAGAAGATCGTCTAGACAGCCTGTTAGTTGGATGTTCTGAGTTCTGAGAAGGGCAAGCAAAGGTGCTAAGACTTTTGTGAACACTCTGGAAGCAGAGGATAGGCCAAAGGATAGTGCAACAAACTGGAAGTGGTTGTCTGCCAATGCAACGCACAGAGAACACTGATGAGGTGGGTAAATGGAAACATGGAGATAGGCATGATGCCATGTATTCCTCTTGTCTCAAAGAGGTATTTATTGACCTTGTGGATTCTTTACAAAAATTTCTAATTTGAATGAATTTGTTGACAGATTTTAAATGCAGAATAGGGCAAATAGGTCTTGGTACTGTGAAGTTTGATTAGAATACTTTGAATCTGTCTTGTGGCGGTGCTGGCACAACAACATCTTGGCACAAGAAGTGGTTTAGGAATTCTGCAAATATAACTGTCCTTGGGCAGTTTTTGGATAATTTGAAAGAAGAAAGTGGTGAGGTGATAATGTTTTGAACTGTATTTGTACCCCTTTGAAACCACGGATTGAACCCACAGATCTGGGATGTCTGTGACTAGGGATGAGCTTCGTGTTCGAGTCGAACCCATGTTCGACTCGAACATCGGCTGTTCGACCGTCCGTCGAATTGCGAACGTTATGGGCCGTTCGCGCCAAATTCGTGTGGCGCGTCACGGCCCATAATTCACTGCGGCATCGCAGTGCATTGCTGGCTGATGATTGGCCAAGCATGCACTATGACCCGCATGCTTGGCCAATCACAGCGCCGTCAGTAGAGAGAGCTGTAATTGGCCAAAGCCAGGGTGGCTTTGGCCAATTATGGCTCAGGGGATTTAGTACACGCCCCACACTATATAAGGCCGCCTGCACGGCGGCCCTGTGTAGTGTGTTCCGGTGTGCTAATAGAGAGAGAGACAGACAGTGTCATTTGATTTGAGTTAGCTAGATTAGGCTAGATCTGTTCCTGCTATTTACATTTAGTGCAGTGCGTCCTGCTCACAGTGTTCAGCTAGATCCGTTCCTGCTATTTACATTTAGTGCAGTGCGTCCTGCTCACAGTGTTCAGCTAGATCCGTTCCTGCTATTTACATTTAGTGCAGTCAGTGCGTCCTGCTCACAGTGTTCAGCTAGATCTGTTCCTGCTATTTACATTTAGTGCAGTCAGTGCGTCCTGCTCACAGTGTTCAGCTAGATCTGTTCCTGCTATTTACATTTAGTGCAGTGCGTCCTGCTCACAGTGTTCAGCTAGATCCGTTCCTGCTATTTACATTTAGTGCAGTGCGTCCTGCTCACAGTGTTCAGCTAGATCCGTTCCTGCTATTTACATTTAGTGCAGTGCGTCCTGCTCACAGTGTTCAGCTAGATCCGTTCCTGCTAATTACATTTAGTGCAGTGCGTCCTGCTCACAGTGTTCAGCTAGATCTGTTCCTGCTATTTACATTTAGTGCAGTGCGTCCTGCTCACAGTGTTCAGCTAGATCTGTTCCTGCTATTTACATTTAGTGCAGTCAGTGCGTCCTGCTCACAGTGTTCAGCTAGATCCGTTCCTGCTATTTACATTTAGTGCAGTCAGTGCGTCCTGCTCACAGTGTTCAGCTAGATCTGTTCCTGCTATTTACATTTAGTGCAGTCAGTGCGTCCTGCTCACAGTGTTCAGCTAGATCTGTTCCTGCTATTTACATTTAGTGCAGTGCGTCCTGCTCACAGTGTTCAGCTAGATCCGTTCCTGCTATTTACATTTAGTGCAGTGCGTCCTGCTCACAGTGTTCAGCTAGATCCGTTCCTGCTATTTACATTTAGTGCAGTGCGTCCTGCTCACAGTGTTCAGCTAGATCCGTTCCTGCTATTTACATTTAGTGCAGTGCGTCCTGCTCACAGTGTTCAGCTAGATCTGTTCCTGCTATTTACATTTAGTGCAGTGCGTCCTGCTCACAGTGTTCAGCTAGATCTGTTCCTGCTATTTACATTTAGTGCAGTCAGTGCGTCCTGCTCACAGTGTTCAGCTAGATCCGTTCCTGCTATTTACATTTAGTGCAGTGCGTCCTGCTCACAGTGTTCAGCTAGATCTGTTCCTGCTATTTACATTTAGTGCAGTGCGTCCTGCTCACAGTGTTCAGCTAGATCCGTTCCTGCTATTTACATTTAGTGCAGTCAGTGCGTCCTGCTCACAGTGTTCAGCTAGATCCGTTCCTGCTATTTACATTTAGTGCAGTCAGTGCGTCCTGCTCACAGTGTTCAGCTAGATCCGTTCCTGCTATTTACATTTAGTGCAGTGGGTCCTGCTCACAGTGTTCAGCTAGATCCGTTCCTGCTATTTACATTTAGTGCAGTCAGTGCGTCCTGCTCACAGTGTTCAGCTAGATCCGTTCCTGCTATTTACATTTAGTGCAGTGCGTCCTGCTCACAGTGTTCAGCTAGATCTGTTCCTGCTATTTACATTTAGTGCAGTGCGTCCTGCTCACAGTGTTCAGCTAGATCCGTTCCTGCTATTTACATTTAGTGCAGTCAGTGCGTCCTGCTCACAGTGTTCAGCTAGATCCGTTCCTGCTATTTACATTTAGTGCAGTCAGTGCGTCCTGCTCACAGTGTTCAGCTAGATCTGTTCCTGCTATTTACATTTAGTGCAGTCAGTGCGTCCTGCTCACAGTGTTCAGCTAGATCCGTTCCTGCTATTTACATTTAGTGCAGTGCGTCCTGCTCACAGTGTTCAGCTAGATCTGTTCCTGCTATTTACATTTAGTGCAGTGCGTCCTGCTCACAGTGTTCAGCTAGATCCGTTCCTGCTATTTACATTTAGTGCAGTCAGTGCGTCCTGCTCACAGTGTTCAGCTAGATCCGTTCCTGCTATTTACATTTAGTGCAGTCAGTGCGTCCTGCTCACAGTGTTCAGCTAGATCTGTTCCTGCTATTTACATTTAGTGCAGTCAGTGCGTCCTGCTCACAGTGTTCAGCTAGATCTGTTCCTGCTATTTACATTTAGTGCAGTGCGTCCTGCTCACAGTGTTCAGCTAGATCCGTTCCTGCTATTTACATTTAGTGCAGTGCGTCCTGCTCACAGTGTTCAGCTAGATCCGTTCCTGCTATTTACATTTAGTGCAGTGCGTCCTGCTCACAGTGTTCAGCTAGATCCGTTCCTGCTATTTACATTTAGTGCAGTGCGTCCTGCTCACAGTGTTCAGCTAGATCTGTTCCTGCTATTTACATTTAGTGCAGTGCGTCCTGCTCACAGTGTTCAGCTAGATCTGTTCCTGCTATTTACATTTAGTGCAGTCAGTGCGTCCTGCTCACAGTGTTCAGCTAGATCCGTTCCTGCTATTTACATTTAGTGCAGTCAGTGCGTCCTGCTCACAGTGTTCAGCTAGATCCGTTCCTGCTATTTACATTTAGTGCAGTCAGTGCGTCCTGCTCACAGTGTTCAGCTAGATCTGTTCCTGCTATTTACATTTAGTGCAGTCAGTGCGTCCTGCTCACAGTGTTCAGCTAGATCCGTTCCTGCTATTTACATTTAGTGCAGTGCGTCCTGCTCACAGTGTTCAGCTAGATCTGTTCCTGCTATTTACATTTAGTGCAGTGCGTCCTGCTCACAGTGTTCAGCTAGATCCGTTCCTGCTATTTACATTTAGTGCAGTCAGTGCGTCCTGCTCACAGTGTTCAGCTAGATCCGTTCCTGCTATTTACATTTAGTGCAGTCAGTGCGTCCTGCTCACAGTGTTCAGCTAGATCTGTTCCTGCTATTTACATTTAGTGCAGTCAGTGCGTCCTGCTCACAGTGTTCAGCTAGATCTGTTCCTGCTATTTACATTTAGTGCAGTGCGTCCTGCTCACAGTGTTCAGCTAGATCCGTTCCTGCTATTTACATTTAGTGCAGTGCGTCCTGCTCACAGTGTTCAGCTAGATCCGTTCCTGCTATTTACATTTAGTGCAGTGCGTCCTGCTCACAGTGTTCAGCTAGATCCGTTCCTGCTATTTACATTTAGTGCAGTGCGTCCTGCTCACAGTGTTCAGCTAGATCTGTTCCTGCTATTTACATTTAGTGCAGTGCGTCCTGCTCACAGTGTTCAGCTAGATCTGTTCCTGCTATTTACATTTAGTGCAGTCAGTGCGTCCTGCTCACAGTGTTCAGCTAGATCCGTTCCTGCTATTTACATTTAGTGCAGTGCGTCCTGCTCACAGTGTTCAGCTAGATCTGTTCCTGCTATTTACATTTAGTGCAGTGCGTCCTGCTCACAGTGTTCAGCTAGATCCGTTCCTGCTATTTACATTTAGTGCAGTCAGTGCGTCCTGCTCACAGTGTTCAGCTAGATCCGTTCCTGCTATTTACATTTAGTGCAGTCAGTGCGTCCTGCTCACAGTGTTCAGCTAGATCCGTTCCTGCTATTTACATTTAGTGCAGTGCGTCCTGCTCACAGTGTTCAGCTAGATCCGTTCCTGTTATCTTCCTACTGACAGGCAGGCTTGTCTGGTTACAGTATATAAAGCTACCTGAAGAAAATTACAGGTGTTCTATCCCAGCTTAGTGCAGCTACAGGCCATTAGTATGTCTGGAAGGCCAAGAAGGAGAGGCAGACAGTCACAAGCCAATAAGAGAGGGCAAGCAGGCTCTGTGTCTAGTGCTGGTCGTGGAGACGGTGCATCCTCATCAGCCCGTGGCCATGGGACACGCTTGGCCTTTTTTTCGGCAGCTGGCCGTGTTGAGCCGCAACATGCAGAAAACTTGGTCGAGTGGATGACCAAGCCGTCCTCATCCTCCTCATCCTCTCTCACCCATGCCCAGGGTGCTTTGTCTGGCAAAGCAGCGGCCTCTTCCCTCAGCTCAATGTCATCAGTGACTCCTTCCCTAGCTCCACCATGTCCTCATGAGGATTCCCTCGAACTGTTTGACCACAGTGTTGGATACATGCTCCAGGAGGATGCCCAGCGTTTGGAAGGCTCTGATGATGATACTGAGCTCGATGAAGGCAGTAACATGAGCACGGACAGAGGGGGTGCCCAAGAAGGACAGCAATCTGGCAGTCATGCTCCCCCTGCTGCAGCATACTGCCAGGTTTGCTCCAGTGATGAGGAGGGAGGGGATGATGAGGTCACTGACTCAACGTGGGTGCCTGATAGGAGAGAGGAGGAGGAGGAGGAGGAGGAGGCGGCACATCACCAACGAGGCAGGATGCCCTCCAGGGGCCAGCCTAAGGGCAGCACATTGACTGCATCACACCCCAAAGCTCCACATGTGCAGGGCGCTGCAGTCTCTGCGCGTTATTCAAAAAGTTCTTTGGTGTGGGCCTTTTTTGAGACGAGTGCATCAGATCGCACCGCTGCTATTTGCAACATATGTCTCAAGCGTATCTCGCGTGGCCAAAACATCTCCCGCTTGGGTACCACATGCTTGACCAGACATATGTTGACCTGCCATGCAGTTCGTTGGCAAGCATATCTAAAAGACCCACACCAAAGAACAAAGAGGATCTCTCCTTGCTCCTCATCAGCTGAGATTTCCAACCCCACTAGACCTTCAGTCCTCTCTGAGACCTGCACTGAGAGGAATGAAGGTGTAGAATTAGGTGTGTCACAGCCAAGTACTTGTGGGCAATCTGCTTTTGGTACACCGACGCCAGATTGTACCAGGCAAATTTCCCTGCCCCAGCTGCTGCACCGCCGAAAGAAGTTTGCTCCCAGCCATCCACATGCCCAGCGGTTGAATGCTAGCTTGGCAAAATTGCTAGCACTTCAACTGCTGCCTTTTCAGTTGGTAGACTCTGCCCCCTTCCGTGAGTTTGTGGAATGTGCGGTTCCTCAGTGGCAGGTACCCAAACGCCACTTTTTCTCACGGAAGGCGATTCCAGCTCTCTACCGGCATGTGGAAGGCAATGTCCATGCCTCGCTGGACAGGGCGGTCAGCGGTAAGGTGCATATTACCGCTGACTCATGGTCCAGCAGGCATGGACAGGGACGTTACTTAAGTTTCACGGCGCATTGGGTGACTCTGCTGGCAGCTGGGAAGGATGCAGGACAAGGTGCAGTAGTGTTGGAGGTTGTTCCGCCACCACGCCTCCAAAATGCTGATTGTGACACACCTCTCTCCTCCACCCCCTCCTCTTCTTCTTCCTCCATGGCCTCTTCCTCGGAACCAGCGGTGCTCCATAGGCGTTCAAGGGGCTACGCAAGTACGCAGGCCAAAAGATGCCATGCGGTGCTTGAGCTGGTGTGCTTGGGGGACAGGAGCCACACTGGGGCAGAGCTTCTGTCAGCTCTGCAGGGGCAGGTTCAGAGGTGGTTGACGCCACGCCAACTTAAGGCAGGAATGGTGGTTTGCGACAATGGCACCAACCTCCTCTCTGCCCTCCGACAGGGACAACTGACCCATGTGCCCTGTTTGGCTCACGTCCTTAACTTGGTGGTGCAGCGGTTCTTGGGCAGGTACCCGGGCTTACAGGATGTCCTGAGGCAGGCCAGGAAAGTCTGTGTGCATTTCCGCCGGTCATATAATGCCAGTGCTCGGCTGACGGACCTCCAAAAGGAGTTTAACCTGCCCAAGAACCGCCTAATCTGTGACATGCCCACCAGGTGGAACTCGACATTGGCCATGCTGCAGCGGCTGCACACGCAGCAGAGGGCCATCAATGAGTACCTGTGCGACTATGGCACCAGGACAGGGTCAGGGGACCTTGGTTTTTTTTCCCCACGCCAGTGGGCCATGATCAGGGATGCATGCACTGTCCTGTCACCATTCGAGGAGGCCACGAGGATGGTGAGCACTGACAGTGCATGCATCAGTGACACTGTCCCCCTTGTCCACCTGTTGGAGCACACGCTGCGTGGAATAATGGACAGGGCACTTGAGGCAGAACAGAGGCAGGAAGAGGAGGACTTCCTTAGCTCTCAAGGCCCCCTTTATCCAGACAGTGTTCCTGCGTGCCCGCCGATCACACAGGAAGAGGACGAGGAGGAGGAGGAGGAGGAGGAGGAGGAGGAAGATTGTGTCAGTATGGAGGTGGAGCCTGGCACTCAGCATCAGCAGTCTTTAAGGGATCAGTCCCAAGGAACACATGGACTTGTACGTGGCTGGGAGGAGGTGGCTGCGGACGTTGTTGTCCTTAGTGACCCAGAGGACTCCGGACCGAATGCCTCAGCAAACCTACGCTGCATGGCCTCCCTGATCCTGCAAAGCCTGCGTAAGGATCCTCGTATTCGTGGTATCAAGGAGAAGGACCAATACTGACTGGCAACCCTCCTTGATCCACGTTACAAGGGTAAGGTTGCGGACCTTATCTTGCCATCGCAGAGGGAGCAGAGGATGAAACATCTTCGGGAGGCCTTGCAGAAAGGTCTGTGCAACGCGTTCCCAGAGACTGGGAGGTTACAAACTCCTGTTTCTGGACAACGTGTTGCTGAGGCTTCGGTCAGTCAAAGAAGGAGCGGTGGAGAAGGTGGCCGTCTGACCGATGCGTTCAGACAATTTTTTGGTCCGCAGCCCCAAGGTATGATCGGTTCCAGCAACCATCGCCAGCGTCTGTTTTACATGGTGCAGGAATACCTAGGGGCAAGATCAGACTTGGACACCTTTCCCACCGAAAATCCTCTGGGTTACTGGGTCTTGAGGATGGATCACTGGCCAGAGCTTGCACAGTATGCAATTGAGCTACTGGCCTGTCCTGCATCCAGCGTTCTTTCGGAACGCACATTCAGTGCTGCTGGAGGCGTGGTAACCAATCACAGGGTGCGTCTGTCCACTGACTCGGTCGATCGGCTGACCTTCATAAAAATGAATCAGTCTTGGATCACCACCAGCTACCAAGCACCTGATGCTGATGTAACTGAATAATTTTTTTCAGATCCCTTCAAAGACTGCCTATGCTGATGCTGAGTGACTATCCCTGAGTAATTATCCTCTTCCTCCTCAATCATCACGCTGATAGCTTGTAAGAACATTTTTGGTTCTGGGCGCCACCACCAGTGCCTAAGGCACAATTTTTCAGCCCCTGTATAACAGGGGCGTGTAATTACAATTTTTGATGTAATACTTTGCAGCAGGGCTCGTTCCTGCATTCCAACTAGAGTGTCTGTGAGGGGTTGCAGTGTTGTGGCACCAGCACCAGTGCCTAAGGCCCAATTTTTCTGCCCCTGTCTAACAGGGGCGTGTAATTACAATTTTTGATGCAATACTTTGCAGCAGGGCTCGTTCCTGCGTTCCAACTAGAGTGTCTGTGAGGGGTTGCAGTGTTGTGGCACCAGCACCAGTGCCTAAGGCCCAATTTTTCTGCCCCTGTCTAACAGGGGCGTGTAATTACAATTTTTGATGCAATACTTTGCAGCAGGGCTCGTTCCTGCGTTCCAACTAGAGTGTCTGTGAGGGGTTGCAGTGTTGTGGCACCAGCACCAGTGCCTAAGGCCTAATTTTTCAGCTCCTGTTCAACAGGGGCATGTAATTACAATTCTTGATCTAATATTTCACAGCAGGGCCCTGTGAGGGCTTACAGTGTTTTGGCCACAGCAACACCTAAGGCCCAAATTTCTGCTGAGTATATAGGGCAGGACCCTACTTTCAAACATCTAACTTACAAACGACTCCTACTTGCAAACGGAAGGAGACAACAGGAAGTGAGATGAAATCTACCCCTAGGAAGGGAAATTCTCTCATGTAAGAGTTAATATGGGAAAACAATTTCTCCTTTCCACTGATGCTTTCCAATCCTTGTTCCACAAAAAAACCCAAATTTTCAAAAAACATTTTTCATTGGGACAAAAAAGTGAGGTGAAATCTTCTGAAGAGGAGGAAAGACGCAAAACAAATGTCACAGGGGTGATAACCCTTCCCTATGTTTTCCAAAAAGCTTAGAAAAGATTTTTTGGCTGGAGCTAAACACGTTAAAAATGTTCAAAATTACAAACAGATTCTACTTAACAACAAACCTACAGTCCCTGTCTTGTTTGCACCGCCTGTATACTGCTGTTCAGAGTATATAGGAACCTTTCCTTATTTTAATTTGGGTGCGGGGTTCCCCTTAATATCCATACAAGACCCAAAGGGCCTGGTAATGGACTGGGGGGTACCCATGCCGTTTGTCTCACTGATTTTCATCCATATTGCCAGGACCCGACATGACATTAAACCCGCAAGCAGTTTTAAATGAGATTTTTTCCTTTAAAAATGACATTTGGTGCAGGGACTGTTCTAAACATGGGAAACACGCGTCACTTTACAGGCATACTATAGACACCCCCCAGGTACGATATTTAAAGGAATATTTCACTTTTTTTTTTTTTACTTTAAGCATCATTAAAATCACTGCTCCCGAAAAAACGTCCGTTTTTAAAAGTTTTTTTTGCATTGATACATGTCCCCTGGGGTAGGACCCGGGTCCCCACACCCTTTTTAGGACAATACCATGCAAATTAGCCTTTAAAATGAGCACTTTTGATTTCGAACGTTCGAGTCCCATAGACGTCAATGGGGTTCTAACGTTCGTGCAAACTTGCGGTCCGTTCGCGGGTTCTGGTGCGAACCGAACCGGGGGGTGTTCGGCTCATCCCTATCTGTGACCCAGAGAGAGGAAAACTGTAACAGACACCCCCCTACTCTTAGGAGTAAGGGTGTCCCTTCATTGTGAAGAGGACTTTGGGGAAGCCTTGGTGGCCTTGGTGGACCAAGCCTTGCTCCAAAAGGAATAGCTAAAATTATGTTTTGAATTTGAAGCCTTATTAGAACAGACAGGTGCTTTTGCATTTAGAGGAGCCAGGGGCTCTTGAGGAAGGTGAATGAGATAGAATAATATGTGGCGCTAGTCCATTGTCCCGTACCTGACTGCAGAGAAGCGAGATATCTTTGGTCTTGAGGAAGGTGGTTTTGGGATATTTCACTGTGAAAGTAAAACCTTCCCACCTGTGACTTCTTTAATGAATTGGTCAAGTGCCTCACCAAACAGCCCACCTGTGACTTCTTTAATGAATTGGTCAAGTGCCTCACCAAACAGATGTCTATGTGTGAGACACCTTTTGCAGGCAGCTTCAGCAGTCCAAGTTTTTAGTCATAAGATTCATAACAATAGAGATCACAGCCATTCTAGAAATTTGTTCTAGGGCAGATTCATAGAATAGCAGAGCAGAAAGCAATTCCTGTAACTACTATGTAACATTACAATCCTTAAATACAAGGCGATGTTGGTTGTTTCTGTGTCCTAATCCAGTTAGCTGCATTCTAACATACTGAAATTGCAGCAAAAGCTGGTTGCAAGGCTGGGCCTGCAAGCTCAAAGACAACCTTTAGAAGCGTCTCAAATTTTCTATCTGCAAAATCTTTGAAACAAGGAACATCTTCAATAGGAACATTGAGATGTTTATTTAGGACAGAGATAGCAGGATCAACTACAGGAATAGCCCACTTCATTGTAAAAATTATTTCAGGAGTGACCCAGTTGTCAAAGACTATATTGGTTCATGAACAGGGCATTCTTTGCAGAATTTTGCAGGTCTCCTTGTACCTAAAGGGACATGGCGAGGAAAATCACAATACTAAGAGGCAATGAGCTTTTTAACATTAGCAAGCATGTTGCGTGAAGCTTCCTCTTTAGTATAGTGACAATCTAGGGGAGAAAAACCTTCCACAGCTTCCTCCTCTTATTTGGCTCTTATAACCTCTTTATTCCCTTCTGGGTCTGAATCCTGTAGGCCTGGCATATCAGGATCCAACTTCAGCTGAGATATGGGACTAGAAGATGAGTGATGGTGTTTTTGGGTCCTGTAGAAAGAAAGTATCAAGGTCATAATCTGTCTGAAGAAATGTGACATAGATGCAGAGATTGTGACATAGATTCTGCTTTACTCAAATAGGCCTGAAACAAAAGAATCAGTTGCTGGGATTTGTGTTAGTGTTGCTTCGTGCTTTGGTGCAAGAGGCACATCGTCACTCTGATGTTGAGAGTTGTGTGGGCGTTCAGCAGAGTGAATGTTTGCCTGCAATTCTGCATTGACTCCCTTTTGCCTGGTCTCTGCCATAGCTACAAGTGAGGTTATTCCTCTGTGAGTAGTCATGGAAAAATGTGTGTCCTATAAAGCTGGGCTCAAAATTTCAAATCAGAGCTACTAGCCAGGCCTTAAGGGTTACTCGCCACCAGTTGCCCTGCCCAATCCCACCCTGCCCCGCCCCTAATTCCCCCCCTAAACACGCCCTCTCATTATCTCATGAAATTACACTTAAATGTTTTATGCAGAATTAAATTACAAAATCAAATATTAACAACAACAGTGCCTATCAGTGCAGCCTCGCCTGTGCCCATCAATGCAGCCTCACCTGTGCCCATCATTGCAGCGTGACCCGTGCCCACCAATGCAGCCTCACCTGTGCCCATCATTGCAGTGTGACCAGTTCCCACCAATTCAAACTCACCTGTGTCTATCATTGCAGCGTGACCTGTGCTCACCAATGCAGCCTCACATATGCCCATCATTGCAGCGTGACCTGTGCCCATCAATGCAGCCTCACCTGTGCCCATCAGTGCAGCCTCACCTGTGTCCATCAATGCAGCCTCACCTGTGCCCATCTATGCAGCCTCACCTGTTCCCATCTAAGCAGTGTGACCAGTGCCCACTAATGTAGCCTCACCTGTGCCCATCATTGCAGCGTGACCTGTGCCCACCAATGCAGCCTCACCTGTGCCCATCATTGCAGCGTGACCAGTTCTCACCAATGCAGTCTCACTTGTGCCCATCATTGCAGCGTGATCAGTGCCCACCAATGCAGCCTCACCTGTGCCCATATATGCAGCGTGACCAGTGCCCACTAATGTAGCCTCACCTGTGCCCATCATTGCAGCGTGACCTGTGCCCACCAATGCAGCCTCACCTGTGCCCATCATTGCAGCGTGACCAGTTCTCACCAATGCAGTCTCACCTGTGCCTATCATTGCAGCGTGACCAGTGCCCACCAATGTAGCCTCACCTGTGCCCATCATTGCAGCTTGAGCAGTTCTCACCAATGCAGTGCCCACCAGTGCCCACTAATGCAGCCTCACCTGTGCCCATCATTGCAGCGTGACCTGTGCCCACCAATGCAGCCTCACCTGTGCCCATCATTGCAGCGTGACCAGTTCTCACCAATGCAGTCTCAATTGTGCCCATCATTGCAGCGTGACCAGTGCCCACCAATGTAGCCTCACCTGTGCCCATCATTGCAGCGTGAGCAGTTCTCACCAATGCAGCCTCACCTGTGCCCATCATTGCAGCGTGACCTGTGCCCACCAATGCAGCCTCACCTGTGCCCATCATTGCAGCGTGACCAGTTCTCACCAATGCAGTCTCACTTGTGCCCATCATTGCAGCGTGACCCGTGCCCACCAATGCAGCCTCACCTGTGCCCATCATTGCAGCGTGACCAGTTCCCACCAATGCAGCCTCACCTGTGACCATTATTGCAGCGTGCCCACCAATGCAGCCTCACCTGTGCCCATATATGCAGCGTGACCAGTGCCCACTAATGCAGCCTCACCTGTTCCCATATATGCAGCGTGACCAGTGCCCACTAATGTAGTCTCACCTGTGCCCATCATTGCAGCGTGACCTGTGCCCACCAATGCAGCCTCACCTGTGCCCATCATTGCAGCTTGAGCAGTTCTCACCAATGCAGTGCCCACCAGTGCCCACTAATGCAGCCTCACCTGTGCCCATCATTGCAGCATGACCTGTGCCCACCAATGCAGCCTCACCTGTGCCCATCATTGCAGCGTGACCAGTTCTCACCAATTCAGTCTCACTTGTGCCCATCATTGCAGCATGACCAGTGCCCACCAATGTAGCCTCACCTGTGCCCATCATTGCAGCGTGAGCAGTTCTCACCAATGCAGCCTCACCTGTGCCCATCATTGCAGCATGACCTGTGCCCACCAATGCAGCCTCACCTGTGCCCATCATTGCAGTGTGACCAGTTCTCACCAATGCAGTCTCACTTGTGCCCATCATTGCAGCGTGACCCGTGCCCACCAATGCAGCCTCACCTGTGCCCATCATTGCAGCGTGACCAGTTCCCACCAATGCAGCCTCACCTGTGACCATTATTGCAGCGTGCCCACCAATGCAGCCTCACCTGTGCCCATATATGCAGCGTGACCAGTGCCCACTAATGCAGCCTCACCTGTTCCCATGATTGCAGCGTTACCAGTGCCCACCAAAACAGCCTCACCTGTGCCCATCATTGCAGCATGACCTGTGCCCATCATTGCAGCCTCACCTGTGCACATCATTGCAGCGTGACCTGTGCCCACCAATGCAGTCTCACCTGTGCCCATCATTGCAGCGTGACCAGTTCTCACCAATGCAGCCTCACCTGTGCCCATCATTGCAGCGTGACCTGTTCCCACCAATGCAGCCTCACCTTTGCCCATCATTGCAGCGTGACCAGTTCTCACCAATGCAGTCTCACCTGTGCCCATCATTGCAGCGTGACCAGTGCCAACCAGTGTAGCCTCACTTGTGCCCATCATTGCAGCGTGACCTGTGCCCACCAATGCAGCCTCACCTGTGCCCATCATTGCAGAGTGACCAGTTCCCACCAATGCAGCCTCACCTGTGCCCATTATTGCAGTGTGACCAGTGCCCACCAATGCAGCCTCACCTGTGCCCATGATTGCAGTGTGACCAGTGCCCACCAATGTAGCCTCACCTGTGCGCATCATTGCAGCCTCACCTGTGCCTATCATTGCAGCGTGACCTGTGCCCGCCAATGCAGCCTCACCTGTGCCCATCATTGCAGCGTGACCAGTGCCCACCAATGCAGCCTCGCCTGTGCCCATGATTGCAGTGTGACCAGTGCAGAGGAAGAGGAGAACTGGCCGGAGTACAGAGCAGGGACTGACCGCTGTAACAGCTTACATTTGAATTACCGTCCGCTCGCGGTCACACACAGCCCTGCCTCCTGACCCGGCGTCTGTGACAGGCAGAACACGTCCTGGCATTAGAGCGGCATTCTGTCAATCATTGGCGCTGGATCAGGAGGTGGGGCTGTGTGTGACCACCAGTTGACAGCAATTCAAATGTAAGCTGTTACAGCAGGCATTCCCTGTTCTGTACTCCAGCCGGCTCTCCTCTTCCTCCATGCTCTTTTCCCTCGGGGTGATCACTGGGAGAACAGCTCCCATTCAACCCTACCTGCCGGCAGTGCTCACCACCCCTGTTCCCAGGCAGGCATCCTCGCCAGCAGTCATTTTCCACTCGCGTGGAAGATTTGAGGGTTGGCCTATAGGATAAGTAAGGGGTACATGGTAACCCAGGTTTAGACTGTCCTGTAATGAATCTTCATGGTGAGAGTGCAGGAAGAAGCACCTAAGCACTTTATAAGGGCCACCTGAGACTAAGCTCTGAGTGGCTGATTTTTAATGCCAAGTTTGAAATGTTTGCACTGTGAAATGAATACATTCCAAAAATAGCTACATTTTTACAGTAACGGTCAGAAATACAGGCAGACCCTGTCTTTCCTAAAGACACTGGACTGTACATTAGGTCCAGGATTTATCCATCGCAGTGGGCAACCCCCTGAGGGGTCTTCAGGGAGTGGGTTCCATAGTGTTGGAGAATGTCCCTGGGCCTGTGTAGTACCCTGCGGCTAACTCAAGGCATTGCACCAAGGTTTTCCCCACAGTATGGGTTCCGGGTATAGCTCCCAAGGTTTTACAGAGGTTGTGCAGATTCAGATGCATTGCTTCTATGCTGGCATTAGAGGACAGTGTGAGCTTGAGTGAAAAATTGGAAAATACAATAATAAAGAAAAATAATAAACGATTTAAGCTAGTCCAGCGAGAAAAGGTCCATCACTTTCAGACACTAGCACAAAACTGCGGAGTGTATAGAGGTGGGGGCATATCTTTTAAAGCTTTGCCAGTGCCCAGTTACCTAAAGGTACACTTCTATAACCCACTGTGTATGAATATTCTACCTGTGTCCTGTACTGTATGATTAAGATAGACATGTGTCCTTCTTTTGTCACTGGGATTAGGGAGTCTTCAAAAAAACTTGGAACCAATGGTGTTTCGATTGTGAGACTGTTTGTGATGGAATTTTTTTTTAAAGAAAAGATGGAAATATAATTTTTTTTCACATGTATAAGCTTCCAATCCACCAATCAGAGTAGCTGTCCCTAAAAAATCTTAGCACCCTGAGCTGGTTTAAGCTTAAGTTTCTAGCTTTTTTTTTTTTTTTTTGGATAGAACAAGGAATGTTTGAAACTCCTGTCAGGTTTTTATTGCTGCCTGTTTCTCTGCTGGGGAAATTCACCCTCTGTGGATGAAATTGAGAAATCTGAAATGGACCACACATAAAGAATGAAAAAGATATAACAAACAATATAAAGTAGGCTTTCTCCAACTGGAGCAAAGGTATCTGATACTCAGTAACCAATGTTAGGTCAATAGAATTGGATTCTATGAGAAAGACATGTACAGATGTTGTCAAGAACTTGTTATTAAAAAAAATGAAATAAAATGGATTGAGATGGAAAAGCAAGACCTAGGGGTATTCTATCATGTTGTAGTCCCAGTCTGACGTTTTCTGTTTTCTTGATGGTTTTTGACAATAATCTTTTACCAAAAAACAAAGGCAAAGGTTGTTAATTCAGCTGTAATTACTTTGCCATTTAGAAAGCCTTGGAAGATGTATCTGCATGAGCCCCTAAGCAGTGGGTAAACGCGTTTTTTGGAATTGTTGCACCAGGTAGGGCATATGATTAAAGTAGCACATCCCTGGGGTCATTCCTAGAAACAAATAGCAATAGCAAACATCCTATCCAGCTGCTTCAATCAGGGCCTTGGCACTAAATTTTCATTTTTCTAATTTTAACTCTGAACTATAGTGTAGAAACCATACCACAAAAAGAGGGTATGAAATTTATATTTTAGATGTGAGAGGCATTTTAGGAAATTTGGCCAGATTTGAAGACCTCATCTAATGCCTCATTTAAGTCTGTGGGAAGTTACTGAGTAGACAGAGGCAGACAAGATTTCTGCATCAAAGCTGTAAACATTGCAGAACGCAAAGCAGGTAGCGTGAGACTTCTGTGTCACCAGCAAATAGACTGGGTTCCCCTGAGTTTTGCAGTCCAAGATTCGTCCTGTATTTACCAGCAATCCTCACATGAATATACGTGTTTCACTATTTTACAATCCTAGGTTGCAGCCCTCAGATTTGCCACCACTGGTGAAAGATGTCATGTAGATATAAAACAAAAGTAAAATTTCATGTTGGCAGGCAAAGCTGTAGTCTATAAACCAACCGGTTAGACAGTCTTCACACTAAGCTGTCATGGCACGCATAAAAAAAAATGATAAACAGAATCCAGAAGGCAGGCTATAGTTGTAACAGCAGTAATTGCAAATCAAAGTAGAAGAGCACCAAAAAAATAAATAAAATGGAGGAGCTATGGCGCTCAGTTGCTGTCCTGGTAAACTGTGTATAGTTTTCACTTGCTGCTCAGTGATGTCATAAGAACATTTGCTTGTACTTGTACTGCATTCTGCATTTCAAACAGCAGATGGAGCACTTTACCTTTTTCCTTTTTACTATGCACGTGGCATATAATAGTTTGAAGACCTTACAAGTGTCATATTATGCAAATATATTTAGCCATGCTCATCCCTTGTATGGATTACACCCAAATGTTGAATATAACCATAAAATACAACAAATATAACTGAATAGTAAAAACAACACCAAGAACAATAGCAATGACAACAACAACAACAGCATTAGCAGCCTTGGTGGACAATGCAGGAATGAGCAGATACCACGTGAATAAAACAAAGTACATATAAGCTCATACAAACGAAAACAAAATGCTAACAGGAATATTTCACAAAATAATCTTACCTTCTTCAGTCATAGTGTCATAATATTTTAGTTTCCCATATGATCCAATTTCTACAACATCACAGTAAAAACAAAAGGGTAAGGCTCTAGAAATAACGTGGAAGGAGTATAACATATACAGGTACTAAAATAGCCTATCAAATATTATTAAATGTAGCTGTCCAATAAATTATAATTTCATGTCTAAATGTTAAAGGAAGGCTACAAATAAGCCAAATAACTTTAACAATGAGCTTAAATAAAATGTTTTTTATTATCATTTATAGATATTATTCTTCCTAATGCATGTTCACATCTAGGGCTAAAGATTAAAATAGTTACTATTTTCTTTTCTTTTTAATGTGATAAATATGAAATAATGCACGAGACTACTCCATGCTCACCACATTCAGCTAATAAGTGGCACTCTAGAGTCTGCTAGATACAAATTTATTTAACATCCTTAACCATACAGTAAAAAGAGTGTAATGTAATCACCTTGCTGTTCAGTTTTATTCAGAATACACACACAGCTGAATGTTCAGAGGAGGGAGACACTCCCCTCCCTGCCTCTAATTCATACAGCTTTTTATGGAGTGTCAGTGAGTATTAAAGACACTCCACGAGTGACAAGCTACTACTGAGCTGTCTTAACAGATATACTGTAAATTCATGGATGCACCCTATATTAAATGTTTATTTGTAAATTGAGCTCGTTATACAAGTAATAATAAAGTGATATAAAATATTAATATATACACCCGACATTAAGAAAAAGCTTAGCAAAATGCATGATAGGTTTCCTTTAAGTAGTACAATGGGTAAAAGTATTTTCAGACCTACTGCTGCTTGCATAAAAGACTGAACATCTCAAATATTATGTTTGCATAAAAGACTGAACATCTCAAATATTATGTAAATATCAAAATGTTAATATTGGTGTGGTTACGATTTCTTTCTTTTGGATAATGTAACTTTTTGTTTTACATTTAGCGGTCGATTATGATAACAGGATCAGGGGCAGCACAGTCTGGTATACCTAACAATGGTGGCTACTACTCCTATATATGTGCACATGTATATTAAATATACAACATACATATTAAATATAAAGAACAAAACACACACACATAGAGACTACACAGCACAACAGCAATAGTTGTCTCCAATAAACATAGTGTCTGCATAACATAGTCAGAATACTGAAAGCTTGCTTTTGCTGTAAAACTAACATCAATGTTATTTACATTATGCATTAAACAACTTAAATAGGCAAACCGTGTAGTGTATTAAAGACAATCAATTACAAAGTGGAGTAAAACTGCTATCTTTTACGTTCTGCATGCTTTAGGTCATTGTGTACTGCAATAGTATATGTTAGAATGTTTTTGTACCTGAGTTTGCAGAATCCTCCCAACGGTACTCGCAGAATCCCTGCCAGGACTTCCAATGGTACTCGCAGAATCCTTACTAAGACTCCAAATGGATATCACAGAATCCCTACCAGGGCTCCCAAGACTCCCAAAGATACTTGCAGAATTCATGCCAGGACTCCCAATGGTACTTGTGGAATCCTTAACAGAACTCCAAACGGTGCTCACAGAATCCCTACCAAGACTCCCAATGGTATTCACAGAATCCCTGCCAGGACTCCAAATGATACTTGCAGAATCCCTGTCAGGACTCCCAATAGTACTTGTGGAATCCCTACCAGAACTCCAGACAGTGCTCACAGAATCCCTACCAAGACGCCTAATGATACACGCAGAATCCCTGTCAGGACTCCCAATGGTACTTGTGGAATTATTATTATTATTATAATACAGGATTTCTATAGCACCAACAGTTTGCACAGCACTTTACAACACAAGGGCAGACAGTACAGTTACAAAACAATTTAATACAGGAGGAATAAGAGGGCCCTGCTAGTTAGAGCTTACAATCTAGGAGGGTAGTGCTCACAGAATCCCTACCAAGACTCCCAATGGTACTCACAGAATCCCTACAGGACTCCCAATGGTACTCCCAGAGTCCCTGCCAGGACTCCCAATGGTACTCCCAGAGTCCCTGCCAGGACTCCAAAGGGTACTCACAGAATCCCTGCCAGGAATCCCAATGGTACATGCAGAATCCTTGCCAGGGCCCCTTATGGTACCTCCAAAAACCCTGCCAGAATATACAGTGGTACTTGCAGAACCCCTACCAGGACTCCCAATCATACTCAAAGAACCCCTGTGAGGACTTGCAAGAATACTTGCAAGTGGTAAGTACTCCCAGAGTCCCTGCCAAGACTCCCAATGGTACTCCCAGAGTCCCTGCCAAGACTCCCAATGGTACTCCCAGAGTCCCTGCCAGGACTCCCAATGGTGCTCACAGAACCCCTGCCAGGACTCCCAATGGGACTAGTACCTCCCATTAATCATGTTTAGGTAACAAAACAAAAAGGGTTATAGCCATTTCTGTTTTTTAGACCCAGACAGACTCAAAAGGAAACAGATGTGAATGTATACATGACCGTTTGCATCCCCCTGCTCATGTACTAACACATAAAAGTGTGAGCCAGCTACTTAAAAAATAGAAGAGAGGCCATTGCAGCACTTCACAATATATCCAATGTACTAACATGTAACCCCTGTTCAGATCTGCCAGAAAAATGAGGGCTGGAGGAGAAACAGCAGAACTTTTGAGTGAAGTTCTGCTTTAATTCAACCCTACTTTTATCCCTTGCAGTTAAATCAATATAGCTTGGTCGTGGACCTGCCCAAGCCTGTAATTGGATATTAAAACAGCAGCCACACACCACTAAGATCGTATCTGTGTTTTCTCCTCCTTTTAGCAATCACTGTTTTAGCTTGGAAGCATTGTGCAATGCCGTTGTGTATGAACGGCTTACAGTGTTGCATCTTTCTTTCTTACTCTGTAAGAAAGAAAGGGGGCTGATATTAAACAGATTGAGATATCATTAAAAAAAAAAAAGATTTTTTAAAAATGAATACGAAATGTGATTGATACTACCAATGGTTCTGCTTTAAGCCAAGCTTTGTGAAAATGTAGACTAGCCATACACATGCAGGTTTTCTCTTGTTCAGCCCACCGGCTGTGGAAACAACTAAGACGTTAACTTACAAATTACCTTTTATAAATAGCATAAAGTTGTAAAGTCATGAAAAGAAATCACATTTTGACAAACAGGCTCCTCAGTGCTACTTAAATACGTTTAGCATTTAGTTATTAAGATTATTGGGATAACAAGCAACTTAGCGTGTACAGTCAGTGTTTCCCACTATTTGGCTCTGATTCAGAATTCCCCAGGGTTTGTAAATCAGGAATTAAAACGTAGTGAGGAACAAGTAAACAAACAATATGACAAAACCAATGAACAACACCGTTTAGGATTTTAAGAACAGCAGTACTACTGTTTGGTGAGTGAAACAAAAATGTTCTCTAAAACTCAATTTTTGCTTATTAATAGGGCACACATAGAGTACATAATTGTAAACAGGTGTTTTGGGAGTCAATACTAATAGAAATATTGTAATTTGTGTACAAAATAAGCCTGGTCAAGTTCATCATAGGAGATATTTAATTTCTACATGGGATTTTCTTTTTTTACTTTTAAAGACTCCTGTGCCAAGATTTGCCAGTAGCATTTAGTGTCTTTCACATAAAGAAGGAGTTGTAAGTCTGTAATCATTGATGCAAACTCTTTTACATATGCATCTTCATTTTAGTTTAGAATGATATGGGCACTACTTAGATTAATCTAGTTTAATGAGTAGGAGATGCAGTACTAGTATTACACATAATTGTTAATGGTTTACGTCAGGAGTCTTGTTTTATGCACAAGACAGATATGTAGGTACGTATGCTTATGTAGCACCCTCTTGTGTGTGCTAGAGATAGTGTAGGTTATGTTAGAGTAGGTCAATTTAGCTTGGCTCAGGGCTAAGCCTGAGCCATGAATCTGGGTCAGGGTTCAGTGAGTCAGGGCTGAATGACTCATCCTGACAGCTCCTCTGGTGCCTTCCCCTGTTTCTGGGACATTGGAGAATGTTCTAGAGCTAGCGGGTGGAGGTTAGGAGGAGCTGCCTGGAATATTTATGAGTCCTCTGCCAATCCCCAGTAGTGGTCTGGCAGGGGGCAGAGCTTACTTTATAAATAGGCATGAGTCATGTCAGCAGGGCAGTCGTGTTGAAGATGGAGATATAGTGTTGAAGAGGCTGTCGGGGGCTCTCAGGGGTGCCCCCTAGTCTGGAGGGGGTGTCCTGCCTTGGGCCAGGGCTTAAGTGATGGAAGCTTTCTGCCACAACACACAAGGGGAAGCCCTTTCTGGAGGCACAGGAGCAAGAGAGGACAGCGTGAGTAGATCAGCACTGCTGGGGACTAAAAAGGGAGGAGACTGCCACATGTAGCCAGTCTCCCTGAAGACAGTGGTGTGCTTAAGTCTTCATCCTTCCCTAGGAGATCTCCTGAGAGTCAGTCGGGTAGGCTGGTGAGAATCAGCTGGGTGTGCTGGTGAAGAGTCAGTCTGTTGGACTGGTGTGGAGAAGTTAGCCTGGAGGGCTAGTGAAAGGGGCAGCTGCAGCCACATGGGTTGGCAGTGCCTGAAGAGGTGGAGCTGGAATCAGTAGCCAAGGAGGAGAAGTGCAAGCAGATCACTGTAATCTTTGCTATGCCACAAGGGGCTACAAGCTCCTGCCTGTAAAGGGCCATTGCTAAATCTTAAAAAAACCTGTCAGATCAATTAACAGTGATTCAACTGGAGCCAGCAAGCAAGTGTGTGCAAGAGGAGAGTAAAGGAGACTGTATATAGACTGTATTTAGGAAGATGTCCCTGAAGTTGTTGCCAAAGTTTTGTTGCTGAAGTCAAGTGGACATCCCATAACCTCCCATCCCTATCCAAGTTATTAACCCTCAATACATAACAAAAACAAAGTCACAGACTTTTCTCTGACTCTGGAGTGCCTGTGAAAATTCGGTGTGCCTGGTTATGCAGGAGTTGGGGATCCAGTTCATCTGTGGCTCCTTAGTGGGTGCGCTACACTTATTTTAGAATCAGCTATCAGCAGTAGTCATTAGAGGAAGCATATGCTAGATGTGTCGGAATCCAAAGATATACTTGACAGTGACTTGCAACATGCTAAATAGACATAGGCTGAACAGCCCCTGTTCAATTTGCAGCAGAACTCCTGAACAGGGGTAAAGTTCTAACCCAAACGGTGAACCCCATTGAAGTCTATGGGAGCCGAACAGGAAAAATCAAAAGTACCCATTTTTTAAGGCTCATATGCAAGTAATTTGCAATAAAATCATTTTTTCAGGAGCAGTGATTTTAATTATGTTTAAAGTGCAACAATAAAAATGAAAAATTTCTTTAAATATAGTGCCTGGATAGTCCCCTTAGTATAGTGGTGCATCTGTATATATATATATATATATATATATATATATATATAACATGCTGCAGCAAAAATGACATTTCTATAGAAAAAAATGAGTCAAATCCCATTTAAAATAACTCCCGGCTATTAAAAAAATAAAATAAGGAAAAAAATGGCATGGGGTCCTCCCTTTAGGTTTGGTATGGATTTGGAGGGGGAACCACACGCCAAAATAATTAAAAAAAAACGGCATGGGGTCCCCCCAAAATCCATACCAGACCTTTATCCAGGCATGCAGCCTGGCAGGTCAGGAAAGGGGGGGACGAGCAAGCGCCCCCCTCCTGAACTATACCAGGCCACATACCTTAAACATGGGGGATGGGTGCTTTGGGGTAGGGGGGGCTCTGCCCCCCCACACTTAAGCACCTTCTCCCCATGTTGATGAGGACAAGGGCCTCATCCCCACAACTGCTATTAAAAAATAAAACAATTGTGTCCCTCGATGTTAATCCATCGTCAATTACAGTACCCGCCGGCCCGAGAAAAAAAGCCCCCCCGCCCGCAAACCCTCCCAACCACCGGCCATGGGGGGTATGTGGGCTGGTATGGTTCTGGAGGGGGGGACACCCCTTTCCTGACCTGTCAGGCTGCATGCCTGGATAAGGGTCTGGTATGGATTTTGGGGGACCCCACACCGTTTTTTCTTTTTTAAATTTTGGCATGGGGCTCCCCTCCAAATCCATACCAGACCCGAAGGACCTGGTATGGACTTGGGGGGGACCCCACGCCGTTTTTTTATTTTTATTATTCAGCTGTCAGCGTGGAAACCCATTGACAGCTGATGACTCATTGGTTGTTAAGGACTTCCTGGCCCCGCTCCTTAACAACCAGCTTACACAATTCAGGTGTTTGGCGAATGGCCGAACAGGGAAATGTTCGATCTGAACTCATGCTCGGGCCGAACTGTTCACTCAACACTAATGCTAAGTTGGTATTGAAAGAGATCCAACTGAGGAATCATCAATCTGGAAGGAAGAAGAGCACGTTTATTAACAAAGTTGTTTGTAGTTCTTTGTAGTGACAGCCACTACCACTGAACCATCGTTGTGGAAGTGTTTCATAATACTACTGACACCCAGATGCTAGATATACCGTAGTTGTACACAACTTTTCACATTGTAGGAAGTGTTAATATAACACTGGACTTCAGAAGAATGGGATCAGGAGAATTATGTAAGGTTTGGAAAGTCTAGTTGATTTCCATTCCCCCTTAGAGGACCGTGCATCAAAAACAACAGCATCATGATTAAAACAGAAGCCTCTGTCAGGCTTTAACTGCTGTTCACTTTCCAAAGATTTTCTTTCAGTTCCAATTCTGGTGACTGATGCCCCCTGAGACATTAAGTGAATGGAAATGTCGCTAACAGGGGCACAAACAGCAAAAAATACACGTGTTTATTAATATGAAAAGTAATAAAGCCTCTGCAAGGCTATTGTTTTCTGTGCCCCACGGCCAGACTGAGGGGTAAGCAGAAGAAGCTGTCTTGGGCACTTGCTGGGAGCATAAAAAGGTCCGGACTTTCAAAGTATGTTGCTTAAGTAGTTCCCAATAGTGTCGTACCGACACTGCTGGGTTCCCACATGGATTTTTATCTTTACCTTCTGCACTAGTGAATGATGCCAGGTAAGGCATGATGGAAAATACTTCTAACAGGGGTACTGACAGCAATGTAAAACCTAAAAAATGTTTAAACATTACTCTGTCTAACACTAAAAAGAAAATCTTTGCCTTGACTACTTTAACTGATTGATGGCTGCCCATATCAGACAGACCTCAATTGAAAATAAAAGGCCATGTGTGATCTTGCTGTCTTCTGAAATGACTTTTATACTCACCTTGTTTAAACTTACCCTAGTAACATACATTGCTTATATACTGTTCCCTTTTCTAGAGAGAAGCAGCAGAGAGTTTCCCACATATTAGAAAAACAATCTAAGGGACCAATTAATGAAGAACTTACAGTTCTTCATTGGTCTCTAAGGCCACCATTCTTCTGTTTTAGAAAATATACATACCTGAACATTTATAAATCATACCCATGTGCTTTACAAATGTGCCTTCCGAAACAAGCAAAACCCTGTCTATTTTTAGGAATTGGAAATAGAGTAGCAATATGCAGAGAACAATCCAAAGGAAATGCAGGTCTGGCAACTCATAACATGCAGGCATAGTGTGGCGTGCCCACTGCAGCGCCCTGCAGACAGGGGATTTTAATATCTGCGCTCAAATGTGAAAAGGTCCTTGTACATTGGTGTGGTTTGTTAGCCCCATGCAGAGTCTAAATATTGTTTTCAAAGTATGCAAAGTCTTCTCTGTGCTCTTATTTTTTTTTTCTTTAAAAATGTACAATGTACAGTACGTACACTGTGTGGTGTACATTCCAACTCATTCTGCTTTAGGTACTTGCACATAATGGCAAAGGCTCACCTCAGCATAGTGGAATTTACCTTGGCTTTAAGATACATTTTTTTAAGAATAAGTTTCATAAGATATTGTAAAAACACAATTCAATGAACAGTAGTATAACTAGCAAATAACAGTCTTCAACACAAACATTTGAAATGTTGGAAGAAAATTAACCCCATATGGTCACATAACATTTCAGGTGTCCAACCACAGCATTCAACTTCATGGATGTGAAGAATTTTTTACTGGATTCTACAGTTTTTAAAGTCTCTGTTTTCCAAAGCGATGGCTATTATTTCTGATATAGAAATATTGTATACATCCTGTAT
Source organism: Lithobates septentrionalis (assembly GCA_037952835.1). Classification (NCBI taxonomy): domain Eukaryota; kingdom Metazoa; phylum Chordata; class Amphibia; order Anura; family Ranidae; genus Lithobates; species Lithobates septentrionalis. Next base: position 3,881,739 of record JBBDGP010000864.1, on the reverse strand, counting down.
AAGCAAATGATTACCCAAGAGGTTACCAAAGCAACCTTGAAATGTTCTTGAGTTCCTTACAATTTCTTATAACCTTCTTACCTATACTTTTGCTCTCTAGGCTATAAAAATCAATTACTTTTCTCAGATTATCCATAGTTCTGTTAAGGTCTAGCTAAACATCTGTTTCCAAGAAATCTTGGAAATGCTATAGTACTTGGAAATGCTATAGTGCTCCTGCCTAGAGATGTATAAACAAATTCAAGCTTATAACATCATTAGACTTTGCATTCAGTATGAAAAAAACAATTATAATCATGCTTTAGCATATGCTCCCAATGTTCCTAACTGTTCTTTAGAAAAAAAAACATCTTAGAAAAGTTACTCTTCAATACAATTATACTTTTATGACTTGATTAAAATGTTGCTGTTTTTAACAAGCTATAGTAAAAAATAGGAACTCCAATCTGATGAAGAAAACATCATATTGTTTTAAAATGCTGTTGCTGTTTTATTAGAACCTCTACTGTGAAAAATGTATTTCTACGATAACCTCCATCCTCTACATTGTACTAAGAGAACACTGTTCTGTCAGCATACTGGAAGCTTCTAATGCATTGTGAGAATAGCAGCATAATGTGGTTCCAGCACAGTAGGAAATGGTTTCCAAATAATTCTGCATGAAAAACATTTCTACAGGCTTACAACTATTTGGTGCATTTGTCTGGAAGGATTCTGAAGCACAGAACAGACCTGGTCAATTAAGAGATTACAGGTGGGGAGAAAGAAATAAAAAAGTCTGGTTATTGGTGGCAGATGTGGTGAAGTGTGGTGTTTATGAATTTACAAGGAACAGATGTAATTTCTCCTGTAGAAATTTCTATACATAGCAACACACTCTATCTTTTAACCCAGGTGATACTTTTAACAACTTTGGAAACATCTGTCTACTAAGCAATGGATATTTATAGATGAAGCTAAGTACAGTTTCAAGTGGCCCTTGTGTGTACCCTTATGTGTGTTGTTTTATTAGAACCTCTACTCTGAAAAACGTATTTCCACTCTGAAGCACAGGGCAGACAAGAAATGTCTCTGTTAGATGGGAATTTCTTACAGCATTTCAAAACAGCTCCTTAGTAGGAGCTCTTTGCCACCTTGGAACACATCCCAACAGATATCGCTAGAGACTAGAGAAAAGAGAACTAGGCAACTGCACAGATCCACAGAAGAGAAAAATGCAGTGATCGACTCCCACAAAAAAGACTTTAATTCACTGCAGTCTGAATTGGATTAGGCCCCCCTTAAGCTAGAGGGTTTTGAAAATCACAGAAACATGTTAATCCATTGAAAGTTTCAGTTGACAGTCACTGCCTTGTTTCAAGAATTCATTGCACATTCATTGCACATTGGGATCACAGTGGCCTTCCAGCCCCCCAGAGTGACATCAACATTAAGCTTACCTATTACAAGATCAAGGAGGCCTTCTTCTTGTTCTTCTTCTTGTCTTCTACAAGTGCTTCAGGGAATGTAGTGAGGTTGGTGCACTATAGCACATCTGATGGACATTCCCCTTTGTTACTACCTATTGGTTCAAAGTGTTTTGGCTTTTGTATTTGCTACTTAACTTTTGGATACAGCGCAGCCCATGGATTTCCCTTCTACATGACAAAATCAAGGGCCTACATATACCCCAGCCTAAACTGGTGACATTCACCCACTTAGCAGCAAAACAAACAATATCTTTGGCTTGGAAAACACAAATTGTTTCCTTGAGGTGAAAAATTAGTCTTCATGGCTTTCTAGTGTTTTAAAGCCCATCTCCATTGAATGAAAACATGCTCCCTTGCAGTAGGGCTGATCATTTTGTTTTAGGTGGGAGAGAAAAGCAGTTTTACTTGCCTGATCCTCTGCTCCCCTATGCAGCTAACACGTTCCTCTACCCCTATATGCTTCAGCAGTGGACTGTCCCTAAGCATAGACATACCCAGTGCAGAGCTATAGGCTCTGCATAGGACTTAATGACATCAGACGACCCGCAACCACTGGAGCATAAGGAGAAAAGGCAGTGGAGACCAATCATCAAAGCATTAAACCCTTGCAATACAGGTGCAGCTCAGTGCAAGGAAGGTTTTTTACTTTCTCTGAAGTTCAGCTTTAAATGGCACTCATGAAAATTTCATTAACATTTGGTCTCTATGGGTCACCTTCAAACTCACTTCTATGGACCACACTGTAGTTATAATCCAGGGCAGCTGGGTCATCCCCCACAGCTTTAGCTGCATTTTTATACTATAGTTTTTTTTTTTTTGTTATGGTTGAATCGTCATTTCTTCCAGTTTTGTTTTATTTTGAATACTAGTAGTAGCCACATTCTGTAGAAAAAATCTTATCTTGCTTGAATTGTCTATATAGTGACTCAGTGACTAGGAGGGCAGCATTAGTTACCATCACTAAGCAATCACAGCAAGTACATCCCAGAGGTCCACTGTCTTTATCCTCCATCCGTTAACTGTTTGTCTACAGACATTGAATGTGCTGGCAGAGTATTATAAAGCAAGGATGGATTTTATTGCCTCATCAGAACTGCATAACAGTGCATGACATTGCTAACCTTGATGCCAGATGTGTCTCATTTTCTGGAAGACAAAAGCTGATGAAACTCTTTAATTAAATAAGAAAAGAGCTGCAAGAGCAAAAAGACAGCAGAATGTATCTGGTTCTGCATGAAACTGTTTTGCATGTTTAACACATGTTTGGTCACACTTTGTTGTGTTTCACTATATTTCACATGCATGTGCTGCATTATGTTGGATTTAGCACAGCAAAATGTGTGTTAATGATGCAGCAAAAAGAGTTTTTATCATAATACGAAGACTAGGTTGGATAAAAGCTTTAGTGTAGTATTAATCTTTTGGTACTTAAAGTGATTGTACAGGTAAATGTTTTTAAATCAAAATAATAAACATGTTATACTTACCCGCTCTGTGTATTGCACAGATTGGCCCTGAACCACCTCTTTTGGGGTCCCACGTCGACACTTTTCACTCCTCCTCTTCTATGTGTGCCCCCTATAGCAAGTTATGTGCTATGGGGCACACGTGCAGGCACGCTCCACGGGGCTGTGTGCATCCATAGACACATACAGTGTGGCTTGGCCTCATCCCCCACTTCCCTCCTCACGGTATTTGATTGACAGCAGCAGCAAATGGTCCCTGCTACTGCCTCTGAGGAGAGGAACACAGAACAGCCCTACTGCAGATGGGCAAAGTGCTGGATTGACACAGGACTCAGGTAAGTATATAGTGGGGCGATACTATCACTGAGACATTTTCTACCTTAATGCAGGGAATGCATTAGGGTAGAAAAAATGCCCTGCCTTTAGAGCCACTTTAACCACTTAAGGATGGCCCCACGCAAATATACTGCGGCAGGGTGACCCTTCTGCACGGAATCACGTACAGGTATGTGATTTCGTGCAGTGCGTCTGGGGCGCGCACGCCGCCGCCGGCGACCAGCTCCTGCTGTGAATGGACACAATCAGCGGGTCCGGCAATGGCGACGGCCGTTGATTTTTCACAGGAGAGACAGAACTGCGGACTGCCTATGTAAACAAGGAAGAACACCGTTCTGTGAGGGAGGAAGATGGAGATATTGTGTTTCTGCTAAGTAGAAACACAGATCTCTATCTTCCTCCAGTCACAGCATCCCCCCCCCACAGTTAGAAAGCACTCCCTAGGAGCACACTAAACCCTTTGATCACCCCTGATGTTAACCCCTTCCCTGCCAGTGTTATTAGTACAGTTACAGAGCATATTATTTAGGACTGATCTCTATATTAGTGTCACTGGTCCCCAAAAAGTGTCAAAAGTGTCAGTTAGGTGTCCGATTTGTCCGCCGCAATGTCACAGCCCCGCTAAAAATGGCTGCCATTACTAGTAAAAAAATTAAGATAAATATAAATTCCCTAGTTTGTAGAAACTATAACTTTTTGTGCAAACCAATCAATATACACTTATTTGGATTTTTTTACCAAAAATATGTAGCAGAATACATATTGGCCTAAACTTATGAAGAAATTAGATTTTTTTTCCATTTTTTTATTGGATATGTTTTATAGCATAAAGTAAAAAATAGGTTTTTTTTTGTTTGTGGGGAAAAAAAAGGACATCAATTTTATTTGTGTACAGCGTCACACGACCGCACAATTGTCGGTTAAAATAACACAAAAAATGGCCTGGTCATGAAGGGGGGTAAACCTACTGGGGCTGAAGTGGTTACATAGCATATTTTGGTAGAAGTCTATACATCAGAAGTTAGGCCCCTTTACACTGAGGCACTTTGCAGGCGCTAAAGTGCTAAAAATAGCGCCTGCAAAGTGCCCCGAAAGAGACGCTCAATGCACTCCAGTGTGAAAGCCCCGAGGGCTTTCACACTGGAGCAGTGCGCTTGCAGGGCGGTCAAAAAAGTCCTGCAAGCTGCATCCTTGGACCGCTGTAGGAGCGGTGTATTTACCACTCCTAAAGCGCCCCTTCCCATTGAAAACAATGGGGCAGCGCTGGAAACCCGCCCGCCCGCAAAGCGCCGCTGCAGCGGCGCTTTGTGGGCGGTTTTAACCCTTTTTCGGCTGCTAGTGGGGGGTTAAAACCGTCCCACTAGCGCCGCTAAAACGACGGTAAAGCGGCGCTATATTTAGCGCCGCTGTACCGCCAGCGTCCGCACGCCTCAGTGTGAAAGTAGCCTAAAAGAATTGAGGAGGAAAGAAGGACAAATGGATTTGGTTCAAAAAGAGGGAAATCCCTCCAAATGAGGGACTGTTGGGAAATATGTATGATGTTTATGTGTGGCACTCCCCATCTGCACTAGAGGTATATGGGACCCATCCTGAAAATGTATGTGCACTTCAGAGACCAGGCATTGAACTGTGTATCCTATGATATAATTTGCCCATGTTTGAGCCACAATTCTTGCAAAAAAAGGAGCTATTTAAAGTGGTTCTAAAGTCTTGATGTTGTTTACCTTACTGCATTCTATGTAGTAAGGTAAAAAACGCTCCAATACTTGTTTTCCCCTCCCATTACTATTACACAGAGCAGGTAAATATAACGTCTTTGATCTTTTTTTTTTTTAATGGAGAAAAAATAAAGGCTTTTCAATCACTTGATGTGAATTATAAGTAAGCTGTAAAATGAAAGCCTCATTTACTGTATATAACGGAGCCAAGGATCTTAGCAATAAAAAAAAGAGCTTTCAGCAGAATGTTTGCTTTTCTAGCACCCACAAAGACACAGGGGAAATATCTGTTTGAGATATACTGTACATTATCAAAAGCCATGGCACTTTGCTTTATAAGAAGAAATTTGAAATCACCAAGCACTTCACAATCTCACAAGAGTCTTCACCTTCAGAAGGACAGAATGTGATTTCTGTAATGGAAATAAGGTCTGCATTTTTCAGAAGTAGCAGAAAGATGTTAGCTTCCATGTGGTAGATAAGATAAAAGTGGTATATAGGCAAAATTTTAAATTATTGCTAAGGGTTATTGGACATGTGGGTACATCTCTTCATTGTTTATACAGATAGCCACATTAAGTAAACTTTGGCTCTATAACTTACTAGCCACACTGCTGCAACTATGGATCAAACCAGATATAAATTTTTATTCGACACAATAAATGAATCTATCAAGAGTTGACAGACAAAGCTTTTCAGGGAATATGCACAAATCTGCCTTCATCAGGGCTTAGATTTATTGTGCAAGAGGAGTCTGGCTGTGGAGTTATTCTTGGATTTTAATCCTCTGTAAACTGTAGTTAGAAGTTGGCTCAGTTAAGTTGTCTGGCAGTCATACCCAAATTCATATCTGGACAAAACCTTACAGCTTAGCTTAGGGTCTTTTAAACCATACAGGTTAACACATTCAGGAACCCCCTTGGAGCTCCATCAGGTGTTAGAGAGCTGCCACACTACAGCAATCATATGATTTATTTGAAAACTCTAATGCCATGTACACACGATAGGATTTTCCGACAACAAAATCCATGGATTTTTTCAGACGGATGTTGACTCAAACTTGTCTTGCATACACACGGTCACACAAAGTTGGACGGAAATTCCGAACATCAAGAATGCGGTGACGTACAACACGTACAACGAGCCGAGAAAAATGAAATTCAATAGCCAGTGCTGCTCTTCTGCTTGATTCCGAACATGCGTTACACTTCCGACAACGGATTTTGTTGTGGGAAAATTTTATAGCCAGTTCTCAAACTTTGTGTGTCGGAAATTCCTATGGAAAATGTGTGATGGAGCCTACATGCGGTCGGAATTTCCGACTACAAGGTCCTATCACATATTTTCCATTGGAAAATCCTATCGCGTGTACAGGGCATAACAGGCCCTAACAATCCAGCACTCCGTCACCCAAATTCTAAAATGAACACTGCTGGGTGTGGCTCAGTTTAACAGATTCTGGAAATAATTGGAGGGTACAGAAGAAACTGCAGTCTGCAAAGAATTGCATAGAGGGCAATAGTGTCTGAGCTGCAATATTAGCTTTCTTATAACCCATTAATGCTTTGTTTTAAATTTTTAGGGTACTTTTTCAAGATTTGGTATAACACTATATAGAGATGGCAGTTTAAAGTAAATCCTTGGTATGACTTTACAAAATATTTTTGCACTAAATGTGTTTGTATTGCGGAAAAGTAGAGATATGTTCACTCAAATTGTTTTTTAGGATGAGACGTAAAGAAGATACGGGTCAGATTGACTTGCTAAAGGCAAATAGGCTACACACTTTGCAAGAAAATGTTCACTTTTCAAGGGGATTTTTCCCTTAGCTTAGTGAATGTGGTGAAAATTTGCTTTGCAAAGAATACTCAATTATGTGCAAAGTAAAAAAACAATATTTTTGCTTGCACATGATTGGGTGATGGAAGTCAGCAGAGCTGACTTCTTAATCACTGGGCTAAAGGAAAATCACCTTGCAAATGGAAAAGCCTATATGCCTTTAGTAAATAAACCCTATAACGTCAAAGAAGCCCATCAACTCAACGGTTTTTCTTTAACAGACACTCAAATTATTTGAGTGCAAAACAGAATTCATTTTCATATTATACTGTGTTTAGTATTTCTGCCATTGTATTACTTATATAGGGAAAAATGTAGTAGAAATAAAAAGTCACAAATAAATATGTAACAATTTTATAAAGTAATGTTAAATTAGGTTACTCTCCTCTTGGATAAGAATTACTGTATAGCTCCTTTTATCTCACAGGTATAATACTTTTGAGATCATTCGTATCTGCTAAGAGCAGTTTAATTTTTAAGCCAGGGAAAGAACAGGAGCCACATGTTTTTCAGCGATTGCCCCCTTGGACTGTGACTAAAAAATCATGTCTTCTATAGTTGCATGCTGCCTAAAAAAATCTGTAAGAACCTTTATGCCTGGTTAAACCTTCCACAGAAATATCCATCAGCTGCTTGATGTGATTTGGTATCATCATGGGTTTGACATTATGGACATTGTTTATGAGTCAAGGACACCACCAACAGTGTATTCCCTCTCCATGAATAATTGATAATGATTCTTAAATGACCTAAAGATTTTAGAGGTACTAGAAAAGGTTGACTCCCCATATTTAATCTATCTTTATAGTTAGTGTTTTCTGCACAAATAAAAGAGACCCCCGACATTATTGTTGGGATCCTTTCAGAGCTTGGAGCGGCTCTGCCATGTCTGCTGATAACAGGCAATAGCCCACTTTTGGCTGACTCTGGGTCACAGAAAACCAAAAGTGAGTGCACAACCACAAGAGATGTATGGCCAAAAATGCTTTGACCATACTTCTCTTTTAAAGTAAAAACACATGTTTTTGTATGCTGGGTTTCCCGCAATGCATAGATGTGAACAGATCCTTAGTATTTGTGAGTGATATTTTGCAGAGCAGCTACAAAAATAACATCTAAATTACAACAAGGTAGTGGTCACTGTGGTAGACCTTATGGACAAGTAGAAAGATCTACCCCTTACACTGTACAAAATAATATGCCTTCAGAAACTGTAAGAAACCTTTGAGAGACTGGGAGATGTCTAGGGGATATCCAGATTTCTGTGAAAGGCTATTAGCCTTGATATTAACTGTTGATTCAAATTGGAAGGGGGTTCCCTATTTGTTATTGTATAGCATTGCCTCTCAAGTGAGTTATGTACCTACTGGGTTAACAGATTCACCAAAACAGGCTTTATATTGGCTTTGTACTGGCTCTTCAATGTTAATCACATATTTGAATTTAGCTTGATGTATAGGGTTTATCAGGAGTGTTTTTAGTAACATAGGATTACTTTTTTGCCCAGTCCAGCAAGCTTTATATATTTGACTACTTTGTATTACTATTCTGATTCTTACTAAATGTAAAGTTTTCATAATAATACATTTGGAGTTAAAGTTGTAAGAAGAACTGTGTTTTTGTGCCCTTCTTCCATTAGCAACCCTTTTGGGAAAATTAAGAACAGGTAAAGCTCAAAGAAAATTTCCAGGGGGCAAAATATAAGCTACTAAAAGACATCCACTAACTGAATGCTGATTGGGTATATCAGGGAAAGTGAAAAACAAATGGAGGGGCATTGCAATTTGAATATCTAGATGAGATTACTTTAGAAACTGATATTATGGTGAAATCCTGTCTCATATTCAGTAATAAATCTATCTCTGCACTTGGCTGCTCAGGATTACAGGTTACCAGTCCTTGGCTGCATTTGTTTCCTTTTTTCAGGCTTTATTTCCATCCTGTAATCCTGAAAATAACACACTTCCTGTCCAAGATGGCTACACTCACTCCTCCACTCCATGAAGAGGACACAGACTGGATGACAAATATGTCTGTCTTTGTTCATCTCTATTACATGAGTGATAAAGAGATTGGTAGCTTTTGGGGCAGCTCACAGGAAGTGACAAGGATGTTTCCAAATTTCAGCAAGATCAACAGGTATTTTCTGCACTTTCTGAAGTGTCCTTAGCCTGAAAAATTCAAACCCACGTATCTACTACATCTGAGGACTGGCAAGCTGCACTATATTACATTTTTGTTCTTGGGTTTAGTTATTCATTAAAAAGATAATGTACAAGCTGGGTGAACAAGGGATTGTGGGAAAACACAAGATCGGATTTTTTATGTGCGTGGCTCATATTGTTCGTAGATCCTTCATCACCTGCAATTCAGAGCTTGTTAAATCATCTTGTTTCTCCCCAGACTCTAGCAGCTTGGTGTGCTGCTTACCTTTGCTAAACCAGGACAGCACAATAACTTTCCAGCCTACTGAATTTCCTATGTGTCAGTAGCCAGTCCCCCCATGGATCACTACAGCACTCATTTTAACTCCAAACGCAAACTTTTTCTCTGCATAACCTGCCCTGGCGTAGACCCACCCAAGAGAATTTAAATAATAAAATAATGGAAGCTTAAATGTAAACATTACTTACATTTCAACTTAAAGTCAGAGGATCATGATGAAAATATCACAGCGTTTTACTGTCATTTTATATTAGATGTTTAATTTCTAGATGTGACTAAAATAGCCAACTGTGAATCTAATAATAGGATGCTTGGCATAGCGCAAACTCTGCATTAAATCACAGCATAATCTGTAAACTCACCATGCCTGACACACATTTATAATAGATATTTATGATGGCTGCGTCACAGCTGCTATGTGCTTGCTTAAATGGTGAAGGAGCATTTTCACAGTTGATGATTTCCTGCATTTGTTGTTCACGCTGATCTGGCTCTGCAGGAAGCGCCAAAAGCATTTAGCCAATTATGCATGTAATGATATCAAAAATAGGAGCTGAAATGATTAATTTTTAATGGCTAGGATAGAGCAATGGAAGGTATAGCAGAAAGGTCAGTCACAAGTGAATGAGATAACCCAGGCTGAGAAGGACACCCAGCGCGACACAAATCAGCCAGCGCACTACTAAAGTATCCCTCTGTCATGTATATTTAATCTCCATCTTTTATTTGACAATGCAGTCATTTATGGCATGACTGCCAGATTCAGATAGATCCTTCCCACCAGGATACTGTCCCTGTTGTGAAATTAAATATTTTATCATCACACTTCTCAATGACAACATAAACTAATCTTTTCTCACTAACAAAACAAAGTATGTAAGAAGCTAGAAAAAAAAACATATTTTGAAAATTTGGTTTAATTCAGTTTGATTTACCGTATGTTTTTATTCAAGAACCGTGGCATTATTGGAACCCTGAAATATTCCACTTGCTAAATTTTGTCCTTCTTCCCTATGATTGTCATTAGAAACAGAATTTTTGAACCTAGAGATGCTCACAATTTTTTATGCAGTTTATAGTTTTAACCTCTTCTGATACATACTGTCAAAACTGTCAATAAAGTACCCACCTTAATACGTGCTATGCTGCAATCAATTACATACATGTATAAGGCACACATTATGTTGTACAATTACTTTATTGTATTGTAAGTAGAAAGTAGGGATGAGCCGAACACCCCCCGGTTAGGTTCGCGACAGAACATGCGAACAAACCAAAAATCTCTTGCCAACACGCGAACCCCGTTAAAGTCTATGGGACTTGAACGTGAAAAATCAAAAGTGCTAATTTTAAAGGCTAATATGCAAGTTATTGTCATAAAAAGTGTTTTGGGACCCAGGTTCTGCCCCAGGGGACATGTATCAATGCAAAAAAAAAGTTTTAAAAATGAACGTTTTTTTGGGAGCAGTGATTTTAATAATGCTTAAAGTAAAACAATAAAAGTGTAATATTCTTTTAAACATCGTGCCTAGGGGGTGTCTATAGTATGCCTGTAAAGTGGCACATTGTTCCCGTGTTTAGAACAGTCCCTGCACAAAATGACATTTCTGAAGGAAAAAAAGTGATTGAAAACTGCTTGCGGCTGTAATGTAATGTTGCCCCCCCCCCCCAGCCCATTACCAGGCCCTTTGGGTCTGGTATGGATATTAAGGTGAACCCTGCACCCAAATTAAAAAAAAAAAGGCGTGGGGCCCCCAGGCCCTATATACTCTGAACAGCAGCAGTATATAGGTGGTACCTGGGTTAGAAACAAGATAGGGGCTGTAGGTTTGTTCTTAAGTTGAATCTGTTTGCAATTTGGAACAGGTACATTTTGTAAGTGTAGCTCCAGCCAAAAAAAGTCGATTTTTAAGCTTTTTGGATAACACAGGGAAGGGTTATCATCACCCCTGTAACATTTGTTTTGCTGTCTGTGCCCCTTTTCAGAAGATTTCACCTCACTTTCTGTCCCAATGACAATTGGATTTTGAAAATTTTGGGTTATTAGGGATAAAGCATCAGTGGGGAGACACCTTTTTTCCATATTAACTCTTACAGGAGAGAATTTCCCTTCCTAGGGGTAGATTTCCTCTCACTTCCTGTTGTCTCCCTGCGTTTGTAAGTTGGAGTCATTTGTAAGTCGGATGTTTCAAAATAGGGGACCGCCTGTATATACTATACGGCCTACCCTATACACTCTGCGGAAAATTGGGCCTTAAGTGTTTGTGGTACCAGAACACTGTAAGCCCTCACAGTTACTCTTGGTGGGTGCTGGAGCGGGCCCTGCTGTGAAATATTATATCAAGAATTGTAATTACATGCCCCTGTTAAACAGGGGCAGAAAAATTGGGCCTTAGGCGGTGGTGGTGGTGGCACAACACTGTAAAGCCTCACAGATACTTTTGTTGAGCGCAGGAACGGGCCCTGCTGTGAAATATTAGATCAAAAATTGTAATTACGTGCCCCTGTTAAACAGCCGGTGGTGGTGGAACAACACTGTAAAGCTTCACAGATACTTTTGTTGAGCACAGGAACAGGCCCTGCTGTGAAATTTTAGATCAAAAAATGTAATTACGCGCCCTTGTTAAACAGGGGCAGAAAAAGTAGGCATTAGGCGGTGGTGGTGGTGGTGGCACAACACTGTAAAGCCTCACAGATACTTTTGTTGAGCGCAGGAACAGGCCCTGCTGTAAAATATTAGATCAAAAATTGTAATTACACACCCCTGTTAAACGGGGGCAGAAAAATTGGGCCTTAGGCAGTAGTGGTGGTGCCACAACACTGCAACCCCTCACAGATACTCTTGTTGAGCGCAGGAACAAGCCTTGCTGTTAAATATTTGATCAAAAATTGTAATTACACGCCCCTGTTAAACAGGGGCAGAAAAATTGGTCCTTAGGCAGTGGTGGTGGTGCCCTGAACCGAAAATATTCTTAGAAGCTATCATGAAAATTGAGGAGGAATAGGATAGTCACTCAGCATAATAGGATAGTCACTCAGCATAAGCAGTCTTCAAGGGATCCCACATCCATAGAAAAATCATTTAGTTACATCAGCATCAGGTGCTTGGTAGCTGGTGATTAGGGATGAGCTTCGTGTTCGAGTCGAACCCATGTTCGACTCGAACATCGGCTGTTCGTTAGTTCGCCGAATTGTGAACGATATGGGCCGTTCCCGCCAAATTCGTGTGGCGCGTCACGGCCCATAATTCACTGCGGCATCGCAGTGCATTGTTGGCTGATGATTGGCCAAGCATGCACTATGACCCGCATGCTTGGCCAATCACAGCGCCGTCGGTAGAGAGAGCTGTAATTGGCCAAAGCCAGGGTGGCTTTGGCCAATTATGGCTCAGGGGGTTTAGAACATGCCCCACACTATATAAGGCCGCCTGCACGGCGGCCCTGTGTAGTGTGTTCCGGCGTGCTGAGAGATAGAGAGAGAGACAGTGTCATTTATTTGAGTTAGCTAGATTAGGCAGGACAGTCAGTGAGTTAGCTGCACTTACAGTGTATTGTGTATATATATGCATATATGCATGTATATATATATACACTGTATTCAGTTTAGCTAGATCCGTTCCTGTTATCTTCCTACTGACAGGCAGGCTTGTCTTGTTACAGTATTTACAGCTACCTGAAGAAAATTGCTGGTGTTCTTTTGATCCTATTAGTACCACAGTCAGGGAGCTAGACTATTTACAGTTAGTGTAGTGCGTCCTGCTCACAGTGTTCAGCTAAAACTACAAGTTAGTGTAGTGAGACCTCTGCACAGTGTTCAGCTAAAGCTACAAGTTGGTGTAGTGCGTCCTGCTCACAGTGTTCAGCTAAAACTACAAGTTAGTGTAGTGCGACCTCTGCACAGTGTTCAGCTAAAGCTACAAGTTAGTGTAGTGTGTCCTGCTCACAGTGTTCAGCTAAAATTATAAGTTAGTGTAGTGCGTCCTGCTCACAGTGTTCAGCTAAAACTACAAGTTAGTGTAGTGAGACCTCTGCACAGTGTTCAGCTAAAGCTACAAGTTAGTGTAGTGCGTCCTGCTCACAGTGTTCAGCTAAAACTACAAGTTAGTGTAGTGACACCTCTGCACTGTGTTCAGCTAAAACTACAAGTTAGTGTAGTGAGACCTCTGCACAGTGTTCAGCTAAAGCTACAAGTTAGTGTAGTGCGTCCTGCTCACAGTGTTCAGCTAAAACTACAAGTTAGTGTAGTGAGACCTCTGCACAATGTTCAGCTAAAACTACAAGTTAGTGTAGTGCGACCTCTGCACAGTGTTCAGCTAAAGCTACAAGTTAGTGTAGTGTGACCTCTGCACATTGTTCAGCTAAAGCTACAAGTTAGTGTAGTGCGTCCTGCTCACAGTGTTCAGCTAAAATTATAAGTTAGTGTAGTGAGACCTCTGCACAGTGTTCAGCTAAAGCTACAAGTTAGTGTAGTGCGACCTCTGCACAGTGTTCAGCTAAAGTTACAAGTTAGTGTAGTGCGTCCTGCTCACAGTGTTCAGCTAAAACTACAAGTTAGTGTAGTGAGACCTCTGCACAGTGTTCAGCTAAAACTACAAGTTAGTGTAGTGCGACCTCTGCACAGTGTTCAGCTAAAGCTACAAGTTAGTGTAGTGCGACCTCTGCACAGTGTTCAGCTAAAGCTACAAGTTAGTGTAGTGCGACCTCTGCACAGTGTTCAGCTAATGCTACAAGTTAGTGTAGTGCGTCCTGCTCACAGTGTTCAGCTAAAATTATAAGTTAGTGTAGTGCGACCTCTGCACAGTGTTCAGCTAAAGCTACAAGTTAGTGTAGTGCGACCTCTGCACAGTGTTCAGCTAAAGCTACAAGTTAGTGTAGTGCGTCCTGCTCACAGTGTTCAGCTAAAATTATAAGTTAGTGTAGTGCGTCCTGCTCACAGTGTTCAGCTAAAACTACAAGTTAGTGTAGTGAGACCTCTGCACAGTGTTCAGCTAAAGCTACAAGTTAGTGTAGTGCGTCCTGCTCACAGTGTTCAGCTAAAACTACAAGTTAGTGTAGTGACACCTCTGCACTGTGTTCAGCTAAAACTACAAGTTAGTGTAGTGAGACCTCTGCACAGTGTTCAGCTGAAGCTACAAGTTAGTGTAGTGCATCCTGCTCACAGTGTTCAGCTAAAACTACAAGTTAGTGTAGTGAGACCTCTGCACAGTGTTCAGCTAAAGCTACAAGTTAGTGTAGTGCGTCCTGCTCACAGTGTTCAGCTAAAACTACAAGTTAGTGTAGTGCGACCTCTGCACAGTGTTCAGCTAAAGCTACAAGTTAGTGTAGTGCGACCTCTGCACAGTGTTCAGCTAAAGCTACAAGTTAGTGTAGTGCGTCCTGCTCACAGTGTTCAGCTAAAATTATAAGTTAGTGTAGTGAGACCTCTGCACAGTGTTCAGCTAAAGCTTCAAGTTAGTGTAGTGAGACCTCTGCACAGTGTTCAGCTAAAGCTACAAGTTAGTGTAGTGCGTCCTGCTCACAGTGTTCAGCTAAAACTACAAGTTAGTGTAGTGAGACCTCTGCACAGTGTTCAGCTAAAACTACAAGTTAGTGTAGTGCGACCTCTGCACAGTGTTCAGCTAAAGCTACAAGTTAGTGTAGTGCGACCTCTGCACAGTATTCAGCTAATGCTACAAGTTAGTGTAGTGCGTCCTGCTCACAGTGTTCAGCTAAAATTATAAGTTAGTGTAGTGCGACCTCTGCACAGTGTTCAGCTAAAGCTACAAGTTAGTGTAGTGCGACCTCTGCACAGTGTTCAGCTAAAGCTACAAGTTAGTGTAGTGCGTCCTGCTCACAGTGTTCAGCTAAAATTATAAGTTAGTGTAGTGCGTCCTGCTCACAGTGTTCAGCTAAAACTACAAGTTAGTGTAGTGAGACCTCTGCACAGTGTTCAGCTAAAGCTACAAGTTAGTGTAGTGCGTCCTGCTCACAGTGTTCAGCTAAAACTACAAGTTAGTGTAGTGACACCTCTGCACTGTGTTCAGCTAAAACTACAAGTTAGTGTAGTGAGACCTCTGCACAGTGTTCAGCTAAAGCTACAAGTTAGTGTAGTGAGACCTCTGCACAGTGTTCAGCTAAAGCTACAAGTTAGTGTAGTGCGTCCTGCTCACAGTGTTCAGCTAAAGCTACAAGTTAGTGTAGTGCGTCCTGCTAACAGTGTTCAGCTAAAACTACAAGTTAGTGTAGTGAGACCTCTGCACAGTGTTCAGCTAAAGCTACAAGTTAGTGTAGTGCGTCCTGCTCACAGTGTTCAGCTAAAACTACAAGTTAGTGTAGTGCGACCTCTGCACAGTGTTCAGCTAAAGCTACAAGTTAGTGTAGTGCGACCTCTGCACAGTGTTCAGCTAAAGCTACAAGTTAGTGTAGTGCGTCCTGCTCACAGTGTTCAGCTAAAATTATAAGTTAGTGTAGTGAGACCTCTGCACAGTGTTCAGCTAAAGCTTCAAGTTAGTGTAGTGAGACCTCTGCACAGTGTTCAGCTAAAGCTACAAGTTAGTGTAGTGCGTCCTGCTCACAGTGTTCAGCTAAAACTACAAGTTAGTGTAGTGAGACCTCTGCACAGTGTTCAGCTAAAACTACAAGTTAGTGTAGTGCGACCTCTGCACAGTGTTCAGCTAAAGCTACAAGTTAGTGTAGTGCGACCTCTGCACAGTGTTCAGCTAAAGCTACAAGTTAGTGTAGTGCGACCTCTGCACAGTGTTCAGCTAATGCTACAAGTTAGTGTAGTGCGTCCTGCTCACAGTGTTCAGCTAAAATTATAAGTTAGTGTAGTGCGACCTCTGCACAGTGTTCAGCTAAAGCTACAAGTTAGTGTAGTGCGACCTCTGCACAGTGTTCAGCTAAAGCTACAAGTTAGTGTAGTGCGTCCTGCTCACAGTGTTCAGCTAAAATTATAAGTTAGTGTAGTGCGTCCTGCTCACAGTGTTCAGCTAAAACTACAAGTTAGTGTAGTGAGACCTCTGCACAGTGTTCAGCTAAAGCTACAAGTTAGTGTAGTGCGTCCTGCTCACAGTGTTCAGCTAAAACTACAAGTTAGTGTAGTGACACCTCTGCACTGTGTTCAGCTAAAACTACAAGTTAGTGTAGTGAGACCTCTGCACAGTGTTCAGCTAAAGCTACAAGTTAGTGTAGTGAGACCTCTGCACAGTGTTCAGCTAAAGCTACAAGTTAGTGTAGTGCGTCCTGCTCACAGTGTTCAGCTAAAACGACAAGTTAGTGTAGTGCGTCCTGCTAACAGTGTTCAGCTAAAACTACAAGTTAGTGTAGTGAGACCTCTGCACAGTGTTCAGCTAAAGCTACAAGTTAGTGTAGTGCGTCCTGCTCACAGTGTTCAGCTAAAACTACAAGTTAGTGTAGTGCGACCTCTGCACAGTGTTCAGCTAAAGCTACAAGTTAGTGTAGTGCGTCCTCCTCACAGTGTTCAGCTAAACCTACAAATTAGTGTAGTGCGTCCTGCTCACAGTGTTCAGCTAAACCTACAAGTTATTTTTTTGCGAGCTCTGCACAGTGTTCAGCTAAAGCTACCTGTAGAAGGTTGGTGGTGTTTTCCTGATCCTATCACTACCGCAGGCAGCTAAATAAGCTACAAGTTATTTTATGCCGAGCTCTGCACAGTGTTCACCTAAAGCTACCTGTAGAAGGTTGGTGGTGTTTTCCTGATCCTATCACTACCGCAGGCAGCTAAATAAGCTACAAGTTCATTTTTTGCGAGCTCTGCACAGTGTTCAGCTAAAGCTACCTGTAGAAGGTTGGTGGTGTTTTCATACTACAGGCAGGCAGTTGATTTTGCTAGCTGCAGTATCAGTAAATATATATATATATCCCAGCTTAGTGCAGCTACAGGCCATTAGTATGTCTGGAAGGCCAACAAGGAGAGGCAGACAGTCACAAGCCAATAAAAGAGGGCAAGCAGGCTCTGTGTCTAGTGCTGGTCGTGGAGACGGTGCATCCTCATCAGCACGTGGCCGTGGTACACGCTTGGCCTTTTTTTCGGCAGCTGGCCGTGTTGAGCCGCAACATGCGGAAGACTTGGTCGAGTGGATGACCAAGCCATCCTCATCCTCCTCATCCTCTCTCACCCATGCTCAGGGTACTTTGTCTGGCAAAGCAGAGGCCTCTTCCCTCAGCTCAATGTCATCAGTGACTCCTTCCCTAGCCCCACCACGTCCTCCTGAGGAGTCCCTCGAACTGTTTGACCACAGTGTTGGGTACATGCTCCAGGAGGATGCCCAGCGTTTGGAAGGCTCTGATGATGATACTGAGCTAGATGAAGGCAGTAACGTGAGCACGGACAGAGGGGGTGCCCAAGAAGGACAGCAATCTGGCAGTCATGCTCCCCCTGCTGCAGCATACTGCCAGGTTTGCTCCAGTGATGAGGAGGGAGGGGATGATGAGGTCACTGACTTAACGTGGGTGCCTGATAGGAGAGAGGAGGAGGCGGCACATCACCAACGAGGCAGGATGCCCTCCAGGGGCCAGCCTAAGTGGAGCACACAAACTGCATCACACCCCAAAGCTCTGCATGTGCAGGGCGCTGCAGTCTCTGCGTGTTATTCAAAAAGTTCTTTGGTGTGGGCCTTTTTTGAGACGAGTGCATCAGATCGCACCGCTGCTATTTGCAACATATGTCTCAAGCGTATCTCGCGTGGCCAAAACATCTCCCGCTTGGGTACCACATGCTTGACCAGACATATGTTGACCTGCCATGCAGTTCGTTGGCAAGCGTATCTAAAAGACCCACACCAAAGAACAAAGAGGACCTCTCCTTGCTCCTCATCAGCTGAGATCTCCAACCCACTATACCTTCAGTCCTCTCTGAGACCTGCACTGAGAGGAATGAAGGTGTAGAATTAGGTGTGTCACAGCCAAGTACTTGTGGGCAATCTGCTTTCAGTACACCGACGTCAGATTGTACCAGGCAAATTTTCCTGCCCCAGCTGCTGCACCGCCGAAAGAAGTTTGCTCCCAGCCATCCACATGCCCAGCGGTTGAATGCTAGCTTGGCAAAATTGCTAGCACTTCAACTGCTGCCTTTTCAGTTGGTAGACTCTGCCCCCTTCTGTGAGTTTGTGGAATGTGCAGTTCCTCAGTGGCAGGTACCCAAATGCCACTTTTTCTCACGGAAGGCTCTCTACCGGCATGTGGAAGGCATTGTCCATGCCTCGCTGGACAGGGCGGTCAGCGGTAAGGTGCATATTACCTCTGACTCATGGTCCAGCAGGCATGAACAGGGAGTTTACCTAAGTTTCACAGCGCATTGAGTGAATCTGCTGGCAGCTGGGAAGGATGCAGGACAAGGTGCAGTAGTGTTGGAGGTTGTTCCGCCACCACGCCTCCAAAATGCCACTACTAATGATTGTGACACACCTCTCTCCTCCACCCCTCCTCTTCTTCTTCCTCCATGGCCTCTTCCTGTGCTTTGTCCTCAGAACCAGCGGTGCTCCGTAGGCATTCAAGGGGCTACGCATGTACGCAGGCCAAAAGATGCCATGCGGTACTTGAGCTGGTGTGCTTGGGGGACAGGAGCCACACTGGGGCAGAGGTTTTGTCAGCTCTGCAGGGGCAGGGCCTCCTTTCTGCCCTCCGAAAGGGACAAATGACCCATGTGCCCTGTTTGGCTCACGTCCTTAACTTGGTGGTGCAGTGGTTCTTGGGCAGGTACCCGGGCTTACAGGATGTCCTGAGGCAGGCCAGGAAAGTCTGTGTGCATTTCCACCGGTCATATAATGCCAGTGCTCGGCTGGCGGACCTCCAAAAGGAGTTTAACCTGCCCAAGAACCGTCTAATCTGTGACATGCCCACCAGGTGTAACTCAACGTTGGCCATGCTGCAGCGGCTGCACACGCAGCAGAGGGCCATCAATGAGTACCTGTGCGACTATGGCACCAGGACAGGGTCAGGGGAGCTTGGTTTTTTTTTCCCACGCCAGTGGGCCATGATCAGGGATGCATGCACTGTCCTGTCACCATTTGAGGAGGCCACGAGGATGGTGAGCAGTGACAGTGCATGCATCAGTGACACTGTCCCCCTTGTCCACCTGTTGGAGCACACGCTGCGTGGAATAATGGACAGGGCACTTGAGGCAGAACAGAGGCAGGAAGAGGAGGACTTCCTTAGCTCTCAAGGCCCCCTTTATCCAGACAGTGTTCCTGCGTGCCCGCCGATCACACAGGAAGAGGACGAGGAGGAGGAGGAGGAGGAGGAGGAGGAGGAAGATTGTGTCAGTATGGAGGTGGAGCCTGGCACTCAGCATCAGCAGCAGTCTTTAAGGGATCAGTCCCAAGAAACACATGGACTTGTACGTGGCTGGGAGGAGGTGGCTGCGGACCATGTCGTCCTTAGTGACCCAGAGGACTCCGGACCGAATGCCTCAGCAAACCTACGCTGTATGGCCTCCCTGATCCTGCAAAGCCTGCGTAAGGATCCTCGTATTCGTGGTATCAAGGAGAAGGACCAATACTGGCTGGCAACCCTCCTTTATCCATGTTACAAGGGTAAGGTTGCGGACCTTATCTTGCCATCGCAGAGGGAGCAGAGGATGAAACATCTTCGGGAGGCCTTGCAGAAAAGTCTGTGCAACGTGTTCCCAGAGACTGGGAGGTTACAAACTCCTGTTTCTGGACAACGTGTTGCTGAGGCTTCAGTCAGTCAAAGAAGGAGCGGTGGAGAAGGTGGCCGTCTGACCAATGCGTTCAGACAATTTTTTGGTCCGCAGCCCCAAGGTATGAACGGTTCCAGCAACCATCGCCAGCGTCTGTTTTACATGGTGCAGGAATACCTAGGGGCAAGATCTGACTTGGACACCTTTCCCACCGAAAATCCTCTGGGTTACTGGGTCTTGAGGATGGATCGACTCGGTCGATTGACTGACCTTCATAAAAATGAATCAGTCTTGGATCACCACCAGCTACCAAGCACCTGATGCTGATGTAACCGAATAATTTTTTTTGAAATCTCAGATCCCTTCAAAGACTGCCTATGCTGATGCTGAGTGACTATCCCTGAGTAATTATCCTCTTCCTCCTCAATGATCACGCTGATAGCTTGTAAGAACATTTTTGGTTCTGGGCGCCACCACCAGTGCCTAAGGCCCAATTTTTCAGCCCTTGTTTAACAGGGGCGTGTAATTACAATTTTTGATGCAATACTTCGCAGCAGGGCTCATTTTTGCGTTCCAAATAGAGTATCTGTGAGGGGTTGCAGTGTTGTGGCACCAGCACCAGTGCCTAAGGCCCAATTTTTTAGCCCTTGTTTAACAGGGGCGTGTAATTACAATTTTTGATGCAATACTTTGCAGCCGGGCTCATTTCTGCGTTCCAACTAGAGTATCTGCGAGGGGTTGCAGTGTTGTGGCACCAGCACCAGTGCCTAAGGCTAAATTTTTCAGCCCTTGTTTAACAGGGGCGTATAATTACAATTTTTGATGCAATACTTTGCAGCAGGGCTTATTTCTGCGTTCCAACTAGAGTATCTGTGAGGGGTTGCAGTGTTGTGGCACCAGCACCAGTGCCTAAGGCCCAATTTTTCAGCCCCTGTTTAACAGGGGCATGTAATTACAATTTTTGATGCAATACTTTGCAGCAGGGCTCGTTTCTGCGTTACAACTAGAGTATCTGTGAGGGGTTGCAGTGTTGTGGCACCAGCACCAGTGCCTAAGGCCCAATTTTTCAGCCCCTGTTTAACAGGGGCGTGCAATTACAATTTTTGATGCAATACTTTGCAGCAGGGCTCGTTCCTGCGTTCCAACTAGAGTATCTGTGAGGGGTTGCAGTGTTGTGGCACCAGCACCAGTGCCTAAGGCCTAATTTTTCAGCCCCTGTTCAACAGGGGCATGTAATTACAATTCTTGATCTAATATTTCACAGCAGGGCCCATTTCTGCACCCACCAAGAGCGAGTGAGGACTTACAGTGTTGTGGCACCAGCACCACCACCACCACCACCAAAGGCCCAATTTTTCTGCCCTTGTTCAACAGGGGCATGTAATTACAATTCTTGATCTAATATTTCACAGCAGGGCCCATTTCTGCGCCCACCAAGAGCGAGTGAGGACTTACAGTGTTGTGGCACCAGCACCACCACCACCAAAGGCCCAATTTTTCTGCCCCTATTCAACAGGGGCATGTAATTACAATTCTTGATCTAATATTTTTTTTTTTTTTCTCAAACAAAAAGTTTTATTAAGATTGAATAAGTGTATACAGTTCCAGAGCTCATACAGCAGTTTACATGGCAGAAGTCACATCTTACATATGTATTAGGATAAGTAACAAAAACAATATATAAAAATAAGTACAGAAAAAAGGGGGTACATACTCCATTACATCGGATGAAGAGAAAACAAATAGGAGAAAGGAGAAAACACAACCTCTCATCAGAAAAATCCTTCCGTGAGCTATCCACACTCCTCCAATGGATCATTTGCTTATTACCTCTTAGCATACTGGCTAATTATATAGTGCATAACATATATCCCATAGGAATTGAGGTTAATGAGGGCCACTTTTAGAATAAGCGATCATATATCAAATCTATTGGCGCTAGACCTGGTGTATCCAACCATGGAGCCCATAGTTTCTCATATTTTTGTGTCGCTCCCCTATGCTGGTAAATAATTTTTTCCAACCGGATTGTGGCCCCCATTTGTGTAATCCATTCTTGTACCGTGGGAGGACACGTGGACCTCCAGTGCCTGAGGATAAGTAGGCGGGCCTGAAACAAAGCTCTTCTGATAGCCTGTCTAAGGATATCCTCAGTCAGTAGATCATCCACAATCCCCAGCAGACATGGCTTTGGATCCAAAGGTATCACTATTTGGAAAACTCTATTAATGGTGTTAATGACCTCGTTCCAATAGAGGTGCAATTTTGGGCATCTCCACAGGAGGTGTATGAGATCTCCATGGTCTCTGGAGCATCTGGTGCAGGTGGGATCAGTGCCCAAACCCATACGGGCCAGTCTAGCCGGTGTGTAGTGCACTCTGTAAATAATATAGAGCTGTGAGAGCTTTTGAGCAGCATTTAATGAACACGTGGAAACCGCCAGCAAGGCTTCCTCCCACTGTTCCTCCTCAAAGGAGCCAACATCCTGTTCCCAGTGGGACACGACCCTCAGAGGCGCGTCCCCTAGGAAAAGGTTCAGAAGCATGGTATAGCAGTCAGATATAAAACCTCTATAAGTGGTTATGGCAAGTAGGTGGTTGAAAATAGGAGTGGGTTGCAGGTTCCAAATATCGGGGCCCCTTTGTGCATCTATTGCATGTTTAGGTTGTCTGTAATAGATGAGCATAGAGCCCGGCAATTGAAAGGCCTCCCTGAGCTCCGAGAAGGGTCTCAACTTACCGTCTCTAATTATGTGTACCATGTGGGACACCCCGTACTGTTGCCATTTGGGTCCGTAGGGTATTTTAGCTATTTCTGAATAGTGATTGTTTTCCCAGATGGGGCTATACCTGGTGAAGCCCTCCACCCCTTGCAGCATCCTGACCTTGTTCCAGATTTTCTGCATAAGTGCATAAGTTGGGAAAAGTTTATTAGATTTGTTATATTGTAAGGCCTCTAATCCATCCGCAACCTCTCTCCTGGAAGTGAACCGGAGTATGTGGGCCGAAGGGTCTCTCAGGTTCATCTCCAGGTCCTCCCCGGGACCTATGGCTCTAGCAATGTGCTGTAGCTGGGAGGCCAAATAATACACCCAGGGGTTAGGCAATGCTAAACCTCCATTGTCTTTAGGACGTTGTAGCTGTTCTAGTTTAATTCTAGGAGGCTTTGAAAGCCATATAAATGAACGGAAGAGGGAGTTGATGATTCTAAACTTTTTCAGAGTAATAACCATTGGAGAATTGTGGAGCACATATAGTAGTTGTGGCATAAGAATCATCTTTATTAAGTTTATTCTGCCTACTTGGGACAGCTTTAATTTACTCCACACTTTGACGCGGTCCCGACATCTATTGATCAATGGGGTTAGATTAAGATTCACATAGTCTAATATATGGGCTGTAATCTGTATACCCAGATATTTGAAGGATGTCGAGACTGGTATGTCCTGCATATTTTGTTGGGTTGTGGGGGGTCACGGTCCAGAAGCAGCAGAGAGGACTTGGTCCAGTTAATAACTAAGCCTGAGTATTTCCCGAACTGTTTAATCACACTCATTGCCTCTGTCAGTGAGTTAGATGTATCACCCAGTAGCAGCATGGTGTCATCGATCTAATATTTCACAGCAGGGCCCTGTGAGGGCTTACAGTGTTGTGGCCACAACAACACCTAAGGCCCAAATTTCTGCTGAGTATATAGGGCAGGCCCCTACTTTCAAACATCTAACTTACAAACGACTCCTACTTGCAAACGGAAGGAGACAACAGGAAGTGAGATGAAATCTACCCCTAGGAAGGGA
The DNA here is from genome assembly GCA_037952835.1 of Lithobates septentrionalis. Classification (NCBI taxonomy): domain Eukaryota; kingdom Metazoa; phylum Chordata; class Amphibia; order Anura; family Ranidae; genus Lithobates; species Lithobates septentrionalis. The sequence goes on along the minus strand of JBBDGP010000864.1, from coordinate 3,858,032 downwards.
AATTCTCTCCTGTAAGAGTTAATATGCGAAAAACATTTCTCATTTCCACTGATGCTTTCCAATCCTTGTTCCACAAAAAAACCCAAATTTTCAAAAAACATTTGTCATTGGGACAAAAAGAGAGGTGAAATCTTCTGAAGAGGAGGACAGACAGCAAAACAAATGTCACAGGGGTGATAACCCTTCCCTAGGTTTTCCAAAAAGCTTAAAAAAGATTTTTTGGCTGGAGCTAAACACGCTAAAAATTTACCCGTTCAAAATTACAAACAGATTTTACTTAACAACAAACCTACAGTCCCTGTCTTGTTTGCACCGCCTGTATACTGCTGTTCAGAGTATATAGGGCCTGGTGGCCCCACACCTTTCCTTATTTTAATTTGGGTGCGGGGTTCCCCTTAATATTCATGCAAGACCCAAAGGGCCTGGTAATGGACTGGGGGGTACCCATGCCGTTTGTCTCTTTGATTTTCATCCATATTGCCAGGACCCGACATTACATTAAACCCGCAAGCAGTTTTAAATGAGATTTGTTCCTTTAAAAATGACATTTTGTGCAGGGACTGTTCTAAACACGGGAAACACATGCCACTTTACAGGCATACTATAGACACACCCCAGGTACGATATTTAAAGGAAAATTTCACTTTTTTTTTTTTACTTTAAGCATCATTAAAATCACTGCTCCCGAAAAAACGGCCGTTTTAAAAAGTTTTTTTTGCATTGATACATGTCCCCTGGGGCAGGACCCGGGTCCCCAAACCCTTTTTAGGACATTACCATGCAAATTAGCCTTTAAAATGAGCACTTTTGATTTTGAACGTTCGAGTCCCATAGACGTCAATGGGGTTCTAACGTTCGTGCGAATTTTCGGTCTGTTCGCAGGTTCTGGTGCGAACCGAACCGGGGGGTGTTCGGCTCATCCGTAGTCTTGAGGATGGATCACTGGCCAAAGCTTGCACAGTATGTAATTGAGCTACTGGCCTTTCCTGCATCCAGCATTCTTTCGGAACGCACATTCAGTGCTGCTGGAGGCTTTGTAACCGATCACAGGGTGCGTCTGTCCACCGACTCGGTCGATCGACTGACCTTCATAAAAATGAATCAGTCTTGGATCACCACCAGCTACCAAGCACCTGATGCTGATGTAACCGAATAATTTTTTTTTAAATCTCAGATCCCTTCAAAGACTGCCTATGCTGATGCTGAGTGACTATCCTGAGTAATTATCCTCTTCCTCCTTAATGATCACGCTGATAGCTTGTAAGAACATTTTTTTTCTGGGCGCTGTCACCAGTGCCTAAGGCCTCATTTTTCAGCCCCTGTTTAACAGGGGCATGTAATTACAATTTTTGATGCAATACTTTGCAGCAGGGCTCATTCCTGCGTTCCAACTAGAGTATCTGTGAGGGGTTGCAGTGTTGTGGCACCAGCACCAGTGCCTAAGGCCCAATTTTTCAGCCCCTGTTCAACAGGGGCATGTAATTACAATTCTTGATCTAATATTTCACAGTAGGGCCCGTTTCTGTGCCCATCAAGAGCGAGTGAGGACTTACAGTGTTGTGGCACCAGCACCACCACCACCACCAAAGGCCCAATTTTTCTGCCCCTGTTCAACAGGGACATGTAATTACAATTCTTGATCTAATATTTAACAGCAGGGCCCATTTCTGCGCCCACCAAGAGCGAGTGAGGACTTACAGTGTTGTGGCACCAGCACCACTACCACCACCAAAGGCCCAATTTTTCTGCCCTTGTTCAACAGGGACATGTAATTACAATTCTTGATCTAATATTTCACAGCAGGGCCCGTTTCTGCACCCACCAAGAGCGAGTGAGGACTTACAGTGTTGTGGCACCAGCACCACCACCAAAGGCCCAATTTTTCTGCGCCTGTTCAACAGGGGCATGTAATTACAATTCTTGATCTAATATTTCACAGCAGGGCCCTGTGAGGGCTTACAGTGTTGTGGCCACAACAACACCTAAGGCCCAAATTTCTGATGAGTATATAGGGCAGGCCCCTACTTTCAAACATCAAACTTACAAACGACTCCTACTTGCAAACGGAAGGAGACAACAGGAAGTGAGATGAAATCTACCCCTAGGAAGGGAAATTCTCTCCTGTAAGAGTTAATATGGGAAAAACATTTCTCCTTTCCACTGATGCTTTATCACCAATCCTTGTTTCACAAAAAAAAAACAAATTTTCAAAAAACATTTGTCATTGGGACAAAAAGTGAGGTGAAATCTTCTGAAGAGGAGCACAGACAGCAAAACAAATGTCACAGGGGTAATAACCCTTCCCTATGTTTTCCAAAAAGCTTAAAAAAGATTTTTTGGCTGGAGCTAAACACGTTAAAAATGTACCCGTTCAAAATTACAAACAGATTCTACTTAACAACAAACCTACAGTCCCTATCTTGTTTGCACCGCTTGTATACTGCTGTTCAGAGTATATAGGGCCTGGTGGCCCCACAACTTTCCTTTTTTTAATTTGGGTGCGGGGTTCCCCTTAATATCCATACAAGACCCAAAGGGCCTGGTAATGGACTGGGGGGTACCCATGCCGTTTGTCTCACTGATTTTCATCCATATTGCCAGGACCCGACATTACATTAAACACGCAAGCAGTTTTAAATTACTTTTTTTCCTTTAAAAATGACATTTTGTGCAGGGACTGTTCTAAGCACGGGAAACACGCTCCACTTTACAGGCATACTATAGACACCCCCCAGGTACGATATTTAAAGGAATATTTCACTTTTTTTTTTTTTAATTTAACCGGTTCAATACAGGGCAATTTCACCCCCTTCCTTCCCAGGCCAATTTTTAGTTTTCAGCGCTGTCGCACTTCAAACGTCAATTGCGCGGTCGTGCGACGTTGTACCCAAAAAAAATTGACGTCCTTTTTTCCCCACAAATAGAGCTTTCTTTTGGTGGTATTTGATCGCCTCTGCGGTTTTTATTTTTTGCGCTATAAACAAAAGAAGAGCGACAATTTTGAAAAAAACACAATATTTTTTACTTTTTGCTATAATAAATATCCCAATTTTTTTTTAAAAAAACTAATTTTTTCCTCAGTTTCGGCCGATAAGTATTCTTCTACATATTTTTGGTAAAAAAAATCGCAATAAGCGTATATTGATTGGTTTGCGCAAAAGTTATAGCGTCTACAAAATACAGGATAGATTTATGGCGTTTTTAAAAAAATATATTTATTTATTTTTTTAGCGCCGATCGCGATTTTTTTTCATGACTGCGACATTATGGCGGACACATCGGACACTTTTGACACATTTTTGGGACCATTCACATTTATACAGCGATCAATGCTATAAAATTGCATTGATTACTGTGTAAATGTGACAGGCAGTGAAGGGGTTAACCACTAGGGGGCGGGGAGGGGTTAATATGTTTCCTAGGGAGTGATTACTAACTGTAGGGGGAGGGGACGTACAAGGGGAGGAGACCGATCAGTGTTCCTCCGTTCTGGGAACACAGATCGCTCTCCTCAGAGCTGACAGGCTGTGGATCTGTGTGTTTACACACACAGATCCACATGCCGGTCCGGTTAACCGGCAATCGCGGGTGCCCGGCGGACATCGCGGCCGCCGGGCACACGCACCGGGTCCCGAGGAACGCGGCGGGCGCGCGCGCGCGCTCCCGGCGGCGCGCGCGCGCCCCCTAGGCGGCCGGGAATCCCAGGGCGTCATATGACGCCCACCCAGGATGGGAGATCCCATCTGTGGACGTCATATGACTATGGGCGGGTAGGGAAGTGGTTAAGCATCATTAAAATCACTGCTCCCGAAAAAACTGCAGTTTTTAAAAGTTTTTTTTTGCATAGATACATGTCCCCTGGGGCAGGACCCGGGTCCCCAAACCCTTTTTAGGACAATACCATGCAAATTAGCCTATAAAATGAGCACTTTTGATTGCGAACGTTCGAGTCCCATAGACGTCAATGGGGTTCTAACATTCGTGCAAATTTTCGGTCCGTTCGCAGGTGCTGGTGCGAACCGAACCGGGGGGTGTTCATTTTTGTGAATGTGAGCCGATCACCAGAGTCTGTGGACAGGCGCACTCTGTGATCGGTTACAAAGCCTCCAGCAGCACTGAATGTGCGTTCAGAAAGAACACTGGATGCAGGACAAGCCAGTAGCTCAATTGCATATTGAGCAAGCTCTGACCAGTGGTCCATCCTCAAGACCCAGTAACCCAGTGGATGTTCTGGTGGAAAGGTCTCCAAGTCTGATCTTGCCCCTAGATATTTCATTCCTGCACCATGTAATTCAGACGCTGGTGATGGTTGCCGGAACCGATCAAACCTGGGCGCTGAGGACTGAAGAATTGCCTGAAGGCATCGGTCAGCCGGCCACCTTCTCCATCACTCTCTCTGTGACTGAACAAAGCCTCAGCAACAGGTTGTCCAGCACCAGGAAATTGTAACCTCCCAGGCTCTGGAAATGCATTGCACAAACCTTCTGCAAGGCCTCCTGAAGATGTTTCATCCTCTGCTCCCTCTGCGAAAGCTGGATAGGTTCTGCAACCTTACCCTAGTAACATGGATCAAGAAGGGTTGCCAGCCAGTAATGATCCCTCTCCTTGATACCACGAATCCTAGGGTCCTTTCACAGGCTTTGCAGGATCAGGGAGGCCATGCAGCATAGGTTTGCAGAGGAATTAGATCCTGAGTCCTCTGGGTCACCAAGGATCACATGATCCTCAACCACCTCCTCCCAGCCACGTACAACTCCATGGGTTTCTATGGACTAAAAACGATCCCCTGAAGACTGCTGCTGATGCTGAGTGTTGTCCTCCACCTCCATGCTGACACAATCCTCCTCCTCCTCTTCTTCCTGTGTGATTGGCGGGCCTGCAGGAATACTAGTATCTGGATAAAGGGGGCCTTGAGAGATAAGGAAGTCCTCCTCTTCCCCCCGCTGTTCTGCCTTAAGTGCCCTGTCCATTATTCCACGAAGCGTGTGCTCCAACACGAAGACAAAAGGGACAGTATCACTGATGCATGCACTTTCACTGCTCACCATCCTTGTGGCCTCCTCAAATGGTGACAGGACAGTGCATGCATCCTTGATCAGTAGCCACTGGCATGGCGAAAAAAAGCCAAGCTCCCCTGACCCTGTCCTGGTGCCATACTCACACAGGTACTCATTGATGGCCCTCTGCTGCTGGGGCAGCCGCTGCAGCATTACCAAATTTGAGTTCCACTTGGTGGGCATGTCACAAATGAGGCGGTTCTTGGGCAGGTTGCATTCTCTTTGAATGTCAGCCAGCCGAGCACTGGCATTATATGACTGGCGGAAATGACCATAGAATTTCCTGGCCTGCCTCAGGAGATCCTGTAAGCCCGGGTACCTGCTCAAGAACCGCTGCACCACCAAATTCAGGACGTGAGCCAAACAGGGAACATGGGTCAAGTGTCCCTGTCAGAGGGCGGAGAGGAAGTTGGTGCCATTGTTGCATACAACCATTCCTGACTGAAGCTGGCGTGGCGTCAACCACCTCTGAGCCTGCCCCTGCAGAGCTGACAGAATCTCTGCCCCAGTGTGGCTCCTGTGCCCTAAGCAGACCAACTCAAGCACCGCAAGGCATCTTTTTGCCTGAGTGCTTGCGTAGCCCCTTGAACACCTACGGAGCACTGCTGGTTCAGAGGAGAAATCTGCAGAGGAAGAAGAAGAGGAGGGGGTGGAGGAGAGAGCTGTGGCAGAATCACCAATAGCATTTTAGAGGCGTGGTGGCGGAACAAGCTCCAACAATACTGAACCCTGTCCTGCACCCTTCCCAGCTGCCAGCAGAGTTACCCAGTGCACCGTGAAAGAAAGGTAATGTCCCTGTCCATGCCTGCTGGACCATGAGTCAGCAGTAATATGCACCTTACTGCTGACCTCCCTGTCCAGCGAGGCCAAGATGTTGCCTTCCACATGTTGGTAGAGAGCCAGAATGGCCTTCCGTGAAAAGAAATGACATTTGGGAACCTGCCACTGAGTTACCGCACATTCCACAAATTCACGAAAGGGGGCAGAGCCTACCAGCTGAAAAGGCAGCAGTTGCAGTGCTAGCAATTTGGCCAAGCTAGCATTCAGACGCTGAGCATGTGGATGGCTGGGACTAAATTTCTTTTGACGGTTTAGCAACTGGGGTAGGGAAATTTGCCTGCTAAAATCAGATGGAGGTGAACTAGCAGATTGGCTGCAAGTACTTGGGACACCTATTGCTATACCTTCATTCCTCTCAGTGCAGGTTTCTGAGAGGACTGGAGGTATAGAGGGGTTGGAGAACCCAGCTGATGAGGAGCAAGGAGAGGTCCACTTTGTTCTTTGATGTGGGTCTTTTAAGTGCTGTTGCCAACGGACTGCACGGGAGGTCATCATATGTCTGGTCAAGCATGTGGTGCCCAAGTGGCTGGTGTTTTGGCCAAGCTTGATATGCTTCAGACATATGTTGCTAACAGCAACGGTGCGATCTGCTGCACATGTGTCAAAAAAGGCCCACACCAAAGAACTTTTTAAAAATATGTGGGGAGTCAGCAGCGCCCTGCACCTGCTTAGCTCTGCGGTGTGATGCAATAGGGTGGCTGCCCTTAAGCTGCCCCCTGGAGGGCATCCTACCTCATTGGAGATGTGCCTCCTCCTCCTCTCTTCTATCAGGCACCCAAGTTGAGTCAGTGACCTCATCATCCCATCTCTCCTCGTCACTGGAGCAAACTTGGCAGTATGCTGCAGCTGGAGAAACATGACTGCCAGTTTCTTGACCTTCTTGGGCACCCCCTCTCTCTAGGCTGACATTACTCCCTTCCTCAACCTGGGTACCATCATCGGAGCCTTCAAATCGCTGCGCATCCTCCTGCAGCAAGTACCCGACACTGTGGTGGAATAGTTCGGGGGACTCCTCTGTGCATGATGGTGGGGCTAGGGAAGGAGCGACTGTTGACATGGAGCCGATTGAATAGGCCACTTTGGCAGCTGCATTGGCAGCCAAACTACTCTGGCCCTGGGTGACAGAGGATGAGGAGGATGAGGACGGCTTTGTTATCCATTCCACCAACTCTTCTGCATGTTGTGGCTCAATAACATGGCCAGCTGCAGGAAAAAATGACAAGCGTGCCCCACGGCCACGTGCTGGGGATGCACCGTGTCCACGACCAGCACGGTTGACTGTAGACACAGAGCCTGCTTGCCTTCTTTTAGTGGCCTGTGAGCGTCTGCCTCTCCTTGGTGGCCCTCCGGACATGCTGTAAATTTTGTTTAGCAATAAAACACTACACTGTTTTGTGTACTGTGTACACCACAAGGAAAGTAGTAGCAACTGTACTAGGGGTGCACGGTACTGTGTACACCAACAGAAGTGTAATAACAACTATGGGCGCACTGTATGTATTGTGTACTGTGTACACCAACAGAAAAGTACTAGCACTAGCAACTGCACTAGGGGTGCACAGTACTGTGTACACCAACAGAAGTTTAATAGCAACTATGGGTGCACTGTATATATTGAGTACACTACCAGGAAAGTAGTAGCAACTGCACTAGGGGTGCACGGTACTGTGTACACCAACAGAAGTGTAATAACAACTATGGGTGCACGGTACTGTGTACACCAACATAAGTTTAATAACAACTATGGGTGCACTGTATGTATTGTGTACACCACCAGGAAAGTAGTAGCAACTGCACTAGGGATGCACGGTACTGTGTACACCAACAGAAGTGTAATAGCAACTATGGGTGCACTGCATGTATTGTGTACACCACCAGGAAAGTAGCAGCAACTGCACTAGGGGTGCACGGTACTGTGTACACCAACATAAGTTTAATAACAACTATGGGTGCACTGTATGTATTGTGTACACCACCAGGAAAGTAGTAGCAACTGCACTAGGGGTGCACGGTACTGTGTATACTAACAGAAGTGTAATAACAACTATGGGTGCACTGTATGTATTGTGTACACCACCAGGAAAGTAGCAGCAACTGCACTAGGGGTGCACGGTACTGTGTACACCAACAGAAGTTTAATAACAACTATGTGTGCACTGTATGTATTGTGTATATCACCAGGAAAGTAGTAGCAACTGCACTAGGTGTGCACGGTACTGTGTACACCAACAGAAGTGTAATAACAACTATGTGTGCACTGTATGTATTGTGTACACCACCAGGCAAGTAGTAGCAACTGCACTAGGTGTGCACGGTACTGTGTACACCAACAGAAGTGTAATAACAACTATGGATGCACTGTATGTATTGTGTACACCACCAGGAAAGTAGTAGCAACTACACTAGGGGTGCACGGTACTGTGTGCACCAACAGAAGTGTAATAACAACTATGGGTGTACTGCATTGACCAGCAGAAAAGTATGAGCAGCTGCACTATGGGTGCACAGCATTGTATACTGTGTACACTGCCTGAAGTATATTAGAAACAGTACACCAGGAACGGCCTGCAGTCAGATATAGCTAAACTGGATACAGTGGATATATATATATATATATATATATATATATATATATATATATATATATACACGAGAGTTATATATATATATATATATATATATATATATATATATATACACTACCGTTCAAAAGTTTGGGGTCACATTGAAATGTCCTTATTTTTGAAGGAAAAGCACTGTACTTTTAAATGAAGCTAACTTTAAACTAGTCCTAACTTTAAACAAATATACTCTATACATTGCTAATGTGGTAAATGACTATTCTAACTGCAAATGTCTAGTTTTTGGTGCAATATCTACATAGGTGTATAGAGGCCCATTTCCAGCAACTATCACTCCAGTGTTCTAATGGTACAATGTGTTTGCTCATTGGCTCAGAAGGCTAATTGATGATTAGCAAACCCTTGTGCAATCATGTTCACACATCTAAAAACAGTCTAGCTCCTTCCAGAAGCTACAAAACTGACCTTCCTGTGAGCAGATTGAGTTTCTGGAGCATCACATTTGTGGGGTCAATTAAACGCTCAAAATGGCCAGAAAAAGAGAACTTTCATCTGAAACTCGACAGTCTATTCTTGTTCTTAGAAATGAAGGCTATTCCATGCGAGAAATTGCAAAGAAATTGAAGATTTCCTACAACGGTGTGTACTACTCCCTTCAGAGGACAGCACAAACAGGCTCTAACCAGAGTAGAAAAAGAAGTGGGAGGCCGCGTTGCACAACTAAGCAAGAAGATAAGCACATTAGAGTCTCTAGTTTGAGAAACAGACGCCTCACAGGTCCCCAACTGGCATCTTCATTAAATAGTACCCGCAAAACACCAGTGTCAACATCTACAGTGAAGAGGCGGCTGCGGGATTTTGGGCTTCAGGGCAGAGTGGCAAAGAAAAAGCCATATCTGAGACTGGCCAATAAAAGAAAAAGATTAAGATGGGCAAAAGAACACAGACATTGGACAGAGGAAGACTGGAAAAAAGTGTTGTGGACAGATGAATCCAAGTTTGAGGTGTTTGGATCACAAAGAAGAACGTTTGTGAGACGCAGAACAAATGAAAAGATGCTGGAAGAATGCCTGACGCCATCTGTTAAGCATGGTGGAGGTAATGTGATGGTCTGGGGTTGCTTTGGTGCTGGTAAGGTGGGAGCTTTGTACAGGGTAAAAGCTAAGGAAGGCTATCACTCCATTTTGCAACGCCATGCCATACCCAGTGGACAGCGCTTGATTGGAGCCAATTTCATCCTACAACCGGACAATGACCCTAAACACACCTCCAAATTGTGCAAGAACTATTTACAGCAGAAGCAGGCAGCTGGTATTCTATCGGTAATGGAGTGGCCAGCACAGTCACCAGATCTGAACCCCATTGAGCTGTTGTGGGAGCAGCTTGACCGTATGGTACGCCAGAAGTGCCCATCCAACCATTCCAACTTGTGGGAGCTGCTTCTAGAAGCGTGGGGTGCAATTTCTCCAGCTTACCTCAATAAATTAACAGCTAGAATGCCAAAGGTGTGCAATGCTGTAATTGCTGCAAAAGGAGGATTCTTTGATGAAAGCAAAGTTTGATGTAAAAACAATGTTATTTCAAATACAAATCATTATTTCTAACCTTGTCAATGTCTTGACTCTATTTTCTATTCATTTCACAACGTATGGTGGTGAATAAGTGTGACTTTTCATGGAAAACACAAAATTGTTTGGGTGACCCCAAACTTTTGAACGGTAGTGTATATATATATTAAATACACTGCAGCTAACTGAATAACCTGCCTGCCAGAAGTATATTAGAAAACAGTATGCCAGGAATGGCCTGCAGTGAGATATAGCTAAACTGTATGCAGTGGATGTTTATATACGAGACTATCTGTATATATGAATTAAATACACTGCAGCTAACTGAATCGCCTGCCTGCCTGCCTGAAGTATATTACAAACAGTACATCAGAAATGGCCTCCAGTCAGATTTAGCTAAACTGTATGCAGTATATATATATATATATATATATATATATATATACACTAGACTATCTGTATATATATATATTAAATACACTGCAGCTAGCTGAATCACCTGCCTGGCAGAAGTATATTAGAAACAGTACACCAGGAATGGCCTGCAGTGAGATATAGCTAAACTGTATGCAGTGGATGTATACTGTATATACGAGACTATCTGTATATATGAATTAAATACACTGCAGCTAACTGAATCACCTGCCTGCCTGAAGTATATTAGAAACAGTACATCAGGAACGGCCTGCAGTCAGATATAGCTAAACTGTATGCAGCGTATATATATATATATATATATATATATATATATATATATATATATATATATATATGTATATATACACTAGACTATCTGTATATATATATTAAAGTCGTCAGATATAGCTAAACTGTATGCAGTGGATACATATATATGTATATATATATATATATATATATATATATATATATATATATATATATATATATATATACGGGACTATCTGTATATATGTATTAAATACACTGCAGCTAACTGATTTACCTGCCTGTCTAAAGTATATTAGAAACAGTACACCAGGAATGGACTGCAGTCAGATCTAGCTAAACTGGATACAGTGGATATATATATATATACAAGACTGTTTGTATATATATATTAAATACACTGCAGCTAACTGAATAGTCTGCCTGCTGCTCAATCTTGATATGAATGACACTCTTTCTCCATCCACACCAACGACACACTACACAAGGCCAACGTGCAGGTGGCCTTATATAGTGTGGGGCGTGGACTTAGTCCTCCTGAGCCATGATTGGCAAAGGCACCCTGCCTTTGGCCAATTATGGCTCTCTTAGCTGAGCGCGCTGTGATTGGCCAAAGCATGCAGGTCATGGTGCATGCTCTGGCCAATCATCATACAGCAATGCACTGCACTCCCGCAGTGCATTATGGGCCGTTACACGCTGATCGAATTTGGCGCGAACGGCCCATAATGTTCGGTTTTTGACGAACAGGCGAACAGCCAATGTTCGAGTCAAACTCATGTTTGACCCAAACAGAAAGCTCATCCCTAGTAGAAATGAATACTCCTGTTCATTTGGTGTATATACTGCCAATGGCTAAACTATTTGAACATTTTTCTTTTATGCGCATTTGTATTTTATAGTAACCGTTACTCAATTTAAAGTTTTAAAAGTAACGTTCTGATTAAGAGCAGACACCACAAAATGCATACTACCTTTATAATTCATAAAACCTTCTTCTATGACCATCTCTGATTTAATTTTGCTTTGTTATTGGATTGTAAAATTTTCCTTACTTCAAAGTTGAGCCCTACCAACAAAAATGTCACTGTCCAGTGAGGCCACAATGAGTGTCTATTAGGGCACTCTCACTGGAATGGGGTTGTTTAAGTTTTAGACAGGAGTATATATAGTAGCTTATGTGATGCCAGTAGCAAGAGTAACATATTCAGCATTCCAATTTAATTCCAATCTTTTGATGCACAATATATTCCCTTACTGTCAGATGAATGCAATAATAATAAGGTTACATTGTATCATTACCGCTCACTGACTGGCTGCTAGAGGTTACAGCACACATCATGGCTCACTGTTTATTTTCGAGAGGTTACAGCACATGACTTCTGCTTGTTGATTGGTTGCTAGAGATTACTGTACATCAATACTGCTCACTGATTTATTGCTAGAGGTTACTGGACATCTATACCACTCACTAAATGGTTGCTAGAGGTTACTGCACATTATTACTGCTCACTGATTGGTTCCTAGAGGTTACTGCATATCCTACCACTCAATGATTGTTTGCAAGAGGTTAGTGCACAAAGCATTACTGCTCACTTATTGGTTGATAGGTTACAGCACATCATCTCCTCACTGCCTGCACACCATGGACTGGGGAGGTGAGGGGACCCATCAATAGACAGAAAACTTCTAGGAATCCTAGGTCTCCTGGGATCAGTGGCAATGCTGGGGGAGGGGGGTGATCAGTGGCAATGCTGGGGGGTTGATGACAGTAACAGTGGAGGGGGATAGGATTAGTTAAGAGGCAGTACAATGTGACAAATTCTGAATCATGTAGAGCAAAGCTGGAAATCTTTGGCAAGTATATAGTGGGGGATTCTACCAATGTATTAGGGAATTTACAATGACCACCAATGTGAGGGGAGATTTACACTGACCATCAATGTGAGGGGGGATTTGCACTGACCACCATGTAACGGGGGATTTTACACCACCCAGCAATAAAATAGAGGGATTTCTACACTGACACCAATGTAATAAGAGCATTTACACCAACCACCAGTGTAAGGGGGAATATAAAATGCCCTCCATGGCATGTAAGGGGGAATTTGAACTGACAACCATTTTCAAGGAGATTTGTACTGACAACCAATGTAAGTTGACACTTCTATGTTGTTGTAAGTTGACACTTCTATGTTTGCCCAGGGTCCAGTCAATATTAAAGACGGCCCTAACAAGGCCCAATTCAAAGTCTGGGTTCAGGATCTAAAGGGAGATTCACAGAGATACAAGGGTCAATGGGAAGATTAGCACAGGTATTTGGTAACTCCCCTTCAGCATTGTTGTTGCTTTAGAAACTGTGATGGAACGCCTGGCACCCAGCCTGGCACCCAGCCTGGGTGCTTCCTCCAGTCTGGAACCAGGAACCAAGTATTATAGCTGAGCACCCAAGAACTAGACAACACAAGCTTAGGTGTAAACTGGAACTCACTTTATTGTAAACCAATGTTAGGGTGGATTTACACTGACCACCAATGTAAAGGGGGATTTAGCACTTACCAACAATGTACAGGGAAATTTACACTGATCACCAATGAAATAAAGAATTTACACTGACAACCAATTTAATGGGCGATTCTACATCCACAGCCAATAAAAGTGTATATCAACACTGGCCACCAATGTTAAGGGCATTTACACTCACCACCAATTTAAAGGGGGCTTCTACATGGACCACCAATGTAAGGGAGGATTCAAAACTGACCCCAAATGCAAGTTTGGATTTTTTTACTGATTACCAAAAAAGAGGAGTTTCTACACTGCCTGCCAATGTAATGGGGATTTACACTGACCACTAATGTAATAGGAGCATTCACAGTAACCACCAATGTAAAGAGGGATTTACACTGATCACCAATATAAGGGGGGCCTTCAAACTGGCCACTAGTGTGAATAAAATAATTGTACACCAAGCCCCAATGTAATGAGAAGATTTGGACATTTAGCCTGTGTTAACAATTGTGTGTCTGGAATACATGCAAAATTGCTTTCCTGACACCACAGAAACATGCTACCCTTTAGCAGATTCACAACAGTGCCATTAATTGTTAATGACACCCTCGTGCATCTGCTGAGATGTGCGTATTCACATGCACCAAAATTCAGGGTTCTGTGGCACCATGTTCTTTTGAAGAAGGGTTCTACCTCCAATTTGCTTACCTTTGCAGAACAGGCTGATATTAGGCTTAATGACTATAGTTGTAGGCATGCCCCTTTACCTTCCCAGTGGGCAGCATTCAGCAGAAGTGATGGTAGATATGACCTCAGAGGGACATGGTATACATATGAATGCCGCCTCTATTTACATATTAATGCTGCGGTCTGCGACTATTTACATATTAATGCCATCTCTATTTACATATCAGGTTATTTACATGTAAACACAGGGTCTGCAGGTGAGTCATCTGTACATGGTAAAAGGGCAGAGCTGGGCAGCAGCAACAGAACTTTACACTGGGATATCGGGACACAGCACAGGACTAAAACTTCAAGGGATAAGGGAATTTAAACTGGGATAGTTGGCAAGTATGAGGCAGCTGCTTTGGGCCCCACAAGAATTATGGGGCACAGGGAAGCTGCCCCTTTTGCTCTGCCTTAAAAACTGTCCTGGGCCTTGCCTTCTGCCCTAGTCAAGTCTAAACCCCACACCTTTAATATACTGTAATTGTCAAATGCGTGAACTTCAAAGGGCAGTAGAGACTCTTGCATTTGACAGAAAGACAGGGTTTCATCAGGATTAGCTCTTACAAGGCAGCATGTTGGCATTTCAGTGATGTTCATGTTCAGCATTTTAGTGATATTTTTGATTTATATTTGAATATATTTGTTCTTCTATGGTATGGCAATTATTCAGTGGTGGGCCTGATGCCCACATGGCAAACACATTGGTAATTAATGTAATTATATTACAACAAGCCCATTCTACTACTTATTATTATTGTCATATAAGTGAGGTTTAAATTCCAAAATATGTTGTCCTCTTATAACTCTATGCTACTCCACAGGGCCATGCTGTATCTTCTTTCATTTATAACTCATTGGATTCATTATAGAAAAATCACATGCAGTGAACTGTAATGCCCTGTACACATGGTCGGACTTTCCAACGGAATATGTGCGTTCGGAGCTTGTTGTCGGAAATTCCTACCGTGTGTGGGCTCCATCGGACTTTTTCCATCGGAATTTCCGACACACAAAGTTTGATAGCAGGCTATAAAATTTTCCGACAACAAAATCAGTTTGTGTAAATTCCGACCGTGTGTGGACAATTCCGATGCACAAAGTGCCACGCATGCTCAGAATAAATTAAGAGACGAAAGCTATTGGCTACTGCCCCGTTTATAGCCCCGACGTAGGTGTTTTACGTCACCGCATTCAGAACGATTGGATTTTGCGACAACTTTGTGCGACCGTGTGTATGCAAGACAAGTTTGAGCCAACATCCGTCGGAAAAAATCCATGGATTTGTTGTTGGAATGTCCGATCAATGTCCGATCGTGTGTACAGGGCATAAGAGTCATCAAATGTTCCGTATCTTGTTCATTCATACCACTGTTATTTTGTTCCTCCATCAATGGACAAGAATAGCAGTTGCTGGCTCTAAGGCTCGATTCACACCTATGCATGTTGCTTTTGAGCGTTTTTGGAGGTTTTTTTTTCATGCTTGCCACGTTTTTGAGCCGCGTTTTTGCTGCGTTTTTGCCGCGATTTGCGTTTTGCGTTTTTTTTTTTTTTTTTTTACAGTTTTTTTTTACAGTTTAAAAAAAAATGTAAAAAAAATTTAAAAAAAAAAAAAAAAAAAACGGCAAAAACGCATCAAAAACGCTGCAAAAACGGTGCACTTGCGTTTTTGATGCTTGTCCATTGAAATCCATTACATGCAAAACGCTGCATTTTGCATGAAAAAAAGTCCCCGACCCTTTCCAAAAACGCAGAGATACAAAAAAGCATTGATGTGAACATGTTCCATAGGAACCCATGTTAAAAAATTCCCGTGCATTTCTGCAAAATGCATCAAAAAACGCGCTAGTGTGAATCGAGCCTAATACACTATTATATTCTGGATTTTGTATTGTCAACCCAACACCTCTGCTAGCTAAGTGTCCACTCTGTTCTGCCCACACTTGCTTATCATTGTCTCTTCCTGATAGTCGTAAATACATTAATTATACACTATATTACCAAAAGTATTGGTACGCCTGCCTTTACATGCACATGAACATGGACATGGACCTTAATGGCATCCCAGCCTTAGTACATAGAGTTCAATATTGAGTTAGCCCACCGTTTGCAGCTATAACAGCTTCAACTCTTCTAGGAAGGCTGTCCACAAGGTTTAGGAGTGTGTCTATGGGAATGTTTGACGATTCTTCCAGAAGCGCATTTGTAAGGTCAGGCACTGATGTGGACAAGAAGGCCTGGCTCGTAATCTCTGCTCTTATTTATCCAAAGGTGTTCTATCAAATTGAAGTCAGGACTGTGCAGGCCAGTCAAGTTCCTCCACCCCAAACTCGCTCATCCATGTCTTAATGAACCTTGCTTTGTGCACTGGTCCAAATCATTTGGTGGGGGGTTGATTGTGGTGTGAGGTTGTTTTTCAGGGATTGGGCTTGGCCCCTTAGTTCCAGTGAAGGGAACTCTTAAGGTGTCAGCCAGGGCTGGTGCAAGGATTTTTGACACCCTAGACGAAGCCTCATTTTGCCGTGCCCCATTGGCTCCACCACGGACTCCACCCCCTTTGCTTTGCCCATGTATACCCCACCCTTTTAATGAAGCGCCCATCAAATGCAGACTCACCAGCGCCCATCAAATGCAGCCTCACTAGCGCCCCTCAATGAATGCTTGCTTGCTTCCATTCATTCCGGAGTTGAGACACAGACACAGTCCTCCAACACCGCTGCGCCTCTGACACTATGTACGAACGGAGCGGCGGCTGCATGCTGATGCTGAGACTTATTTGCTTGCTGTAGAGAGAACAGAGTAGGAACATCGGTGGCCGAGCGCCCTAGGCAGCAGTGCGTCCTAGGCGGCTGCCTAGTTTGCCTAGTGATACCACCGGCCCTGGCGTCAGCATACCAAGACATTTTGGACAATTTTATGCTCCCAACTTTGTGGGAACAGTTTGGGGATGGCCTTTCCGGTTCCACCATGACTGTGCACCAGTTCACAAACAAGGTCCATAAAGACATGGATGAGCGAGTTTGGGGTGGAGGAACTTGACTGGCCTGCACAAAGCCCTGACCTCAACCCAATAGAACACCTTTAGGATGAATTAGAGCGGAGACTGCAAGCCAGGCCTTCTCGTCCACATCAGTGCCTGACCTCACAAATGCGTTTCTGGAAGAATGGTCAAACATTCCCATAGACACACTCCTAAACCTTGTGGACAGCCTTCCCAGAAGAGTTGAAGCTGTTATAGCTCAATATTAAACCCTACGGACTAAGACTGGGATGCCATTAAAGTTCATGTGCGTGTAAAAGCAGAAGTCCCAATACTTGGGCAATAAAGTTGTGTATATTAAAAAAATGTATCTACAGTTACGTCATTGCCTCACAAAATTCATGGGCCTTGGACAATTACATAGAGGCTTAAAATAATTTGAGGTTCGCAAGACTTATGGCCCATACACACGATCCAAAAATCGGATGACAGGTCGTCTGTTTTTTTTGCATGCTAGTCGCTTATCAAAAAATTAGAGGTTACTAAAGTTATGAAAATTCTCATACGACACAATAAAAAATCAGAATTGATGTCACGTGTTGTAGTGTATTTCTATTGTATTTTCGGATGAAAACTGTACTGATTAACCACTTAAGGACCGGAAGATTCTCCCCCTTAATGACCAGGCCATTTTTTGCGATACGGCACTGTATCCCTTTAACCAGTTGCCGACCGCCGCACGCCGATGTACGTCGGCAGAGCGGCACGGGCAGGCAAAAGGGCTTACCTGTACGTCCCTGCCTGCCCGCGGGTGGGGGGTCCGATCGGACCCCCCCCCGGTGCCTGCGGCGGTCGGCAAATCTCCCCCGGCGATCGGTGGTGAGGGGGAGGCCATCCATTCGTGGCCCCCCCTCACGATCACTCCCAGCCAATGGGATCATTTCCCTGCCTCTGTATTGTACACAGAGGCAGAGGAAATGATGTCATCTCTCCTCGGCTCGGTATTTTCCGTTCCTGGCCGAGGAGAGAAGACTGTAATGTGAGTGCACAACACACACACACACAGTAGAACATGCCAGGCACACTAAACACCCCGATCCGCCCCCCGATTGCCCCCCGATCCCCCCCAATCACCCCCCCTGTCACAAACTGACACCAAGCAGGTTTTTTTTTTTTTTCTGATTACTGCATTAGTGTCAGTTTGTGACAGTTACAGTGTTAGGGCAGGGAGTGTTAGCCCCCTGTAGGTCTAGGGTACCCCCCTAACTCCCCCCTAATAAAGTTTTAACCCCTTGATCACCCCCTGTCACCAGTGTCACTAAGCGTTTTATAGCGACAGGGACCCCCATATACTACCTAATAAATGTTTTAACCCCTTGATTGCCCCCTAGTTAACCCTTTCACCACTGATCACCGTATAACCGTTACGGGTGACGCTGGTTAGTTCGTTTATTTTTTATAGTGTCAGGGCACCCGGCGTTTATTACCGAATAAAGGTTTAGCCCCCTGATCGCCCGGCGGTGATATGCGTCGCCCCAGGCAGCGTCAGATTAGCGCCAGTACCGCTAACACCCACGCACGCAGCATACGCCTCCCTTAGTGGTATAGTATCTGAACGCATCAATATCTGATCCGATCAGATCTATACTAGCGTCCCCAGCAGTTTAGGGTTCCCAAAAACGCAGTGTTAGCGGGATCAGCCCAGATACCCGCTAGCACCTGCGTTTTGCCCCTCCGCCCGGCCCAGCTCAGCCCACCCAAGTGCAGTATCGATCGATCACTGTCCCTTACAAAACACTAAACGCATAACTGCAGCGTTCGCAGAGTCAGGCCTGATCCCTGCGATCGCTAACAGTTTTTTTGGTAGCGTTTTGGTGAACTGGCAAGCGCCAGCCCCAGGCAGCATCAGGTTAGCGCCAGTACCGCTAACACCCACGCACGCACCGTACACCTCCCTTAGTGGTATAGTATCTGATCGGATCAATATCTGATCCGATCAGATCTATACTAGCGTCCCCAGCAGTTTAGGGTTCCCAAAAACGCAGTGTTAGCGGGATCAGCCCAGATACCTGCTAGCACCTGCGTTTTGCCCCTTTGCCCGGCCCAGCCCAGCCCACCCAAGTGCAGTATCGATCGATCACTGTCCCTTACAAAACACTAAATGCATAACTGCAGCGTTCGCAGAGTCAGGCCTGATCCCTGCGATCGCTAACAGTTTTTTTGGTAGCGTTTTGGTGAACTGGCAAGCGCCAGCGGCCTAGTACACCCCGGTCGTAGTCAAACCAGCACTGCAGTAACACTTGGTGACGTGGCGAGTCCCATAAGTGCAGTTCAAGCTGGTGAGGTGGCAAGCACAAGTAGTGTCCCGCTGCCACCAAAAAGACAAACACAGGCCCGTCGTGCCCATAATGCCCTTCCTGCTGCATTCGCCAATCCTAATTGGGAACCCACCGCTTCTGCAGCACCCGTACTTCCCCCATTCACATCCCCAACCAAATGCAGTCGGCTGCATGAGAGGCATTTTCTTTATGTCCTCCCGAGTACCCCTACCCAGCGAACCCCTCCAAAAAAGATGTTGTGTCTGCAGCAAGTGCGGATATAGGCGTGACACCCGCTATTATTGTCCCTCCTGTCCTGACAATCCTGGTCTTTGCATTGGTGAATGTTTTGAACGCTACCATTCACTAGTTGAGTATTAGCGTAGGGTACAGCATTGCACAGACTAGGCGCACTTTCACAGGGTCTCCCAAGATGCCATCGCATTTTGAGAGACCCAAACCTGGAACCGGTTACAGTTATAAAAGTTACAGTTACAAAAAAAAGTGTAAAAAAAAACACATACAAAAATATAAAATAAAAAAAAATAGTTGTCGTTTTATTGTTCTCTCTCTCTCTATTCTCTCTATTGTTCTGCTCTTTTTTACTGTATTCTATTCTGCAATGTTTTATTGTTATTATGTTTTATCATGTTTGCTTTTCAGGTATGCAATTTTTTATACCTTACCGTTTACTGTGCTTTATTGTTAACAATTTTTTTGTCTTCAGGTACGCCATTCACGACTTTGAGTGGTTATACCAGAATGATGCCTGCAGGTTTAGGTATCATCTTGGTATCATTCTTTTCAGCCAACGGTCGGCTTTCATATAAAAGCAATCCTAGCGGCTAATTAGCCTCTAGACTGCTTTTACAAGCCGTGGGAGGGAATGCCCCCCCAACGTCTTCCGTGTTTTTCTCTGGCTCTCCTGTCTCAACAGGGAACCTGAAAATGCAGCCGGTGATTCAGCCAGCTGACCATAGAGCTGATCAGAGACCAGAGTGGCTCCAAACATCTCTATGGCCTAAGAAACCGGAAGCTACGAGCATTTTATGACTTAGATTTCGCCGGATGTAAACAGCGCCATTGGGAAATTGGGAAAGCATTTTATCACACCGATCTTGGTGTGGTCCGATGCTTTGAGGGCAGAGGAGAAATCTAGGGTCTAATAGACCCCAATTTTTTCAAAAAAGAGTACCTGTCACTACCTATTGCTATGATAGGGGATATTTACATTCCCTGAGATAACAATAAAAATGATTTAAAAAAAATGAAAGGAACAGTTTAAAAATAAGATAAAAAAAAATAATAATAATAAAGTAAAAAAAAAAAAAAAAGCACCCCTGTCCCCCCTGCTCTCGCGCTAAGGCGAACGCAAGCGTCGGTCTGGCGTCAAATGTAAACAGCAATTGCACCATGCATGTGAGGTATCACAGCGAACGTCAGATCGAGGGCAGTAATTTTAGCAGTAGACCTCCTCTGTAAATCTAAAGTGGTAACCTGTAAAGGCTTTTGAAGGCTTTTAAAAATGTATTTAGTTTGTCGCCACTGCACGTTTGTGCGCAATTTTAAAGCATGTCATGTTTGGTATCCATGTACTCGGCCTAAGATCATCTTTTTTATTTCATCAAACATTTGGGCAATATAGTGTGTTTTAGTGCATTAAAATTTAAAAAAGTGTGTTTTTTCCCCAAAAAATGCGTTTGAAAAATCGCTGCGCAAATACTGTGTGAAAAAAAAAATGAAACACCCACCATTTTAATCTGTAGGGCATTTGCTTTAAAAAAATATATAATGTTTGGGGGTTCAAAGTAATTTTCTTGCAAAAAAAAGAAAATTTTTATGTAATCAAAAAGTGTCAGAAAGGGCTTTGTCTTCAAGTGGTTAGAAGAGTGGGTGATGTGTGACATAAGCTTCTAAATGTTGTGCATAAAATGCCAGGACAGTTCAAAACCCCCCCAAATGACCCCATTTTGGAAAGTAGACACCCCAAGCTATTTGCTGAGAGGCATGTCGAGTCCATGGAATATTTTATATTGCGACACAAGTTGCGGGAAAGAGACAATTTTTTATTTTTTTTATTTTTTTTTGCGCAAAGTTGTCACTAAATGATATATTGCTCAAACATGCCATGGGAATATGTGAAATTACACCCCAAAATACATTCTGTTGCTTCTCCTGAGTACGGGGATACCACATGTGTGGGACTTTTTGGGAGCCTAGCCGCGTACGGGACCCCGAAAACCAAGCACCGCCTTCAGGCTTTCTAAGGCCATAAATTTTTGATTTCACTCTTCACTGCCTAGCACAGTTTCGGAGGCCATGGAATGCCCAGGTGGCAAAAAAACCCCCCAAATGACCCCATTTTGGAAAGTAGACACCCCAAGCTATTTGCTGAGAGGTATAGTGAGTATTTTGCAGACCTCACTTTTTGTCACAAAGTTTTGAAAATTGAAAAAAGAAAAAAAAAAAATTTTCTCGTCTTTCTTTATTTTCAAAAACAAATGAGAGCTGCAAAATACTCACCATGCCTCTCAGCAAATAGCTTGGGGTGTCTACTTTCCAAAATGGGGTCATTTGGGGGGGGGGGTTTATGCCATCTGGGCATTTTATGGCCTTCAAAACTGTGATAGGTAGTGAGGAGTAAAATCAAAAATGTACGCCCTTAGAAATCCCGAAGGCAGTGATTGGATTTCGGGGCCCCGTACGCGGCTAGGCTCCCAAAAAGTCCCACACATGTGGTATCCCCATACTCAGGAGAAGCAGCTAAATGTATTTTGGGGTGCAATTCCACATATGCCCATGGCCTGAGTGAGCAATATATCATTTAGTGACAACTTTTTGTAATTTTTTTTTTTTTTTGTCATTATTCAATCACTTGGGACAAAAAAAATGAATATTCAATGGGTTCAACATGCCTCTCAGCAATTTCCTTGGGGTGTCTACTTTCCAAAATGGGGTCATTTGTGGGGGTTTTGTACTGCCCTGCCATTTTAGCACCTCAAGAAACGACATAGGCAGTCATAAATTAAAGGCTGTGTAAATTCCAGAAAATGTACCCTAGTTTGTAGGCGCTATAACTTTTGCGCAAACCAATAAATATACACTTATTGACATTTTTTTTACCAAAGACATGTGGCCGAATACATTTTGGCCTAAATGTATGACTAAAATTGAGTTTATTGGATTTTTTTTAGAACAAAAAGTAGAAAATATCATTTTTTTTCAAAATTTTTGGTCTTTTTCCGTGTATAGCGCAAAAAATAAAAATGGCAGAGGTGATCAAATACCATCAAAAGAAAGCTCTATTTGTGGGAAGAAAAGGACGCAAATTTCGTTTGGGTACAGCATTGCATGACCGCGCAATTAGCAGTTAAAGCGACGCAGTGCCAAATTGTAAAAAGTGCTCTGGTCAGGAAGGGGGTAAATCCTTCCGGGGCTGAAGTGGTTAACTAACAATTGCACGGTCGTGCGATGCTGTACCTAAACAAAATTGATGTCCTTTTTTTTCCCACAAATAGAGCTTTCTTTTGGTGGTATTTGATCACCTCTGCGGTTTTTATTTTTTGCGCTATAAATAAAAAAAGAGTGAAAATTTTGAAAAAAACACAATATTTTTGACTTTTTGCTATAATAAATATCCAAAAAAAATTGGTAAAAAAGAAAAATCTTCATCACTTTAGGCCAATATGTATTCTTCTACATATTCTACATTTATAGCATTTTTTTGTTATTTATTTTTTACTAGTAATGGCAGCGATCAGTGATTCTTAGCGGGACTTCGACATTGCAACGGACAGATCGGACACCTAACTGACATTTTTGACACTTTTGGGAACCAGTGACATTATTACAGTGATCAGTGCTAAAAATGCACTGTTATTGCACTAATGACACTGGCAGGGAAGGGGTTAACATCAGGGGCGATCAAGGGGTTAAATGTGTTCCCTCAGTGTGTTTACTAACTGTATGGGGGACTGTGTGACTGGGAAAACACACAGATCCATCTTCCTGCATAGCAGAAAGACAGGATCTGTATGATCCCCCTGTCAGAATGAAGATTTGCCTTGTTTACACAGTCTGTCACTGCGGGGAACGATCATGGGTGGCTGGCAGACATTGAGTCCGCCCCACCCACTGATTGGCTCCCCCGCTGGCCAGTGGGCACGCGTGCCTCCTGTGGTTGCGTGCACGCCCACAAATCGCCATCTACGAGCCGGCGTACAATGACGCCGATTCGCGGGAAGCAGCCACATTGCCGCAGTACAAATGCGGTGGTTGGTCCTTAAGTAATTAAATGAAAATCGTACAATCTGGTATCATATGAGAATTTTTTTTGTGTTTGTCCGATTGGATAATATCGGATGAAGTGTCGTGATTGGCTGTAGAAAGCTCTGTACTATCGATACAGTTATCGCATGATTGCTTTGAAATCTGTATATTTCATCCGATTTTCAGATCGTGTGTACGGGCCATTAGACAGCCCACATGCCATAATATTCTTCTCTCCAGGGCCTTCCCAAAACATCAGTTTTAAACCTCAGGCTGGGTGAGAGAACTGGGCTATTTTAGACAAAGTTTGGGATAAAGCTTTTCTCCTCACATTTAAAGCCAGTTTAGCCACCCAAAAACAGGAGAGGAATTTTAAACTCATAACACGGTGGTACAGAAGCCCTGCCTTGTTGCACAAATTTATCTCATCCATCCTTGACCGGTGCTGGTGATGTGGCACACTGAGTGGTAATCTTCTCTGCCTGTGGTGGACGTGTCCCCTCATTTGGCCCTTCTTGCACGCCATCTTGTCATCTAATTATGGGCACGTTCTTGCCTGAGGTCGCGATTCTATCCATTTATCTTTAAGATCAAAAATGATCTGCTTCGATTCCTTGAATCAGCAACCTGTACATTAACTCCCAGATATTGGAAGTCAACAATCCCCTCCTCAGTTAGAGAATGGATGGAGGTGTTGAACCACATTATGAGAATGGAAGAGTCGATTGCCTGTCTCCATGAAGGTCATTTGACATTTTTTATGGTTATGGTACACCTGCATCACATTCTACAATTCCCCTAAACTGCAACCCTATCTGTAACCACTATTGAAGATCCCTAATACCTGAATACAGATGGCATCAATCATTCAATCATTGGAAACGCCAGATTCTCCCTCTCTTTCTTCCATTTCTTCCTTTCCTCTTTTCCCTCTTTTGTTTCCTTCTTGTTTTGTCGCCCTTCCTCCTTTCTTCAGTTCAGTGTGAAGTCTAATTTTTATCACAGTGTAAGGCAGAGGTGTTGACCAACAAAGCTACTTAGAACACTAGGCTGAGTAATGCTAGTGAATGTTAATGTCCTAGATCAATAGTGCATGGTTTGAAGTAATTCAAACTGGGACATCGAAGTAATGGATTTCAAATTTGTTCTGAAGCAATGTTGGAATGGTATAAATTTTTACTGTGACTTTGTGATATAAATTGTATGCCCACACTTTTTTTTTTTTATTCTTTAAAAAAAAAAATCCCAAATTAAGCCTCTGTTCACACCGATGCGGCTTTGAAATCACGCTACTTATTTATATCTGTACACATTCAGTACATACAGTAGATGTGAAGAGCAATCACTTTCCAAAAACACCATACACGAATACTGATGTAGCTCAGCATACAGTAAAATAGACACACAGAGCTTTACCATGAACAAAAAGCTGCATTTAAAATGCTTCATCTGAGATTGTCCTAAAGAAAAATCAGTTTTTCCAATAAGGGTGTTTAAAGTAAACAGGTATAACACCAAGTCATACCATATGTACATATTTCAACATGCTCATTGCAACAGCTGAACTACTGTCACGAGTCACTGACAACCTCCATTTACACCTTCAATGCTATAGCAGGTGTGTACCAGCAATAGGAAGTTAACGTAATTATTCACACATTTCATATCTATTTTAACAAAACAATATAGCTTCCAAAAAAATCTGTATAATCATCTAATGCAATAGCAGGAGTGTGCCAGCAATAGTAAGAAAGCAGATTTGTTAATATACCAATTGGCATATTTTCATATCTATTTAAAGCTGAACTACAAGATTGTAAGAAAAAAAATACACTTGCAGTGGGGTTACCCAGCACTGCAAGGGTTAAATTCTTGTTTTCTATGGGGTAGGAGATCCAGCAGTGATGTGTACCCTGATACCCCCAGCAGGCTTGGCGCTGTTCTAATTTCCCCCAAAGCTCTGGCCTGTGGGTGGTTTCTTCAGCGTTATCCTATGCAATGCAGGGCTGGTTACCCAGCTTTGTATGTGGTATTGGTATGTTTGTGACCAGGTCTGGATCTGGGCTGCAGGGAAACAGTTGCACAGATAGAGGGAGTCTACAGGTGTCAGGACCAAGGTAAGTATTACTCCTTATCCCTGTATCCCCCTAGATATAATCAACATTTAACCCTTGCAATGCAAAAGTATTTTTTGTGGCTTTAAACACCATAAATATAGTTCTCAGGGTTATTGTAACAATAAGTAAAAACCTGATAGAAATAAAAAAAATAAACTATTATATAATCAACTTCAGTTTGCAAAATGACATTTTTTTCCATGCCAGGACTAACATTATAATTACGATCCAACTCAGTATATATCCAAACACAAAATCAACATGGGTGTAGCTGCTAGAAAAATAGTAACAAGTAAATATGTTTCAATTACAGTGTGAGGGTAATACTAATAAATTTCACCAGTCTCTATCCTTGTACCTAGTAATTATGGGCATTTAAAAGAGTTATGTTTTATTCCACTTTTGAAACTGAAAGAAAAATACACACTTAAACCAAAAAAAACTATCAATTTAATGTATACAAAAAAAAAATGTTTAATATGCGAAAGAGAAAAGAGAATTACCTTCAGACAGAGGATCAAGTGTGTGGATCATTAGCTGAAAGATACTATTTCTCATAAGGCTGTTATGCAGTGATGCAGAGCTGCCACCTCGCTGTAGCCTTGGTTTTGTCTGTAGAAAAAAGTAATATATGCTATAGGTGAATTCCAGCCTATACATTTTGAATTTTTTTATGTAAGCATTAAAATGACCTCTTTCAACAAAGGTATATTACTGTTTATGTCATTACAGAGGAAATTTTCCTTTGCTTCCTGTGTGGTCATCAAGGTAGTAAGCAAGTGGAAATTTTTCCGGGGGGGGGGGGGGGGGGAACAATAATATTGAAGCAAGTGAAGCTGTAAGAAGTTGCAAGATGAATCATACCATATAAAATAAACTATTGATCAGTGTGATTTGTCACTGCTAAACTCTGGCAAGTATTATGCAAATATGGTGGGTGCCGATCAAAATTTTTTAACAATAAAGTAAAACGTATTTGCCCTGTGGCTTGGTTCCGCATGTCCGCACAAGAGCTGGCTAATGCAAGGGTCCCCAACTCCCAGGCCACGGACCAGTACTGGTCCATGGCCTGTTGAATGACCAGGCCACACAACAGGAGGTAAGTGACGATCACAGTTCAGACAGGGTTGACACGGAGCATGGTTGCCGCTCACCTCCTCTCCCTGCTCTATTGCCCTGCCAATGATGTCATCCTATCAGCAAAGAAGGGGGTGGGAGGAGCTGGAGATCTACACAGAAAGCGGGAGTATTTTCTTATTAACAAGCAGGTAATCACGCGCTTGTTAATATGATCCAGATCTGCAGCTCCTCCCGACCCCTGCCCTGCTGATAGGATGACATCGTTGGAGAGGATGCACAGACTGAATCCTGACTCTGACCTCCTGAAGGTAGGACTGTGCAGGGGTGGCAGAGAGTAAAAGGGGGCACTGTGATTAGAGAGAAAAGGGAGGGGGGCATGACTGCAGGGGGCACTGTAAAGGGGCATTGTAATCATTACAGTACCCTTTTACAGTGCAGTCCCCTTTATATCACAGTACCTCTTGCAGAGGACTGACTCCGTAAATATCCCGTCACAAACTGCCCCCCATCCCTGGAAAAATTGGCTGCTCAGTCTAAAATGCCCAGGCCTATTTTTTTTTTTTTGGTGGGCCTAGGGAGGCCCAGGCCTATTTTTTGTCCCAGTCTGGGCCTGCCTAGGCCCACCAAGACATGGGACCTGCCGTTAGAAAAGAGAAAACAAGTTTGTTTAACAGGAGCATTAGTTTGTATATTAGACCTTTGGAACGCAAGAAATGCACGTTATTTGTGTACTTAAGGGACATCTGTTTTAAATGAATTGCCAGCTCAAGATAACATATGCAGTGTGATTTCTGCCTCAGTATTATTTTAAAGTTGAAAAAGTATAAAATGCATTGCATCTTTGTGTGATATTTTTCTTAATAAATAATAGCCAACATTACTTTGCTGACTGCATAAGAACCTTTGGGTTTCATAGACAGCACATTTTTCATTCATTCTTATGAAGGACAGACTCTGAAGATTTACTGGAAAAGATCTGTGCTCTCCCAATTTGATTCTTCCCTGTATAACAGGGTTGTTGTGGACCATAACACAAGAACTTTGGACAGCTGCTCTA
The DNA here is from genome assembly GCA_037952835.1 of Lithobates septentrionalis. Classification (NCBI taxonomy): domain Eukaryota; kingdom Metazoa; phylum Chordata; class Amphibia; order Anura; family Ranidae; genus Lithobates; species Lithobates septentrionalis. The sequence goes on along the minus strand of JBBDGP010000864.1, from coordinate 3,830,237 downwards.
TAGGAGTGCTTTCGCATAAAAGATCGCAAAGGCAACACATTTTTTCTTTACGTTTCCCTTAAAAGCAAATCATATTTCTATTTCAGAGAACAGTTATTTTCTAAAAGGATATATTTATGATGTGGTTTTATTTCCTGGTTGCAAAAAAGATCATGGTGATCACTAGAGGACAAATCAAAGGCATATGCAAAGCCAGTATTCTAATAAACAGCTTAGAGCTGGCACACTCAAACCAAGAGGGGGTATGGACAATTTGCCTTTGAATGCAGACGTATATTAAAGAGCTCAGCTTTTCATACACTAAGCCACCATTTATTTTATAATGTATTAGTGGTAGATCATTCATTTATGGAAAGCATGAACTAAAACTGACATATAAAAAACAACAATCTCATATTTATTTTGTGTTAGCAGAGTCTTTGTAATTTAGTGGTAATTTTAATTTATTTTATTTTGTAAGTATCATTTTAAAAGACTAACGTTGTGTGCCTCCATTGTGTTGGCCTTCACCATGGCAGTACTGCAGAATAGTTTTGATTACAACAAACAAAGAAAAGATCAAAATTGTAAATGAAAAGTAACTTAAACAATAAGTAAAAAGATTATTTTGGAAGAACTGCTGTACCTTATGGTGTAACAATACATTAGCACATTAAAAACATGCCTTGTAGTACAAAATACTAAAACATGTCTATGTATATAAATCTACAATAGAGACATTCAGCACAGAAATACATTGCATAAACTTAAAGTGGTTATAAACCCTTATATACCCAGTGAAGTGACTGGCCTCAGATGATACACACAGATTAAACAAATCCTCCAACATATGTTGTAGCTGTTTATCTGCAGTCTTCCCTTCTATACAGCTGTTCAGTGCAGAATTTATACAACTTGTCTAGGCTTTCAGAAAATAGGGGGCAGGGATCTGAAGCTACACTCTGCAGATCTCAGTGAGTAGATCCCTGAGAGCTGATTGGAGGGAAAAAACACCCCACACACACAGCACACAGGAACAAAGCTGGGGCTGTCAATTACAGGCTGCGTGCTGGAGTATCCTTCCCTGTCACCTTTTTACCTCTTGGTGTCAGGGAAAGTTGTATGAAATAACTCAAGCAGATAGCAGAGGAACAAGGCAGCAGACAGAAATGACACTTAGTGCTCTGTATTGAGACAAGTATATACTATAGAGGGATATAATTAGTTTATATTTCATGTCCGATTTTTACAACCACTTTAAAAAGAACAGCAGTAATAATATTTCAAAAAGCCCAGTGCAAGATTATATAGTGTAGCTTTATTTATTGAAATTATTATAAATAAAAAGTAAGTGTGCTCACAAAAGTACCAAGAGAACAGGTTTATAGGAGGCTTCTACAACCCAATAAATCCATTTTACTGTATATGTGTTAAAGTGGTTGTAAAGCCAAAAGTTTTTTTTTACCCTAATGCATTTCCTGCATTAGTGTAAAAAACTTTCCAGTAGTTGTTCCCCTTACCCTCCCTAAATAATTACCTAAGTCCTGTATTGATTCAGCACTATGCCTGTTTGCAGTAGTGCTGATTCTCTCCCTCCCTCTCACAGGCTCAGCGACAGCAGTGGGAGCCATTGGCTCCTGCTGCTGTCAATCGAATCCTGGGAGCCGAGAGCAGGGGCAGAGCTCAGCCACGCTGTGTGTGTCAATGAACGCACACAGCTCGACTCAGGAGTAAGCCCACGGGTGTGCCCCCATAGGAAGTGGCTTCCTATGGCGGCACACAGAGAAGAGGAGGAGCCAAGATCGCCAACAGAGGACTCCAGTAGAGGAGGTTCAGTGCCATATCATTGCACAGAGCAGGTAAGTATAACATGTTTCATATTTTAATTAAAAAAAACTAAGCTTTTCAACAACTTTAAGCCTCAAAATAAATAGGATGAAATACACCATGAAGCAGATAGTTTGGTGTCTATTCTGTCCATGTGTTTCAGATCTTACCCTCCTTAAACTATCTTCTGCCATATACTCTACTGCACCAAAGACTATGTATGTAGAAGCTCAATAAAGAATTGTCAGGATGTTTAGAGACATGGATTTTGGTTAAACAGGAAAGAGTAGACATGGGAACTGTTATTTAGGGGAAACTCCTTCACACATACTGTAGAATAAAACAAAACAAATGACAGATGTCTCTGGTAGGATCCAACAGCAATGTAATATTTACAAACCATGTACCCTAAAGCTCCTCGAGGATGGGGTTTACCAGAACAGTAGAAGTGCTTTGACTTTTCCCTTTGGTTTCTAGCAACCAAATTACAGGTGCACCAAATTTTGTTACTGGAGCTTTGTTTTCCTTACGATTGACAATGCGTGTTCACATTTAGCTGCTGATCCAGTACAGTAGAGAAGTGGAGTACAAGTTTCCGTATACATGCATTCATTGGCTGTTTTACCAAACACTAAAACCTAAAGGAAATAATCCCAGTAACATTCTCCAATCTACAACACTAAATGATGTGATGTGCTTAACATCTCTTAAATTTTTTTGCACTGGACTGCTTCGGGAAATAGTTCAGAGTCTGGTCTGGTGCAACAGAGACAGACTTCAATTTGTTTAGAGTTTTGTATCCCTGTTTAGAAATACCTAGCTTTTGTCAAGTGCCTGGAATATTGGTTGGACATCTGCAGACAGCTTTTAAGATTCTTTTACATGTGCATACATGTATTTTCTGCATGGAATGCAGGTTCTTGTTGACAGAGCTGCCAGAAGAACCTACGTAAAATACGCACCTAAAGTACAAATTTTTAGATGTGCATTTTTAGATGTGCACAATGTTTAGTAGCGTACAATCATTCTAGTGACTTGACTATACTACGTATATATGTGTTTATATGTGTTTACACATGTAACTTGTAAAACCTGTAGATATCTACAGCCCTGGACACAGCTGTGTTTCACATTTTGTTGTAGGCTGGTAAAAACTATACACATTTTTGTGTGTAAATGCAGATGTGTGAATAGCCCCATTGATTTCATGATATCTGATGTATGCATTTAAACGTGGTGCTTCAGACGCCCATGTAAATTGGTAATTATTGTTAACATAGGGTTCTTCTACCAGTGTCAACACAACATGGTACAAATGTCGCCAGACATTTTATTGAAGTCCATGGGGGTGATGTGACCCTTTTGCAAATACAGGGCATCAAAAAAGTAACAGCTCCTAGGAGAGGTGGGGATAGTTTCAGAATCCTCTGTAAACGGGAGATTTTGTGGATATTTACTCTCCAAACCAAGATCCCCACAGAGTTAAATTTTGAGTGAGATCTGACCCATTATTATGATTGAGACTTGGTTTTGGGTTTGATTTATTTATTTTATTTTTTGTTTGGGTATAGTTATAATCAAGTCTCTCATTGATGTCACTATTGTGTGTGCATGCTCCAGCATTGGAGCAAACCGATGTATCGTATAGTTTTTATGTTATTAGTGTTTCCATTTTTGTTTTGTTTTTTGCTGTTATTATTTTTGTTTTGTTTTATGTTTTCATTCTTATTTATTTTGGTTATGTCCATTATTGGGATTATGTTTTGCTTTTTCCTTTAAATGGAAATAAATCTGGGAACAATGGTTGCAATCCACTAATTGAACACACCTGGTTCAACCATATGTGTTTTGATAAAACAACCTGTTTCTCCCGTCTGTATGCTCATCTACCAATGCTTTTATTGATCCATTGAATAAAGCTGAATTGAATCGCATCGTTTGTTGGAGTGCAGCCATCAGATTTCTTCGTTCATCTCTACTCTGTAGCAGTGACAGGGCATGCACCCCACCTTAGAGATTACACTGTTGGATTGTACAGCCTTGCTGACCCACCTGGGAACAGCGGGACTTTGCTTACAACTGGACAATCATTTGTGTCCCACGTTTCTTTGCCTGAAAGTGGCTAGGTGCATGACAGTAGTTGTGCTATTGGCACTCAGATGAGAGGAACTAAGCAGTTCAAAGGTTGTAGAAAGAGACCTTAAGCTACAAATTTAATTCATCATTATACATACTGTATTATAAGAAATACTGACCTTAGTAGGGGATGTAACCGCCTCAGTCCATGTCTGAAAAAAAAAAAAAACAGTATGCATCCTTATTATGTATGTCCAGCATATCGCCCTAGTTTTTATCCCTGCAAAGACCATGAAAAAGTAAAAAACTGCTAAACTGCCAGAAATTAACTCAGCGCCAATTTTCCTGTTATGGCTGACAATACAGTGACTTCTGAGGACTAAAGCCACAAGTAATGGTGTCAGGCCTAGCCAGTTGTCTCTTAGTAAACTACTGGATGCCTCCCATCCTATTTAAAGATTATTTAATTTCCTATCATGCGTCCCAGATCAATGTCCATTTCTTCAGAGGAATATGAGAATATGCATGCTTGCTTTAAAGTTAGGACCCAAGGCTTGTGTGCCACACCTTTCCTCTAAAAACAAATTTATTTTTACTGGTATAGTAAATTTATTAAACATTATGGTAAATTTAGTAACCATTTGACCCTTGCGAGTTTAATCAGTAATAAAAAATCAAGTTACCATTATTATCATTACTGACCTGTAAAATGATATTATGTTGGTTTAAAAATATTACGTGCATGTATGCTGTGCATCAGACATGTTCAAGCATCAAGCGTATTTCTGTAAGGGAGATCCCGCATATGAAAAGCACATGCCTAAGGATTTGAGTAGCTCAATAGGGCTTGTAAGAATAGCAATCCCTAAGGCCAATTAAGCTATTAAGATGTCCAAATAAAGACTGCTTTTTGGTATCAGTGCAGTACATACATAACATTCTGTATGGTGTGCTGATACAATTAATACATTTGAGAGCAGTTTTACAACATATTTGACACTTAAAACAATTCATTCAAATTTACTAATTTGTTATGTTTAGTGGCATCAAGAAATCAAGAACTTTAGACAGAGCTTTTTTTGAATTTCTGAAAAACAGTATTGACTTATGCCGCATACACACGGCCGGACTTTGCATTGGGCAAAACTTCGTTGGCATTTCCGACAGAAAAATTTAAAACAGGCTCTATATCTAAGTCCGTCGGAAATACCGACAGAAAAAGTCCGATGGGGCATACACACGGTCGGAATATCCGATGAAAAGCTCCCATCGGACTTTTTCTGCCGGAAAGTCCGACCGTGTGTACACGGCATAAGTCTTCTATGAGTATGAGGATTTTGTAGACATTGAATAAAATGTAATTTATCATAACTTCTAAGTCTAGCAAATATATCAGGATAAATCAAGTAACGTAATGTCTTGATGCTTTTAAAAATATGTTTACTTCTTTTAGTGGAAACAATTTCCATCACTGGTAGAGCAATACCCCAGTGACAGTCATTCATCTATTTATAAAATGTAGATATCACCATATAATAGCCAGCTGGCGCTACCTCTGTCCCAATCCCAACTTAATTTCAGGTCAGGGCTGTTACAGTATAAAATAATTTTAATACAACTTTAGCTTTTTTTGGATGAAAATACAATTCACATGGAAGAAATAAGTAGGCTGCTTATGAAAATACTAGTTGTTTGGCTGTGTCTGCCTTCAATACTTTCTGAGATATCCAGAGCAAGTATGCAGCAAGTCAAGCTGAATCAGAACTCCTGATCGGTATACTTGTTCTGGGTTTGTGAAAGTACTAAGTCATTAGAGCTGCATGCTTTGGATTTTTAGACTGAGAAGTTAGCAATGGCAGCTCCCATATTTTCTTATTACAGAATTCCTAGAACAATTTCTTGCTGCACAGATTTAAAAAAACTATTCCTTTATGGCCTTCTCTACTCCATTATGTTTAAAGCAACCCTGTCAGTCACCTAAAAAAACAGCTCTGTGACTGCTATATGCTTTAGAAGAAGCTGATCAAAGATTGGGGTAAAGGGCCAATCACAGAGGCCCTTTGCCATGTGATCAGCTGTGCCCAATCACAGCTTGTCACCTCTCCTTTCCTCACACAGAGGCAGCATGTGAGAAAAGGGAGCCAATCTGTCTGGGCACAGTGAGTACAGCATTTACACTCATAATCAGGGCACTGATCATCAGTGCAGCCTCATCAGTGCCTATTAGTGCAGCTTATTAGTGCCCATCAGTGCAGCTTATTAGTGCCCATCAGTGCCACCTCATCGGTGCAGCTTTATCAGTGCCTCCTCATTAGTGCCCATCAGTGCAGTTTGTCAGTGCCCATCAGTGCCGCCTCATTAGTGCTCATCAGTGCCGCCTCATCATTGCAGCCTCATCAGTGTCTATCAATGCACATTAGTGCAGCTTCTTCAATGCAGGCTCTTCAGTGCCCATCAGTGCAGCCCCATCAGCGCACATCAGTGAAGAAGAAAAATTACTTATTTGCTAAATTGTATAACAGAAACTAAGAAAATCAAAATTCAAAATTTCAAGATTTTAAGTCCTTTTTTGTTTATTTAGCGAAAAAAAACAAAAACAAACTCCAGTGGTGATTAAATACCACGAAAAGAAGGCTCTATCTGTCTCAAAAAAATGATAAAAATGTCATTTGAGTATAATGTTGCATGACTGAGTAATTGTCATTCAAAATTTGACAGTGCTGAAAGCTGAAAACTGGCCTGGGCAAAAAGAGGGTGAAAGTGCCCAGTGTTGAAGTGGCTAAGACTACATTCAAATATATAAATCTTTGGTGCATTTTCCAGCAAAGCACATCTTCTATCGGGATAAATGGTAATATATTTAAAACATGTATTCAATGCATCACACTGCAAATGCACCTCATGAAAATGTGAATAGGACTCTGCTTACTTCATCTACAAGTGTAAATTAACACTCCAGCCGAGGTAAGCACCAAAAATAACATTTACACTGCAACTGTGCTGAAGTAAAAGAGCTTCTTTCTCCTTTTTATCTGCTGACTTTCTGTGATTGCTGCTGGCATTCAAATTCTAATCTAGTTTGTATTCTGGATTTTGCTGACTGTCTGTGTTTTGCTTCCTCTTGCAGCACATGGGAAAATCTGGACAAGTGTAGTGTTTTTTTCTGCTTGAACATGCTAATTTCACTTATTTTCACTTAATTTTACTTATCATTCCATATCTACTTTATACCTTGTTTTTCTACTAGGGACCTCAATTTGAATCCTGACTAGGATACTATTTGCATGGAGTTTGCGTGTTCTCCATGTGCCTGTAGGTGGGTTTCCTCTGGTACCCCCGTTTTCTCCCACTCTTCAGAGACATTCTGGTAGGTTAATTGGCTCAGACATTCTGGTAGGTTAATTGACTCAGTTGAATGCATCTAAGATGACTGCCTCACTCCTAGCCGCTTTGAGTCCTTAGGGAGAAAAAGCACTATAGAAATTAAACATTTTGGTATTGAGCCTACAAGTCAGCTGTGGCTAGTGGGGACAACCTGATGGTAATGAGCAATACATAGATAAAACCAAACCTCCATCTGAGTGTTCCTGGTGAAGAATGATTATTTAGATTCTGTACCTCAAAAGACCCAACCCTAAAGTTGGTGACAGCAATGTCCAAGCTAACTCACAATAACACTTTACTCTATGACTGCATAACTTTTAAACTAAGGGGGATATCTCTTACCTCTTTTAACCCTGCAGTTTCATTTACATCTCCATGTCGAATATTCATGGCTACTCCTTCATGCTCTTGTGGGGTACTTGAATCTTCTTGAAGAACTAGGATGTTTGGCTGCTCTCTGTGTTCCTGTAGCAAACAGTAGATAATACAGTCAGCAATAGTAAAGTATTAATGCGGTAAACTAACAAGAACTCTTAGCAAATGTAAAGAACAGTAAAAATGTACATTGTCTAAACAACACAGTTCACAGTCATTCACAATAATGGGGGCAGTAGATATTTACTATAAAGACCAAACATGTCCATAAAGTGTTATCTTTGCTCTGAGTAAAGGGCTAATTTGCAAACTAGGCGATGGGGGGGAGGGTCCAGAGACAGTGATAGCCAGCGCGGAAGATATTCCAGAGGGTAGTATTGGGGGCATTAGTGGTAGGTTAACCAAAGCACAAAAACACAAGGTGAGTATAGTAGCAAGTCCTAGTTGCAATCTTGAAACACCCAATACGAGGACAATATGCGACCGGTCTAAACTATGTGGCATGTTCACCAATGCCAGGAGCCTGGCGGACAAGATGGGTGAACTAGAGATACTGTTGTACAAGGAGGATTTGGATTTTGTGGGAATTTCAGAGACCTGGTTCAACAGCTCTCATGATTGGCTGGCAAACATTCAAGGGTATACCCTATACCGCAAGGATAGAGAGGGTAAAAAAGGGGGAGGGGTATGCCTATATATCAAGAATAATGTACAAGTGAATGTGAGAGATGACATCACTGAGGGGGCTAGGGAGGAGGTGGAATCTTTATGGGTAGAGCTCCAAAGGGATGAAGCTAAGGGGAAAATAATACTGGGAGTATGCTATAGGCCCCCTAACCTGAGGGAGGAAGTGGAGACGGATCTCCTATCACAAATTGGATTAGCAGCAAGGATGGGAAGTGTTATCATAATGGGGGATTTTAATTATCCAGACATAGACTGGGCGGAGGGAACCGCGCATTCATTTAAGGCTCGCCAGTTCCTTAGTGTCTTGCAGGACAATTTTATGGGTCAGATGGTAGACGCACCAACTAGAAATAAAACCTTACTAGATCTACTGATTACCAACAATACAGACCTGATAACAGATGTGGAAATACGGGGCAATTTAGGTAACAGCGATCACAGGTCAATTAGTTTCAGTATAAATCACACAAATAGGAAACATGAAGGGGACACAAAGACACTGAATTTCAAAAGAGCCAACTTCCCTAAACTACAAACCTTGCTAAAAGGCATAAATTGGGATAAAATATTAGGAACAAAGAATACGGAGGAGAGATGGGTTTGCTTTAAGAGCATATTAAATAAGGGCATTAGCCAATGTATCCCATTGGGTAATAAATTTAAAAGAGCGAACAAACATCCTGGATGGCTTAACTCCAATGTAAAAATGCATATAAAAGCAAAGGAGAAGGCCTTCAAAAAATACAAGGTTGAGGGATCATCCACAGCATTCAGAATTTATAAAGAATGCAATAAGAAATGTAAGGGTGCAATTAGGATGGCTAAGATAGAACATGAAAGACACATAGCGGAGGAGAGCAAAAAAAATCCCAAGAAATTCTTTAAGTATGTAAACAGTAAAAAAGGGAGGACAGACCATATTGGCCCCATAAAGAATGAGGAAGGACATCTGGTTACAAAGGATGGGGAGATGGCAAAGGTATTGAATTTATTCTTCTCCTCAGTCTTCACGAGTGAATCGGGGGGCTTCAGTAACCAAAACTGCAGTGTTTATCCTCATGACACAACACAGGAAGCACCTACATGGTTAACAGAGGACGGAATTAAAATTAGACTTGAGAAACTTAACATTAATAAATCACCGGGACCAGATGGCTTGCATCCAAGGGTACTTAGGGAACTCAGTCAGGTGATTGCCAGACCGTTGTTCCTAATTTTTACAGACAGTCTATTGACTGGAATGGTACCAGCTGATTGGAGAAAAGCCAATGTAGCACCAATATTTAAAAAGGGCCCAAAAAACATCCCTGGGAATTACAGACCAGTTAGCCTAACATCAATAGTATGTAAACTCTTGGAGGGGATGATAAGGGACTATATACAAGATTTTAGTAATAAGAATGATATCATTAGCAGTAATCAGCATGGATTCATGAAGAATCGTTCTTGCCAAACCAATCTATTAACCTTCTATGAGGAGGTGAGTTGCCATCTAGATAAAGGAAGGCCCGTAGACGTGGTGTATCTGGATTTTGCAAAAGCATTTGACACAGTTCCCCATAAACGTTTACTGTACAAAATAAGGTGCGTTGGCATGGACCATAGGGTGAGTACATGGATTGAAAACTGGCTACAAGGGCGTGTTCAGAGGGTGGTGATAAATGGGGAGTACTTAGAATGGTCAGGGGTGGGTAGTGGGGTTCCCCAAGGTTCTGTGCTGGGACCAATCCTATTTAATTTGTTCATAAACGACCTGGAGGATGGGATAAACAGTTCAATCTCTGTATTTGCAGACGATACTAAGCTAAGCAGGGCAATAACTTCTCCGCAGGATGTGGAAATCTTGCAAAAAGACCTGAACAAATTAATGGGGTGGGCGACTACATGGCAAATGAGGTTCAATGTAGAAAAATGTAAAATAATGCATTTGGGTGGCAAAAATATGAATGCAATCTATACACTGGGGGGAGAACCTCTGGGGGAATCTAGGATGGAAAAGGACCTGGGGGTCCTAGTGGATGATAGGCTCAGCAATGGCATGCAATGCCAAGCTGCTGCTAATAAAGCAAACAGAATATTGGCATGCATTAAAAGGGGGATCAACTGCAGAGATAAAACGATAATTCTCCCGCTCTACAAGACTCTGGTCCGCCCGCACCTGGAGTATGCTGTCCAGTTCTGGGCACCAGTCCTCAGGAGGGACGTACTGGAAATGGAGCGAGTACAAAGAAGGGCAACAAAGCTAATAAAGGGTCTAGATGATCTTAGTTATGAGGAAAGGTTGCGAGCACTGAACTTATTCTCTCTGGAGAAGAGACGCTTGAGAGGGGATATGATTTCAATTTACAAATACTGTACTGGTGACCCCACAATAGGGATAAAACTTTTTCGCAGAAGAGAGTTTAATAAGACTCGTGGCCACTCATTACAATTAGAAGAAAAGAGGTTTAACCTTAAACTACGTAGAGGGTTCTTTACTGTAAGAGCGGCAAGGATGTGGAATTCCCTTCCACAGGCGGTGGTCTCAGCGGGGAGCATTGTTAGCTTCAAGAAACTATTAGATAATCACCTGAATGACCGCAATATACAGGGATATATAATGTAATATGACACATAATCACACACATAGGTTGGACTTGATGGACTTGTGTCTTTTTTCAACCTCACCTACTATGTAACTATGTAACTATGTAATTTGCAAATCTGCTATCAAGACTTCTTTAAACTAAACTCGTTATGAGAAAAATGGTGGCTTCCATTGGTAACCTCTCTAAAATGGGAGTTGTCTGGCTGCCATCCTGAACTTCAATACTTTGAATGACTACCACAACAAGTGCTGTATACAGATAAGCAGATCTAAATGTTGTCTCTTTCTTGATCTGCAAACTTGTTGGTAAATAATACATTATTAAAATTTGTGGGTTGAGTTAATAGACAGATAACTAACATTTTTACAAGGTTAACAATGGCAACTATTTTTTTCCTCATGTCAGGTTTACTTTGAGCATTTGTCATGTTTTTATTCAATTTTAGTTTATTAGGTTTATATTTGAAGACTACAAGAGAGACAATCAAAGCATTTGCAGTAATCACATAGTGGAGAACAATGTGGAAAATAATATACAGAGGCATGCAGAAACAAGGTATTTCAGGCATATGGAGATACAAGCACATATAGTAAATAATGTCAAACGAGATTTACTTCTGCTGTTTAATAGTAGCATGTTTTTTGTTCTCCATATTTTCCACCAGTGTAATAATCATTGGTGATTTGCCAACTTGTCTCATTAGAGGATAATGTAATGTTGGCCATAGAATACACATCAGAAGGGAATGTGGAAAAGTATACAGAAAGTGAAGATAGTAGGTAGGGTCAGAGAGCATAAGAGGAAAGTTGGAGTCAGAGTTTGGGGTGGGGGAAAGGAAAGATGGAAGGTTTAGAGGATGTATTTTTTGGCAAAATTTATAGAGACGGGAATCATAGATAACACAGTCATTTTTGGATTGTGTGGGACCATTGTCCCTGTAATTTTAGAGTAAATAGTTAAAATAGATTTCCAGAAGCTTTTAATAGGGGGACAGTCCTACCAGATATGGGTCATATTTCCACTAGGGCCTTGACAATGCCAACAGGTTATAGAAAATGATAAGTAAACAATGCAGGATGGCTGTACATCTATATCAACTGGCAATGATTTTAAAGTTTTTTTTCTTGAGCTGTGCTGGCTATAGAAAGTTATGTGAGGTTATGAAAGCTTTCTCCCAGGCCTCAAGTTCAATTCAGGTATCCAGTTCCCATTGCCAGGTGATTTTGTAAGCAAGGAGATTGGAATGTGAGGAAGCTGATAGAACAGAATATATTTGCAGATAGACTGCTCTAGAGGGGAGTTGCAGAGTAGTAACTTCTGAAAAGACATGAGGAGGGATGTTCACTCCTGTCTATTGTATAAAGAATGAAGAAAATAAGAAAGCAGTTTTTTTCAGGAGCCAGTGATCTGTTATAAGGAGTCCCAGAACGGTACCTGACAGATTAGGAATGCCTTGGCCTATCTTTAATATCGCCTGTGATGGGATACTTTGTTCCATGCCCCAAATGAACAACTCTAGACAAATAGGACCTATAAAGGGGGGAGGAACTGGTTATCAAACAAAGGGATCATGGGACAACTGTATGCGGAAATTTTTAAGGTTGAGATGTCCCTCTCACAAAGGCCAAGGGTTTGTTTTGTAAGGCCCAGCGGAAGATGGACTTCCTTGCGCTGTTCTGGTGCTATCCATGGTAGAGCCTGTAGATCAAGCAGGTCATGGGTTGTTTAATCTAAACCCAGAGTTTTGATAGGAGATGGTGAAACCAGCTGGTATTTCTGTAAAAACGAATGCTTACAAGGTACAAGTAATACAAGGTGATATCTGGGGCAATTGCTCCCCTTTTTTCTTTGGGTGAAGAGAGTATTTTACACTAAAGTCTTGGGCATTTTATGACCCATTTGAATGTTGTAAAGACCCTTTGCAGTTTTCTTAAGCATGAAGCGGAGTTATAGATGGGGACTGTTTGAAAGAGGTACAGGAAATAGGGGTGTGATGTCCATTTTGAGCATTATTATTCTATCTAGTGTCATACTCACGATCAGACTTTGTACAAACTTTCCCGTGGATTTTTGTACAAAGGTCATTGGCCGTAAACTAAATAAGCATACACACGGCAGGACTTTTTCGGCAACAAACACAAACGTAGTGACGTTTCAACGTACTGACAACACTTCAAAAAGAGGACGTTCAATTCTCTGGCGCCACCCTTTGGTCAACTTCTGTATTGTTGTCCAATCTTTTGCATTGGTTCTGAGCATGTGTGTTTTTAGTTTGTACAAAAGTCCGGTGGTTTTGTGTACACATGATCGGACTTTGCTCCATCAGACTTTTGTTGCCGGAAAGTTTGTCTGTTCACACAGCCAACAAAAGTCCAATGAAAACCGAAAAAGTTTGTCCGATGGAGCGTACACACGGTCGGATGTTGCTTTAAAACAGCTAATTTGCATGTTTGTTGTCAATCGTGTGTACGGGCCTTATGAAAGCATTTTCCAGTCATAACCATTAAGATCTGAAATGTTTCTTTGAAGGAGGGGCGTATAGTTGTGATACTATAGTTGATAGAGATATGAAGGTATACAGTATGTATCCCAGGATATTTCAAGGACAAAGAGCAAAATTTGAAGGGAAAATTGGACTAAAGTAACTGGGTCAATTGAGATGAGAGTGAGAAGGTTAGAAGTTTGGATTTAGAATAACTGACCATGAAGTTACTAAGACTTCCGAGTCATTGAAACTATTAGACTACTGAAGGCATGTATGTGTGTGTCTGGGTTACCTATAATAAAAGATCATCAGTGAGCAGGGATACTTTGGCCTGAGTTGAACCAAATGTTAAGCCTGAGATATTTGGATTCTGTCTCTGGGCTACTGTCAAGTTTTCCACCATTAGAACACAGAGAAGAAGAGAGAGGCAGCAGCCCTGACTCATACCATTATTGATGGGAAACCTAGGTGACAAAGAATCATTCACATGGACTCTAGCCTAGAGGATGGATTTTCATTGCTGTCTGTGGATCTATATATTAGGAACTCTCTCACTTACTATTCCAGTGACACAAGTCATCAAGAAATAGGAAATGAGGTGAAATTTCTCCTATCGGGTAAAAGACAATAAAAAAATATATTTTTTGTAAAGTGAAGAGGGCCTAGAGTTTTGGTCACCTTTTCCTGTTGTCTGTGTCCTTGATGGGGAGATCCTCCCAGTAAATGAGGTGATATTTCCACAGGGCAGACACAGACAGCATTAAAATCCTTGCAGACATTATAACTCTTCTTTATTCCATGCAAACCATCCACTATAAGGCCTTTTTAGAATTTCCTTCTCCTGGTGACCTCCAATAGCCTAGATTTCAGTTTTAAAATGTTCTATTGTTTTGGAGGATACATAAACTGAAGGTCCATTTATGCATTTGCATGCCATTGTCCTGATCTACCACCAAGTTGAGCTTACTAACCACTTTTTTTTACCAGTTCTTTCCTTCTAGTGCAAAAATTAACCACACTTGCTGCTAGATTTTTCTCAGCCATGCATAGCACACTAAAATGAATGCTACCTAATAAAAGTAATTGGTACATAAAAATGACTTTGAATATTGCAAATGTATGTTTTCTTGACATTTTCAGATTCTGATCATCTGCATTCACTATATATTTATGCTATTATAATCATGTTTAAATCATTTTGCTTGTCTAATGAAGTATCAGTCAAAATTGTAATTCCTCACGCTGCCTCAAGGTGATGTGGACAGACTATAAACTTGCTTTTTTTTTCTCAGGAAGGCCAATAAAGGAAAATCCCAATCATGAATACCTAACTAGTTTCTATTTGCTTCATTTCAGTGAAAACCCATTATAACTTGGCATATGGACAAACTGAAGTACAAAGGTTATATCATGCAAAAAGGTCCATAGACCCAGGCCTAGGGTGCAACATTTCTTTGGGTAGACAGGCTATCTATTTCATTATCTTACTAATTACAGATGAATATTAAAATGAATATGAACTATGCAAACACAATTTCTCTAGCCAATGGGGAAGCTTAGTAAAGGTTTCCTGTTGGTCATATCACTTAAGTCCAGTTCTGGGCTTACAGCAAGAGCAGGTGAATGGTCCTTCCAGTCACTGATGCAAGGTCAGGCAAAGGAACAAATGTTAAAGAGTATGCACATGTAATTTGTTATTTGATCCAGTGTAATGCCCCGTACACACGGTCGGATTTTCCGACGGAAAATGTGTGATAGGACCTTGTTGTCGGAAATTCCGACCGTGTGTAGGCTCCATCACACATTTTCCATCGGATTTTCCGACACACAAAGTTTGAGAGCAGGCTATAAAATTTTCCGACAGCAAAATCCGTTGTCGGAAATTCCGATCGTGTGTACACAAATCCGACGGACAAAGTGCCACGCATGCTCAGAATAAATAAACAGATGAAAGCTATTGGCCACTGCCCCGTTTATAGTCCCGATGTACGTGTTTTACGTCACCGCGTTTAGAACGATCGGATTTTCCGATAACTTTGTGTGACCATGTGTATGCAAGACAAGTTTGAGCCAACATCCGTCGGAAAAAATCCTAGGATTTTGTTGTCGGAATGTCTAAACAAAGTCCGACTGTGTGTACGGGGCATAAGAAGCAGCTTTGCAAGTACAAGTTTCAAGTACATTTAAACTCTTCATTGAGTGTACTGAATGTGATATGTTATAACCATTAGGATTACAATTAGGTGGATAAAAAAAAATCTGTCCACTACAAGTTAATTACAATAGTTTCTCTGTTTTCCTTAAAACAACCTGTAGTATCCATCTTGTACAAATCTACTGCATTTAGCTCAAGTTAAAACTCTTTTACTGAAATGCAATATTTGACTTTTTCTTGAAAGTCTAGAACTACCCCTTCCATTGTCCATCCACCCAGATGTAGAGGAGCACCCATGGTTCACAAAGTCTCAGAAGCAATGACAAAGGTAATGATAGAAGCAAAACTTTTGGGTGCAATATTTTCATACACACACTAGTTACTTGAAACACCAACTATTGTATTCAACATGCTTGAGATTTGGGGGAAGCACCAGATGATGGACGATTCTACTAAGATGTGGCATCTACACCTGAAAGTAGGGACAGGCTAAGTGTCATTATTTTTGGCTGTTTCAGAGATCTTTATCTGATGGTCTGTAGACAGTTTGTATTTGGTTTTGTTTTATTGATCTCAAGAAAAATCCTCCGAAAAAGAAATACCGTATGTATAAAAAAACTGATACCTGAAATAAATAACTGATTTAAAATTATTGAAATATCAGAACCTCTATCACAATTAAGAAAATCCATATACTGTACTTGTATGTCCTTCATAAGTGATAATTGCAGGTTTATTGTTTTGTACTATCATTGCACAAATCGCAGAAGAAAAGAGGTTTAACCTTAAACTGTGTAGAGGATTCTTTACTGTAAGAGCGGCAAGGATGTGGAATTCCCTTCCACAGGTGGTGGTCTCAGCGGTGGGCATCAATAGTTTCAAAAAAACTATTAGATAAGCAGCTGAACGACTGCAACATACAGGGATATACAATGAAATACTAACATATAATCACACACATAGGTTTGACTTGATGGACTTGTGTCTTTTTTCAACCTCACCTACTATGTAACTATGTAACTATGTAATAGCTGGGTCTCTGTGCCAGTAGTTAGGAAAAATATATATGGAAGAAAACCACCTATACATATGGTACTGGAAACCTTTGCCACATCCCAAAACAAAAAAGATAATTGCAAAAGGGGGTGCCCAGGGTATTTTTGGGCAAAGGGTAGTAACCAGAAAGGGGCGTAACAAGCATATAAAAATATACAAAATTTATTGAGTACAAAACAATAATAGAATTGGTACACAAGGTATATCAACCTAAAAACAAATTAGTCAGACTAAATAGTTACATAACAGCTAGATTCTGAGACACACAGTTGATCTCATGATGAGAGGCCAAACGATGTGTGTGTACACAGGAGTCCCAACATGTTTCG
Source organism: Lithobates septentrionalis (assembly GCA_037952835.1). NCBI lineage: Eukaryota > Metazoa > Chordata > Amphibia > Anura > Ranidae > Lithobates > Lithobates septentrionalis. Next base: position 3,813,296 of record JBBDGP010000864.1, on the reverse strand, counting down.
GAATACAGGTATAAATAATTAATTCCTTCTTCGGAGGCGGGTTTGAGACAAGTTGTTTTGTCTGGTAATAAAACAGCAAAAATATCAAAAAGAGTATAGGAATAAACAAATATGCACATTTCCTCCACAGACCCCTTAAAAGGTGCTGATCCCACCAACGATATGCCAATTGTACTAATGGGTAAAACTATTTTTTATTCACCCGAGTTTGATGACTGAAACAGACACAAGTATGCTGACAGATTCTGTTTACTAGATGTAGTGCAACTATAATAGGGCGTACACACGGTCAGACTTTGTTCGGACATTCCGACAACAAAATCCTAGGATTTTTTCCGACGGATGTTGGCTCAAACTTGTTTTGTCTACACACGGTCGCACAAAGTTGTCGGAAAATCCAATCGTTCTAAACGTGGTGACGTAAAACACGTACGTCGGGACTATAAACGGGGCAGTGGCCAATAGCTTTCATCTCTTTATTTATTTTGAGCATGCGTGGCACTTTGTCCGTCGGATTTGTGTACACACGATCGGAATTTCCGACAACGGATTTTGTTGTCGGAAAATTTTATCTCCTGCTCTCCAACTTTGTGTGTCGGAAAATCCGATGGAAAATGTCCGATGGAGCCCACACACGGTCGGAATTTCCGACAACACGCTCTTATCGGACATTTTCCATCGGAAAATCCGACCGTGTGTACGGGGCATTACACTGTAGATATCCACAGAGTCTTACAAACATACAGTCCCTGATGAAGCGAGGAAAGCTCGCGAAACGCGTCGGGTTAGAGATGTACTATGCATATCTGTATTATATGTATTACTATTTTATTATGGCTATGTTTTAGGATTACTATGCAATGTTGCTGTTTTATGAACCTTTTCACCCATGCTTATGTCCTATTATGGATTATGCTGTTGTATTCAATAAATACTTGTACCTTTATATTTGTCTACCCTTTGATCACCATTTACACCTCATTTAAAGTCCCGTGGGCGACTTTCATTTGCTTTTTTCTGATATTAGGGATGGAGGTGTTTTATGTTAGGGGTCAGTTCTCAGACCTTCCTTATAAATTTGTACCCAGGTGGAAAACACCATAATGCCCTGGTCTGATTCTGACCCTAGATCCTAGGGGCTACATGGGTTCGGCTACTACTGAACCCCCATGACCCTTACTAGCATATCTTTATATTACTGTTTATGTTATCTATCATGTACTTGTAGACCTAGCTCCTCCACTGCGCCCGTGTTTGGGTTGGGCGGTCTGTTTTACCCCCCGGGAGCTGCGATGCACAAATGGGGATTCATTTCCCCAGCTGTCCCCGTCTCTCTGGTTTTTCCGGAGGGGCGGGGCCACCAGTGCATCGGCGTCATGCCTTTCCACGCCCACCTGGGGATGCCTGCAACATAGCGGTCTCCCCTGTCTTGATGGGCGGGATGTGTCATCCTGAAGGGGGCTGGGGATCGCGAGTGCCTGCCTCTTTGCGGCGGATGCGTTGCGATCCCCTTTGCCCCACCTGACGCATGACGTTAGGGGCGGAGAACTCGGCGGATGTCCGGGTATAAGGCCGGGGGTGTCAGCATGGCAACTTCTCCCTTAATATCTCTCCTACACTCAGTCTGGACGCTGCACGATTTTGGTAAGCACTCTACTCATTTATTTCTACATAATTACCTGCACTCCACAGCGTACCTATCCTCACTTGCTGCATCTGATTGATACCTCTTATTACACTTTTTTTCTCTCCACACGGAAATACTTCCCTAGTTTATTACACTATCAACCTATTTGTCCTCCTCTTCACTCTGCTTCATCTCTCCTCACCTTTCTCACTTTCTCTTTCCCTTCCCCCTGGTCCTGTTTTTCCCTTCTTTCTCTTTTTTTCTTTCTTTTTTTATTTATTTTTTATTTATTTTTTCTTCTCTTTTTGTCTTTTTCTGTCACTATCCACTTTACCTCCCCCTGTTCTCTCCTCCTCCCCCTCCCCTTTCCTACCTCTCTCATTCACTCCTCTACCTTGCACCCTCCTTTTTCCCTCTGCTCTGCGGGACACCTTATGCATATCATGCAAGCAATACATATCTATATTTCCATGACAATACCAATGTCACTACTTTAGATTTTGTCTATTAACACATCTTGCATTTTATGCCACGATATACATCTCATACTTCCTTACTCCTTAACTTTATACTATCATATGTTTACATCTCTATACAGAGAGTTGCCCTGCAGTACATTTGGGAACAATCTGGGTTCACGTCCTCTTTTCTTCTTCTCACCCTGCCATGCTGCCCCCCACGCCTGGCCTCGGTCCTCTGGTTGGTTCCTCGGCCCCTTCAGCTCCCGGGGGAGACGCTCTCCGCCGACCTGTACTTGGGTTATGTGTTTGTAGCCTTGGTCTTACAAGTAAGTATGGGATGACCGGTTCTGGCTTCTTGCTGTATCCCCTCATAACCGATACTCTAATTACTTTATCTGTATTTACAGACAGCAGCTATGCACATCAGCCCCTGATGAAGCGAGGAAAGCTCGCGAAACGCGTCGGGTTAGAGATGTACTATGCATATCTGTATTATATGTATTACTATTTTATTATGGCTATGTTTTAGGATTACTATGCAATGTTGCTGTTTTATGAACCTTTTCACCCATGCTTATGTCCTATTATGGATTATGCTGTTGTATTCAATAAATACTTGTACCTTTATATTTGTCTACCCTTTGATCACCATTTACACCTCATTTAAAGTCCCGTGGGCGACTTTCATTTGCTTTTTTCTGATATTAGGGATGGAGGTGTTTTATGTTAGGGGTCAGTTCTCAGACCTTCCTTATAAATTTGTACCCAGGTGGAAAACACCATAATGCCCTGGTCTGATTCTGACCCTAGATCCTAGGGGCTACATGGGTTCGGCTACTACTGAACCCCCATGACCCTTACTAGCATATCTTTATATTACTGTTTATGTTATCTATCATGTACTTGTAGACCTAGCTCCTCCACTGCGCCCGTGTTTGGGTTGGGCGGTCTGTTTTACCCCCCGGGAGCTGCGATGCACAAATGGGGATTCATTTCCCCAGCTGTCCCCGTCTCTCTGGTTTTTCCGGAGGGGCGGGGCCACCAGTGCATCGGCGTCATGCCTTTCCACGCCCACCTGGGGATGCCTGCAACATAGCGGTCTCCCCTGTCTTGATGGGCGGGATGTGTCATCCTGAAGGGGGCTGGGGATCGCGAGTGCCTGCCTCTTTGCGGCGGATGCGTTGCGATCCCCTTTGCCCCACCTGACGCATGACGTTAGGGGCGGAGAACTCGGCGGATGTCCGGGTATAAGGCCGGGGGTGTCAGCATGGCAACTTCTCCCTTAATATCTCTCCTACACTCAGTCTGGACGCTGCACGATTTTGGTAAGCACTCTACTCATTTATTTCTACATAATTACCTGCACTCCACAGCGTACCTATCCTCACTTGCTGCATCTGATTGATACCTCTTATTACACTTTTTTTCTCTCCACACGGAAATACTTCCCTAGTTTATTACACTATCAACCTATTTGTCCTCCTCTTCACTCTGCTTCATCTCTCCTCACCTTTCTCACTTTCTCTTTCCCTTCCCCCTGGTCCTGTTTTTCCCTTCTTTCTCTTTTTTTCTTTCTTTTTTTATTTATTTTTTATTTATTTTTTCTTCTCTTTTTGTCTTTTTCTGTCACTATCCACTTTACCTCCCCCTGTTCTCTCCTCCTCCCCCTCCCCTTTCCTACCTCTCTCATTCACTCCTCTACCTTGCACCCTCCTTTTTCCCTCTGCTCTGCGGGACACCTTATGCATATCATGCAAGCAATACATATCTATATTTCCATGACAATACCAATGTCACTACTTTAGATTTTGTCTATTAACACATCTTGCATTTTATGCCACGATATACATCTCATACTTCCTTACTCCTTAACTTTATACTATCATATGTTTACATCTCTATACAGAGAGTTGCCCTGCAGTACATTTGGGAACAATCTGGGTTCACGTCCTCTTTTCTTCTTCTCACCCTGCCATGCTGCCCCCCACGCCTGGCCTCGGTCCTCTGGTTGGTTCCTCGGCCCCTTCAGCTCCCGGGGGAGACGCTCTCCGCCGACCTGTACTTGGGTTATGTGTTTGTAGCCTTGGTCTTACAAGTAAGTATGGGATGACCGGTTCTGGCTTCTTGCTGTATCCCCTCATAACCGATACTCTAATTACTTTATCTGTATTTACAGACAGCAGCTATGCACATCAGCCCCTGATGAAGCGAGGAAAGCTCGTGAAACGCGTCGGGTTAGAGATGTACTATGCATATCTGTATTATATGTATTACTATTTTATTATGGCTATGTTTTAGGATTACTATGCAATGTTGCTGTTTTATGAACCTTTTCACCCATGCTTATGTCCTATTATGGATTATGCTGTTGTATTCAATAAATACTTGTACCTTTATATTTGTCTACCCTTTGATCACCATTTACACCTCATTTAAAGTCCCGTGGGCGACTTTCATTTGCTTTTTTCTGATATTAGGGATGGAGGTGTTTTATGTTAGGGGTCAGTTCTCAGACCTTCCTTATAAATTTGTACCCAGGTGGAAAACACCATAATGCCCTGGTCTGATTCTGACCCTAGATCCTAGGGGCTACATGGGTTCGGCTACTACTGAACCCCCATGACCCTTACTAGCATATCTTTATATTACTGTCTATGTTATCTATCATGTACTTGTAGACCTAGCTCCTCCACTGCGCCCGTGTTTGGGTTGGGCGGTCTGTTTTACCCCCCGGGAGCTGCGATGCACAAATGGGGATTCATTTCCCCAGCTGTCCCCGTCTCTCTGGTTTTTCCGGAGGGGCGGGGCCACCAGTGCATCGGCGTCATGCCTTTCCACGCCCACCTGGGGATGCCTGCAACATAGCGGTCTCCCCTGTCTTGATGGGCGGGATGTGTCATCCTGAAGGGGGCTGGGGATCGCGAGTGCCTGCCTCTTTGCGGCGGATGCGTTGCGATCCCCTTTGCCCCACCTGACGCATGACGTTAGGGGCGGAGAACTCGGCGGATGTCCGGGTATAAGGCCGGGGGTGTCAGCATGGCAACTTCTCCCTTAATATCTCTCCTACACTCAGTCTGGACGCTGCACGATTTTGGTAAGCACTCTACTCATTTATTTCTACATAATTACCTGCACTCCACAGCGTACCTATCCTCACTTGCTGCATCTGATTGATACCTCTTATTACACTTTTTTTCTCTCCACACGGAAATACTTCCCTAGTTTATTACACTATCAACCTATTTGTCCTCCTCTTCACTCTGCTTCATCTCTCCTCACCTTTCTCACTTTCTCTTTCCCTTCCCCCTGGTCCTGTTTTTCCCTTCTTTCTCTTTTTTTCTTTCTTTTTTTATTTATTTTTTATTTATTTTTTCTTCTCTTTTTGTCTTTTTCTGTCACTATCCACTTTACCTCCCCCTGTTCTCTCCTCCTCCCCCTCCCCTTTCCTACCTCTCTCATTCACTCCTCTACCTTGCACCCTCCTTTTTCCCTCTGCTCTGCGGGACACCTTATGCATATCATGCAAGCAATACATATCTATATTTCCATGACAATACCAATGTCACTACTTTAGATTTTGTCTATTAACACATCTTGCATTTTATGCCACGATATACATCTCATACTTCCTTACTCCTTAACTTTATACTATCATATGTTTACATCTCTATACAGAGAGTTGCCCTGCAGTACATTTGGGAACAATCTGGGTTCACGTCCTCTTTTCTTCTTCTCACCCTGCCATGCTGCCCCCCACGCCTGGCCTCGGTCCTCTGGTTGGTTCCTCGGCCCCTTCAGCTCCCGGGGGAGACGCTCTCCGCCGACCTGTACTTGGGTTATGTGTTTGTAGCCTTGGTCTTACAAGTAAGTATGGGATGACCGGTTCTGGCTTCTTGCTGTATCCCCTCATAACCGATACTCTAATTACTTTATCTGTATTTACAGACAGCAGCTATGCACATCAGCCCCTGATGAAGCGAGGAAAGCTCGCGAAACGCGTCGGGTTAGAGATGTACTATGCATATCTGTATTATATGTATTACTATTTTATTATGGCTATGTTTTAGGATTACTATGCAATGTTGCTGTTTTATGAACCTTTTCACCCATGCTTATGTCCTATTATGGATTATGCTGTTGTATTCAATAAATACTTGTACCTTTATATTTGTCTACCCTTTGATCACCATTTACACCTCATTTAAAGTCCCGTGGGCGACTTTCATTTGCTTTTTTCTGATATTAGGGATGGAGGTGTTTTATGTTAGGGGTCAGTTCTCAGACCTTCCTTATAAATTTGTACCCAGGTGGAAAACACCATAATGCCCTGGTCTGATTCTGACCCTAGATCCTAGGGGCTACATGGGTTCGGCTACTACTGAACCCCCATGACCCTTACTAGCATATCTTTATATTACTGTTTATGTTATCTATCATGTACTTGTAGACCTAGCTCCTCCACTGCGCCCGTGTTTGGGTTGGGCGGTCTGTTTTACCCCCCGGGAGCTGCGATGCACAAATGGGGATTCATTTCCCCAGCTGTCCCCGTCTCTCTGGTTTTTCCGGAGGGGCGGGGCCACCAGTGCATCGGCGTCATGCCTTTCCACGCCCACCTGGGGATGCCTGCAACATAGCGGTCTCCCCTGTCTTGATGGGCGGGATGTGTCATCCTGAAGGGGGCTGGGGATCGCGAGTGCCTGCCTCTTTGCGGCGGATGCGTTGCGATCCCCTTTGCCCCACCTGACGCATGACGTTAGGGGCGGAGAACTCGGCGGATGTCCGGGTATAAGGCCGGGGGTGTCAGCATGGCAACTTCTCCCTTAATATCTCTCCTACACTCAGTCTGGACGCTGCACGATTTTGGTAAGCACTCTACTCATTTATTTCTACATAATTACCTGCACTCCACAGCGTACCTATCCTCACTTGCTGCATCTGATTGATACCTCTTATTACACTTTTTTTCTCTCCACACGGAAATACTTCCCTAGTTTATTACACTATCAACCTATTTGTCCTCCTCTTCACTCTGCTTCATCTCTCCTCACCTTTCTCACTTTCTCTTTCCCTTCCCCCTGGTCCTGTTTTTCCCTTCTTTCTCTTTTTTTCTTTCTTTTTTTATTTATTTTTTATTTATTTTTTCTTCTCTTTTTGTCTTTTTCTGTCACTATCCACTTTACCTCCCCCTGTTCTCTCCTCCTCCCCCTCCCCTTTCCTACCTCTCTCATTCACTCCTCTACCTTGCACCCTCCTTTTTCCCTCTGCTCTGCGGGACACCTTATGCATATCATGCAAGCAATACATATCTATATTTCCATGACAATACCAATGTCACTACTTTAGATTTTGTCTATTAACACATCTTGCATTTTATGCCACGATATACATCTCATACTTCCTTACTCCTTAACTTTATACTATCATATGTTTACATCTCTATACAGAGAGTTGCCCTGCAGTACATTTGGGAACAATCTGGGTTCACGTCCTCTTTTCTTCTTCTCACCCTGCCATGCTGCCCCCCACGCCTGGCCTCGGTCCTCTGGTTGGTTCCTCGGCCCCTTCAGCTCCCGGGGGAGACGCTCTCCGCCGACCTGTACTTGGGTTATGTGTTTGTAGCCTTGGTCTTACAAGTAAGTATGGGATGACCGGTTCTGGCTTCTTGCTGTATCCCCTCATAACCGATACTCTAATTACTTTATCTGTATTTACAGACAGCAGCTATGCACATCAGCCCCTGATGAAGCGAGGAAAGCTCGCGAAACGCGTCGGGTTAGAGATGTACTATGCATATCTGTATTATATGTATTACTATTTTATTATGGCTATGTTTTAGGATTACTATGCAATGTTGCTGTTTTATGAACCTTTTCACCCATGCTTATGTCCTATTATGGATTATGCTGTTGTATTCAATAAATACTTGTACCTTTATATTTGTCTACCCTTTGATCACCATTTACACCTCATTTAAAGTCCCGTGGGCGACTTTCATTTGCTTTTTTCTGATATTAGGGATGGAGGTGTTTTATGTTAGGGGTCAGTTCTCAGACCTTCCTTATAAATTTATACAAACATACAGTATATCCACTCTTCAAGACATCAGCTGTCTGCTGTGTGTGCATCATCATCAGGCTCTTGGAGACTCACTAAAATCCCTCAAGAGTAGCAACCTGACCCAAATGCATCACTTTATTAGCCAATGCTGAACTAAAACAGACCACTGGGCCTTTGAACACTGCCCCACACAGAACACATGCAGGCATTCACAGCATTTTTTTTGTTTCTGGAGAAAAAAAACCTAGAGCAGAACAACTGTTGCTCCTTACACCTGTTAAGCTAATTGGGAGACAGGAGACACACTCACAAAACTGTGTGGTTCCTAAGCCTGTATGTTTTGAGGTGCGCATAGACACAGGTGAAGTAGTTAGTGTCTCTGCAATGTGGTTTATTCCCCTGTTGGGATAAGATAATGGTTAGTCCGACTTGAGGAGAGGTTTAGGAAACAAAAGAATCCTGTCATATCTGTCCAAAAGCATGTCCGTAGAAGTTAGCACATTACAAACCTGATTGCACTGTGAATAAGGAACATTTAGAAATATGTATTGATTCACAGTCTTAAGCCTAGTACACACGATCAGAAAATCGGATGAAAAATGAAGTTGTTTGATCGTGAAGTTGTTTTGAAGTGATCGTACGCTAATCTGATCGCCAGTACACAGCTTTTAAGAGCTGTTCGTCTGAAATTATCTGAAGGGACAAACACGAAAAATGTTCTCGTATGATACCAGATTGTCCAATTTTCATTTAATCAGTACAGTTTTCATCCAAAAATACAATACAAATACCAGGTTTATAAAATTTCAAGTCCTGAGCTACTAGCCAGGCCTTAACTGCCACCAGTTGCCCCACCCAACCCATACCCTGCCCGCCCCTAATTCTGCCCCTAAACACGCCCTCGCAAATTAGCTCATGAAATTACACTGTTAAAGATTTTATGCAGAAGTTACAAAAATAAATATTACCAAGCAAAAACTTTAACAATATTAACAAAAAGTAGATTTCATTGATCAGACTGTGATAAATAAAATAAGGATAAAATGAGATTGGCTACTATAGGCACTGTACACATCATTATTGCCTTGTTACGTAAATATGTGCTACGTACAGAGTACAGGGTTGAGAGTTACACTATGTACAGACTGCAGGGTTGAGAGGTGCGCTATGTACCGAGTGCAGGGTTGAGGGGGGGCGCTACGTACCGAGTGCAGGGTTGAGAGGTGCATTAAATACCGAATGCAAGGTTGAGGGGTGCGCAACAAAAAGAGTGCAGGCTTGAGGGGTGTGCTACGTACAGAGTGCAGGGTTGAGGGGTGCGCTACGTACAGAGTGCAGGGCTGAAAGGTGTATTACGTACAGTTTGTAGGGTTGAAAGGCACGCTATGTACAAACTGCAGGGTTGAGAGGTGGACTATGTACCGAGTGCAGGGTCGAGAGGTGCGCTATGTACCGAGTGCAGGGTTGAGGGGTGCGCTATGTACTGAGGGCAGGGTTGAGAGGTGCGCTACGTAATGAGTGCAGGGTTGAGGGATGCGCTACATACAGAGTGCAGGGTTTACGGGTGCGCTACATTCAGTGTGCAGGGTTGAGGAGTTCACTACGTACAGAGTGCAGGGTTGAGAGGTGCACTACGTACAGACTGTAGGGTTGAGAGGTATGCTATGTACAAACTGCTGGGTTGAGAGGTGCACTACGTACCAAGTGCAGGGTTGAGAGGTGCACTATGTACCAAGTGCAGGGTTGAGAGGTTCGCTACGTACCGAGAGCAGGGTTGAGGGGTGCGCAACCAACAGAGTGCAGGGTTGAGGGGTGCACTATGTACAGAGTGCAGGTTTGAGGGGTGCACTACATACAGACTGTAGGATTGAGAAGTACGCTATGTACAGATTGCAGGGTTGAGAGGTTCACTATGTACTGAGTGCAGGGTTGAGAGGTGTGCTACAGAAGGAGTGCAAGGTTGAGAGGTGCACTATGTACCGAGTGCAGGGTTGAGGGGTGCGCTGTGCGCCGAATGCAGGGTTGAGAGGTGCGCTATGTACCGAGTGCAGGGGTGCGCAACAAGCAGACTGCAGGGTTGAGAGGTGCACTACGTACCGAGTGCAGGGTTGAGAGGTGCACTATGTACCGAGTGCAAGGTTGAGAGGTGCGCTATGTACCGAGTGCAGGGTTGAGAGGTGCGCTATGTACCGAGTGCAGGGTTGAGGGGTGCGTAACAGAGTGCAAGGTTGAGGGGTGCGCTATGTACAGAGTGCAGAGTTGAGAGGTGCGTTTTGAGCATTGCTGCTTCACTGATGACAAGCAGGTCTGGATTTTACAGGTATTCAACTGTTTGAGAAACCATTGATACTCTTCACACACTTTGTGAATATTTGGACTGACCTTGCTTTATATTGTCACCCTTTTGGTTGAATGGTCTAAACTTCAACAAGCTTGTAAATGTAATACCTCTATTCCAGTGAATCCTGCCACAAAATCCCAGGGCCTGCTGTCCTTTAATTAGGACTTTTTCTTTGCCTATTTACACCATTAGAAAATTCAAATTGGGCTGACCATGCTGGCTATATACTAACATTAGGCACCACATGGTGGGGATCACGTATCCCTCAGTGGCTGGGGGAGCGGATCCTCTCAAGGCCCCCCCCGTTTGGTTGTTCCACCCATGACTCATAGCAGCATAGGATAAACCTTCCCTTTTAAGTATTGATGCAGTTCCATTTGCAATTCCTCTCACCTTAACAGCTAACTATTTTTGACATTTAATTGCCCCTGAAGAAGAAAAGGCTAAAATATATTAAGTTTTGAAACGCGTTGGGATATAACTATCTTCATAAAACCTATGTGTTGATTGATCAATGGTTATCTGTCATGTGAACTGCATCTTTTCTTTTATTGTATTGTGCTATGGAATATATTTTTAACTTTTTTTCAATAAAAATACTCTTTTATATATAATTGAAGTAATTGATGCCCTACAAAGTCCCATTTAGAGTTTTTTTCCAGTTTTGTGTATCCAATTAGGGATGTGGGCTTCTCACTTGTTCCTTTGATGACAGACTTTTCAATGAGTGCAGGGGTGAGAGGTGAACTATGTACCAAGTGCAGGGTTGAGGGGTGCACAACAAACATGGTGCAGGGTTGAGGAGTGTGCTACATACAGAGTGCAGGTTTGAGGGGTGCGCTATGTACAGAGTTGAGAGGTGCGCTGCATACAGACTGCAGGGTTGAAAGGTGCGCTACGTACAGACTGCAGGATTGAGAGGTGCGCTATATACAGAGTGCAGGGTTGAGAGGTGTGCTACGTATAGAGTGCAGGGTTGAGAGGTGCGCTATGTACAGAGTGCAGGGTTGCAAGGTGCGCTACGTACAGACTGCAGGATTGAGAGGTGCGCTATATACAGAGTGCAGGGTTGAGAGGTGTGCTACGTATAGAGTGCAGGGTTGAGAGGTGCGCTATGTACAGAGTGCAGGGTTGCAAGGTGCGCTACGTACAGACTGCAGGGTTGAAAGGTGCACTACGCACTACGTGCACCAGAGCTGCGCCGGAAAACTTGCCCTGAGCTTATTCCACTTGCCAAATCCGAGCAGGCAAGTGGAAATTTTGAGGGCTACAAATACAATGCAATACATTACATTACTTTCGGATTTTTATTCCGTCGTACGAGAATTTTTGTAATTTCGTCTTCTAGTACTGCAACCTTTTGCAATAACTGCATCATTGGTCTGAGAAAGGGACTGAGTTTCCTCATTGCCTGTTGTAGTGGAGTAGTTCAGGAAAACCAACATATATAAAGGGCCATGCTGTATCTATGCTTTGTACCAAATAGAGTCATTAGTAGTACGTTGGCACTGTTAATTGAAGGGTTGTTTCTCAGCTTCTTGTCTTTGGCATTTGAAGTGTCCCCTTTTACAAAACTAGTTCTGATTGCTGCCCACATAATTTAGGTGCAGTTGGTTCCCCTTCACCTATAACAACATTTACAGCAGGCACTTTAGTTTCATTCATTAAGGAATGATAAAGTGTTTATGCGTAAAGTACAGCAACCATAGCAATCAATCAGAAGCCATATTAAGCCTAGGTTCACACTGCTGCTGAAATCGCACAATTTTATACCCACGTCAGTCCAACTTTGGGGGCGATTTCAGAGACATCTGTGTGGGTTCCTGCACAGAAGTCTATTAAAATCACACCCGAAGTCGCCAAAAGTAGTACAGAAACTACTTTTGGGAATCGACGCGGCGCCGCAAAGTCGGCGTCGCACTGATTCAAATGGTGCCACTGCCGACAATAGCTGCCAATGTGGCATGCGATTTGACATGTCAAATCGCATGCTAAATCCATCAATGTGAACCTGGGCTAAAATTGATTGAGCTAGTAAACTGAAATTTAGCAGATTAGTAGGGCCTATTGCAATATTGATTCCATCTAATTGCCTTCAATAAACACAGTTATGCATGTACTGCCTAAACTGGTAGAGAATATTAGTCACACTAGAATTGAGTGTGCAAAAATAGGTACAAATTTCAAAGTGCTTGTTTTGTAATGAATATAATCTAAGGTTATTGCAAATATTATTAAATAAAGCAAGTTCTGTACATTCGAATGGAAGGCAGATAGGCTGTAAAATATAAGGACACCCTAAAGAACTACACTTAAAGTATACCCACATTGCTAATGCTAAGCAGTCTATGGTACCAAAAAAACCCCAAAGGATTATATGGCTGATTTACAGTATGTAAACATGTTGCACAAGAAGGAAGATCTCTATGATATCATTTTCTAAGAAAACCTGTCTCCAAATCCAAAAAAGTCTTAATCAAACAACCTACATACTTTCTATTAAAGAGTTTAACGGGAAGACTTCATCTAAAAAAGTCGGTGTGGATAAAGCTGGTACTGAGATCAGAAATCCATTAAAATAGCTAAAAATACACAGCTTCAATTCATATATTAGGGCTGCTTCATCTGTCAAATCATTTATATTTCTGACAATCCACTCCTGAGAGTTTACACAATCCAAGCAACACCACCAACCCAGCAATCACACGTTTTTTGCTGCAGTCATATAACACAATTTAGCCATCCAACCTGTTACTGGACAGTGAAGCAGCAGTAGCAGTCTAATGGGCTCAGCAGACTGCTCTCTCCTCCGATCAACATATTCTTGGCTGTAAATTTGCATGCAGTACAACTAGTTGGTTCCTATTTCTGCCCCTCCTTCCCCCAGTGTGTTACATTATAGAACAGCAGTCACTAAATGGCGAACCATTTAGTCCAAAGCCGGACTGAGAGGCAGTCCTGTCTGGACCACAGCGTGCCACTGCCACGGCTGGGTGTCCTCTCCCGAACTGCAGATTGGGGCTGAGGGGCAGGAGCTGCCCAAGTTTTTATGTTAACAACCGGGTGATTACCCAGCTTGTTAATATGAAACGACTCCCACCCTTCAGTCCCGATCTGCAGCTCCTCCCGCCCCTGCCCGCTGTGAGGATGACATCAGTGGTGGGGCTGGAGGCCTTGGAGAAGACACACCAGGATGATTAGTGCCTTTCCCCTGCCAAAGTTACTATAGGACTGAACAGGGGAGGCTTGCATTAAAGGGGCCCTGTGTTGTGTTAGGAGCACTGTGATATGTTAAGGGGCACTGTGTTATGTTAAGGGGTGCTGTGTTGTGTAAAGAGGCCCTGTGTTGTGTTAGGAGCACTGTGATATGTTAAGGGGCACTGTGTTATGTTAAGGGGTGCGGTTTTGTGTAAAGGGGCACTGTCCTGTGTTAGGAGCACTGTGATATGTTAAGGGGCACTGTGTTATGTTAAGGGGCACTGTGTTGTTTAAAGGGGCCCTGTGTTGTGTTAGGAGCACTGTGATATGTTAAGGGGCACTGTGTTATGTTAAGGGGTGCTGTGTTGTGTAAAGGGGCCCTGTGTTGTGTTAGGAGCACTGTGATATGTTAAGGGGCACTGTGTTATGTAAAGGGGTGCTGTGTTGTGTAAAGAGGCCCTGTGTTGTGTTAGGAGCACTGTGATATGTTAAGGGGCACTGTGTTATGTTAGGAGTACTGTGATATGTTAAGGGGCACTGTGTTATGTTAAGGGGTGAGGTTTTGTGTAAAGGGGCCCTGTGTTGTGTTAGGAGCACTGTGATATGTTAAGGGGCACTGTGTTATCTTAAGGGGCACTGTGTTGTGTAAAGGGGCCCTGTGTTGTGTTAGGAGCACTGTGATATGTTAAGGGGCACTGTGTTATGTTAAGGGGTGCTGTGTTGTGTAAAGGGGCCCTGTGTTGTGTTAGGAGCACTGTGATATGTTAAGGGGCACTGTGTTGTGTAAAGGGGTGCTGTGTTGTGTATAGAGGCCCTGTGTTGTGTTAGGAGCACTGTGATATGTTAAGGGGCACTGTGTTATGTTAAGGGGTGCGGTTTTGTGTAAAGGGGTCCTGTATTGTATTAGGAGCACTGTGATATGTTAAGTGATGCTGTGCTATGTAAAGGGGCCCTGTGATGTGTGAAGGGGCATTGCAATGTAAAAGGGAACTTTTGGCGGGACCGTGATGTGTTATAGCTCCAAGGAGATTCGGACCTCTGCCAGAAGGAAATTTTGCTGACCGGACTTCTGTAAAATTTAATTCATGAACCCTGTTATAGAGGATTACAAGTTTCTGAAATCAAGTCAAATTCAGGTATTTTTTACTGGTTGCATTTAAAATACATAAACCATAACTGTTTTGCACTGCTTTTTTTTAATATCTACCTGAAGTTCAGCTTTAAAAACCATCACCTACACATGCTAATGTTTTGCATGTGTAGGTAAACATGCAGCGCATTTGTAAAGGAAACAAGGTTGGCTGTCTTTGAAACCAAATTAATAAAAAAAAAAACTTTTCATGCTGCATATAACAAAAAATATACAATCTGATATGGCTAGAAACATTACAATATACTAAGCTGTATCTGTAAAATAAGTCTGCTGGAATTATCCAGGCATAGTTTCCTGCAGCTAGTTATTCTATCTGGCAGATGTTGTTCTGTGCAATAAATCAAATCCAAATAAGGCTTGTTGTGCTGTTATCAATAATTTGCTTTCTGTCTGCATCAAAATCTTTCAACTCTCTTCTTTTCCATGTGAAAGTTTTTTTTTCAGCAAGGATTCACAGTATAATATTCACAGTATTCACACAATAAAAAAAACTGAATATAAAGTATCACTATTATTACAAACCACTCTGGTGTCTTTGATGAAGTGCAAAACTATGGGGTTGATTTACTAAAACTGGAGAATGCAAAACCTGGTGCAGCTATGCATGGTAGCCAATCAGCTTCTAACATCAACTTGTTCAACCTGCAAGCTGATTGGATTCTATGCAGAGCTGCACCAGATTTTACACTCTCCCGTTTTAGCAAATCAACCCCTATATGTTTAAAAAAGACAACTGTCACTCTGCAAAATATGGAACTACTGTCTTGAATCAAGCTAAACAAACCACCTACACAGCAGTGACAGCTGGTGCTCAACATTTGTGTGGGGCGCAAGCAAAATGAAAAATTCTGAAGAAACCCCCATCAATTGCAGCCTCACTGTACCATCAATCACAGCCACTGTGCCATCAAACACAGCCACTGTGCCCATCAATTGCCGCCACTGTACCATCAAACGCAGCCACTGTGCCCATCAATTGCCGCCACTGTGTCATCAAACACAGCCACTGTGCCCATCAATTGCTTCCACTGTACCATCAAACGCAGCCACTGTGCCCATCAATTGCCGCCACTGTGCCATCAAACGCAGCCACTGTGCCCATCAAACGCAGCCACTGTGCCATAACAAATGCTCTCACTGTGCCATCAAATGCTGCCACTGTGCCCATCAAATACAGCTACTGTGCCCATCTTATGCAGCCACTGTGGCCATCTTATGCAGCCACTGTGCCCCATCATTTGCAGCCACTGGGCAGCATCGAATGCAGCCACTGTGCCCATCATATGCAGCCACTGCGACATCATTTGCAGCCACTGTGCCCATCAAATGCAGCCTCACTATGCCCATCAAATGCAGCCTCACTGTGCCCATCAAATGCAGCCTCACTGTGCCCCATCAAATGCAGCCTCACTGTGCCCCATCAAATGTTCCCACTGTGCCCCATCAAACACAGCCACTGTGCCATATCAAATGCTGCCAGTGTGCCCCCTGCCCGCCGTCTGTACTTACCCTGTCTCGGTGTCGGAGCATGGCGCTCCCAAGTAACCTTTTTTGACACTTATTAGAGCCTATGGCTCTAATCAGGTGCTTAAAAAAGAAAAACCCTGCCACTGTAATTCAGGTGCACGGTGCCCGTAAAGGGGCGGGCACCTGAATAGGGGGCGGCAGCGGCGGCAATAGATAGATTCATGCAATGCATGAATCTATCTATTGGTGCTAGAGAGGTGGCTGGAGAGAGGGGGCGGTGCCCGTGCGCCCTTATGGACGCACCGTCACTGCTACACAGCCAACAAAGGGACGACTACCATTCTGTACTTCCACAGGAGAATGTCTTGAATAAAGCTAAACTAGCCAATTACACAGCCACTACAGGAGTGATGCATGTTCGCAATCTGCAGAAAATATCATCTCCTGAAGAAAATGTCTAATCTTGTAGGCACATACCCTATTTACTGTTGGCATTAGATAGCATTCCATGTTAGAATAGTTTTAGAAGGATCCATGAAATGTAGTCTATCATTCATTTTTGTTACCAAGTCACAAGTATAGAGCCATAGTGTCAGAACTATTGAGGTTAAAAAAAAAGAATGAATTTATAAGGCCTATACATATTATTTTATAAATGGTTTTATGGGCATCTTGGAAGCCATCTTGTCTATCTGAGAAGGTGAATGCAAGTTCATTGTTTTTGGACAAAGACTCTTACAGAAAATTTTTAAGAGCCTTATAGCATATTCTCCCAGGTCGTAAATTGTGAGGGTCCTAGACAACAAAAACAAGATAAGGACTGGCCATGGTACCAGAATGTCTTATAATGAGATTGATGACTCAGGTCTCAACTAAAACAATGAATACAGACTTTAATTTTTTTTCATTACTAAAAAAATAACAAAATAAACACAAAATAAAAAGGGCCTTTTTTAAAAGTTGCCTTATGAATACGTATTATTAATTGCAAGTAATTATATTAGCAATAATTTCAATTGTATTATTAATACATTATATGTAGCATATATATGCCTACTTAATTGAATAATTTTACATATTTTTGTTTATGTACTTTTACAATATCCAACATATATTCATTATATATGGTTTGATTTTACTCATTGAAAATTAGTATAAATTATTATTATGAGGGGTGCATGTTTAAAGTACTATGAATGAGAGTGGATGTACAGAATTTCTATCAGTGAAACTACATGTGAATAACCATTGTGTTTTTAGTACCAATTACCTTACTCTCAAAGGTATTTGGAGGAAAAGTTAAAGTGTAAGTAAACCCTCCTATCATTTTCAGCCAAGGAAGCTGCCATCTTTGCCTCTGTTTAATCTACAACTGCCATGATGCTCCACATGGGATCAGTTATGACACCAGCCATTGGATGGTTTGACAGTTTGGTTGAGAGCACAACCAATGGGAGTGTTACATGTCCGGGAACATGCCGGAAATTAAACTGTTTTATGGATGGGTTTACTTCCGCTTTAATTGCCGTTGTTCAGGCTTTCTTAAAGCTATATATTGAGGCGACAATAAGTCAGACAGATGCTGCCATAGAATAGACCACCCTGCTATATTTATGCGATGTTATGACATCACGCCCGGACCCCGCATTGTAAACAAAGCCGCGATCGCGGCTGTCAGCAGGAGATCGGAGAATTTATTTTCCGATCTTATGCTTTACAGCCTGGAGGAGAGATGTGGGCTCTTATTGACCCCGCATCTCTCCATAAAGAGGACCTGTCACGATAGCTTCCTATTACAAGGGATGCTTACATTCCTTGTAATAGGAATAAAAGTGATCAAAAAAAATTTTATGTAAAAAAAGTGTAAAAATAAAAAAAATAAAGTAAAATAAAAAAATAAATATCTATATATTTTTTTTAAAACGCCCCTGTCCCCGGTAGCTCGCACTCAGAAGTGAACACACACGTAAGCCCAACCCACATATGTAAACGTCATTCAAACCACACATGTGAGGTATCGTCACGTGCGTTAGAGCGACAGCAATAATTCTACCTCCTCTGTAACTCTAAACTGGTAACCTGTAAAAATTTTCAAAGCATCGCCTATGGAGATTTTTAAGTACCGAAGTTTGGCGCCATTCCATGAGTGCGCACAATTTTAAAGCGTGACATGTTAGGTATCTATTTACTCGGCGTAACTTCATCTTTCACATTATGCAAAAACATTGGGCTAACTTTACTGTTTTGTTTTTTTTTAAGCACAAAACTGTTTTTTTTCCAAAAAAACGTATTTGAAAAATTGCTGCGCAAATACTGTGCGAGATAAAAAGTTGCAATGACCGCCATTGTATTCTCTAGGGGTTTTTTTTTATAAAAAAACATATATAATATTTGGAGGTTCTATGTAATTTTCCAGCAAAAAAAATGATGATTTTTACATGTATTAGAGAAATGTCAGAATTGGCCTAGTAAGCACTTAATCCAATATTGCTCCCTTAAGGTAGTTGTGCGGATGGGTACATATTAAAATCATATGTAATTTGACGTCATTAATTACATGGAAAACATATCCAAGCCTTCTTTTTTGGGGGGTTAAAAGTTTGAAGAAAGATTGAGATGGGGAGAACGAAAAAAAAGAAGGAAGGGAAGAAGTATCCAGGAGGAGAAAAAGCTGACACCTCTAAGACAAAAGATTTTGAGATTTCTGGTAAAGTATAAATTTGTATTTATCTGTAGGCAATTGACTAGCTATATACTGTACATCTGGCTGTACCATTGTGTCCTTGTAGCATGAAGATTTAAATTGAAAAAATTCTAACTGCAGTATGAATTGTTTCTTTTTCAATCAAAGAGAGAAATACACACATATGCATAATTTCATTGAAGATGATTTCAATCTTTAGTAAATGGTTTAGTTATGATGTATGATTAAATTAATATAATTTATTGAAAATGTATCTTTACCTTAAATATAAGTCTTGGTTATATAACCAATTCTGTGCATGGTATAATAAGTTTGTTCATGTGCTGTTAAAGTAAATTTGACCTTGCCATATATGTTGACTGAGAGAGGTCACGTGTCAAAATCTGCACCTTTTGTTTTCTCATCCTGCTGAGCCAATGATACGCTATTAATTGCTTTCAAGGAGTTACTCAGTTTTGCTACATTGGTATTTTGAAACAATATCCTGTGGTTATTTTCTCATCATCTGTGTTATCCATATTATTGAAATTTTTATCCATATTCTTTATTTGTCACCGGTTAAATTTTGATATTATTCTGCACTGATTTTTAGTAAATACACATATTTTTGCACACTTTTGTATTCCTTTTGTCTTCAGGTTAGCGCTAATAAACAAACTCAAGTTATTTTGTTGATTTATGGAAATAAGTTGGGAATCTCCTTAATTCATTTCAATTCATAAATATATAACTGTTTAATATTTCAGCATAAACATTCTGACAATAGTAATACTTACATTCTGGGCATTCGTCCCTGGGTGGATACTGCACTAAACATAAGTACAGCTAGGTGCACCACCCAGTCCCATCCAGCCACAGCAGCTTTCAGCCTCTTATAGAGATTGACAGGCTGCTGGTAGTAGGGCTGGATGGTGCACCTATCCTCTTTAACTGCTTCAGCCCCGGAAGATTTTACCCCCTTCCGGATCAGAGCACTTTTTACAATTTGGCACTACGTTGCTTTAACTGACAATTGCGCGATCATGCAATGCTTTACCCAAACAAAATTTTTGTCCTTTTTTCCCCTACAAATAGAGCTTTCTTTTGGTGGTATTTATAAAAAATAGGGAGTGGCGCTGTGCATAAAGGATTTGTTGGCATATAATGATTATCTTAATAATAGTGATGGATGTGTCTGTGTGACATACTATAGGAAACGGCAATAAACGGTAAAGCTTTAAATGCAATGGTATATATCCCACATAAAAATAGGTAAGTGCTGATTAATAAACATAAAATTAGAAAAAATGTTAATATTGATACAAGTAAATATTTGGTGTAGCCCTAATCCCATATGCAAAGATAAACACTAGTGATCTCTAGTAATGTAGTATAATGTAAGTGATAAGTGCAAAAGTGTCAGGTGCAGTCCAATTGACAGTGTTCCAGCACCTGCTGAATGATGAAAGTAAACTACAAATAATGTATAAGGTAGAGAGTGTCCACAACCCTCTATGGTGAAGTGCTGAAGATGCAAAAGATGTGTATGAATAATATATATAAGGTATATATATATATGAGTGAAATTTAATAAATATTAACAAAATATGGAAATAAAAACTAGTTGTTAATAAATTAATATATATGTGTGTGTCTCTAATAGACTCGCTGTGATTCAATTAATAACAACAATAAGTCTCATGTGAAATAACAAATGTTCATATGATGTCTTCCACCCGACTTCTTCCAGATTTTAAACACACTCCCCCTGATGTGATTCCACTCACTGGAACGCTATACCCCTGCAGGGGTATAAGCATAAGATGTTTATATTCCAGGTGCCGATCAAATCCGGGTGCCGATCGAATCCTTGTATGTTGGTATCCCCTCCAGTCCGGTTCCTCGATCCAGATCAGCCACTCGTGCAAAGGAAGGAGATGGGGGAAGGTGATAATCCCCTGTTGTAATCCTATTTCCAGCCGAACATCCGCTCCAACGTGTTATATGAAATTAAAGAATTGATCCACATAGCGTAACTCCTTTTAAATACGTTTATTTATAAATGCTCATACAGTCCAAGGAGCGTAGCTAATTCCAAGGAACTTGGAATACTGCTGTTTGCGTTCCACCGGTCAGCTAGCAGAAACCACGATAACAGGAAGTGACGTTGTGCGTGCCTCCGATGACGTCCGTGTGACGAAATGCGTAAGGCGGGACTATCTTGGCACGCACAACGTCACTTCCTGTTATCGTGGTTTCTGCTAGCTGACCGGTGGAACGCAAGCGGTAGTTGCGAACAAAGCTGCGTCCCGGGACAGCAAGGGGAGATAGAGAGCTTGTACGCTCCCTCCTCTTTTTTTAAAATCTACATTTCATTCCTTTGAATTAGCTACGCTCCTTGGACTGTATGAGCATTTATAAATAAACGTATTTAAAATTAGTTACGCTATGTGGATCAATTCTTTAATTTCATATAACACGTTGGAGCGGATGTTCGGCTGGAAATAGGATTACAACAGGGGATTATCACCTTCCCCCATCTCCTTCCTTTGCACGAGTGGCTGATCTGGATCGAGGAACCGGACTGGAGGGGATACCAACATACAAGGATTCGATCGGCACCCGGATTTGATCGGCACCTGGAATATAAACATCTTATGCTTATACCCCTGCAGGGGTATAGCTTTCCGGTGAGTGGAATCACATCAGGGGGAGTGTGTTTAAAATCTGGAAGAAGTCGGGTGGAAGACATCATATGAACATTTGTTATTTCACATGAGACTTATTGTTGTTATTAATTGAATCACAGCGAGTCTATTAGAGACACACACATATATATTAATTTATTAACAACAAGTTTTTATTTCCATATTTTGTTAATATTTATTAAATTTCACTCATATATATATACCTTATATATATATTATTCATACACATCTTTTGCATCTTCAGCACTTCACCATAGAGGGTTGTGGACACTCTCTACCTTATACATTATTTGTAGTTTACTTTCATCATTCAGCAGGTGCTGGAACACTGTCAATTGGACTGCACCTGACACTTTTGCACTTATCACTTATCACTTACATTATACTACATTACTAGAGATCACTAGTGTTTATCTTTGCATATGGGATTAGGGCTACACCGAATATTTACTTGTATCAATATTAACATTTTTTCTAATTTTATGTTTATTAATCAGCACTTACCTATTTTTATGTGGGATATATACCATTGCATTTAAAGCTTTACCGTTTATTGCCGTTTCCTATAGTATGTCACACAGACACATCCATCACTATTATTAAGATAATCATTATATGCCAACAAATCCTTTATGCACAGCGCCACTCCCTATTTTTTATACTTATCTTTTTGGGGGTACACGTTAGTGTCCCCTGCCTACATAGGGGGGCTGCAGTTGAAAATATATCCTGCAGCGCGGATCCACTGACAAAACAATTATTTTGGTGGTATTTGATCACCTCTGCAATTTTTATTTTTTGCGCTATAAACAAAAAAAGAGCGTCAATTTTGAAAAAAAAAAACTATATTTTTTACTTTTTGCTATAATAAATATCTCCAAAAATGTTTTTAAAAAACAAATTTCTTCATCAGTTTACGCCAATATATTCTTCTACATATTTTTGGTAAACAAAAAAAATCGCAATAAGCGTATATTAATTGGTTTTCACAAACGTTATAGCGTCTACAAACTATGGGAAAGATTTATGGCATTTTATGGCATTTTTATAATTTTTTTTTTTACTAGTAATAGCAGTGATCTGCGATTTTTAACGGTATTGCGGCGGACATATCGGACATTTTTGACACATTTTTGGGACCATTGACATTTATACAGCGATCAGTGTAATAAAAATGCATTGATTACTGTGTAAATGTCACTGGCAGGGAAGGGGTTAACACTAGGGGCTATCAAGAGGTAACTGTGTTCCCTAGTTAGTGTTTCTAACTGTATGGGGATAGGACTGACTGGGGGAGGTGACATATCATTGTTCCTACTTAGTAGGAACAAACAATATGTCTCCTCTCCCCTGTCAGAACAGGGATTTGTGTGTTTACACACACAAAGCCCCGTGCTGGCACTCATGCCTGGTAGTGGTGATCGTGCCTACTGGCCACGTGCATTGGGGCCCCCGCTGTGCAGCGGGCGCGCGCCCCCCTGGTGGCTCTTAAAGGGTACAACGTACCGATATGGAGTTTCGCACAGCAGAGCCATTTTGCCAAAGTATATCGGCGTGAGCCGGTCGGCAAGTGGTTAACCAAGGCTAAAAACCTAATATGCATGGGGCCTAATAAATTTATTTTACCAGCAGATAGAAATTCGCCAGCAGTTCACTGTGGCTGTTCCTGTTTTCACTGATGCAAAACTTTTCTGTTGCTGGCCAATTTTTATCAAGATCTCATTAAAAGATCACATATACAGTATTTCCTGACAGACTCCATGGCAGCCTACGTGTGAGTTTAGTCCCGCTTCTACTACTACCCTATAGGAATAATTGTTAGAGGGCAGGGACAGTTAACTCATTAGCACCACATCCCTGATAGAGTAAATACAAAAAGAAGGGGGGTTGGGGTATGGGATACCCCTGGGATTTTTAAGGTGCTTATTCAAAATTTAATTAGGTAGATCAATAAAGAAGTGTTACAACCTCAAAAAAGAAAAAATTCAAAAAGAAAAAAATCACTGTATGCAAATTGCCAAACTGACTAATAACGTTTCTTAATTGAATATCTTTAATGATTACAAAAAATGACAAAACACATCATTTAAAAACATGCACAATCTTGGACAAACATGGTCAGATAGTGACATAATTAAAATTTGAAACCACTTTGCGATACCAATCTCAACATGTTTCGCTCAATAATCTGAGCTTCGTCAGGAGTTTTTTGGTACAGGTGTGGCATACAAAGGCCAACACAGACTCAAAGGTGCACAGTAGACACACAAGTGGTAAACGTATATGTAATGCCGTGGCTGCTAATGAAAAAAATGCGTCTCAACCGTCTCGGGCCTTCCCAACCCGTTTTTTGGTCCACAGAGGGGCCCAAGTGTGAAGTAAACTTCTAGGTTGAATCAAGGGTAGAAGTTCAGGGCTAATAAAAGCCGTATGAACAGAAGTATGAAGGAGAACAATACTCCAGTTTTGCCACACGGTGGTAGTCCAAAGGGACAACCCTTGAGAGGTGGATACTGGAAGATCCCAGTGTAATGCCCCAGTAAACTGAGAGGTGGGGTGGATGTATACGGAGGGGGAGAGCGGCATATACCTCCCCCTGCAGCCTCAGCGCCACTGAGTGGCGCTGAGGCTGCAGGGGGAGGTATATGCCGCTCTCCCCCTCCGTATACATCCACCCCACCTCTCAGTTTACTGGGGCATTACACTGGGATCTTCCAGTATCCACCTCTCAAGGGTTGTCCCTTTGGACTACCACCGTGTGGCAAAACTGGAGTATTGTTCTCCTTCATACTTCTGTTCATACGGCTTTTATTAGCCCTGAACTTCTACCCTTGATTCAACCTAGAAGTTTACTTCACACTTGGGCCCCTCTGTGGACCAAAAAACGGGTTGGGAAGGCCCGAGACGGTTGAGACGCATTTTTTTCATTAGCAGCCACGGCATTACATATACGTTTACCACTTGTGTGTCTACTGTGCACCTTTGAGTCTGTGTTGGCCTTTGTATGCCACACCTGTACCAAAAAACTCCTGACGAAGCTCAGATTATTGAGCGAAACATGTTGAGATTGGTATCGCAAAGTGGTTTCAAATTTTAATTATGTCACTATCTGACCATGTTTGTCCAAGATTGTGCATGTTTTTAAATGATGTGTTTTGTCATTTTTTGTAATCATTAAAGATATTCAATTAAGAAACGTTATTAGTCAGTTTGGCAATTTGCATACAGTGATTTTTTTCTTTTTGAATTTTTTCTTTTTTGAGGTTGTAACACTTCTTTATTGATCTACCTAATTAAATTTTGAATAAGCACCTTAAAAATCCCAGGGGTATCCCATACCCCAACCCCCCTTCTTTTTGTATTTACTACCCTATAGGACTCAACGCCCATAAATCTTTACCCCCGCCAGTGGCCGTGTTCTTTTTTTGTCCTCCTCTGAAGGACCTAGCTGATGGTTTTCCTACCCGAAGATTTTTCTCCTACGATCAGAACCGGCTTAGCGACCCTGGAGAAGAGGAGTCGCAATACTCCAATAAGCCCTAGCTACTATCAGGGGATGGAGGAGGCATATGGAAGAAGTGCTGAAGATGCTACAGTCCTAGTCACTGACAGGCAAAGCAGCGCATTGGCTGTTCAGCCTAGCTACTAGCAGGTGGCCATATCGCCCTACAAAGTCCGGCTTGTGTGTTTTACTTTGGTCTGGCGCCGATCATGGCAGGAGCGGTGAGTTCGTTCCATTTCTTTATGGCAGCAGTTTTTCTGACAATTTCTCTTTTTGTGTGTTTCTGGCTTTATTCTATCTTCCTGTGTTCCCCACACGTCTGCCGGGTACAGCGTGGCTGGCAGGCATGGCGGCTAATTTCCTCTGCCTTCACTTCCTGATTTCATTCTCACGGCTGTTCTGT
Source organism: Lithobates septentrionalis (assembly GCA_037952835.1). Taxonomy (NCBI): domain Eukaryota; kingdom Metazoa; phylum Chordata; class Amphibia; order Anura; family Ranidae; genus Lithobates; species Lithobates septentrionalis. The sequence continues at coordinate 3,787,696 of JBBDGP010000864.1, read as the reverse complement.
GCATGCGCGAGTCAGGTACAAGAACGAGGCTTGGTTCACACATGCGCGCTGCCGTCAAGATGGTGGTGATCGAGCATGCGCACTAGCTCCGCAGCCAGCGCGGTGGTGACGTCACAGAGGTGCCCTATTTAAACATGGAAAATTGCCTGCAAGCTTGGGAATGCTTGCAGGCTTATAGTAGCGACTTCTCCTAGCTCCTGATCGTTTGTACCAGGTAAGGGGCTTTAAAGGGACAGGTGGTATAACCTGTATAATAAGAAGATGCACCAACTGAGTGTATGAACGAATATGGGCTAAATTCATGATCCACATGTCTTCTAGAGCTAATTCATGTAGCACACCAGCAGTTCAAGACATCTTGAGCTTCCTGCAGTCAGACCTGGATTTTTCTTTATCTGTAAGTTCTCTCTGTGTACAGGTTTCAGCGATCTCAGCCTTCACTGGGGTGTTGTGGGCTAGACACGCCCTTATTCAGCAATTTTCAAAGGAGCAGTTAGACTGTGGCCTCAAAGAAAACCCAGGTTCCCCAAATGGGATCTCCCTCTAGTCCTTGAGTTCTTCTCACAACTCGACAAACCACTTTCAATCAGAGAGCTTACCCTCTGAACTGCCTTTTTGATAGCCATAACCTCGGCAAAGAGGGTATGCGAAATCCAGGTTTTAGGGTCAAAAGAACCTTTCCTAACTTTTTTCCCAGACAGAGTGGTTCTAATTCCGATGCTAGGGTCAAACCCTAAGGTCACCTCAATCTTTCATGAGAATCAGGAGATCACACTTCCCACCTTTAGATCAGCCGAAAGTCTGGAAATACATACCCTTGATGTAGGAGTCTCCTTCAAGCAATACTTGGAGGCCACGGCTCCGTTCCATCAGTCGGATTATCTCTTTGCTTTGTTCCACGGGAAAAACAAGGGGCTCCGGGGCTCCGGGCCTCCGTCAGATCCATTGCTGCTTGGGTCGTCCAAGCAATTCCATGGGCCAATAAAGAGGAGAGCTTGGCTCTTCCTGAGGCGGTAACAGCGCACTCAACCAGAAGTCTCTCAACTTCATAGGCAGCCTCATGTCATGTCACGCCTGAAGTGATCTGCAAGGTGGCTTCCTGGTCATCAATCCATATCTTTATGTCTCATTATTGTGCTGAACTAGCTGCTCTGTCTTCTGTTAATTTTGGTGTTAAAGTACTGTCAGTTGATGGTGTTAATTAAATCTTTGTTCAGCATTTTGCCCACCCGTTTGTATATGGCGAGTTATTTGCCACACGTTGCCTGTCATGGAGTCTGTCAGGAAAACTGAAAATTCCTATCAAAATACTTACCGTAATTTTCCTTTCCTGATGGACTCCATGGCAGCACGAGTTCCCTCCCAATGGCTGGAGTAGAATAGTTATCGAACACGGCCACTGGCGGGGAGCAAGGATTTATGGGAGTGGAGTCCTATAGGGTAGTAGTAGAGAAGGGACTGAACCCACACATTGGCTGCCATGGAGTCCATCAGGAAAGGAAAATTACGCTAAGTATTTTGATAGGAATTTTCCGTTATACTGTAGCAGTGTAAATTTGGCAAGCTGTAGGACATTTTTAACAAGTCATAATTGACCAAAATGTAATAGAGAAAAAGAGAAATGGTAGGTGCTTAACAGGTAGTTGTTTGCTACCAGAATTAGGAGTGGTATAAACCTGGCCAACAGCAGGACAATTGAAATACAACGCTCAACTTTTTTAGAGAGCACAGGCTAGGACTTTACTACAAGAATTCAGAGATTGAAGATGAGACAGTAGTGTAAATTTGGCCCTCAGAAGGGCAGTATTATCAGGGATAATAGGCCAAATGTACCAGAGACAAAGAGTCCAGGTGGGTAATTTCCAAGTATTAGTGATTGTAAAGTCTTGTTTTTTTCCAATAAAAATAACAAATATGTTATACCTACCTGCTCTGTTTCAGTGGATTTGCACAGAGCAGCCCAGATTCTCCTCTTCTCGGGTTCCTCTTCTGTGCTCCTGGCCCCACCTTCCTGTTGAATACCCCCACAGCAAACAGCTTGCTATGGGGGCACCCGAGTCAAGTCACATCTCCCTGTGTCCATTTAGACACGGAGCTGTGGCCCGGCCCTGCCCCCTATCTCCTGATTGGCTGACTGAATTTGATTGACAGCAGCAGGAGCCAATGGTGCCATTGCTGTGACTCAGCCACTCAGGAGGGAGAGTCTCGGATGGCCGAGACACTCGTGGACATCGCTGGACTGAGATAGGGCTCAAGTAAGTGTTAGGGGGACTGCTGCTCACAGAAGGGTTTTTATCTTAATGCACAAAATGCCAATAACCGAGACTACAGATGACACAGCAATGTTAAATTGCCCAGCAGCAGGGCAATTTAAATGGGCAAGGTTAGGCCCAAAGTTATTAGAGACAAGAAGTACAGGCTGGAGTTTTACTGCAAGAATAATGAAAAAAGAAGATAAAACAACAGTGTAACAGAAAATAAAAAAATAAATTAACATAATATTGATTTTGCCCCTATTGTGAATTGAATACCATACAGACGGTAAGTTACAACAGCACTCATCATTATGTTGCTGGTGTTTTATTTTTATTGTAATGATATATTAAACTCAGCAGGTCATGTACCTGCAGATATCATGAGGAGTATTGTTGCAACTTTATTATATTCAAAATTGTGACACAATTGAGTTGAACTCAATATTATGTTCATTTGTTTTTGCACTTGTTTGGGCATCTTCCTCAACTATACACCAATGCTTCCCTTTTTTTAAGAACTCTGTGCATGATTATGATAATTTATCTGAATTTATAAGATGGATAATATATATATTTTTTTTTTACATATTTGTACTGCAACATGTGCATACATCCTTCATACAGTCGGCGGCCATAGCCGCTCACTGTATTACTCGGCCCCGCCCCCTGGCGCGCTGCATCATTGGATGTGATTGACAGCAGCGCGAGCCAATGGCTGCACTGCTTTCAATCCATTCACTCTAGCCAATCAACGGCCAGGCTGAGCGAAGAGGATGTCGGGGGCGAGCGCGGGACCTTCGAGGGGTCAGGTAAGTAAGATGGGGGGGCTGGGGGCGGGGCGGTATTGTTGGATTTTTTTTCACCTTAATGCATAGAATGCATTAAGGGGAAAAAACTTTTACCTTTACAACCCCTTTAAGTTTTTCTACGGCCTAATAACATATAAGCCTTTTGTATAAAAATTTTAAATGTGGACCATATATTTATGTATTGGTGTTAATGAATCAAAAATTCCTTGAGGATTATTTGTATTTGTGTATTTTGTTACAAAATAATTTAACTAACATATTGTCATTTATACAGTCATTCATTCATACAGTCATTTATCGGCCTCCTGGACCAGTGTCACGCTTTCTGGATGACTTTTCTGCATGGATACCCCATTTTCTCTCATCTGAACTGCCTGCCATCATCCTAGGTGACTTTAACATTCCAATCAATGTTAATACTGCTACCACTTCTAAACTACTCAACCTAGCCTCCTCTTTTAACCTAACACAATGGACACAAACCACCACTCACTCCAATGGCAACACTCTTGACCTTGTATTCTCCCATCGCTGCACTCCCTGCAATCTCTCCAACACCCCCTTCCTCTCTCTGATCACAACCTTATCCATTTCACACTCTCCTTGTCTCCTACATCCCATGCTGCCAATCCACAAACAACTACCCGCAGAAACCTTCGCAACCTCAACCCTTCCCTTCTTCACTCTGCTACTGATGGCCTTTATGACAAAATCGCACCCCTGTCCTACCCAGACCTAACCACTTCCATCTACAACACCACGTTGTCATCCTCCCTAGACATACTTGCTCCTCTTTCTACACGCAGAACCAGGACCCATCTGCCACAACCCTGGCAAACAGACGACACCAGAAGTCTTAAGAGACACAGCCAAACTAAATCCCTGCAAGACTTTATCCTCTACAAATCTGCCCTTCTCAAATACAACTCCTGCCTCCACACTGCTAAACAAACCTATTACAATACTCTCATCAAAACCCTCTCATCCAAACCTCATCAACTCTTTTCTACCCTTAATTCCTTACTTCACCCCCCACTGCCCCCACCCACAAACTTGCTTACCGCTCAACAGATTGCCACCCATTTTAATTGCAAAATCGACACAATTCGCAAGGAGATATCCAGCATTCAAACTCCTCCCTTACCCAACACATCGGGTCCAACACCACACTCAATACTCTCCTCCTTTTGCCCAGTTACCACAGATGAAGTTGATAAACTCCACTCCATGGCCCACCTCACTACCTGTCCCCTGGACCCTGTCCCCTCTCAATTACTGCGACCACCTTATCCCACCTGCGCCCACTCTATCCTCAACTCCCTAACCCACATCTTCAACCTCTCCCTCTGCTCCGGCACCTTTCCTTCCCCACTCAAACATGCACTGGTTATCCCCATACTCAAAAAACCCTCACTAGACCCCACCTGTTTGAATAACTTAAGACCCATCTCCCTGCTCCCGTTTGCCTCCAAGCTCATCAATTGCCTTGTCCATAACCGAATCAGTGGCTACCTCACGGACAACAACATTCTCGACCCCCTACAGTCTGGCTTCCGCCCACAACATTCTACTGAAACTGCCCTACTAAAACTAACCAATGACCTACTAACCGCTAAAACCAATGGGCAGTACTCCATACTCATACTTTTAGACCTCTCTGCTGCCTTTGACACAGTTGACCACCTGCTCCTCCTCAGCAAATTACACTCCCTTGGCCTCCGTGATTCTGCTTTATCCTGGTTTTCCTCCTACCTATCTCAGTGCACTTTCAGTGTCACTTACAACTCCATCTCCTCCGCTCCCCTTCCTCTTTCTGTTGGGGTACCCCAAGGCTCCGTCCTTGGGCCTCTCCTATTCTCACTCTATACCTCTTCCCTGGGCCAGTTGATAACCTCCCATGGCTTCCAATACCACCTCTATGCTGACGACACCCAGATCTATCTCTCCACTTCTCAACTCACCCCCTCAATCTCCTCACGGATCTCAAACTTTCTAAATGACATATCGATATGGATGTCACACCACTTCCTCAAACTCAATCTTTCTAAAACTGAGCTTGTCATATTTCCTCCTTCACGCCCCCCCCCTGTGACTTCACCATTAATATCAACAACACAACCATTGGTTCCTCCACACATGCCAGGGTGCTGGGTGTAATCCTTGACACTGACCTCTCCTTCAGCCCCCACATCCAATCACTGGCTAAATCCTGCCGCCTTATCCTCCGCAACATCTCCAGAATTCGACCCTTCCTGACTAATGACACCACAAAGCAACTTATTCACTCCTTGATTATTTCCCGCCTTGACTACTGCAACTCTCTCCTTAATGGCCTACCCTTAAGCAGGCTGTCCCCCCTTCAGTCTATTATGAATTCTGCTGCTAGACTAATACACCTCACTAACCAATCCATGACTGCTGCTCCTCTCTGCCAATCCCTTCACTGGCTTCCCCTACCCCACCACGTAAAATTGAAAATGCTAACCATAACCTACAAGGCCATTCACAACATCGCCCCCATCTACATCACCAACCTTATCTGCAGATATCGCCCAAGTCGTCCCCTCCGCTCCTCCCAGGACCTCCTGCTCTCTAGCTCCCTTGTTACCACCTCCCATGCTCTCCTTCAGGACTTCTCCAGAGCCTCTCCCATCCTCTGGAACTCCCTGCCCCAGTATGTCCGATCAGCCCCTACCCTGTTCACCTTTAGGAGATCCCTGAAAACTCATTTATTCAGGAAAGCATATCCCACACCCACCTAACAACTGTCCCCGAGCCACCCCCATCAAATCATTCTCTGCAGCTATTACCTTTTGTACCATCACCCCCTCCCTTAGAATGTAAGCTCTATGAGCAGGGCCCTCCTGTACCTTTTGTATTGAACTGTACTGTAATTGTGTTGTCCCCCTATACATTGTAAAGTGCTGCGTAAACTGTTGGCGCTATATAAATCGTGAATAATAATAATAATATTGTTTGAACTACCTTGACCATTCCCCAATTGACTTTAACAGAAATCACTAGTACTGGAATATAGCCACCTCATATTTATAAGCAGAAAAATTTAATTTTCAATTTTTTTTTCTTTAACCTCCCTGGCGGTATGATTATTTCGGATTTTAGGTGCTGAAAGCGGTACAATTATTTTGCATGGAAATTTGGCGCTTTATATTGTAGGCCTGCAATTCTTAACAATAACACACTTAAATCTGTCCAAACAAGAGTCTAGTAGATATCCCGGGTATGATGAAGTTTGAAACATAAAAACATAAATTATAATATAATAAATAAATATAAATATTTTAAAATAATAATAATATAATAATAATAAAATAAATTTCCCCACGATTCACTATCGCTCAATTCTGCAAGTGTTCTAATTTACTATCGCTGTTTTCTAGCTGGTCTAAAGCCACTTTTGACGTAAAGGGACACTTTTTGGTTGCTATGGACAATCTCAAGTTTCCAGGCAGAAAGAACAGTATATATCATATAAAACTGCATGCAGGGCATGGGCCAAAGCACTGGGGACAAAAGGGATGTGAAATAATTTCATACAGTACTGCAATCTGTAAGATTACAGTACTGTATGTGTTATGGTTTTTACATTTTCTTGAATTTGCCGCCAGGCTCCGCTCCCGTGCGTCGCGACGCTCGCAGGGAACGGAGCCTGGCACAGAGAGGCTTCGGGCAGAGGACGGAGCCCGCAGACATGGCGGGGGACATCGCAGAATCCTGGGGACAAGGTAAGTAAAGTCGCACCAGGATTCTGCAATGTAATCCCGAGTGTGGCTCGGGGTTACCGCTAATGGGACTGAAATTTAACCCTGAGCCACACTCGGAAAAACCGTCAGGGAGGCTACAATGGAGTTAAATCCAGAGTGAAATTTAAGCTTGGATTTGTGGTGATGACCTTGGCCTCAGCTTTATAGGTGGAACAGACTGTATTGATTGTGTTCTCTGCACATATTAGACACTTTCTAGCTCTATGTGGTGTAATTACAGACATTGCAGTGATTTGCATGCTAAGTTCATTTCCTATCCTCAGGCTCCATGGAATGACATAATTTTCAAAGCAGAAGCCTATTACCAACCTTATGTGATACTGCTGTGTTATAAAAAGGCTCTCTAGAGTATAAAAGTGTTTGTCTGCATAAGATAAGTAGATAAGTAGGCTTTAATGTTATCATAACTTTCAGTGACCCTTCAAATCAACCACTGAAAATGTCTAGATCAATAAAATGTTTGGACTTTTCAATTATTTTTTTTAAAAATATGTGTAAAAAAAAAGTTTTGGCTTGATACAAATAATCTTATCAATGCGTGTTAAAGTGGTTGTAAAGGCATGAAGTTTTTTATCCTACTGCATTCTATGCATTCAGATAAAAAGCCTTCTGTGTGCAGCAGCCCCCCTCAGCCCCCCTAATGCTTACCTGAGGTTCATCTAGATCCAGCAATGTTGCACTAGAGACTCGGCTATCTGGGACACCCCTCCTCATTGGCTAAGACAGAAGCACGGCGCTGTCAATTAAAGTCAGTGAGCCAATGAGGAGAGAAAGGGAGAGGGCAGGGCCGTGGCTCCATGTCTAAATGGACACAAGGAGCTGTGGCTCGGCTCGGGTGCCCCCATTGCAAGATGCTTGCTGTGGGGGCACTCAACAGGAATGAGGGGCTAGGAGCATCGAAGAGGGACCTGAGAGAAGGAGGATCTGGACAAAACCACTTCACAGAGCAGGTGAGTATGACATGTTTGTAATTTTAACAAAAAACAAAACAAGACTTTAGTATTGTTAGTACTACTCTGTAGTGCTACATAACTGTTGTGCTCTAGTACTCCTTCTCACAATGCAAGTAGTTCACAGTCTAGTTGAAACCATGCGCTATTTGTGTGGCTGACATTTTAGCTCCACAAATGTTAAAGTGTATGTAAAGTAGGGTGACCAGACCTCCCTGGAAAGTTTTAATTTTAGAGGGCTGCTCACCAGCCCCTGGCTGGGGGCTGCAAGGTGATCCTACCTGGCAACTTTTTTCTTTTTGGTTGCCTGTCAGGCTTTCATGATGATGTCGCCCACAGACTTTCAAGTGGGTCTGTGAACTGGCTTATTTTCCTCTATCTGCTACACTTGTAAATGTGCTTCGGTTTTATTTGGGTTCAGAAAAAATTCTGGGTCATTTTTTTAAACAATTTTTTTTAATATACTGTCACCAATCAGTGTCCCTGATCACTGCCACACCAGCCACACGATGACGCTATACTGCTCTGGTGACATGTAAAAAAATTGTGAAAAGAATACTTCATTAATTTTCTTCATTTTTTAAAAAAAATACCAAAAACATTACAACTTCAAAAAACCTCACTATGTCTCTTACTAAATACCTTGGCCTGTCTACTTTCCAAAACAGGGTCATTTGGGGGGTATTTGTACTGTCCTAGCATTTTAGGGCCTCAAGAAATGAGATAGGCCATCAGTACATCTGGATTGTTTAATTTTCAAATATACTGTATATACCATAGTTTGTAGACTCTATAACTTTTACACAGACTAAATAATATACACCGATTTGGGTTATTTTTACCAAAGAAATGTAGCAGAATACATTTTGGCCTAAATTTATGAAGAAAGAATATTTAGCAAAATTTTATAACAAACCCCCAAAAAAACGTGTTTCCACAATTTTCGGTATGTTTTTGTTTATATAGCAAAAAAATACAAAAACCCAGTGTTGAATAAATACCACCAAAAGAAAGCTCTATTTGTGTGAAAAAAAAATGATAAAAATTGCATTTGGGTACAGTGTTGCATGACTAAGTAATTGGCCCTCAAAGTGTGACAATGCTGAAAGCTGAAAATTGGCCTGGACAGGAAGGGGGTGAAAGTGTCCGGTATTGAGGTGGTTATTTATGTCCACCAGTGCAAAAGGTTAATAGACTTTTATATAAACTAATTTGTATGCCAAAAAAAGGCATGATGTGTAAAGGGTGATATATGAATATTTAGTATAGCACATATTCTTTTTTTTTTCTTTCTTTGGGGGGTTTTAAATCTTTATTGAACCATTATTTCATAATACACTTAAAGTGTTACTAAAATCAGGACCCTGCATTTACTATATCTGGTCTCCCACACTACACCGACTATGGAAATGCAATGGTTTTAATAAATATAAACTGCTAAATATCTTTTCTCATCAGCAGTTAGAGCAGTCTTGTGACTTGTATCAGTGTCTGCTTGTAGGAGGAGTTTTTATTTCCCCCTGATCCTCTGTCTGGACAGTGCTGATTGGCCCTGTGCTGATCACATGCACTCTCCCAAGAAAAAAAAACTCTCTAGCAATACACACCAAACTGAGCATGTGCAGCCTGGCTCCTAATGCTTTGTCATCTATCAATAGATGGATTGAAGTCAGCGGAAGAAGAGGAGGATCAGAGAGACAGGATCACACAGCCTTTATACACAATGCAGAGGATTAACCCCTTAGATTCCACAGTGAGTATACCAAGCATGCTTCACTGCATATGCAGACTGATTTTTACTGTTGTGGATTTAGTCAGGGCCATTTTTAACAGCGATAGGACCCTGGACAAAACTTTTCTTGGGGCCCCCCCCCCACCATGCAATTTCGCTCTCCACCTGATCTGGGACATACAACACATAGCAGCTAGACTCAAAATCAGTTTACTGTATCAGATCAAGCAGCGATTGCAAATGGTTGCCAGAGGTTACACCATATCATTACCACTTACTGGCTGGTTGCTAGAGGTTACAGCACACATTACGACTCACTGATTAGTTGCTAGAGATTACAGCACATCTTCTCCTCACTGCCTGCACACTATGGACTGGGGAGGTGAGCAGACCCATCAATAGACAGAAAACTCCTAGGGATCCTAGAACTCCTGGCATTAGTGGCAGTGCTGGGGGGAGGGTGTGATCATTGACAATGCTGATTTTTCTACCAACTACCAATATAAAGAGGAGTTTCAACACTGGCCACCAATGTAATAGGGGTTTACACTGACCATTAATGTAATAGAAGCATTCACAGTAACCACCATTGTAAGGAGGGATTTACACTGACCACTAATGTAAGGGGAACATTCACACTGGTCACTAGTGTGAATGAAAGGATTCTACACCAAGCCCCAAGGTAATGAGAAGATTTACACTGACCACCAATGTAACTGAGACATTTAGCCTGCGTTCACATTTGTGTTTTGGGAACGCATGCAAAATCGTTTTCCTGACACCACAGAAACGTGTTGCCCTTTAGCAGATACACAGCAGTGCCATTAATTGTTACTGACACCCTCACGTATCTGCTGAGATGTGCTGTGCAACTGTGTGATTTTGAAAAAGGGTTTGGGACTTTCTTCAGCATTTCTAGTGCTTAGAGCATCCCATTGAAATAATTGGGCTGCCCTACACACTACCTACATGTTTATCCACCCTGTCAGTACATCTTTGCATCCTAGAACCCCTGCTAACCTCTGCACCCCAAACCTCCCCCATCCACTCCAACCCTCCACCCCTTTAACTCTACCTGCCTCCTCTGCTCATCTTTGCACCCACTTTCCTTACCCCTATACATCCCCTCCTTGCTCACCTGTGCACCCCAAACTGTAATTCCTTCTCTGCCTACCTCTGCACACCCCACACTACCCCCCATCCCCCTCCTCCCCCCACCAATTTGCTTACCTTTGCAGAACAGGCGGATGTAAGGCTTAATGACCACAGTTGCAGGCAGGACTTTCAAGCATGCCCCTTTACCACCCCAGTGGGCAGCATTCAGTATAGTGATGGTGGATATGATCTCAGGGGGGCATAATATACATATGAATGCCACCTTTATTTACATATCAATGCCGCCGGTTACATATGAATGCCGGTTATTTACATGTAAACACAGGGTCTGCAGGTGAGTTACCCATACACAATAGGGCAGAGCTGGGCAGCATTAGTAGCAGCACTTCACACTGAGATATTGGGACACAGCACAGGACTAAAACTTCAAGGGACAAGGGAATTTAAACCAGGATAGTTGGCAAGTATGAGGCAGCTGCTTTGAGCCCCACAACAATGACAGGGCCCAGGGCAGCTGCCCCTTTTGCTCTGCCTTAAAGACGGCCCTGGATTTAGTAACACTTTAATCGCATAAAAAGATCTAACACCAAAAATTCTCCTTTAACTTAAACATAACCTAAACATAAACAAACTCAGTAACACAATTTTAGCCTATTTACCATTTGTGCATAGACTTTTGCATCCCCAAACCATAAACCATTAAAGTAACTAGCAGACACCAAAAAAGAGGAGAGGAGGGAGAGAAAGAAAAAAAAAAAAGAGAGGGGGGACCCCTTCCCATTTGGTTATACATTTTGGATATTTCTCCTGTAAGCTGGTTGTCAATTCTGCCATACACATAATATATTTTAATTCAGACACCCATTCTTTAACCCTTTCGCTACCAGGCCCTGCTCTCCACTTTTAAACTCAGCTGACCGGACCATTTTTGCAATTTTTTGATGGTTTTTTATTTTTCACTTACAGCTTTCAGAGTTTGTAAAGACCTCTGAACAATATATTTTCTGAAAGCACATGACCAGTAGAATAAAAGGATAATGGTACTGATTTTTAAGGCCCTGCAATATTTACAAAATTCCTGCTATATTCTTACTAAATCTAAAAACATAATCTGTGTTAAGTTAATAAACAACAAATAATTGTACATTTTAAACTGCGCCTTTTTGTGAAATGGTGAAAATTGAATGTATGCAAAAATGTACATATCTAAATTTCTCAAAAGATCTTAGGGTTTTATTTTTCACTTACAGAGTAAGTACAGAGTTTGTAAAATACCATATATTTTCTGAAAGCACATGACCTGTAGAATTAAAAGAAGGTACTACTGATTTTTAAGGGCCATGCAATATTTTGCGCAAATGTTTATCAAATCGCTACTTTCACAAAAAAAAAAAAAAAAACACTAAGATCCCTATTTGCACACATAAACTCAGCATAACTTACAAAACTCTTGCTAAATTCCTATTAAGGCCTCGTTCACATGGGGTATACTAAAGCGTCCATGTTTACCAGGTTTTCTGTGTATCTCTGTGCAGGCAGTCCTATTCGTGTCAGTTGGGACGCAGCATCTGCAGGGAAAGATGTGCGGGTGTAGGTGCATGGCCCCAAAACACAGACAGTATGAGTTAAGGGACTTGCACCAACATGGATGCCAAGTTGGGAACAGTGGCTGTGTCTATGCAGCCGCTGCATCCCAATTGATATGGGTGCGACTGTCTGCACAGGAATGCATGGGACACCTATGCATTCCTGTGCAGCTGCTGTGTCCCAACTTACATCAATGTGACGACCTGCATGGGGATGCAGCAACTGTGCATCCCTGTGCAGTTAACATGGCCTCGCTGTAGTATGACCTGCGTGAACGAAGCCTTAGGCCTTGGGGGCAGCAAAAAATGCTCAGTTGAGCTGCGTTTTTGCCATCCGCCAATTACCCCTCATAAGCTGCAATAGGCAGCAGAGGAGGATGTTTAAATGCTGCAGCCACAATGCTTTGCTTCATGCCTAGAGCACAGTTGAACCTTCCAAACGCTACACATTCAAGTCTAAGATAGTGTCACAAAGGCCCCAGAATTTTGCTGCATGGAATGCAAGTGCTTGCAGCACATATGTCAGCAAAAATGGTGTTGAAACAGGTAAACAGGTGGTGACTTAAGGAGGCAATCGAATCGCTTCCTCCCCTCCTGTCAGTAGCCTCCGAAAGAAGATCGGGCTTCAGCCACAAGGAAGATTTAGACGCATGACTAAATCTACCCTTACTAGGTTTTTAATTTTTACTATTTTTTACAATCTTTTTTGTTTAAATAGTTTTACATATTCTTTTTTTTTTTGGGGGGGGGGAGCTTTGGAGAGACATCAGGGGTCTAAACAGGCCCCTAATGTCTCTTTTTTTGTTTCTCTGCAACCTGGGCTACACTGTAATGGATGAGATAGGAGTATGCACTGTATAGAGACTCCTATTTATTAACAAACTGACACATTGTAAACACAGTTTACAATGTGTCAGTGATGAATGAACAAAGTGATTGCTACCGATCACTTTGTTCATTCAGGAAAGAAAAGAGGCCCCTCTCGCTCTCCATCCTGACCACAATCTGACACTCGCCGATCTACTGGGCAGCAGCTGCAGTTTTCAGGAGGTGGTCAAGGGAAAGCTGGCTAGCAGAGCTGCATGGGAGGCCGCCAGGGAGCGGTGAGTGAGGGGGCACTGAAGGGGGGTCCCAGTAGGGAGGCGGTGGCATAAGCGGGGGGGGGGACAGCTTTGATCATTGGCTTGTTAGCTGCTAATCAGAGCTATTATTTTGTTCAGCAGAGTCTGCTGAACATTTCTGCTATAAGTTCATGCTCTCTGAAGTTACCAAGAGCTTATAGCAGAGAAGGAAAGAACTGTCCTGCTGGAAGCAGTATTGTAGGTATGTATGCCGTACGGACCTGGCAGCAAAAAGGTTAATACTAGGTATGACATTAGAATTCCAATGTCTGGGTACAGTATAAAAGCCCTGGCTGTGGCAAAAATAAAGCATGTTAAATCATTTTTGGCCATCTGTGGTGATTCTGGCCAAGTAAGGCCAATTCAGGTAGTTCAGGTAATCTACTGCCTGTAATATGTACTGTCAGTCTAAATATATCCTTCCAAAATGGTCTCAAATACAGATACGGCCACCACAGATTGTCCCTAGTTCCTTGCAGCGCCAACAATTAGATGGATAATTAGGTAGCATCTTTTGTATTCTGTCAGGGCATCGATATCAACCGAATAAGATTTTGTGAGGCTTGATTTATATGTTGCAGATATTGCTCGCGGACAGTTGTTTTTCTGGAGACATAAAATCTCTCGAGTTGCATCTCGAGAACTTAGACCTTGTTTAGTGAGCTGACCAAAAATGTATTTATTTTTTTAAAGTGCAGTACAGTACATATTCAATAAAAAAAAACTGCAGACTTTCTTCAAAACGATCTCAGTGTAGGAGGGCACCAGTCTGTATGGAAGTGCAGATCGACAATTGCGCACTTTCACACATCTGGCTTCTAAAACAATGGGGTGGATTTACTAAAGACAAATAGACTGTGCACTTTACAAGAACAGTTTCCCTCTAAAATTGCAGTTGCATTCTTTTTTTTTTTTTTTTTAGTAAATTCACTTTGTAAAGAATACCCAACTAGGTGCAAGGAAAATTAAAAAAAAAACATTTTTGCACATGATTGGATGATGGAAATCAGCAGAGCTTTACCACATTTACTAAGCTCTGGGGAAAACAAGTGCAACTTCATAGTCTATTTACCTTTAGTAAATGAACCCCATTAGGGTGTTGAAGATTTCTATATAAAACTAAATTTTAATGAATTGCACCTTTAAAATACTGTAAATATGTACATTTTTATGTTGCTTGTAAGTGGAGTTTATGCCTGAAATGTCAGCCTCCCTATACCCTATACCCAAGCTTGCTAAACAGTATGTGCCATCTTCACCTGACTCATCCATGTACCTCCTTATACCTGACCTGGCCACCTACCTCCCCATACCTGACCTACCCACCCACCTCTTCATACCTGACCTATCCACCTACCTCCTCATACCTGGCTTGTCCATGGTAAGCCCCCTGGGGATCACACAATGTCATTATGACCCCTAATATGACTGTGTATTTTCAGGATTGCCTGTTTATTGTTCAAGTATTGTCATCATGATTACCAATTTGTTGCTCCTGTATTCTAACAATTGCATCATAAGTGACATATAAGGGGAAAATGTTGTCAATTGGTCCTGAAGGTGTTTTTTTTCATGGGGGTGTCAGGATCACTTAAAGCAGAGTTCTGCTTAAAAAAAAATACAAAGTCAGTAGCTACAAATACTGCAGCTGCTGACTTTTAATAATCGGACACTTATCTGTCCCAGAGTCCAGCGATCGGGGGAACGAAGCCCCACTTGTCTCCCCCTCCTCTCTGCGGCACCGGCATTGTCACTGTGGGCGCCCGGCTTTGGCTTCACAGCCGGGCACACTCTGCACATGCGCGAGCCGCGTGGCACGCTGTGACTAGCCAGGCAATCATCTGGGACCTGTGACGTGTCCCCAGATGATTTCCGAGAGGGATGGGGGACAGGTTTTATTTACCATACTGCACCATTAGCTGTTAGCACAATTTGACCACAATTAGCACTGTTAGCACCATTTGACCACAATTAGCAGTGTTAGCACAATTTGACCACAACCACCATTTAGTGCGGCACTATTACCACCCCACTCCACCTTCACCCCATCCCTAATAAAAATGGGCGTAGTCACTAGGGTGTCTCTAAATTTAATTTTGTAAATCCAGTCCACTAAATGTAAAGGCAATGTTCCACCTTCAAAGATCCACCAGTCTGATATCAGGACAATAAATTATGATTGATAGTACTTATTTATATATACCTAAAAACAAAAATCTAACAAATTACAGCTTACCAGCCTTTAGATGTCGTAGCTGCATTGGTTTTCTTTTTTTAGACTCTTACCCTTTATTTTCACCTGATAATCCTGCAAATATCTACACTCACTTCGTCTCTGTATCTAGGGGCACAGCCAAGGTCATCACACAGGCTGGGCTTCAGACATGTCTGCCTTTGTTTATCTCATTACATTACATGATGAATTGATGGAATTAGTAGTTTACAAAAGAAAGAAAACATTATTTGTGCGTTCTTTTCAGATCATAGGAAGTGACAAGGACATTGCATTTCTGGCAAGATCATGAGGTATTTTGTACTTAGTAAAAATGTTCTTAGCCTGAAAAATGAAATTGAATGCAGCCACTACATCTAAGGACTGGTAAGCTGCAATATATTACAGTTTTGTTTTGGGGTTTACTATAGTAAAATAATATTACTACTGATGTATTTTTCCACTGAAAAATAAAAGTATGACACCATAACTTAAAGCAAATCTATACTCACCTCCACTCCAGCAATGGGGTGTTCAGGAGCTCCCAGACGGTCGCTGACATTTTCTGCCTGTCTTCTTCCAGGTTGTGATCTTTGGCTATTTTGATTGGCCAAGCAGAGATGACAATGCACACAAGCTCATTCATCTAAGCAGATGCCAAAATTGTACACGGAGTTGCATGTATGCATTTTTTTTTTAAATTCCACTTTAACCACTTCAGCCCCGGAAGGATTTACCCACTTCCTGAACAGGCCATTTTTTGCGATACGGCACTGCGTTACTTTAACTGACAATTGTATACTCATGCAACGCTGTACCCAAATAAAATGTATGTCCTTTTTTCCCTATAAACAAAAAAAGACAGACAATTTTGAAAAAAAAATTATATTTTTTACTTTCTGTTATAAAACATACCCAATAAAAAAATTGAAAAAATCTTATTTCTTCATAAATTTAGGCCAATATGTATTCTGCTACATATTTTTGGTAAAAAAAAAAACCCAATAAGTGTATATTGATTGGTTTGCGCAAAAGTTAAAAATAAAATAAGGGAAAGATTTAAGGCATTTTTATTTTTGTTAATTTTTACTGGTAATGGTGGTGATCAGTGATTTTTAGCGGGACTGCAACATTGCGGCGGACAGATCAGACATCTAGCTGACCATCTTTACACTTTTTTGGGAACCAGTGACATTAGTACAGTGATCAGTACTAAAAATATGCACTGATATTGTACTAATGACACTGGCAGGGAAGGGGTTAACATCAGGGGCGATCAAGGGGTTAAATGTGTTCCCTCAGTGTGTTTCTAACTGTGTTGGGGGATGGGCTGCCTGGGACAACATACAGATCCGTCTTCCTGCAGAGCAAAAAGACAGGATCTCTGTGTCATCCCCTGACAGAACGGAGATCTGCCTTGTTTACTATGACAGATCCCCGATCTGTCTCTGCGGGGAATGTTTGCGAGTCCACCGGACCTGCTGATTGGCTCCCCTGCTTGCCAATGGGCGTGCCCACAGAACCTCGTGCACGAACCGACGGACACCTACGGCGATTCACGCAGCCGAGCCAACCTGCCACAGTATAACTGCGGCGGCTGGTCGGCAAGAGGTTAAAGACCAGATCTGCATTTGCTTATTTCAAATTGTCCCCCAGATGAGGTTTATAAAAAAAAAAAAAAGTTTTAGATGCAATTCTTACATCTCTCAAGCACTGTGCCCCATATTAATTCCATTCCACCACTAGATGTCCTTAGTCTTCTTGGTTAACCCCTTCCCACCGACAGTAGGCAGCTATACGGCCTCACAGAAGTGGATCTTTATTTGTGAGGCCGCATATATGCATTCCTGTCTTTGTGCTGGGAGCGTGCCGCAAAGCGCACTCCCAGCACAGAGACCAGGCTCTCACTGAGACCCCCAGGTCGGCTACTAACAGTTGGGAGTCAAGACTCCTAGTTCCCAGTCACCTATCACTGTCATAATCTCTGATTGGCTATTACAGTGATCAGTCACTGTATAGCCTGCTTATGTGTTTTCTTTCTCTTCTGAATGGAGAGAAAGATACATCGAGGTTTATTTACGAAAGACAAATAGACTGTGCACTTTGCAATGTGCGGTTTCTTCAGAGCTTAGTAAAAGAGGTAAAACTTCACTTTGCAAAGAATACCCAATCATGTGCAAGGAACATTAAAAAAAAAAACAGCATTTTTCCTAGCATGTAATCGAATGATGGAAGTCGGTAGAGCTTCTGCTCATTTTCTAAGCTCTGGAGCAACTGCACTTGCAGAGTGCAGCTGGAATTTGCAAAAGGTGCAGTCTATTTCTCTTTAGTAAAAAAACCCCATTGCATCTTTCTCTTCCTGTAGCAGAGAAAAATGTAAATAATAATAATAATAAAAAATAAACAATAAATAAAAAAATAGCTAGATCAAGGTTTGATCTAGGTCAGTGTCAGGGTTAATATTAGGGATAAGGTCAGGTCAAAGGTTGGGGGTCAAATATAAAGGTCAGTATATTTTGGGTAGGGTTTTTATTTAAAAAAAGATTTTTAAAGTTAGTACCAGTTAGTATTAATGTCAGTGTGTTTTAGATACAATAAAAAAGTTAAATTCCCACTATTATTTCTGGGCCCTACTACAGGTACAAACAACAACTAATATACACATGTGTGGTATCGGTGGAGGGTAGACCAATAGTTATGGTTTAAAAAAAGGATAATCAAAATATCACTAAAAGGCTAATCCTAAATGCCGCGTACACACGATTGGACATTCCGACAACAAAACCGTGGATTTTTTTTCAGAAGGATGTTGGCTCAAACTTGACTTGCATACACACGGTCACACAAAGGTTGTCGGAAATTCCGAACGTCAAGAACGAGGTGACGTACAACACGTACGACGAGCTGAGAAAAAGGAAGTTAAATAGCCAGTGCAGCTCATTCTGCTTGATTTAGAGCATGCGTGGACTTTTGTGCGACGGACTTGTGTACACACGATCGGACTTTCCGACAACAAGTTTTGTTGTCGTAAAATTTGAGAACCTGCTCTCAAATATTTGTGTGCGGAAATTCCGGCAGCAAATGTTCGATGGAGCATACACACGGTCGGACTTTCCGACAACAGGCTAACATCGAACATTTCCCGTCGGAAAGTGTGTACGCGGCATTAGACTGTAAATTTCCAAGAAAACGTCAAAGAACAAAGAAGCATATGACGTGAATGTGCAATGTAGCCTCATCTTTGTCTTTCCTTTGTCCTCTAGATGCCATTTGTAGAAGATACAAGATAGATGAAAGCTGCTTTTGATTTTACACAGATAAAAAAACAATTTAACTCTCCAAGTCTGAAGATCTTGCCTTACTGTGGAGGTAATAAATGAAAGCATAAGATAGTGTGAAACAAAATGTAACCTTACCACCTTTCTGGCAAAATTTCTACTTAAAGGTTTCACTGAATAACCTTTGCTGCTATTTAGATTTTGATATTCCTCAGATCTGGACATTTCTAAAGGAAATCATGTTAAGAACATATTTGTGGTTAGAAAAAATTAGAACTATTGCATGTAAAACACATCCCTAATATAGATTAACCATTTTAAATATGAAAAATATAACTACCTACAAAATTATCCTTCAGTGCACATTGTTTCCTAAATCAGGTTTCTATGTTTGCCAAAGTATTTTTTTCTTGTTTTCAGAGTGCAGTAACAGCTATCCAAAAGCGGTAGTAAACCGCATAAAAAAACAAATCGACCCCAGGCAGTTTAAGTCATAATGCAAAGCATACTAGCACATTATAACAGACTTACCTGAAAAAGAAGCCCTCCCGTGGCACGCTGTCACCGCTGAAGGTGCTTCCATCCTCATCTGGTCTTTTTTCAGGGTTCGCGGGCTTCAACGATATGGCTCTGAAGGAACAGCGTCGGTGTGCTGTTCCTTCAGAGCGCATGCGTCGGTGACATCACCGACTGCATTTAAAGTAAATATCTCCTAAATGGTGCACGTTTAGGGGATATTTACAGCACCTATAGGTACGCCTTATTGTAGGCTTACCAATAGGTATACATCATACATGGGAGTTTACTCCTACTTTACCTAACAAATAATTAAAAAATAATAACAGCTTAAAATATTCTATTGGATTTGAAAAGAACTCTAGACCTGTAGACCTGACAGGAGGTCTAGCTTGGACACAGCTAACTAGATGGTCAAATAACTATTCCACATTGCCGAATTCCATTTGCTGTGCTGTACATTCCCTATTCTGCACCACCTCATTCCATATATCATGCAGCTCATTCCCTATTCCCCATCACCTCATTTTGTAATGTTGCTGCTGGGGATTTATTGATGCTGCTGGGTAATTTAGTTATGCCGCTTGGGGATTTATTGTGGCTGTTGGGGGAATTTCTTGTTACTGCTAGGGGGATTTATTATTGTTGCTTGAGTCTATTGTTGCTAATGGGGAAATCTATTGTTGCTGCTGAGAAATTTATTGTTGCTGCTGAGGAACATATTTTTAAAGCAGCAGTAAACTTAGAAGCAAAAATTTATTACCAATACTTAGATGTGATGGGTGTAATGGTTTTCTTTTTTAGACTTTCTACTGTTTTCATCTGGTGATCTGGCCAGTAAGCCTGTTGTTTTTTCACACACTAAAGCTCTCATCCAGAATGTATCCGTTTACAGTGTATATGCCAACTGCAGCGGCACGAGTGAGTCTCTAGGCAGCTGCTTTGCTTTTATTGTCAGCACATGTACAGTATCTCACAAAAGTGAGTATACTCCTCACATTTTTGTAAATATTTTATTATATCATTTAATGTGATAACACTGAAGAAATGACACTTTGCTACAATGTAAATTATTGAGTGTACATCTTGTATACCAGTGTAAATTTGCTGTCCCCTCAAAATAACTTAACACACAGCCATTAATGTCTAAACCACTGGAAACAAAAGTGAGTACACCCCAAGATGAAAATGCCCAAATTGGGCCCAAAGTGTTAATATTTTGTGTGGCTACCATTATTTTCTAGCACTGCCTCTACCCTCTTGGGCATTGAGTTCACCAGAGCTTCACAGGTTGCCACTGGAGTCCTCTTCCACTCCTCCATGACGACATCACGAAACTGGTGGATGTTAGAGACCTTGTGCTCCTCCACCTTCCATTTGAGGATGCCCCACAGATGCTCAATAGGGTTTAGTTCTGGAGACATGCTTGGCCTGTCCATCGCCTTTGCCCTCAGCTTCTTTAGTGAGGCAGTGGTCGTCTTGGATGTGTGTTTGGGGTCGTTATGTTGGAATACTGCCCTGCGGCCCAGTCTCCAAAGGGAGGGGATCATGCTCTGCTTCAGTATGTCACAGTCCATGTTGACATTCATGGTTCCCTCAATGAACTGTAGCTCCTCAGTGTCGGCAGCACTCATGCAGCCCCAGACCATGACACTCCCACCACCATGCTTGACTGTAGGCAAGACACACTAGTCTTTGTACTCCTCACCTGGTTGCCGCCACACACCCTTGACACCATCTGAACCAAATAATTTTTCTTGGTCTCACCAGACCACAGGACATGGTTCCAGTAATCCATGTCCTTAGTCTGCTTGTCTTCAGCAAACTGTTTGCTGACCTTCTTGTGCATCATCTTTAGAAGAGGCTTCCTTCTGGGATGACAGCCATCCAAACAAATTTGATGCAGTGTGCGGCGTATGGTCTGAGCACTGACAGGCTGACTCCCCACCCCTTCAACCTCTGCAGCAATGCTGGCAGCACTCATACGTCTATTTCACGACAACCTCTGGATATGAGGCTAAGCATGTGCACTCAACTTCTTTGGTCGACCATGGCGATGCCTGTTCTGAGTGGAACCAGCCCTGGTAAACCCCCCGTATGGTCTTGGCCACCGTGTTGCAGCTCAGTTTCAGGGTCTTGGCAATCTTCTTATAGCCTAGGCCATCTTTATTTAGAGCAACAATTCTTTTTTTCAGACCCTCAGAGAGTTCTTTGCCATGAGGTGCCATATTGAACTTCCAGTGACCAGTATGAGAGAGGGAGAGGAATAACACCAAATTTAACACACCTGCTTCCCATTCACACCTGAGACCTTGTAACACTAACGAGTCAAATGACACCGGGGAGGGAAAATAGCTAATTGGTCCCAATTTGGACATTTTCACTTAGGGGTGTACTCACTTACACTACCGTTCAAAAGTTTGGGGTCACATTGAAATGTCCTTATTTTTGAAGGAAAAGCACTGTACTTTTAAATGAAGCTAACTTTAAACTAGTCCTAACTTTAAACAAATATACTCTATACATTGCTAATGTGGTAAATGACTATTCTAACTGCAAATGTCTAGTTTTTGGTGCAATATCTACATAGGTGTATAGAGGCCCATTTCCAGCAACTATCACTCCAGTGTTCTAATGGTACAATGTGTTTGCTCATTGGCTCAGAAGGCTAATTGATGATTAGCAAACCCTTGTGCAATCATGTTCACACATCTAAAAACAGTCTAGCTCCTTCCAGAAGCTACAAAACTGACCTTCCTGTGAGCAGATTGAGTTTCTGGAGCATCACATTTGTGGGGTCAATTAAACGCTCAAAATGGCCAGAAAAAGAGAACTTTCATCTGAAACTCGACAGTCTATTCTTGTTCTTAGAAATGAAGGCTATTCCATGCGAGAAATTGCAAAGAAATTGAAGATTTCCTACAACGGTGTGTACTACTCCCTTCAGAGGACAGCACAAACAGGCTCTAACCAGAGTAGAAAAAGAAGTGGGAGGCCGCGTTGCACAACTAAGCAAGAAGATAAGCACATTAGAGTCTCTAGTTTGAGAAACAGATGCCTCACAGGTCCCCAACTGGCATCTTCATTAAATAGTACCCGCAAAACACCAGTGTCAACATCTACAGTGAAGAGGCGGCTGCGGGATTTTGGGCTTCAGGGCAGAGTGGCAAAGAAAAAGCCATATCTGAGACTGGCCAATAAAAGAAAAAGATTAAGATGGGCAAAAGAACACAGACATTGGACAGAGGAAGACTGGAAAAAAGTGTTGTGGACGGATGAATCCAAGTTTGAGGTGTTTGGATCACAAAGAAGAACGTTTGTGAGACGCAGAACAAATGAAAAGATGCTGGAAGAATGCCTGACGCCATCTGTTAAGCATGGTGGAGGTAATGTGATGGTCTGGGGTTGCTTTGGTGCTGGTAAGGTGGGAGCTTTGTACAGGGTAAAAGGGATTCTGAATAAGGAAGGCTATCACTCCATTTTGCAACGCCATGCCATACCCAGTGGACAGCGCTTGATTGGAGCCAATTTCATCCTACAACAGGACAATGACCCTAAACACACCTCCAAATTGTGCAAGAACTATTTACAGCAGAAGCAGGCAGCTGGTATTCTATCGGTAATGGAGTGGCCAGCACAGTCACCAGATCTGAACCCCATTGAGCTGTTGTGGGAGCAGCTTGACCGTATGGTACGCCAGAAGTGCCCATCCAACCAATCCAACTTGTGGGAGCTGCTTCTAGAAGCGTGGGGTGCAATTTCTCCAGCTTACCTCAATAAATTAACAGCTAGAATGCCAAAGGTGTGCAATGCTGTAATTGCTGCAAAAGGAGGATTCTTTGATGAAAGCAAAGTTTGATGTAAAAACAATGTTATTTCAAATACAAATCATTATTTCTAACCTTGTCAATGTCTTGACTCTATTTTCTATTCATTTCACAACGTATGGTGGTGAATAAGTGTGACTTTTCATGGAAAACACAAAATTGTTTGGGTGACCCCAAACTTTTGAACGGTAGTGTATGTTGCCAGCAGAGTAGACATTAATAAGCTATGTGTTGAGTTATTTTGAGGGGACTGAAAATTTACACTGTTATACAAGCTGTGCACTCACTACTTCAGTGTTGTCACATGAAAAGATATAAATTAGCCCTAATTGACACCTTATTCTCCTTCTCCATTTAAAGGATAGGTTCACCTTTTAAAAAAAATAAATAAATGCACATCTTTTTGCAACTAAAAAAATGTACATTTATTTTTATTTTTTTGGGAGCCTGGAAAGCATTGCACCCATGATCAGCAGATCATGAGTGCAATGCAGGGCTCTTGCAGACTCTGGGGGTTATTTACAAAAGGCAAATCCACTTTGCACTGCAAGTGCACTTGGAAGTGCAGTCGCTCTAAATCTAAGTGGTAGATCTGAAATGAGTGGAAGCTCTGCTGATTTTATCATCCAATCACGTGCAAGCTAAAATGCTGTTTTTTATTTTCCTTGCTTGTCCCCCTCGGATCTACAGCGACTTTACTTCCAAGTGCACTTTCAGTGCACTTTCAAGTGCACTTGCAGTGCAAAGTGGATTTTCCTTTAGTAAATAACCCTCTCTGTGTGTAAGCAGTTACACACTAGCAGGAACTCAACAGCGCCGTAGTAGTTCATTGAGAACTACAAGCCGATAGCTGCAAAGGCTGCCGGACCTTGTAGTTTTCTATTCACAGAACTCTGTGAATGAGTGACATGGCCGGGCTGGCGGAGCCCCTCATGGCAACGTTCTTTGCAATGAATGACAGAGCGCCAGGGAGGAAAATCACCCGACGCCTGTCACATCGGGGAGAGGTTTGGGGACCGGTGGATTTGTAATATTTTGCATGTTACACCCTGAATATGGGTGTAACATGTTACAAAAGGTGAGCCTATCCTTTAACTATTATTTTCATGCTGAATTTTTTTTTGTTTGTTTCTCTTTTATTATTCCTAAGTGTTTAAACTTTTTTGTTTGTTTTGTGTGTTAATATGTTTACACATTTGCTATATATTTATACATTTAAAAAAGTGCAAATTGAAAGGAAAAAAAATCTTTATTTCACTTGTAAATAACTGCAATGTTTTGTACCAGAATCATAATTTCAGTGTCTTTTTAAACAGGACGAATTACAGAATAAAATGCACACTTTCTATCTGCAGTAACAATATTTATTTCTAAACTAACACTGGTCAAAAAAAAAGAAAAAGTGTGCTTTGTTTAGTCTTGTTTTGTTTTATTGGATTGCAGGAAAAAAGAATAATTTGCAAGACAATATCATAAAGCCTTGTTTGTCCCTAAAAAAACAATATATGTATTACATTGTTATTGTAAGTAGTAATAAAGGTATTGCCAAATAAACAGGTCCATAGCAGAATTGTAAAATTTGCTCTGGCCCATAGGGGGTGAACAGATGTGAGAGTGAAAGTGGTTAAAAAAGGTTGGTGCTGGGAGCACTACATTGCTAAGAAGTTTTTGTAATAACAAAATTAATCACCCTAAAAAGTACCTATATATAGTGTTTAAAATCCAGGAATACATTTTGATATCTCACCCTGCTCTGCACATGCTCAGTTGCTCTCTATTATCGGCACTGTGTCCAAAATCAGACCCACTAGAGGCCAATCAGATGACAGCTTTAAGATTTACTGTTGCTAAAGGAGGAAGAAAACAACAGGTATGATACAGACTGTGCTGAGGGAACACAGATTAGGGAGAGAGAAAAGAAAAGCAGGAGAGGTGACAGGACAAACTCTGCTGCCAGGGAGACACAAAAGAGGTAAACTTACAAGGATATTGTCTTATCTCCCTGACATTTTCTCCTTCCTCCCTAAGGCAGCCTGTGAACTTTAGCGCTGTAAAGCTAGACATAAACGGATCACAATTCAGCTGGTTCAGCAGGAACCAGCTGAATTTTGATCCATCTATGGACAGGCTGGTTGTACTGAAGTCGATCTATGGCTTGATTTTAGTGCAACCAGCCTGCCGTTTTTTCCCCGTATGATTACTGCTACTGACTATAGCCGGCAGCATTAATCATTGGAATACAATAGCCCAGGGGGAAAGATTTGAGTGACTCTCTTTCCTTCAACCTGTTTTTGAAGGAGAAAATATTTGCATAATGTATGGCCAGCTTTAAGCTTCTGTCAGCCTTCCTCTCTGAGACTGGAAATGTACATACATGGAATGTTAATTGAAGAAATTGACATTTAGTTTTTAAGACCAAGGAGAGGGGAAGAGTTTACAATAAGGAAGTAACTGCTCTGGGCTTCATCACAATGGCAGCCTCCAGCAAAAAGAAACCACACGGGGACTTGACGGGGACTTCCCTATGGGTTTCCCTGTGATGTCAGAGGGGGTGGGGTCACCTGGTTACGTAATGGGTGACCCCGCCCCCTCCGACATCACCGGGAAACCCATAGGGAGGTCCCCGTCAAGTCCCCGTGTGTCAGAGGGGGCGGAGTCACCGGGTGGCCCCGCCCTCCATTATTTAAGAAGTGTCAGAACAAATGAAGCGTTACACAGCGGGAGCCTCCCATGGATGCATAGTGACCCAAGAACGAAGCGGAGAAGAAGACGCCGCAGAGGAAGATGCCGGACGAGAACACTGGAGCATGAAGCAGAGGATCGGAGGAAGAACCAGAGGAAGAAGAAGATGGAGGAAGAAACCAAAGGAAGAAGGAAGGAAGAAGACCCAAAGAAGATGGAAAGAAGAAGACTTTAAATAAAGGAATTGTCAAAAACTGTCTCTTGTCATTTTTAACATTTTTGACACTTTTTTTGTGAAATCCTAGGGGTACTTTTGTACCCCATTACCATTTCACACAGGGGGGCCAGGATCTGGGAGTCCCCTTGTTAAAGGGGGCTTCCAGATTCCGATAAGCCCCCCTCCCGCAGACCCCCACAACCACCGGCCAAGGGTTGTGGAGATGAGGCCCTTGTCCTCATCAACATGGGGACAAGGTGCTTTGGGGGGCAGCTACCCCAAAGCACCCTCCCAATGTTGAGGGCATGGAGCTGCTCTCTCGTCCCCCCTCTTTTCCTGCCGCCTGCCAGGTTGTGTGCTCGGATAAGGGTCTGGTATGGATTTTTGTGGGGACCCCACGCCATTTTTTTTTAAATTTTGGCGCGGGGTTCCCCTTAAAATCCATACCAGACCTGAAGGGTCTGGTATGGATTTTGAGGGGGACCCCCACACCATTTTTTTTTTTCAATTTTGGCATGGGTTCCCCTTAATATCCATACCAGACCTGAAGGGCCTGGTATGGAATTTAGGGGGACCCCCACGCCATTTTTAAAAAAAAATTTGGTTCGGGGTTCCCCTGTGGGGGAATCCCATGCTGTTTTTATCAATGCACTTTTATGTGTATTGTCGGACTGACAATTCATTAATAGCCGCAAGTAGTTTTAAATGAGTTTTTTTCCTTTGAAATGTAATTTTGCTGTCAGACTGTTCTAAACACGAGAAACATGCGCCCCTTTACAGGCATACTATAGACACCCCCAGGTACGAAATTTAAAGGGATATTACACTTTTATTGTTTCACTTTAAGCATTATTAAAATCACTGCTCCCGAAAAAACGGCCGTTTTAAAAACTTTTTTTTGCATTGATACATGTCCCCTGGGGCAGGACCCAAGTCCCCAAACACTTTTTATGACAATAACTTGCATATAAGCCTTTAAAATTAGCACTTTTGATTATTCATGTTTGAGTCCCATAGACTTTAATGGTGTTCGTGTGTTTGAACAAATTTTTTGCCTGTTCGCATGTACTGGTGCGAACCGAACAGGGGGTGTTCGGCTCATCCCTAGTAAACAGTAGCGTCAGGAAGGTGAGGAGGAAACTATCAAGAGAACCTATAACTTTTCACTAAAAAGCACTGGTTCACTTTAAATGTAATTATTGTAACCAGCATTCAAAGAATAACACTATTTTAATACACAGCATGTCAGAATTTAATGTTCCATTAGCCTTGATACAAAAGGCAAAAATGCTGTGTTTTCTATACACTGTTAACATCATCCATAACTGAGCACTGCACTAAAATAAATGATCATGAGCAGCTTTGCTTTGGGTAAGTGAAAACACCTTGATCTTGCTGATTCATGGAAGGTTTCCTTTCATAGTAAGTCAAAAGATTAAAGGGGCTTCCAACAATTGTTGCTATCTAACAGACTGTGAAATGTTTCCTTTGTAGTGTTAGTTTTTTCGCTTTTCATTTCATACAACAGAACAATCCTACCTAGACACATAGATAACTGACTTCTGTGCGCAAAGCATCAACTGACAAAATATGTGGGATCGTAGTCATAACCAATAAACAATAATATTAAATAATCTTTGAATGAATAATACTACATATAAAATACCTGTGGTTGAAATTGGCCGTGGCCTTTTATTTATAGGTATAAATTATAAATCTAGTCATATTCACTTTTAATAAAGCAGAGATATTTAACACACGTATCGTGAGTTAGAATAAATATATAATAAAACATATCAATATAAAAACATATAAATAGCTCAGCCATTTAAGCTCAAGCTATATAGTAAAAAACCAAAACAATTATCCCTTTCCGAAAAAAGGACATAAAACCTCATAAATCAGGCCACGACAGGGAGGGAGGGTGGGATGTGCTCTTCTTGAGATCTTCGCCGTCTTCTGCCCTAATGACGCATCCTCTTGCTTTTATAGGCTGTATTCTCGTGCCAGAGGACCGTTTGGGGCAACTGTCAAAACTCAGCAACCAATCAAAGGTAAGTATTAATAATTATTTATTTTATTTTATTAATTTTTTTTTTTTTTTAAATAACTTAATTTAAAATTTAAACTTTAAATAGGTCTGACACGATCCCATAGGTGGTGTGGCAGGGACATTTCATGCCCTGCCCTTCACCTTTATGGGATCGTAGTCATAACCAATAAACAATAATATTAAATAATCTTTGAATGAATAATACTACATATAAAATACCTGTGGTTGAAATTGGCCGTGGCCTTTTATTTATAGGTATAAATTATAAATCTAGTCATATTCACTTTTAATAAAGCAGAGATATTTAACACACGTATCGTGAGTTAGAATAAATATATAATAAAACATATCAATATAAAAACATATAAATAGCTCAGCCATTTAAGCTCAAGCTATATAGTAAAAAACCAAAACAATTATCCATACGCCAGGCCCATAGACTTAAGGAGCCTGGCACCCCACCAAGGCAACAGCCAATTCAACACAGGTTTGAAAATCCAAATTTAAAATGTCTAGAGCAATATCAGATAAATGTACATTGTCTGGTCTATAAAAACCAGGCAAACCACCTTCTAAATTCACATGCCGAAAAGACAGACCATGAACAGAAGGCATAAATTTATCTAAAGCTCTATTAAGTCGCTTACGAATTTTTTCGAAATACCTACGTTCAGGACAGAGCAACCAATCAAGTCTAGGTATAATTTCAGAAAAAATAAATACAGTATCTGGTAAAACAGCATGTAAACACAACAGATCAAGCTTAATCTGAGAAATCAATTCTAATGTTTTACGCCGACCAATATCATTACCAGATAAATGAAAAACAATGAATTGAGGAACAGGCCAGCAATCATGTAAATAAGACATAACAGAACGTAAATCGCTCCAGCACATTCCACGTCTTCCATACCAATGAACCGCAAAACAACAAGGTAATCCCAAATTATTGCCATAGACCCTCCATTCAGCTCTCTTCTGAGCCCAAAAAATATAGGAGTGTCCAATAATCCAGACGACATGTCGAGCATCTAAAATCAAAAAGAAAAATTAGGTCTAACATATGATCTATAACAATCAGATCTCCAACCACCAATATTTTTAATCACAGATTCATTAAGACCCACTAAAGCTGCGGTAGTGGCAGCACCAATACGAAACGAGTGAGATGTAATGCGTAGATGTTCCAAACGTAATGCTTTAAGGCATCTACGTAGAACAGCTTTGAATTGGTAAACAGTCACCGGAGCACCCGTGACGTGAATCAGTAATTGCCTAAAAAACACAGGTCGAACACCCAAAAACTGAGTAAGCAAAGCAAAAACACAATAACGAGCACCAGGATTAGCCCGCAAAGTAATCCACCTGCCACGACCCAATTGATCAGTTTTACTATGACGAAGCAAAACCTGAAAATAATCAACACCAACAAAAACATCACGAAAGAACAAACCAGAGTCATCAGAAACTTTCATCGGGAGCAACTCAGAAACTCGGAACGCCCCAAAAAAACATAAGCAAAAAGCCAAATTAAACAACAATGACTCATACGGAGAAAAACAAACATCCTTAGAAACTTCACAAAGACGACCCAAAAGGTCAACAGAAATAGGCAACCTGGTATCAGAAAGCGAGCGGTTCCTTTTGTAACCCCGCAAAGCATGCCTAACAGAGAAAAAGGACATACAAGATCTATCGCCTTGCAAGCGCAAGAAAAAGGAAACACCGGACAGAGTCTTAACGACATGAGAATGCGAATAACCGCGAGACATCAATAAATTCAAAAAGGCTAAAACCAATCCTTCAGTAAAGGGGGGCCGAAGATCACCAAAAGAAAGCAAGAAGGAACACCACAAGGACCACGCAGCTTTATAGGACGCCCACGTGGAATTCGCCAAAGAAGCCCGAATGGCAGCGAAGACAGGATTCACAGAAGGTCCCATAAGTGAGGAGGGCATAACAGGCCAGTACGATCCGCATGCGGAACCAAACGTCGGAATTCCTGAAATTGAGAACGGAACAGAGCATCAGCAATGAAATTGTCTACACCAGGAATATATTTAGCTTTAAGCCACACATTAAGATCTAAACATTTAAATACCAATAAACGAAGCACAGCAAGAACAGGAAGAGACTTAGAAGACAAACAATTAAGAGCAAAAACAACACCCTTATTATCAGAAAACAGCAAGATACGACGATTCCTAAAATTATCACCCCACAATTCCAAAGCCACCAATACAGGAAAAAGTTCCAACAGAACTATATTAGCCGTCAAACCCGAATCTTTCCAAGATTGAGGCCATAGATCGGCAGACCAATGCCCATCCCAATAAGCACCGTAACCACAAGAGCCGGCAGCATCAGTATGAAGGTTCAACGCCGAAGCCGAACAAAATGGGGCCTGCCACAAACAACTGCCGTTAAAAGTAGAAAGAAAACGATGCCAAACCAGAAGATCATCCCGCACGCCAGAAGTAATCCGTACGAAATGCGAAGGAGAAGAAATACCCGAAATAACACGATACAACCTCTTCGAAAAAACACGACCCATCGGCAACACTCGAGACGCAAATGCCAACAAACCAAGCAAGGACTGCAAAACTCTCAACCTAACTTTCCGTTTAGAAAGAACAAAATCTAATAAAATCTTAATCTTAACAACCTTCACATCAGGCAGACGAAACTCCATAGAAACAGTATCAATCTGTATACCGAGAAATTCAAGGCAAGACGTAGGATACACAGACTTGTCCTCAGCCAACGGTATACCAAATTCCAGACAAACAACCCTAAAAACCGTAAATAAAAATAAACAATCCGAGGAACCGGCTCTAAAAAATAAAAAGAAAATCGTCCAAATAATGTAACAGATCCGTAGAACCCGTACGAAAACTAACAACCCATTCAAGAAATGTCGAAAAAAGTTCGAAATAATAACATGAAAGCGAGCACCCCATCGGAAGACATTTATCAAAGTAAAATTCACCCTGAAAATAGAAACCTAAAGAATTAAAAGCCGACGGGTGAATGGGAAGTAAACGAAAAGCCGACTGGATGTCGGCTTTAGCAAGTAAAGCAGAAGAACCAACCTTCCGAATTTTAAACAAAGCATCATCAAATGATGAATATTGAACAGAGCACCAAGACGAGTCAATATCATCATTCAAAGAATTGCCAATAGGGAAAGATAGATGGTGAATCAACCTATAAGAATTAGGTTCCTTCTTAGGAACAATACCCAGAGGTGAAATGCGAAAATTCTCAAAAGGAGGAGAAGAA
Organism: Lithobates septentrionalis; assembly: GCA_037952835.1. Lineage (NCBI taxonomy): Eukaryota > Metazoa > Chordata > Amphibia > Anura > Ranidae > Lithobates > Lithobates septentrionalis. The sequence goes on along the minus strand of JBBDGP010000864.1, from coordinate 3,756,275 downwards.
AACGGTCCCCCAATTCTACCCATCTGTAATTCTTTATCTAACTTAACACGAACAACAGACGGGTGAAGAGAAACAGAAGGCAAATTCGGAAATATGCGGCAACCAGACCCAGAAAAGGAAGGCAAATGAAAACCAAATAAAAAACCATCACGCAAGACGATTGCTTTCAGAGGCTTTGGATACCTGTGAAGCCACGGCAACATGTTTGGAAGGTTCACCGGAGTGGTGGCTTTTAAGAAAAAGCTCCTTAGAAGGAGCAGAAGCACTAGAGGACATTTTCTTAAAACAGCGTGAAGCCGGGTGAGAACCAGCACAATGACTGCACTCATGTTTGTATTTACAATTATTAGGCCACTTGCACAGCCCATCATTGAAATGAAAACAAACGCCCCGGCGATAAGTAGTAGAAGGAGCTAAATTATTAGCCTTAAACAAAGGCTTTTGAGGCAACAAAAGATTAAGCCACAAGCCAACATCCTTCGAACCCCATTTCATAGATTTATGTACAGATAACTTCTGACGAAAGGCTTCATCATAATAAAACCATGAAAAACCAGGGAAATTTTTATACGCTTCCAAGATGATCTCTAAATGTTGAAACAAACCAGAACATAGATCAGGACGCCTTTCACCAAGAACGCCAGCGTAAATGCAAAACGCTTGTAGCCAATTATTAAAAGAACGTGGCGCAAGTTTCTTCCTATCATCTTCTCTCCTGTCACCATCCCTCTTATCCAAACGATGATCATGATTGGTCGGAAGCAAAGACAAAATGTCAATATACTCCCCAGACCAAATTCTGTCTTTAATCGCATTCGACAAATGAAAACCCAAGGGGGATAATTCGCATGTCACGACCTCCTTCAAGCAAGACTCCGGAATTAGCGGAGGAAGCACCACCGAAGGAACAGAAGGGTGCAGAGGGGCAGTATCCACTGCAGTAGAGACAGGAACGCTACGTGACGTGGGTAATGGATTTAGCCATACAGAAGCAACATTACGATGCGACTCAGACTGATCGACATTAACTGAACCAGCAAGTGAGGAAAAAAGTTTAGAAAAAGAGCTAAATAATGCATGAAATTTTGAAGAATCAGCAAACTCACCAGAAGGCTGAGAGATAACAGCAGCGGAGGCAGTAGCCGAATCAGATAGCGTAGGTGCCTGCTGAATCTCACACGCAGCAGATGTTTGGCCAGGCACCATGGTAACATGGTCAGATAATAACGAGGGATCAACAGACTCATGTGGTAGCAAAACACCTGGAGCAAGAAAATAATAAATTCAAAAAACTTAAAATATTCATAACCAACACCGCAAAAGGTGAAAAACATACCTTTAGATTTACAAAGACGCTTCTTGCCAATGTTAGTGTTTGCAGCATCAGTAACCATGACGACGGGATCTGCAGTCATAGAACGACTTGCAGAAGAAGCCTGTGTCACCGAAGCAGAAGTAGCATCACTAAAAGGGGTTAAAAAATAACAACACACAATTAAGAAACCAGAAACAATTAATAGGATCAACAACACAACATTTGCAGAATTAACCTCCTATTATTGAAGCAGATATCCACACGCCTGTCCGGGGAATCGAACCTGCGAGGACGCTTCAAATGTCTCTGTGTTCTTCTTCCAGAACGAACTGCGCATGTGCCCGCGATCCCATCCGAAGTAGAAGGCCAAGCTACTTCGGGTAGTGAAGGAGGAGCCGAAGGACGAGAGGAAGGCGGAGATGACGACATCCGATCCGACGGTAGAGAGGAGTCGAGCGGCACAGGAACCGGCAGCACAGGGGAATGTTCGCTCCGGAAAACCGGAGAATGAGAAGCAGAACCAGGGGGAGCCATGTCATAAGCAGAGAAACGAAGGGCAGTAGAAGCGGGGGGGATAGGAGGAAACGGACTGCGGAACATCAGCAGGAACCACGGAGCCAGAGGGGAACACAGCAGCAGAAGAAGCCGGCGGCAGCGATCCCATGCTGGAAGAAGGCCCAGGAAGGGACAGGCAGTGACGGATCCAAAGGTCACCATCTACCGCAGCAGCCCGGTCCATCATCTGACGCAGCAACAGCTCCATTACAGGTAAGTGCAGGGATGTGCTCTTCTTGAGATCTTCGCCGTCTTCTGCCCTAATGACGCATCCTCTTGCTTTTATAGGCTGTATTCTCGTGCCAGAGGACCGTTTGGGGCAACTGTCAAAACTCAGCAACCAATCAAAGGTAAGTATTAATAATTATTTATTTTATTTTATTAATTATTTTTTTTTTTTTTTTAAATAACTTAATTTAAAATTTAAACTTTAAATAGGTCTGACACGATCCCATAGGTGGTGTGGCAGGGACATTTCATGCCCTGCCCTTCACCTTTAATCTGTATAAGGATAACCACAACTGAAATTCTTTTGTCAAACCATTTTGATTCCCCCTCTGTTGAATCAATTATTAGTAACAGGAAATATTTTATCAGGCTTAAATATTGCAAACATTTGAAGTCGCCCCATTCAAGCTCTACAAAATGCAATTACTATATGTAGAGTGTAGTAACCCACAGCAAATATCTTTACTCATCTGATTGCAGTAAACAGAAATCCCTGGACAGAGCATTATCTCTTCAATGACCACCCCCCATTTTTTTTCTCTGCCCCTGTTTACCTGGTGGTGTTGTAAACACAATTTGGCTACAGTTTGGGTCCTGTGCCGCAATCTTGCTTGTGATGTTATCGCAATGCCTGCCTTCTCTTTTGGGTTCAGCCAGCGGGCCTCACAATGAAGCACCGCTAGGCCCACCCGCTTCCAACATACTGAATCAGAGACTAAAGGCCTCCTGGGATATGTGACATGCATATCCCAGGAAGGCCAGTGAGCACTGTGCACGTCATTTATCTAGGCGAATGGCGTGCATTGAGGGGCGGGGCCGAGCTGTTTGCTGAAAAAAAAAGGTAAAAAAAAAACAAAAAAAACTCCCGTATTTGTGTAGCGGAGGGGAGGAGTTGGAGCGGGGTGAACTTGTCAAAACCGATGAAGTTCCGCTTTAACCACTGTAGCTCTGGAAAGGCACTGCACTACTTTAACTGACAATTGCACAGTCATGCAACGGTGCACCCAAACAAAATGTTTTGTTTTTATTATAATAAACGGAAAAAAAATGACAATTTTGGAAAAAAAATTCCTTAAAAATTTTGGTCAAAATGTATTCTACTACATGTTTTGGTATTAACCTCCCTGGCGGTATTCCCGAGTCTGGCTCGGGTTGGATTTTTCATACCAAAAGCGGTATCCCCGAGCCAGACTCGGGCTTGCATCGCAGGATCCAGGAAGAGTTTACTTACCTTGTCCCCTGGATCCTGCGATGTCTCCCCGCTGTGATCGGCGAGCCGCTGTGTCTCGCTCGATTCACAGTGCCGAGCTCCGTTCCCTGCGTGCGTTGCGACGCACGGGGACGGAGTTCGGCGGTAAATTCAAAAGTGAAACACACAGTATAGATACAGCATACTGTAATCTTACAGATTACAGTACTGTATCAAATAACTACACATCCCCTTTGTCCCTAGTGGTCTGCCCAGTGTCCTGCATGCAGTTTTATATATATAAAACTGTTCTTTCTGCCAGGAAACTGGAGATTGTCCATAGCAACCAAAAACTATATAGTTATTTATTATATTATAATTTTTTATTTCGTTTTTCAAAATTTATCATACCCGGGATGTCTACTAGACTCTTGTTTGGACAGATTTAAGTGAACTATTCCTAAGAATTACAGGCCTACAATATAAAACGCCAAATTTCTGTGCAAAATAATTGTACCGCTTTCAGCACCTAAAACCAGAAATAATCATACCGCCAGGGAGGTTAAAAGTCACAATAAGTGTATATTGATTGGTTTGTGTGAAAGTTATAGTGTCTACTGTTCTCAACACCCCGCCAGCGCAACGCCTCAGTGTAAAAGGGTCCATTCAGATGCACGGGGAGCGTTTTATGAGCGTTTTAATAGCGCTATTTTTAGCACTAAAACGACGCAAAAACGCCTCGGTGTGAAAGGGGTCTAACTGACACTTTGTGGGAACTAACTGCTACTGACATCACCAGTGACATTATTACAGTGATCAGTGCTAATAATATCCACTGTGACTGTACTAATGGCCCTGGGCAAGAAGGAGTTAACATTTAGGGAGATTAAGAGGTTTAAATATGTGCCTAATAAGTGTTTATGTGTATACTGTGTGCTACTTTTATTGTAGATCTAATTGTTTTCATTCCCTTGTTAGCAGGGAATGAAAAAAAAACTAGATCCCCTGTCACTGAACACAGCTCTGTGTTGTTTACAGTCACAGAACTGTGTTCAGTGAAGCTCAGAGCCGATCGCCAGGTGCCAGCATTCAGTCACTGGCTGGGACCCGTTGATTGGCACGTGCTGTGATTGGCATGCTCACCCCCTACCCGGAAATGCAGAATCACGTATACAGTGGGGAAAATAGTAATTTGATCTCCTGCAGATTTTGTAAGTTTGCCCACTTAAAAAGAAATTAAGATCTACAATTTTTTTGATATGTGTGATTTAAACGATAGAGACTATCAATCAAAAATCCTGAAAAAAACACGTAAAACAAATGCTATAAATTAAATTGCAGTTCAGTGATTCAAATAAGTATTTGATCCCCAAGCAAAACATGACTTAGCAACTCGAAGTTTCAGCTCCCTCCATACATTTTCTATAGGATTAAAGTTTGGAGACTGATTAGGCCACTCCATGACCTTAATGTGCTTCTTCTTGAGCCACTCCTTTGTTGCCTTGGTAGTATGTTTTGGGTCATTGTCATGCTGAAAGGCCCATCCACGACCCATCTTCGGTGTTCTGGCTGAAGAAAGAAGGTTCTCATCCAAGATTTTACAATACATGGCCCCACCCATTGACCCCTCAATGCGGCATAGTCGGTCTGTACCTTTACATGAGAAACAGACCCAAAGAGTAATGTTTCCACATCCGTGCTTGACTGTAGGGATGGTGTTCTTAGGGTCATAGTCAGCATTTTTCTTCCTCCAAACATGGCCTGTCGAGTTAATGCCAAAGAGCACTTTCTCCCAATCCCTCGCTGAATCATTTAGCTGTTCATTGGCATGACTGTACATGTGTCTTCTTGAGGAGGGGGACTCGCCGTGTTTGGAGGAAGAAAAATGCTGACTATGACCCTAAGAACACCATCCCTACATTCAAGCACGGAGGTGGAAACATTATGCTTTGGGGCTGTCTTGTAAAGGTACAGACCGACTATGCCGCATTGAGGGGCCAATGGTTTGGACCATGTATTGTAAAATCTTGGATAAGAACCTTCTTCCCTCAGCCAGAACACTGAAGATGTGTCGTGGATGGGTCTTTCAGCATGACAATGACCCAAAACATACCACCAATGCAACAAAGGAGTGGCTCCAGAAGAAGCATATTAAGGTCATGGCGTGGCCTAGCCAGTCTCCAGATCTTAATCCTATAAAAAATGTATGCAGGGAGCTGAAACTTCGAGTTGCCAAGCAACAGCCAAGAAATCTTAAGGATTTAGAAAAGATCTGTAAAAAAGAGTGGACCAACATCCCTCCTGAGATGTGTGCAAACCTGGTCACTAACTACAAGAAACGTCTTACCTCTGTGCTAACCAACAAAGGTTACTCCACCAAGTACTAAGTCATGTTTTGTTTGGGGATCAAATATGTATTTTACTCACTGAACTGCAACTCAGTTTATAACATTTGTATCATGTTTTTTCTGGATTTTTGGTTGATATTCCGTCTCTATATTTTAAAATATACCTATGATAAAAAAATTATAGGCCCTTCATTTTTTCGTAAGTGGGCAAACTTACAAAATCTGCAGGGGATCAAATAATTATTTTTCTCACTGTATATACACGTGATTCTGCGCAGCTGACCCGCACTGTCACAATAAATTTACAGTGTGCGGTTTGGAGTAGGTGCCTGGCAGCAGGGTGTCTCTGATTCAGCTTGACTTCACTGTCCTCCTCATCACTCTCACACAAATCTAGAGCTACTTTTTCCTATATGTTGAGTGGCCTTTGAATCCTCTTCCTCATATGGGTTTATGTTTGCAGATTGGTGGCATCAGCCACTCTTGGATTTTTTGCTTGATGTAACTTGAACTTTCTGAACCTATACAATGTGGAACCACTGTTTTGTATGCTTGAAAACTTTTAAATAACGTTTATAGAAACAGGGATTTTCTTATACAAATTTATCCTGGCATTATTCTAGCATTTTCTTATACAATTTTTAAAACAAACATATAAACTAATCCAGAGATGTATGAAATTGACAGCATAGGTACAGGGTAGCTCCCCGCTAATACTGTCTGTAGAGAGGAGAAAGGAGGATGTATGTAGCTGGGCTCCCTGAAATTCCACCACACAAGGTTCCTAACTAGAATGCATTGTGGATCAACTGGCTCTGAACCAATCTAGGACGAATGCTAAATGATCACAACCTTTAAAGGATAAGTTCACCTTTGAAACATGTTCCATCTCCTGCCCCCTCTCCCCCTAATTACCCAACCATCCAGCCCCCACCTGACAGCAAGCCAGGGTTCATCACCCCACATCCGCTTTCACTTTTTAACTGCTTTCTGCCTGGTCTATAGAAATATGCAGCGCGATCTGTCACTGTCAAATCAGTGTACCAGGCCGCTTCCAGCACCATGTGATTACAGAAGATCACATGACAATTGTATACAATGAATGGCTTCCATTCATAGCCAATTATTGTGTACAATTGTGTTGATCTCTGTGATTGCTCACAGAGATCTCATGGTACAGACAGGGCCAATCACAGTGCATCTGTACCATGTGATAGCTGTGGCCAATCACAGTTTCACAATAGTACACACTGGATGAATGGATGTAATTCATAAAAATGGTTGCTTGTAATAATGATATTCACTTTTATAAGCAGTCATAATGTGGAAGTACAGTGTCACTGTGGTAACCATGAATTGTTCTGCTCATACTATGTAAAAAAATAAAATTAAATAAAAATCGTAAAAAAATAAAAATTATTGTAATAAAAAAAAAAAAAAAAGTAAATTAAAATATGTTTTTGATCTTTTCTTGTTTATTTAGCAAAAAATAAAAAACCCAGTAGTGATTGAATACCACAAAAAAAGGAAGCTCTATTTGTGTAAAAAAAATGTAAAAAATTGAATTTGGGTACAGTGTTGCATGACTGAGAAGCCAAGACTAAAAGTCCAAAATATTGCTTATTCAGTTTTTAATGCTGTTTATGTAAAGTACAATACCTGGAACAAATGACTCCACACCCACACAGTCGTGTTATTCAGGCTGAATTCACACAGCAACGCAGAGCTGCCGAAGACATTCACTGTTTTGGCAGCTCTCCATTGCTAGCTGCAGTGGGGGTCTGTGTGGTGCGCTATTCAGTGCATCACACGGCTCCCCTTTTTTTAATACAAACTTTATATGAAGTGTACAAAACATACACTTCATTCATGACTTGCGTTGCTGTACATTGCAATGTAATTTGACATGGTGCACTGCGATAAAATGCAGCATGTCTGCTGTGCAGCCATATGCTGAGTTGCAGTGTGAATGGGACACATAGGAAACATTTGTTTCCTGTGTGTCCTTGCAGTGACAGACGTTTTACATTGCAGTAAAACGTCTGTCACCATACATAAGGGGTTATTTACGAAAGGCAACTCCACTTTGCACTGCAAGTGCACTTGGAAGTGCAGTCGCTCTGAATCTAAGGGGTAGATATGAAATGAGTGGAAGCTCTACTGATTTTATCATCCAATCATGTGCAAGCTAAAATGCTGTTTTTTATTTTCATTGCATGTCCCCCTCGAATCTACAGCGACTGCACTTCCAAGTGCACTTTCAGTGCAATTTCAAGTGCACTTGCAGTGCAAAGTGGATTTTCCTTTAGTAAATAACCCCCATAGTGTGTATGAGCCCTCAATTGCAAATTCATATGAATGAATACACTACAAGTACTGTCTTCCGCTGTGGTTTCAATGGGCTGCGTGGGTGCTGAGGAGCACTCTTGCAGTCCATTCACATGTCCTCTGGCTTTGGAATAGAAAGCCAGTACAGAGGTACGGGCTTTAAACCGGTGATCATGTCTGCAGGAAGCCAGATTGCACCCAGGATATGCTGACTATGGATGAAATGCTTTCCAGGCTCCTGCAGGAAAAAACAATAAATTAACATTTTTTTTCCTGCAAAACTATGTGCATTTATTATTTTTTCTATAAATGTGAACTGTAAAGCAAATATGTCAGTCACTTTAAACATTTAAAGCCACTCCCAAAGACTTAAACTCCCCCACCATTACTACACATTCCGCTAAACAAGAAACATTGAGAAAGATAACGCTCTCTTCTGTGTCTCTCTGATTTAGTTTAACCACTTGCCTACTGGGCACTTTTACCCCCTTCCTGCCCAGGCCAATTTCCAGCTTTCAGCGCTGTCACACTTTGAATGACAATTGCGCGGTCATGCAACACTGCACCCAAATTAAATTTTTATCATTTTTTTACACAAATAGAGCTTTCTTTTGGTAATATTTAATTACCACATGTTTTTAAAATTTTTTGCTAAATAAAGGAAAAAAGACTGAAAACGTTGAAAACAAACACGTTCTTCTTCATTTCTGTTATAACATTTTGCAAATAGTTCATCTTTCTTCAGAAATTTAGGCCAAACTGTATTCTGCTGCATTTCTTTGGTGGAAATAAACCAAATCAGTGTAAATTATTTTGTCTGTAGGAAAATTAAAGAGCCCACAAACTATGGTATATCTAAAAAATAATCAATCCTGATGTACTGACGGCCTATCTCATTTCTTGAGACCCAAAAACACCAGGACATTACAAATATCCCCCAAATAACCCCATTGTATAACGTAGACAGTCGGAGGTATTTAGTAGGAGGCATGAGAGTTTTTTTAAGTTGTACTTTTTTGGAAATTGAAGAAATTAAAAAAAAAATGTTTTTTTTTTACAATTTTTTTTTTCACATACTGACACCAGTGCAGTAGAGCATCGATATATAACTGGTGTGGCGGTGGTCAGGGAAATTGGCTAGTGACAGTATGTAAAAAACATATATGATTTTTTTCACACTATGTGACCAGAGCAATACAGTATTACCATAGTAACTCTGTACTACAATGGGGAAGTAATGATATACAGTATATATATATATATATATATATATATATACATATATATATATATATATATATATATATATATATATATATATATATATATATATATATAGTGAATTGCACTGCTATAAACAACTATTTTTATTGAATGAAACTGATTCATTCAGTGTTTACTATGGTGATTAGCTGTGATTGGCCACAGATGGGCTTTGATTGGCCCTGTCTGTATTATGTGATCACTGTGACCAATCACAGAGATCAACACAATAGTACACGATGAATGACATGAAAGGAAGCCATCTATTGTCTACAATTGTCATGTGATCTGCTGTGAATGGTCACAGCAATCACATGGTACCAGCAGCGGGCTGGTACATTGATAATCTGGTCAATATTCCTATCGCACACTTTCCTGGCAAATATGGCTCATAAAATAGTGGGTGCTGCAGCGATTACCAGTTGGGTCCTGGAAGCATCAAGCAAGTGTACACATGCCTGACGAAGGGGCCCTGCGTGCTTCCGAAGCGTTGCACTTATCCCTGTGATGTGATCTCTTTCATTAAAAAAAACCTTTGGACGGAAGTTGTCGATCCATGGTGTGCTGGCACATATGTACACTTGGTACATTGATAAGTCATCGGCTGTGGCTAATGGACACAGCCAGTGACAGACCGCACCAAAGCACAGCCCATGGGGAGCGTGTGAGGCACGTCCTGGGAGGATGTCATATGACGTCCACCCGGAACAACAAATTTCAAGCCCAGCCGCCAGTTGATGATAGGCTTGGGCTGGAAGTGGTTAACTTTTTTGCCAGGAGTCAGATATCACTGACTTTATGCTCACCCAATCACCATTAGTAGAGAGAGCACTGCAGTGGCCATTACAGGCACTTTTACTGAACAAGTGGGTAGTAAGAAAAGTTTGACCTTTGTACCAAAGTGAGACTAAACCCAAAAGGCACTTTGAGGTGTGAGAGAAATTATAGGTTAATTGTTGACAGGTTTGCTTTAAACAGAAAAAAACCCATTATAGATTTAACCACTTCTTACACTGCCAAAAGGTCTATTTGAGGTAACAGCTGCTCATTTAGCTGGCTGTACCAATCTCTCTGGCTTTCACATACTGTTTGGTACCTACTGTATCTTATCATGAAAGGTGACATTTTTCATTGTACTGTTAACGATGGCATTTGATCTCAGCTAATGATGCACTCCTTAGTTTTAGCCTACAATAACATGGAAGCATCGACAAAGAAGCCAAGGCTAGGTTACTAAAAGTCAAAAATATTGCTTATTCAGCTTTTATGAATGTTTATGGAAAGTACATTACCTAGAGCAGATGAACTACTGAGTGTTAATTAGTACACAAGTGATAGTCCGTAGAGAAAATTGTTCTTTTTATAACAATCCTGTTTCCTGTTTTAGCTGAGACGAAGGTGTGGTGGAAATTTTTTGGGAACACACAGTCCCAATTGTGATATGCTTATAGCGTTGCTCTGTAATGCTTATAATCCTTTGCCCATAATTAATATCTGCAAACAGGTATTTATAGCAAGATTTCTTATAAAGACTTCCAATTTGGTTTCCTCAGTGTAGTGGGACGTCTGCTGTGGCAGGCTAATAGGTCTGTCAAAATGTGACCCCATGTGATTACCATTGTACCAAGCTTCTGGCAAGCAATTTATTCAGCTAGATAGTTCTGTTTAAAATAGGAGCCTGACAAGCTGACAGGGCCAGTGCTGAAGCAACATCCTAGTTAATCAAATAAGCACATAGAGGTAAATCACGTATATAAGAAAGAAACCACTTTAAAAAAAAAAATATCAGACCTAATAATCATTCTTAGCAGAGATCATGTAATAGAGTGTAGGAAAATTATAGATAATAAATGTAAAGCCCAGTTCATATCTATGCAGGTTAGGTGCGGTGTATTTTAGGTGCATTTTTCATGCATTACCTCCAAAATCAATGTAGCGTGCAATTTAATAATGACACATTAAAGATGAAGCAAGCAGTATTTATTTTTATTGGACTGCACCTACAATGCACTATTGTAAAAGGGGCCTAATACCTAACAATTATATATTCGCTAGGTGCAAATAAAGAAGAGAAGGTTCTAAAATGAAAGATAATTATATAAAGCTGGCCATATATTATACAATTTTCTTTAGATTTTTTTCCTTTAGATTTGCAAAAAACATATAATATGAGGTCACACCTAAACCCTTTCAATTTGTATACAATCAGGCAGGCCCTTGCACTACATAGTTGAAAGGAAATCGAACAACAAAAGTTGTATAGTGTGTATCCAGCCTAAGAGCCCATTCACACAGGGACGACTTGTCAGGCGACCTAGTCGCCTGACAAGTCGCCTCCCGTTCTGTACAATGGAACCGTTCTAATCGCAAGTCGCTCCGACTTAGAAAAAGGTTCCTGTACGACTTTGGGGGGACTTGGGGCGACTTGCATAGACTTCTATACTGAGGCGACCTGCAAGTCGTGTTGCCCCTGTGTGAATGGGCTGTAAATGTGCTGGTGATTGACAGAGCACAGATGAGAGGAGGAAGTATCCTCAAAACAGAAGAGGCAGGTGCCATAATGCTGGAGACCCGAGAAGAGCAGAATTGTAAGTGGCAGCCTTTCTAAACAGTCGCACAGACTTAACATTTAAAATTATAGTAAAGTGATATCAGTTTTTAAGCACTTTTAGCAATAGAATTAATCACTTACCGAGTATGCAGCCTATTTATCTTTTAATCCTTGCCCATTCTCCAGTTTAAGCTGGTGCACTCACTGCTGCCCCAGGTTTCCTGCTTTAGAGTGTCCTCTATAACAGGGATCTTCAAACTACGGCCCTCCAGCTGTTCCGGAACTACACAACCCATGAGGCATTGTAAAACTCTGACATTCACAGACATGACTAGGCATGATGGGAATTGTAGTTCATGAACAACTGGAGGGCCGTAGTTTGAAGACCCCTGACCTATATCTTGCAGCATCCTAAAAAGCGACCCTTGCATGCACTAGAGTTGTATCTCCCTACCCTGTGTACAATAGAAACACAGAGCACAGTAACATACTGTAGAATGTCAAGGCACTCCCCTGCTCATCCTTCCTCCTCCCCCCTCCCTTCTCCAAGCTAACAAACTGACTTTAGACTGCATTGTCCACTGATAACTCTTTTCTGTGAAAACCAGAAGTTCAGGGAAGCAGCACTGAGAGAACAAGAGCTAGCAATATTAAACGTTGTAAACTGCAAGTGCTGGAGTAAGAATTTTATGTAATAGTTTACTGGGGAACCTTCATTATATTGTTAGAGATGTGCATTATGGAAAATGTTGTTGTTTCATTTTTGATTCATTCGTTAAGTAAATAATTTCATTTTGTCATATTCATTATGTTAGAATGATTTGTTTTTGGAATTTGTTTCATATATTCGGATTTGTTTTGTATATTCGTTGTTCCAAATCAATTCGTATTTTGGGAAGTAATTTTGGAAGATTAGCTATGTTCATTTTAACATGTTAATTTGTTATTTAGGGAGATTATTTTTTGCACTCTTGAGCCATGCCTGCTAGTCCAACCCACAAAGAGAAATGGAATGAGCTAATTAGATGATATCAACCATTCGCATGCATCCAAAAGAAACAAATGGAACCAAATTAATTTCAGATTCTGACTGATTCACCTTCATCCAACCCAAACACAATTAGTAGGAATTCACTTTTATACCTTACTGTATTTATTGCAATATGTTTCCATTTCATATGTAGTGCATTTTTATAACAATGAAAAATGTTAATGCAAAATAAAAATGAAATGGATCCATATCAATTTGGATCATTCGTTTAATCGAATGCTTCAAACATTAACAAAAGGCCCAAACTATCGCATTATGTCATTCAAATGAAATGAATGAATATGAATGAATACTAATAATTGCATTTGTTGTTTTGTTTTAACCACTTGACCTCCAGAAGATTTACTCCTTCATTACCAGGCCATTTTTGCGATAGGGCACTGCGTTACTTTAACTGACAATTGCGCAGTCACTGTACTGAAATAAAACGTATGTCCTTTTTTTCCCACAAATTGAGCTTTCTTTTGGTGGTATTTAAACAGCTCTGTGTTTTTTCTTTTTTGTGCTATAAACACAAAAAGACCGTCAATTTAAAAAAAAAAAACAAACAATATTTTTTACTTTCTGCTATAAAACATATCCAATAAAAAAAATCGAAAAAAATTGAATTTCTTCATAAATATAGGTCAATATGTATTCTGCTACGTAGTGGGATGGTGGGATTTTTTTTTTTTTTTTTTTTATGAACATTTTTTTATGATTTGTTTATCCCATCCTCCAGGTTGTTTATGAACAAAATAAATAGGATTGGTCCCAGCACAGAACCCTGGGGGACCCCACTACCCACCCTGACCATTCCCAGTACTTCCCATTTATCACCAACCTCTGAACTTGTAGCCAGTTTTCAATCCATGTACTCACCCTATGTTCCATGCCAACACATCTTATTTTGTACAGTAAACGTTTATGGGGAACTGTGTCAAATGCTTTTGCAAAATCTAGATACACCATGTCTACAGGCCTTCCTTTATCTAGATGGCAACTCACCTCCTCATAGAAGGTTAATAGATTGGTTTGGCAAGAACGATTCTTCATGAATCCATGCTGATTACTGCTAATGATACCGTTCTCATTACTAAAATCTTGTAACTATTCCCTTATCATCCCCTCCAAGAGCATGCATACTATTGATGTTAGCCTAACTGGTCTGTAATTCCCAGGGATGTACTTTGGGCTCTTTTTAAATATTGGTGCTACATTGGCTTTTCTCCAATCAGCTGGTACCATTCCAGTCAGTAGACTATCACTAAAAATTAGGAACAATGGTCTGGCAATTTCTTGACTGAGTTCCCTAAGTACCCTCGGATGCAAGCCATCTGGTCCAGGTGATTTATTAATGTTAAGTTTCCCAAGTCTAATTTTAATTCTGTCCTCTGTTAACCATGGAGGTGCTTCCTGTGATATGTCATAAGGATAAACACTGCAGTTTTGGTTACTGAAGCCCCCCCGATTCCCTCATTCAATACCTTTGCCATCTCCCTTTCCTTTGTAACCAGATGACCTTCCTCATTCTTTATGGGGCCAATATGGTCTGTCCTCCCTTTTTTACTGTTTACATACTTAAAGAATTTCTTGGGATTTTTTTTCTCTCCAACACTATGTGTCCTTCGTGTTCTATCTTAGCCGCCCTAATTGCGCTCTTACATTTCTTGTTGCATTCTTTATAAAGTCTGAATGCTGATGATGATACCTCAACCCTGTATTTTTTGAAGGCCTTCTCCTTTGCTTTTATATGCATTTTTACATTGGAGTTAAGCCATCCAAGACTTAAATGTATTACCCAATGGGATGCATTGGCTAATACCCTTATTTTATATGCTCTTATAGCAAACCCATCTCTCCTCTGTGTTCTTTGTTCCTAAGATTTTATTCCAATTCATGCCTTCTAGCAAGGTTCATAGTTTAGGGAAGTTGGCTCTTTTGAAATTCAGTGTCTTTGTATTCCCCTTATGTTTCCTATTTGTGTGATTTATACTGAATCCAATTGACCTGTGATCGCTGTTTCCTAAATTGCCCTGTATTTCCACATCTGTGATCAGGTCTGTATTGTTTGTAACCGGTAGATCCAGTAACGCTTTATTTCTAGTTGGTGTGTCTACCATCTGAACCATGAAATTGTCCTGCAAGACATTTAGGAACTGGCGAGCCTTAGACGAACATGTGGTTCCCTCCACCCAGTCTATGTCTGGATAATTAAAATCCCCCATTTTGATAACACTTCCCATCCTTGCTGCTAATCCAACTTGTGATAGGAGATTCATTTCCCCCTCCTGCCTATAGGGGGCCTATAGTATACTCCCAGTATTATTTTCCCCTTAGCTTCATCCTATCCCATCCCCTGTCATCTCTCATATTCACTTATACATTATTCTTGATATATAGGCATACCCCTCCCCCTTTTTTACCCTCTCTATCCAAGTGGATAGTTTATTTCGGATTTGTTGAAATTTGCTACTATTGTGATTCAGAGATTCGGATACATTGGAATCTCAGAATAACAAAACTTGTGTTCGAATTTCGATTCTAGCAAGACCAACAGCCACTCTGCTCTCCTGTGCCACCTGTCTACTTTATCAGGGGTCCCGAGCCAGATGTGTAAGTGAGGCCTTCCTGGTGCAAATAATGCGCATATACATGCATATACATCCTTGCCTGACCTCCGCGGAAAATGTTTCACAGTGCCTGAGAGTAGCAGCAGGTCCATAGAGAGGAAGGAAGGTGTCTGCAAACTTTAGTTGAGCCCTGTAAAGTCTAGGCAGTGTCTAATGGATAGCTAACTTTTGCTAGAGAAGTGCAGGGCCTGAACAAAAAGGGAGTGGTGTTTACTGCTCATCTAATGTATGCCTTGATGAATAGTGCCCTCATATTTTTTGCATACAGTTATGCAATATTTTCCTGCACTTTTACCAATGAATGTCTAGAGACACCACTGTATTCCTAGAGGTAAATCATGTTGCCACAAAGTAAATAACAAGGCTCTAAGGAAGAGAAACTTCTCGAAACACCTTAGCCTATGCCTCTACAGGACAGTCCCATGTGATGCGGACAGCTATATGGACCCATGTGGAGGAATATTATGATGTGCTTTTAATCACGTCTATCTTTGTGAGTATATTATCTACTTTTGTACATTAATAAAGCCTTGTTTGGAGATAATGTGTTAGGCTCACGTGCCTTCTGTGTTTTTTCATGTTCCAGCAACTTTGGTACCCCTTGCTATAATCCAATAATAAATATATCTTAAATCCAGGCTGTAAGAAAAGATCACTCAAGTGAATGCATTGATTTACAAAAAAAGTACGGTATTTTAAAAACCAACTTGTGTAAGAACCTAAATCTATGACTATGTTATTTTCCACAACCGAAGGTCTGCAAGTTTAACACGCCCACACTTGAATCCCCACCACTGCACCAAAAGAAAAAAGTTGAAAATTTTGTTAAAGCCGCTACTTAAAATAAATTAAAAAGAACACTGTATTTACCCTCTACCTAAAAGTAAATAGTGGAGCTGATGTCAAAGTGCTGTATATAATGCAATAAATACTGTAAAATAACACCCAGTGACAAGTGTTAGTCACTGTATCAACAGTGACTCAAAGTAAAAAAATAGAAAATAAAAATAAAAGTAAAGTCCGTGGTTTGAACAGTCTTAATTTTATCTCTGTGACTGCAAATATATACTCCTATAACGATTGTGTTGATCCAAATCTTCCACCACACCACATGTAAAGGTGCTTCCACTCCCCTTAAGAAACGCACTCACTGACTGCAGATGCCTCGGACTCTCATCCTTGGCACATAAACATTTACCCTTATAGGGTTTAAACATCCAAGCCATATCCAACCGTGCATGGGGTATCACCTCCTCTCCACATGAAAATAAATTAAGTGCTCCAATAGTGTGATATCTTTTAAAGCAATTTAATGAATAAAATCAAATGTACAAATATTGCACTCACATAATTCCAAGTAAATCAAGCATATAAAATCCTTCTGCTAATAGCAAGTGATGGTATATTATGGTCACAGCGGACCCGTGATGTGTGTCTTGTATCTCACCCATACTGACTCATCAGACTTATATCGTCACATCCGGTTTGACATCAGACGTCACAGCTGGTTGCCATACAGCCACGTTCCGACGCGTTTCGGCATCACGACTTATTCATGGAATTGGCTGTACGGCATGGCGACCTTTCCCTTTATATTTATTCCTCGCGCCCATTACTGGCGGAAGTATTTCTACTGCACATGTGCACACTCCGTGTCCCCGCAACCACAATAAAACCAGCTTTTACGTTGCTTTCATTCACATTGATTCTGATCAACATTTCATTTACACAGTTATTATCCGTATCCCCTCTCGAGTGCCTTTACAGATATCCATAGCAAGACGGATAACTTCCCACACAATGTTGTATTATCGACACCCTTAGTATTAAATACATGTTATATGTCACCAAACAGCAAATATTACTCTACTGTATGGTATATATCAATTTAAGTAATCCTCAAATCCATGTTACTAATCAAAAATGTCAACCTTAATTATTTACACAATAAATTAAAAAGATCCTATATTTAATACCTATCACTCTAAACCAGCGGTCTCAAACTAGCAGCCCTCCAGCTGTTGCGAAACTACAAGTCCCATGAGGCATTGCAAGGCTGACAAGCATGACTCCCACAGGCAGAGGCATGATGGTACTTGTAGTTACACAACAGCTGGAGGGCCGCCAGTTTGAGATCCCTGTTCTAAACAGATTACTAGAGCAAATAACAAATAAGCAAATAAGGAAAAACATTTTTTAAAAGAATTTTAAAAATTATTAATAAAACAATTGAGATCCAGCTCAATGTTTAAACCTCGAGGAAAAAGACTCTTCAATAGAAAAATCCACCTCGTTTCTCTTTGAGATAAGTTACGTACGTGGTTTGAACCCCTCCATGATGGAAAAACGCAATCTAATCCACAAAATTGCAATAGTGTGGGATCTTGGTTATGTTTTTCCTTAAAATGTAAGGAAACAATGTGATGTTTAAAACCCTTTCTTATGTTTGCCAGATGTTCAGCAATACTGATCTTGAGTAGTCTTTTTTAGTTCTCCCCACATAATATAACCTAGAAAAATAAATAAAATTGCGCTTGGAGTATAATAGAAAAAACAATGAAGAAAATTTGAAGTAAATTAAAAATGTAGGTAAAAATAAATATAACTATTGTTAAAGAAAAAATACAGTGAAAAATTATGTAATGAAAAATATTTCTATACAGCTGCGGCTATAAGTGGGGCACACCAATACAAATATAGAACAGAAAAACCGCGCTAAAAGTGATAAACAATAATGAAATAAAAAAGTCTGATTAAAGTCCAAAATAAATAATCATAGACTCCTCAATGTGATAATGTTGGAAGAAGATGATTCACTTGAAATACATCTGTGTGGTGAAATGCTTACCAGAACGTAAGACAAATTCAGACAGGTGGCTTAAACCCAGCCCGGGCCTTTAGGGAGCGATTCCAATATGGCAAGATCAGCTGCACTCGTGCAGCAAATCAGGTCCGCATAGGGTTTATCCAAAAAAATATATGCAAAAAACATAGCGTGATACTGACATAGTAATAGGCAATAAACCAAAAAAAAGGGAGGAAAAGTGCAACCTCACAAAAACCAAAAATCATGAATATCATACAGACATCCTATGTGCACAGCATGCACAGGAATGTGAAATTGGTGACATGCAACATGCAATGAATAGTGCCCTTGGATATAAATGTAAATCACCAAGTATATCTGCTTACCAGAGATCAGAGATAGGTGAGCATACAACTATCACCAAAATTCAGAAAACGCACCAAGTGCACAGACATATAAAGCAGCTTACCAGATGGCAAACTAGTGTACGCACACTCAGCTGAAGGCTTAATATCTCAGCGTGACCCAGAATTAACTTATGCGAACCTGTAGGGGTTCCTGCTTACCGGAAGGTCAATTGGAAAAAACCCAAACAGAAATCCTGGCGGAGTTGCCGGGATCCCGTCCTGGCAGACTCGTCACGGGCTCGGTGTGCATAAGATTCAAAAAAGGAACAGCCAATAGCGTAATACCGTTGGAACCCACTGCTGCAGGCAATCAGAGACCTGGATGAGAAGGCGGCTGTGCTGTGGGCTGTCTTCCCCCCTGACAACACTGCTGATACTGAAAAAAGTGGGCATTAATTAAGTGCCCACGGCATGGGATTGTGGCTGGCAAAAGAAAAGAAAGAAAAAAAAAAAGAAAATTTTTGTGTTACTGTTCCTTTAAATGATAGAATATGACAGGCAGGTGGATTACAAGGGAAAAAAACGTGACCTACGGGCGGGAAAAACGCGTGTATTGCGGATTAATACACGTGTTTTGGGGGCTATATAAGACCCCCGCATTCAAGTTCCAGTCACTGTTGACCCCACAGCGGCTTGACAAGCTCCCCATCCCTCCCACCCTTGTCGCAGCACCTTTTATGTGGTTTGTCACCCTTGGATCAAGGGGGGACTTTGAAGAAGGTTTTTATTTATGGTACTCGCTCGAGTTCTATAACTGAGTGAGATATTGATATATGTTTTATTGAAAATATTAATTTAATATTAAATTAAATAAATAAATAAATAAATAAATAAAACAAAAGAAAAAGAAAATTTAAAATAATTTATTTATGTTTTACTTATAAAGTTTATTTTATACCAATAAAGGTGCCGCAGCCATTTATCACCATTAAATAGGTCTGAGTGTGGATTATTTCTTTATTTAAGATTCTTTTGTACAGCCTACATTCCCATGTCAGAGTGGCTGTGCTGCGGGATTCTCCTAGTTCATAAAGGTGATGCCTGTCTTCTTCCACATAGGAGACTTCTGGCACCTAAAGTAGTACCTGGTCTGTGTATCAGCCTTGAGGCTTGTACTCTCACACCTGCATGCTTAAGTAATCTTCCCTCAGTGTGGCTCCCGTGGAGCCACACTGAGGGAAGATTACTTAAGCATGCAGGTGTGAGAGTACAAGCCTCAAGGCTGATACACAGACCAGGTACTACTTTAGGTGCCAGAAGTCTCCTATGTGGAAGAAGACAGGCATCACCTTTATGAACTAGGAGAATCCCGCAGTACAGCCACTCTGACAGTATCAGCAGTGTTGTCAGGGGGGAAGAAAGCCCACAGCACAGCCGCCTTCTCATCCAGGTCTCTGATTGCCTGCAGTAGTGGGTTCCAACGGTATTACGCTATTGGCTGTTCCTTTTTTGAATCTTATGCACACCGAGCCCGTGACGAGTCTGCCAGGACGGGATCGCGGCAACTCCGCCAGGATTTCTGTTTGGGTTTTTTCCAATTGACCTTCCGGTAAGCAGGAACCCCTACAGGTTCGCATAAGTTAATTCTGGGTCACGCTGAGATATTAAGCCTTCAGCTGAGTGTGCGTACACTAGTTTGCCATCTGGTAAGCTGCTTTATATGTCTGTGCACTTGGTGCGTTTTCTGAATTTTGGTGATAGTTGTATGCTCACCTATCTCTGATCTCTGGTAAGCAGATATACTTGGTGATTTACATTTATATCCAAGGGCACTATTCATTGCATGTTGCATGTCACCAATTTCACATTCCTGTGCATGCTGTGCACATAGGATGTCTGTATGATATTCATGATTTTTAGTTTTTGTGAGGTTGCACTTTTCCTCCCTTTTTTTTGGTTTATTGCCTATTACTATGTCAGTATCACGCTATGTTTTTTGCATATATTTTTTTGGATAAACCCTATGCGGACCTGATTTGCTGCACGAGTGCAACTGATCTTGCCATATTGGAATCGCTCTCTAAAGGCCCGGGCTGGGTTTAAGCCACCTGTCTGAATTTGTCTTACGTTCTGGTAAGCATTTCACCACACAGATGTATTTCAAGTGAATCATCTTCTTCCAACATTATCACATTGAGGAGTCTATGATTATTTATTTTCGACTTTAATCAGACTTTTTTATTTCATAATATAACCTGCATGGGCACCATAATAAGTAAACCACATGTGAAGTATTACACATTATAAACTCATCTATGGAGAATGTTTCTTGGTCAACATTAGTAATGCTGCACATGCCCCAAATGGTGGTTTTAACTGTTCTGCAACATATACACTTTCTACATGAGAAAAATCCCTTTAATAAATATTTTACAGTATTTATTGTATTATTTACAGCACTTTGACATCAGCGTCACTTTTTACTTTTAGGTAGAGGGTAAATACAGTGTTCATGTTATTTTCCAGTAGTACTATACATAGCAACACTCAGGCTGTGGGGATGACTGAGAAACAGAAAGACAAGTTTTACTTTAAGAAAATTACAAAACATGGAAAGAGGCAAGCAATAACTGCTTTTATATTATTTCGGACTTGAACCATTGCATTCATTCAGAGATTGGTAATTTACTATTATCTCTGCTACTTGTGCAAGCATAAATTGAATTTCCAAATGAAACTGAGCAGACGTCCATGAAAGACTTAAAATAGCCTCAGTCAACAAATCTCAGTTTTCCCTAGTGCAAACATTTCATTCATACATCCCTCAGGGCAGACAGCTAAGAGCATAATATAAGTATATCAAAGGCAAACCAGTCTTTGACTTATGTGGTAATTAGAATGTAGCCGAATGAGAAAACGTAATTGCTACCTCAGAAGAGGCATCACATCAACCCACTTTGGAACAGACCCTTGAAGCGACCTGTTAGGTGCTGAAATTAGTCAAGTAGTACATTTAACAGGCATGATTTTCACCATGACAACACTTGCATCATCTCAACATGTTTTTAAAGGCCCTGTGAGATTTGCTTGTGAGATCAGGAATTAACTAAACACTACACTACTTGATTTTCCATTTGTTATTGGTTATATATTTCTTCGTGTGTACAACCGCACATTGTTATATTTTTTTTTTTTACAAACAACGTTCTTCATTAGAAAATTATGCATGGTTACAGGATAACAATGTTCGGGATGCAAATGTTATGCAGTTACAGAGCAATACAGATAAAGTATTGAAAAATCACATATAAATTATGCTTAGACATCGGTGCAGTTACTAATACATGTTAGCATTAACCTCTCGTCTCTTAATTTTACTGGTGTACCATGAGGAGAGTGCGTCCGCACTATCCTTATTCTAATTAAGTGGAGTTCTCATCCAGCTCATCACAGGTGGAAGCTTCGCCTAACCAGGTATCCCAAATCTTTCTGTACTTTGCAGGGCATCCTCTATGAGCATAGATTTCGTTTTTTAGGGTAGCACAGCGTTAATTGCGGCGACCCATTCCTGAATGGTGGGTGGCATCGCCCTAAGCCATTTCCTTGCAATGAGAAGTTTGGCTATAAACAATGTTTCCTGTAAAAACATATGGTGAAACTTGTCGGAGTCAGGGTTTGGGAAAACTCTTAGTAAACATTGTTTGGGGCATAGTGTTAGGGGGGAGCCCATCTTGTAATGAATGAACTTTACTATGTGGGACCAATAGTCCTGTATCACCGGACAAGACCATAAGATATGAAAAAAGTTCCATTAGACCCTTCACATCTGGGGCAGAGTGGGCTGTAATTGTCTCTGAACTTGGCTCAGCGCTAAGGGGTCAGGTAAGACCTGTATATAATATATAATTGTGAGAGACAGTCCGAGATCTTATGAGACACTTTTTTGCATGCGTCTAGCACCTCCTCCCACTCGTCTTTCTCCATCTCCCCCACGTCCCTTGTCCATTGTCCTTTCAACTGATATGCTAGTGCCACTGCAGTAGGGTGCATAAGGCAGGAGTAAAATGTAGATATTAACTTTAGAGACTCAGAGCCGGTTATTATACAAAGAATATCCAGTTGCTCCAGATTTGGGGAGGAGTCGCGGAATTGGGTCTGTAGGGCGTGGCGGAGCTGGAGGTATCAGAAGTGCATGGAGTTGGCGAGGCCAAATTCGTCTTTGAGTTGTTGGAATGATTTTAAACTATCTCCACTATACATATCTGCTAAGTAAACCACCCCACTAGTGATCCAAAGGGTAACGGTGCGGTAGTTGCAGCAATTCGGGGAGGCAAGGATTGTCCCACAGAGGTGTCTGTTTATGCGTTGAGGGGGCTTTAAGTTTGCGTCTCACTACTTCCCATATCTTACAGTGGTTGTATAGCAGACCCTTACGATCTCCGAGAGTCCAGGGTTCACCAGGGTCTCTGAAAATAAGCTGGAGGGGGTGTTTGTGTAGCCGGGTAAAGGGAGAGCATACTAAGGCCAAATACCGTTCCTTGTCTCCTTTGTCTAGGTAGTAAAAGTGAGATATTTGTGCTGCCAAGTAATATAGGTTAAAATCCGGTAGTGATAGAAATGTGTAAACCTCGCGCCAAAAGTTATTGTGAATGATTAAATAAAAGCTGCTATCCCCCAAACTAGATCTGAATTCTAGTGAAAATGAGAAATGTATGCGGTGGGGAGTGCTAGGGTTAAGTTTATAATTTGCTAAGTTGCATTGAAAATACCATGCCCAAATTTTTTTTTAAAAAATATATCAATGTGCCATACAAAAATACTAAATATATATAAAACTGGATACAAATAGTGCATATATCAAAGGGATTACAACCATGCAATCCCTGCATGTGTTAAAAAATATTGTCCTTGTGGAAATACAAATGGAATCCCAATGGAAAAATCCATGTGCAATTACAAAAAAACAAACAAAACAAATAAGTGAATCTTCCGCTGTGTAGATGAACAACCTTCACCAGCTGTGTTGTACACCCAAAGTGCTCTGTAAGTGGATGTCTTATTTATTGTTAGGTGCTGTGAACACCATTAGGTTTTGCTGCAGATTCTTTTAACTTGTTTAATTTATTATTACTTTTACTCATCCACCTATTACTCAGGGTAGCGCGAGGGACACCCATACACTGAAGACGGGAAACGAAAGGTACGTCGAGGCGTGCCTGGTTACGCAATCTGATCCACAATTCCGGTCCCTGTGGTTGTCGGCGGCTGGTGGTGAAGCACACACAAGCTACCACGTGCAGAGCGGAGCTTCTAGTCCCATATGAGCGGTACAGCCTCAGTGCCGGGCGAGGGCACTTTTAAATGTAAGCAGCCATTTGGCTTTTCTTTTTATATTGTTTTTTAATAAACGGGATTACACTATTTTTAGTTCTTCTTGTATCCTTCTACATATTTCCTGATATCCTACTTGGGAAGAGGAAAAGGTTACCCACATGGCTTATCCATTCCATTGCAGCAAGTCATTTCTTGCTAAAGGCTTTATCTGACCTTCTTTTAATTAATAAGGTCAACAACTTCTGGTAAGCGGACATCCACTTACAGAGCACTTTGGGTGTACAACACAGCTGGTGAAGGTTGTTCATCTACACAGCGGAAAATTCACTTATTTGTTTTGTTTGTTTTTTTGTAATTGCACGTGGATTTTTCCATTGGGATTTCCATATGTATTTCCACAAGGACAATATTTTTTAACACATGCAGGGATTGCATGGTTGTAATCCCTTTGATATATGCACTATTTGTATCCAGTTTTATATATATATGTTTAGTATTTTTGTATGGCACATTGATATATATTTAATAATTTTTTTGGGCATGATATTTTCTATGCAACTTAGCAAATTATAAACTTAGACCTAGCGCCCCCCACCACATACATTTAAAATCCGGTAGTGCTGTACCCCCTAAATCAGTGGGGTTCTTCAGCACTTGCCAGGATAATTTATGACGTGTTTTGCCCCACACGAAGGAATTTAAAATGGCTTCTAAGGATTTAATTATTCGCAGGGGTATATATACTGGAGCATGCCATAGGATGTACAAGAATTTGGGTAGTAGAATCATTTTTATTAAGTTTATACGGCCCATGACTCCCAGAGGTAGTCTGGTCCATGCCTGTGTTTTGGATTTTAAGACTGTGAATAGTGGTTGTAGGTTCAGTTTGATATAGTCTTCCGGGGAACGGGTGATTATAATTCCTAAGTATTTCATTTCGCTAATACGAATTAGAGGGGATGAAGCCTGCATCTCCGTTGGGGCCCCTATATCTAAGGGAAGGATCTGGGATTTCTTCCAATTAATCCGTAGCCCCGAGTAGCATCCAAATTGCTTTATGCTTTCGAGGGCCGTTAGCAGAGACTGTCGCGCATCTTCCAGATACAGGAGCATATCGTCCACATACAGGCTAATTGTTTCAGTCAGTTGTCCACATCGTAAGCCTCTGACCCCGGGGTGCATACAGAGTGATGTTGCCAGGGGTTCTACCTCCAAAGCATATAGTAAAGGGGAAAGGGGACAGCCCTGACGTGTGCCTCTAGACAATGGGAAAGCATCCAAAACTTTGCCATTGATCAGGATCCTGGCACTCGGAGTTTGGTAGAGAAGCTGAATCCATTTGATAAACTTAAGCCCGAAGCCGAACCTGGCCAGACATTCCCAGAGATAGTCCCATTTCGCAGAATTGAACACTTTTGCGGCGTCCAGGGACACCACTACTCTGGAGCCTCTGGTCATGTTCAGCCTGCATGTTCATATACAACCTACGTAGGTTAAACGCCGTGTTTTTCACAGGCATGAACCCAGTTTGGTCGGGATGAATAAGATTCAGGATCACTTAGTTTAACCGAAGTTCCAGGACCTTGGCCAAAATTTTCATGTCCAGTTGCAGTAGGGAGATGGGGCGGTATGATTTGGGGAGCGCTAGGTCCTTGCCTGGTTTGGGTATAAGTACAATGAATGCCCCACTCATTGATTTTGGGAGGGAGCCTGATTTAAATATATGTGTAAATAGCTCATGTAACTTGGGGACTAAGATCTCACTATAGTTCGTATAGAATTCTAGGGGGGAGACCGTCTGATCCAGAAGCCTTGGAGGGGGCAATGTGAGACTTTGCTTCTGCAATATCATCTTTGGTGATGGAAGCCTCCAGCATCTCAAGTTGAGTAGAGGTCAGCTGAGGGAAGTCCACAGTGGATAGAAAGTCTGCTATATCTTGTCTAGATTTATTAGTGGTGGACGAGTATAAGGATGTGTAAAAGGAGCAGAATTCACCAGCTACGCTATCTGGGTCTCGGATCAAGGCGCATCTTGCAGGAAGACCACAATGGGTGGTTTATGCTCCAGGTGTGCCAAATAAGCCAACAGGCGCCCTGCACGCTCCCCATACTCATACACCTTTTGTTTACTGTAAAATATTTTCCTTCTTCCCTCTCAAAGTGAAGTACATTCACTATGTGGGCTTGCAGTTTCCCCTGACTCGCCGCCTCTGGAGAGGGGTTTTCTGAGAAAGTCCTCTCTACCTCAGTCATTTTTTGTTCAGCCTGTTTAAGTATTTGATTTGCGGTTCTCCTGTATCTAGATATTTGTTGGGACAAGAACATACGGGCATTGGCTTTAAATGCGTTCCATACAGTTTCAAAGGGGGCTGAGTTTATGTTGGTCTGAAAAAAGAACTCCCACTCCTCTCCCACAGTCTCCAAATCAGCCAAAGCCAGAAAGGGTTGAGTCTCCAGGCATAAGAGGAGGAGGGGGAGCTCAGTTTGAGCTCTATCCAGTATGGGGCATGGTCTGAAAGAATACGTGGGGAAAATCCAACTCCGCTTAAGATAGGTACTAGGGAGTGAGAAATCAGGATTAAGTCTATGCGTAACATGGTATTGTGTGATGCAGAAAAGCATGAAAAAGCCCTATCTGTTGGGTGGCAATGCCTCCAGGTATCTACCAGTGCGAACTCGCTCATGAGCTTCCCGAATCTCATGAGGGAGGGTGTGCAGTTAGTTGAGGGTGTAGAAGCAATTCTGTCTAGGTTAGTGTCCAGTACTGCATTGAAATCCCCCATCCACATTGCCGGAACCGATGGAAATTGTGCCATGAATGTCATCCCCTCAGTGAGAATGTTAAACTGGAATCTAGGGGGTATATAAAATGCCAACAGCAATAGTTCTAGTCCGTTCAGAATTGTGTGTATAAACATGAACCTGCCCTGTGGATCGGATCTCGGTGTCAGCATAGAGAATTGAGCTGTTTTGGCCACTAGGATTGCAATGCCTCTAGAGTGTGCGGAGTAAGGGGCTTGGTACAAACATCCCACCCAGGGTTTCTTAAGGGACAGTAGTAGTTGACCCGTTAGGTGGGTTTCAACGAGCACCATGATATCTGCTCGTTGTGCTTTAAGATAGGCCAGAGCCGCATTTCATTTGGGCTTAGCTCTAATGCCGTGGACATTCCATGTCAGACACTTTAGAGTAGGCATATTAGTGTAGGCAATCTATAGGTGTGTACCCCGGTTTGCACCCACGGGCTCTGAGATAGAACCATGAGTATACAGCATGCTTGGGAGGCAATGTCTGTGAAACCATGGTCTGTGCGGGCCAAATATGCCCGTGAGATCCGGGGAGCATGGAAAGCACATCCACAATGCGTGTACCCAGAGGTTGCTTGCAACTGACATTATTATCTGTATCTAAGCATACATAATTATGCATCAAAGTTAGAAATTGAAGAACAATAAACTTATAACTAAACTTTAAGCATACTTGAACATACACACTGGCCTGGCTGGGTACGCCACATCCCGGGAGCAAGCCCACAACTGGAGAGTGTGCCCAGATAGGCCAGGGAAACATTTTTACACAAGGGCACCCCAAAGCACCCTCCCCATGTTGAGGGCAAGCGGCCTGGTATGGTTCGGCTAGGCTGCTTGCTCGGATAAGGGTCTGGTATGGGTTTTGGGGGGGGGGGCCATGCTGTTTTTTTCTTAATTCTGTCATCGGGTTCCCCTTAACCACTTGAATACACTGTATTATATACTTTACACTGCACTATATACTCTGCACTGTGTTATATACACTACACTGACTGCACTACAAACTCTGCACTGTATTATATATATTACACTGACTGCACTATATACTTTGCACTGCGTTATATACACTACACTGACTGCATTATATACTCTGCACTGTATTATATACACTACACTGACTGCACTGTGTTATATACACTACACTGACTGCACGCTCAATCCAATACCTACCCTGCCTAATTTATCTCCATTCATAAACAGTGGAGTGCATTATGGGGCACATCATGGCGGGCGAATGTCCCGCAAGTGCCACATACTTATGTTCGTCTCAAACATCGGGCCCATCCCTACACTGAAGGATTCCTGACTACCTGGGCTATCCCCTCAGCAGCTCTAATGGCACCGCTGACATGTCTTATGCCCCGTACACACGGTCGGATTTTCCGATGGAAAATGTCCGATCGGAGCGTGTTGTCGGAAATTCCGACCGTGTGTGGGCTCCATCGGACATTTTCCATCGGATTTTCCGACACACAAAGTTGGACAGCAGGAGATAAAATTTTCCGACAACAAAATCCGATCGCGTCAATTCCGACCGTGTGTGGCCTGTTCCGACGCACAAAGTGCCACGCATGCTCAGAAGAAATTCTGGGACAGGACAGCTCGTTCTGGTAAACTTAACGTTCGCAATGGATACAGCACTTTCATCATGCTGCAATGTTAAAAATGGTTTAATACAGCGCACTCTCTTCTTCTTTATAATGTGACAAGAATTAAGTAGTTTTGCTGCTCATATTCACACACACTTCTCACAAACTTTTCTTTGTGTTTTTTTATTGGGATTCCCTCAATATATTGTTATTAGTTGTCACATCTGACAGTTTTGTTTTTTTTGGGGTTTTTTTTTTTTTATTTTAAGCCTTTTTTTTTTCTGTAATGTTTGGATTTTTTCAAAGGCTGATCTTTGTTCAATGTTATTTTTATTTTTACTCCAGAATATTTTTGTGTGTGTTTTGTGTGTCAAGTTACCCCAACACCATTGATATCTTTTATTATTTAATCTCCAGGAGATTGTTTGTTGTTGGTGTCCCTTGTTCATTTCACATTGTATATTTGAAATGTACCTGAATCCTCACAAACAAACTGTCCTTTTTGAAGTAAAACACATAGGAGAGTATAATTCAAAACAAAATTCCTTTATTAAGGTATCAGAACCAAACAAAGAGGAAAGGCAACACTGGAGAAACAGGAGAAATTAGCGAAGCATGGGACCCCCACGGCAGACATCAATTCTTCAACATCAAAATTGGTGGCCTGAGGAGTCCATATGTAAGGGACGGCAGTCTGGTCCGGGATTCGCAGAGATCGGGAAAGCAGCAGATGACATCTCTGTCCCCAGGCTGTGGTACCACAAGAGGCTGCATTTTTTGGCCGACCAGACTGGATCCAGGGTCCTCACTTTCTGGTCTTCCTTCCACGCTTCCTTCCCGGCTGTGGCTGTGCTGTTGGAGAGGTGGCAGGAGGAGGAGTAGGACCTGGAGGAGGAGGAGGACTGGGAGGACCTGGAGGAGAGGGAGGACGAGGAGAAGGACCTGCAGGAGGAGGAGGAGGACCATCACAAAGGTGTGTCTCAGATGTAATTTGGCCACTCATACCTTTCTCCAGAGCCTCCGATATGAGGGCTTCACACATTACTTGTTGGCCCTCCTCCATCCTCTGCATTTTATATGCAATGACGGCAGCAATGTCCTCCTCCACAGTCTGTCGTGCTCCCTGGACCTCTGTAGCCCTCCAAAAGAGTCCTCCGGTAGCCTCCTCTAGGGCACTCCTCTGCCTGCCACTTTCTCTTTTCAGGGGGGGGTGGAGGGACCTTGATATCAGCCAGCCGGCTCGGCCCGGCCCGGCCACCTCCTGGCTGAGACTTCCCTGTGTATGAAAAAGGGACATGGTTGTAATGTTTTGCTTCATCAATAACAATCATAAATTAGTACTCCAAACTAACATCTAGTTAACATGATTGATTGGACAAGCAGAAATATTTAGAGGAATGCTATACCTGGCTCAATCTGGGCTCCTCCACATGTGGCCTGAAAGGCCCAGGTTGGGTGTCAGAAGCCTCAGCCGGGGGGGAAGGAAGCGTGGAAGGAAGACTGGAGAGGGATGGCCTGGGTTCAGTCTGGCCTGCCAGAAAATGCAGCCTGTCGTAGGACAACATCCTGGGGACATAGATGTCATCTGCTGCTCCGGATCTCTGCGAATCCAGGACTTTCTTGCGCTCCCTTAGATATGTACTCCTCAGGCCACCAATTAATTTATTTAAATAGTTGATGTCTGCCGTGGGGATCACCTGCTTCACAATTTCCAACAATTGCACCAGTGCTGCCTTCCTCTTTGCTTGGTTCTTGAAATGGGGGTGGTTAATCTCCCACAGACAGGGCAGCTCCCTTAGCATATCTATGAATACTGACATAAAGTCATTATCTTTGAGTACCATATCCATGTTCACTGCAAGACACAACACAAGAAAAAGCCTAATGTCAGACAAAACTCTCCTAATCTTGTTACAATATAGGCCTCAATCTAGAAGCAGTATAGGCACAAGTTTGTCTCTTACCTTCGTTCTTACGATCGGCGCCTCCGATGCTCCTTCCTCCGCTCACAGATCGTACGTAATACGCACGCGTGTTACGCTTTATATACACTGCGCATGCGTGTAACTCCGCCCGCCCCTGACTTTCTTTCTATTCTATTCCCCGCCCCTTTTTGTTCGGCGCAGTGGGGGAAGAGCACATGGCGGAGTCACAGCAGGTGCGTGCTAATTACAGGAACGAGGAGGAGGAGGAGGAAAGCCCGGATCCGGACACGTCCCGATCCAGAAGGAGACATTTTAAGGCCACAAATATGTCCTTTGGGGAGATGTTGGAGATGGTCGACATCATGAAGAAGTCCGACTATGACAGGAAGTATGGGCCTTACCCCAACCCGAACATCCGAAAGGCCAAGATCATGGCGAAAGTGGTCAGGAGTCTTGAGAGGAATTTCGGGGTCCGAAGATCAAAAGATCAGCTCCGGAAGCGGTGGTCGGACCTCAAATTAAGAGAGCCAGAGCAGTACCGAAAGATCCGGAGAGTGCTGCAAAAAAGTAAGTAGTTGTGCTGTGTTCCTATTCTTTCTGTCTTTATTCCGTTCGTTCTGCGCCATATGCTTTTAGTAATTGTAACATTTAAAAGGGCAACTTTAATGTTCATGGGCCCATTATTCGTTCGTATCCAACATTTTTCTTTGGGCCTCTAAAACACCATTGTTTAGGCCATATGTATTTTCCCACATTTTTTTTGGGCCTACTTGGATGCCAAATATTTGTTTGTGTAGATGGGTTTGTTACTAGAATGAAATGACAACTAGATTCTGTGTAAGGAGAGGACACTGAGCAGCTGTTTTCACATCTGGACACTGGAGCACTAGTGTGGAACACAAGAACACCATTTTTATTAGGGGGGGCACACAGGTGCTCCAGTGTATACTATAGGGGGGTCTCCATCTGTGAAGTTTGTACTAAACCGGTAAAGTATTGCAGCTTGACAAAGGGCAATAAGAAAATTACATCTTGGAACTCTGCTAAAATAGATAATTGTACCCCACTTCCAAGCAATGTTTCCTATTTCTAGTTCTGCCATCAAATATCTGTGTGCTAAGTATACCATTTTTGTTTTACATAGGGGAGAAAAGACTCGGAGGACACCCCTCATCTGAGGAGACCAGAGACCCCCCACCTTTGGAAGAAGGTGAAATACCCCCAAACGAAGAAGAAGAGCAGGAGGAAGAAGAAGATGTGGTGGAGATTGGCACCACAACAGGTGAGTGTCTGCGACCACAGGCTCAGGTAAAAGAGATGGATGGTGGCAGATTTTTGATAACTGTTTTTGTTTTCTTTATCTCTTTTTAAGTGATCATGATGTGAGGGATCCAGAACGTTTTACATCAAGTGCCCAGATCCTGATCGGGGAGATCATGGGGTGTAATCTCGAATTGCACAACATACAGCAAAAAATCAATGATGTTATTAAAAAAAATAATAACATCATTGATGTTTTGGGGCGAATTTAAAACCCCACAAAATCTATTTTTGGGATTGTGTTCCAATTTTTAAAATCTTTTTGCAATGTTTTGAAAAGCCAAATTTGGAGGATGCACACAGTGTGCCAACATGTGCTATCTGCCATCACGGGAGATCAATGGACGCGTTTTGGGGGTGCAACCCCTTCCTCAATTATAAAGTAGCGGTGAGGAAGGGCTTGCTCCCCCAAAACACGTCCCTTGATCCCCCCTGATGGCAGATAGCACATGTTGACATTCTGAACTTGGTGTGCATCTTCCAAATTTGGCTTTTCCAGGGGTGATTTCCCCCCATCTGAACGCTATATCAAACACAGTTCCTAAATACTGATTTCTGATATAGCCTTCAGGTTTGTTAGAGAAGGGTTTGGGGTTGTCCATCCCGTGGGACTTTAAATGAAACCATGACCGGATGGGGTCATGCGTTTCCATCCCTTTACTAGTCTAAGAAAAAAGCAACAAAAGTGGGACTTTAAATGAAAAGCGTGAAATGTCCAAAAAACAAAACCGATGGACTACTAGGAAAATTTTATTGAATTCATGAAAGTAAAACATGCATATAAAATTATATATCAATCACAAATAGAGAGAAATATCAGCAATAATAGCAGCAAATATACATGATTCAATGAATAAAACAATTCTCCATGGTACATCAGTAGGATATTAATACACAACCATATAATAGGAAATATTGCCTGCAAAATAAGCCTCCAAAAAACTCAAAAAATTAGGAATGGTATGACGCTGGTGAGAAACGCGACAATGATAGCTCTACGCGTTTCGTGGCTTCTTGTGCCACTCGTCAGGAGCAAGCGCGTATCTTGATCTAAAATAAAGGATATAAAAATGAACTAGTAATTATAAACATGAAACGGAGGTGGGGTAATTGAAAAACCCCACACAGAGTGCATGCTTACATATTGTGGTTCGTGAGATGGTGGCGGAGGCCCTACATCGCTCGGCAATCGGAGACACCACCCCCCCGGGAGCTGAGGTGGACGGACCAATGGGGGCAGCCCCACAGGGCACCATCCAAAGCAGGCCAGGACCCCCGAGGCAAACCTGGAGTGGGAGGTACAGATGAGAGATCAAATTAGCAACCCACCCGTGGAGGTGAACAGCTGAGTGTGAAAGGAGAATGTTGGGGTGAAATGGAAAAAGGATGAGTGACCATGTGGAGGACAGGGAAAGAAGGCTGGATGGAAGCATCCAAGCAAAACCGCCAAAAGAAAACCCGACACCACAGAGCAAAGGCAAGAGAAAGGGGAAAGAGCCAGAGAGTGAAGCATGGATGGAGATACCTGGTGTGCGGGGTGAGGCATCATGGAGGAAAAAAGACGGAGTGTGTTGCCAAACAGACATGACACCCAGTGGAGTGGGCAGCCTCGAGAGCCAAACCCGCCGAGGCTGCGCCCATATGAGCGCCACCACCGGAAACGCCCACCAACGTCACGCCGCACACACATGGGAGGGGCGTACGGCATCACCAATCGGGCACCGGCGCCCGGCCAGGAGACGTCCACGCCCCTTCCCAGTGGTGTGCGTGAAGGAGACCATCCGATCGAGCGCGTCAGCATCCAGAGGGGTGCGCACGCTCGATGGGGAGTGCGTGACGCTGACGCGCAGTGGCGGCGGATCCACCCCTCCCTACGGGGAAGGGGGAGGGGCCGACAGGCGCGTCACAGCTCCCGGAAGGAGGGAAAAAACCAAAAGAAACGAGCGGCGTATTGAGGCCAAGGGGGCCACCACTAAAACAAACGAACCCTCTATAAAAAGCTGGTGACAAGATCTACATCATAAATAATTATCCAAAAATAGTTCAAAAATAATGATAGTAAAAATATATAATCGAGCAATTGAAAGAAGAGGCGAATGAAATTTTAAATAAATCACAATGAATGTGATGGGATTGAAAAATGGAACCATTTCACGCTTATCCATCCCTGTAACATTTATGTTAGAGAAGGGTTTGGGATTGTCCATCCCGTGGGACTTTAAATGAAACCATGACCGGATGGGGTCATGCGTTTCCATCCCTTTACTAGTCTAAGAAAAAAGCAACAAAAGTGGGACTTTAAATGAAAAGCGTGAAATGTCCAAAAAACAAAACCGATGGACTACTAGGAAAATTTTATTGAATTCATGAAAGTAAAACATGCATATAAAATTATATATCAATCACAAATAGAGAGAAATATCAGCAATAATAGCAGCAAATATACATGATTCAATGAATAAAACAATTCTCCATGGTACATCAGTAGGATATTAATACACAACCATATAATAGGAAATATTGCCTGCAAAATAAGCCTCCAAAAAACTCAAAAAATTAGGAATGGTATGACGCTGGTGAGAAACGCGACAATGATAGCTCTACGCGTTTCGTGGCTTCTTGTGCCACTCGTCAGGAGCAAGCGCGTATCTTGATCTAAAATAAAGGATATAAAAATGAACTAGTAATTATAAACATGAAACGGAGGTGGGGTAATTGAAAAACCCCACACAGAGTGCATGCTTACATATTGTGGTTCGTGAGATGGTGGCGGAGGCCATACATCGCTCGGCAATTGGAGACACCACCCCCCCGGGAGCTGAGGTGGATGGACCAATGGGGGCAGCCCCACAGGGCACCATCCAAAGCAGGCCAGGACCCCCGAGGCAAACCTGGAGTGGGAGGTACAGATGAGAGATCAAATTAGCAACCCAACCGTGGAGGTGAACAGCTGAGTGTGAAAGGAGAATGTTGGGGTGAAATGGAAAAAGGATGAGTGACCATGTGGAGGACAGGGAAAGAAGGCTGGATGGAAGCATCCAAGCAAAACCGCCAAAAGAAAACCCGACACCACAGAGCAAAGGCAAGAGAAAGGGGAAAGAGCCAGAGAGTGAAGCATGGATGGAGATACCTGGTGTGCGGGGTGAGGCATCATGGAGGAAAAAAGACGGAGTGTGTTGCCAAACAGACATGACACCCAGTGGAGTGGGCAGCCTCGAGAGCCAAACCCGCCGAGGCTGCGCCCATATGAGCGCCACCACCGGAAACGCCCACCAACGTCACGCCGCACACACATGGGAGGGGCGAACGGCATCACCAATCGGGCACCGGCGCCCGGCCAGCAGACGTCCACGCCCCTTCCCAGTGGTGTGCGTGAAGGAGACCATCCGATCGAGCGCGTCAGCATCCAGAGGGGTGCGCACGCTCGATGGGGAGTGCGTGACGCTGACGCGCAGTGGCGGCGGATCCACCCCTCCCTACGGGGAAGGGGGAGGGGCCGACAGGCGCGTCACAGCTCCCGGAAGGGGGGAAAAAACCAAAAGAAACAAGCGGCGTATTGAGGCCAAGGGGGCCACCACTAAAACAAACGAACCCTCTATAAAAAGCTGGTGACAAGATCTACATCATAAATAATTATCCAAAAATAGTTCAAAAATAATGATAGTAAAAATATATAATCGAGCAATTGAAAGAAGAGGCGAATGAAATTTTAAATAAATCACAATGAATGTGATGGGATTGAAAAATGGAACCATTTCACGCTTATCCATCCCTGTAACATTTATGTTAGAGAAGGGTTTGGGATTGTCCATCCCGTGGGACTTTAAATGAAACCATGACCGGATGGGGTCATGCGTTTCCATCCCTTTACTAGTCTAAGAAAAAAGCAACAAAAGTGGGACTTTAAATGAAAAGCGTGAAATGTCCAAAAAACAAAACCGATGGACTACTAGGAAAATTTTATTGAATTCATGAAAGTAAAACATGCATATAAAATTATATATCAATCACAAATAGAGAGAAATATCAGCAATAATAGCAGCAAATATACATGATTCAATGAATAAAACAATTCTCCATGGTACATCAGTAGGATATTAATACACAACCATATAATAGGAAATATTGCCTGCAAAATAAGCCTCCAAAAAACTCAAAAAATTAGGAATGGTATGACGCTGGTGAGAAACGCGACAATGATAGCTCTACGCGTTTCGTGGCTTCTTGTGCCACTCGTC
This sequence comes from Lithobates septentrionalis, assembly GCA_037952835.1. NCBI lineage: Eukaryota > Metazoa > Chordata > Amphibia > Anura > Ranidae > Lithobates > Lithobates septentrionalis. The sequence goes on along the minus strand of JBBDGP010000864.1, from coordinate 3,720,466 downwards.
AGGAGCAAGCGCGTATCTTGATCTAAAATAAAGGATATAAAAATGAACTAGTAATTATAAACATGAAACGGAGGTGGGGTAATTGAAAAACCCCACACAGAGTGCATGCTTACATATTGTGGTTCGTGAGATGGTGGCGGAGGCCCTACATCGCTCGGCAATCGGAGACACCACCCCCCCGGGAGCTGAGGTGGACGGACCAATGGGGGCAGCCCCACAGGGCACCATCCAAAGCAGGCCAGGACCCCCGAGGCAAACCTGGAGTGGGAGGTACAGATGAGAGATCAAATTAGCAACCCAACCGTGGAGGTGAACAGCTGAGTGTGAAAGGAGAATGTTGGGGTGAAATGGAAAAAGGATGAGTGACCATGTGGAGGACAGGGAAAGAAGGCTGGATGGAAGCATCCAAGCAAAACCGCCAAAAGAAAACCCGACACCACAGAGCAAAGGCAAGAGAAAGGGGAAAGAGCCAGAGAGTGAAGCATGGATGGAGATACCTGGTGTGCGGGGTGAGGCATCATGGAGGAAAAAAGACGGAGTGTGTTGCCAAACAGACATGACACCCAGTGGAGTGGGCAGCCTCGAGAGCCAAACCCGCCGAGGCTGCGCCCATATGAGCGCCACCACCGGAAACGCCCACCAACGTCACGCCGCACACACATGGGAGGGGCGTACGGCATCACCAATCGGGCACCGGCGCCCGGCCAGCAGACGTCCACGCCCCTTCCCAGTGGTGTGCGTGAAGGAGACCATCCGATCGAGCGCGTCAGCATCCAGAGGGGTGCGCACGCTCGATGGGGAGTGCGTGACGCTGACGCGCAGTTGCGGTGGATCCACCCCTCCCTACGGGGAAGGGGGAGGGGCCGACAGGCGCGTCACAGCTCCCGGAAGGGGGGAAAAAACCAAAAGAAACAAGCGGCGTATTGAGGCCAAGGGGGCCACCACTAAAACAAACGAACCCTCTATAAAAAGCTGGTGACAAGATCTACATCATAAATAATTATCCAAAAATAGTTCAAAAATAATGATAGTAAAAATATATAATCGAGCAATTGAAAGAAGAGGCGAATGAAATTTTAAATAAATCACAATGAATGTGATGGGATTGAAAAATGGAACCATTTCACGCTTATCCATCCCTGTAACATTTATGTTAGAGAAGGGTTTGGGATTGTCCATCCCGTGGGACTTTAAATGAAACCATGACCGGATGGGGTCATGCGTTTCCATCCCTTTACTAGTCTAAGAAAAAAGCAACAAAAGTGGGACTTTAAATGAAAAGCGTGAAATGTCCAAAAAACAAAACCAATGGACTACTAGGAAAATTTTATTGAATTCATGAAAGTAAAACATGCATATAAAATTATATATCAATCACAAATAGAGAGAAATATCAGCAATAATAGCAGCAAATATACATGATTCAATGAATAAAACAATTCTCCATGGTACATCAGTAGGATATTAATACACAACCATATAATAGGAAATATTGCCTGCAAAATAAGCCTCCAAAAAACTCAAAAAATTAGGAATGGTATGATGCTGGTGAGAAACGCGACAATGATAGCTCTACGCGTTTCGTGGCTTCTTGTGCCACTCGTCAGGAGCAAGCGCGTATCTTGATCTAAAATAAAGGATATAAAAATGAACTAGTAATTATAAACATGAAACGGAGGTGGGGTAATTGAAAAACCCCACACAGAGTGCATGCTTACATATTGTGGTTCGTGAGATGGTGGCGGAGGCCCTACATCGCTCGGCAATCGGAGACACCACCCCCCCGGGAGCTGAGGTGGACGGACCAATGGGGGCAGCCCCACAGGGCACCATCCAAAGCAGGCCAGGACCCCCGAGGCAAACCTGGAGTGGGAGGTACAGATGAGAGATCAAATTAGCAACCCAACCGTGGAGGTGAACAGCTGAGTGTGAAAGGAGAATGTTGGGGTGAAATGGAAAAAGGATGAGTGACCATGTGGAGGACAGGGAAAGAAGGCTGGATGGAAGCATCCAAGCAAAACCGCCAAAAGAAAACCCGACACCACAGAGCAAAGGCAAGAGAAAGGGGAAAGAGCCAGAGAGTGAAGCATGGATGGAGATACCTGGTGTGCGGGGTGAGGCATCATGGAGGAAAAAAGACGGAGTGTGTTGCCAAACAGACATGACACCCAGTGGAGTGGGCAGCCTCGAGAGCCAAACCCGCCGAGGCTGCGCCCATATGAGCGCCACCACCGGAAACGCCCACCAACGTCACGCCGCACACACATGGGAGGGGCGTACGGCATCACCAATCGGGCACCGGCGCCCGGCCAGCAGACGTCCACGCCCCTTCCCAGTGGTGTGCGTGAAGGAGACCATCCGATCGAGCGCGTCAGCATCCAGAGGGGTGCGCACGCTCGATGGGGAGTGCGTGACGCTGACGCGCAGTTGCGGCGGATCCACCCCTCCCTACGGGGAAGGGGGAGGGGCCGACAGGCGCGTCACAGCTCCCGGAAGGGGGGAAAAAACCAAAAGAAACAAGCGGCGTATTGAGGCCAGGGGGGCCACCACTAAAACAAACGAACCCTCTATAAAAAGCTGGTGACAAGATCTACATCATAAATAATTATCCAAAAATAGTTCAAAAATAATGATAGTAAAAATATATAATCGAGCAATTGAAAGAAGAGGCGAATGAAATTTTAAATAAATCACAATGAATGTGATGGGATTGAAAAATGGAACCATTTCACGCTTATCCATCCCTGTAACATTTATGTTAGAGAAGGGTTTGGGATTGTCCATCCCGTGGGACTTTAAATGAAACCATGACCGGATGGGGTCATGCGTTTCCATCCCCTTACTAGTCTAAGAAAAAAGCAACAAAAGTGGGACTTTAAATGAAAAGCGTGAAATGTCCAAAAAACAAAACCGATGGACTACTAGGAAAATTTTATTGAATTCATGAAAGTAAAACATGCATATAAAATTATATATCAATCACAAATAGAGAGAAATATCAGCAATAATAGCAGCAAATATACATGATTCAATGAATAAAACAATTCTCCATGGTACATCAGTAGGATATTAATACACAACCATATAATAGGAAATATTGCCTGCAAAATAAGCCTCCAAAAAACTCAAAAAATTAGGAATGGTATGACGCTGGTGAGAAACGCGACAATGATAGCTCTACGGGTTTCGTGGCTTCTTGTGCCACTCGTCAGGAGCAAGCGCGTATCTTGATCTAAAATAAAGGATATAAAAATGAACTAGTAATTATAAACATGAAACGGAGGTGGGGTAATTGAAAAACCCCACACAGAGTGCATGCTTACATATTGTGGTTCGTGAGATGGTGGCGGAGGCCATACATCGCTCGGCAATCGGAGACACCACCCCCCCGGGAGCTGAGGTGGACGGACCAATGGGGGCAGCCCCACAGGGCACCATCCAAAGCAGGCCAGGACCCCCGAGGCAAACCTGGAGTGGGAGGTACAGATGAGAGATCAAATTAGCAACCCAACCGTGGAGGTGAACAGCTGAGTGTGAAAGGAGAATGTTGGGGTGAAATGGAAAAAGGATGAGTGACCATGTGGAGGACAGGGAAAGAAGGCTGGATGGAAGCATCCAAGCAAAACCGCCAAAAGAAAACCCGACACCACAGAGCAAAGGCAAGAGAAAGGGGAAAGAGCCAGAGAGTGAAGCATGGATGGAGATACCTGGTGTGCGGGGTGAGGCATCATGGAGGAAAAAAGACGGAGTGTGTTGCCAAACAGACATGACACCCAGTGGAGTGGGCAGCCTCGAGAGCCAAACCCGCCGAGGCTGCGCCCATATGAGCGCCACCACCGGAAACGCCCACCAACGTCACGCCGCACACACATGGGAGGGGCGTACGGCATCACCAATCGGGCACCGGCGCCCGGCCAGCAGACGTCCACGCCCCTTCCCAGTGGTGTGCGTGAAGGAGACCATCCGATCGAGCGCGTCAGCATCCAGAGGGGTGCGCACGCTCGATGGGGAGTGCGTGACGCTGACGCGCAGTGGCGGCGGATCCACCCCTCCCTACGGGGAAGGGGGAGGGGCCGACAGGCACGTCACAGCTCCCGGAAGGGGGGAAAAAACCAAAAGAAACAAGCGGCGTATTGAGGCCAAGGGGGCCACCACTAAAACAAACGAACCCTCTATAAAAAGCTGGTGACAAGATCTACATCATAAATAATTATCCAAAAATAGTTCAAAAATAATGATAGTAAAAATATATAATCGAGCAATTGAAAGAAGAGGCGAATGAAATTTTAAATAAATCACAATGAATGTGATGGGATTGAAAAATGGAACCATTTCACGCTTATCCATCCCTGTAACATTTATGTTAGAGAAGGGTTTGGGATTGTCCATCCCTTGGGACTTTAAATGAAACCATGACCGGATGGGGTCATGCGTTTCCATCCCTTTACTAGTCTAAGAAAAAAGCAACAAAAGTGGGACTAGCTCTACGCGTTTCGTGGCTTCTTGTGCCACTCGTCAGGAGCAAGCGCGTATCTTGATCTAAAATAAAGGATATAAAAATGAACTAGTAATTATAAACATGAAACGGAGGTGGGGTAATTGAAAAACCCCACACAGAGTGCATGCTTACATATTGTGGTTCGTGAGATGGTGGCGGAGGCCATACATAGCTCGGCAATCGGAGACACCACCCCCCGGGAGCTGAGGTGGACGGAGGGAGGGGTGGATCCGCCGCCACTGCGCGTCAGCCAATGCCGTACGCCCCTCCCATGTGTGTGCGGCGTGACGTTGGTGGGCGTTTCCGGTGGTGGCGCTCATATGGGCGCAGCCTCGGCGGGTTTGGCTCTCGAGGCTGCCCACTCCACTGGGTGTCATGTCTGTTTGGCAACACACTCCGTCTTTTTTCCTCCATGATGCCTCACCCCGCACACCAGGTATCTCCATCCATGCTTCACTCTCTGGCTCTTTCCCCTTTCTCTTGCCTTTGCTCTGTGGTGTCGGGTTTTCTTTTGGCGGTTTTGCTTGGATGCTTCCATCCAGCCTTCTTTCCCTGTCCTTCACATGGTCACTCATCCTTTTTCCATTTCACCCCAACATTCTCCTTTCACACTCAGCTGTTCACCTCCACGGTTGGGTTGCTAATTTGATCTCTCATCTGTACCTCCCACTCCAGGTTTGCCTCGGGGGTCCTGGCCTGCTTTGGATGGTGCCCTGTGGGGCTGCCCCCATTGGTCCTTCCACCTCAGCTCCCGGGGGGGTGGTGTCTCCGATTGCCGAGCTATGTATGGCCTCCGCCACCATCTCACGAACCACAATATGTAAGCATGCACTCTGTGTGGGGTTTTTCAATTACCCCACCTCCGTTTCATGTTTATAATTACTAGTTCATTTTTATATCCTTTATTTTAGATCAAGATACGCGCTTGCTCCTGACGAGTGGCACAAGAAGCCACGAAACGCGTAGAGCTATCATTGTCGCGTTTCTCACCAGCGTCATACCATTCCTAATTTTTTGAGTTTTTTGGAGGCTTATTTTGCAGGCAATATTTCCTATTATATGGTTGTGTATTAATATCCTACTGATGTACCATGGAGAATTGTTTTATTCATTGAATCATGTATATTTGCTGCTATTATTGCTGATATTTCTCTCTATTTGTGATTGATATATAATTTTATATGCATGTTTTACTTTCATGAATTCAATAAAATTTTCCTAGTAGTCCATCGGTTTTGTTTTTTGGACATTTCACGCTTTTCATTTAAAGTCCCACTTTTGTTGCTTTTTTCTTAGCCTTCAGGTTTTACCTAATGTGAACTTTGTAAGTTCAAGTTTTTTGGCTTTCTTGTTGGTTTTACACAGGCCTGTTTTATCTGAAATGGACATTTCGATTTTTGATTATGCTACAGCAAAAATTGTTATACAACAAACATGTTGGTTTGTTTTAAAAACCTTTGGTAAATGCACATGTGATTGTGCAGCTATAAAAAAGTTGGTTACTCAAGAATGTGTGGATTATTGTCTCAACACTACAACACTTTTGGGGTGATGTAATAGCTGTTTTATGCAAAAATGGGGGTTATTTCCTAAGGGCAAATCCACTTTGCACTACAAGTGCAGTTTCAGTGCAGTTGCAAGTGCACTTGTAGTGAAATGTGTTTTTGCATTTAGGAAGTACCAGCCAACAGTGTTTTTTATAAGGTTACCCAATCACGACATTTTCTGCACTCAACACATTTCTGTCAGGGTCAGCTAAAACAAACACAAGCAGTAAATGTCCACAAAGAATTTCTTTTGTTTTTTTTTTTTTATTCGAAAAAGGTTTCACATATTGTCTGGCATATTGATAGCCCCCCTACCCGCAAAGAACTCCAGGTATCGTAACCGAACATCACGGGCATTCAGGGAGGGCAAGCCAGGACGGCCATTTTCAAGTGCCGTCAGTGTTGTTGGATGTATGATTCCGGCCTCAGGCCCAACTGAGCCAGCATAGTTGGCTGAATGTTTTCTTAAAAAATTATGGAGAACACAGCACGCAAGTATTATATGGTTCAGTTTATACTCCGCCATATGGATGGGTGTCAGAAATAGTCGGAACCGGCTGGCCAGGATTCCAAATGTGTTCTCCACCACTCTTCGGGCTCTGGCCAGCCGGTAATTAAAAACCCTCTGTTCCGGGGTGAGGGTCCTCATCGGGAATGGCCGCATCAGGTGGTCCCCCAGCGCAAACGCTTCATCAGCAACGAACACAAATGGGAGACCTTCAACATTGTCCTCTGGAGCTGGCAAGTCCAAGCTGCCATTCTGGAGACGCCTGTAGAACTCCGTCTGGGCGATGACTCCACCATCGGACATCCGGCCATTCTTCCCCACGTCCACATACAAGAAGTCGTAATTAGCCGACACCACCGCCAACATCACTATACTATTAAACCCCTTGTAATTATAATAGTACGACCCCGAGTTGGGTGGTGGGACGATGTGGACGTGTTTCCCATCAATTGCCCCTCCGCAGTTAGGAAAGTCCCACCGCTGGGCAAAGTGGGAGGCCACAGTCTGCCATTCCTGTGGCGTTGAAGGAAACTGTTGAGGAAAAAACAATAAACATTACTATTTTTTCACAGAAACATGGCAAGCAGATTAGACACAAACATTATGGGGCAACCTCCAGATAGCATTTATTAAGGGGAATTTAACAAGGCCAAAGTATGAGGTATACCTATCATATTCCCCCTCCCCCCTCTCATGGGCCATTTCTAACATTATAGGGGGGGGGGACTTTTGGACAGGTAACCCTCTTCACTTCATTGAGAGATGAATGCCTAAATACAGGGTATTACTTGGAACAGCCCCTGCTTAGTTACACTATTGGCAGCCCACTGGACAGGTAAGAAGTGTCATAATACAAAGATATAAATACACACTGTACACATTTGAGCACATTTGGACATTCTGCTATTACCTATCAAGATAATAATAGGATACAAAAACTTTAAACAGTACCATTTGAAAGTATACAGGCAGGCCCTTGCACTACATGCTTTGGGGAATTCATCCATAAATCTGACCACAAAAGAGATGGGTATAGTGTGTATGGGATTGACAAAGTCAGCAGATAGATGATTGAGGATACATAGAGAATTGGGATCAGCTGACTTAGCAGTTGGGGGAGGGAGGGTTACTAAAAATTTGGGGACACCACAAAAAAATGCCTCTGGCACTCTGCCTGAATTTAAATCAAAAATAACATTACCAAACATTTTAGGGGGTGTTTGGGGTAAAGCACTACTATGGAGCTGATAAAATACATTGTTAAGTGACTACATGAGGTGAATATAGGGCAGGAGACACCATGCTGGGGAGGTTATTGAAGGGCAAATATGTATGAAGGACCTAAAATACTAATTACATAAAAATCCAGCATGCATGAGGACAAAGGGGACATTCACAGCATATTACAATCATGGTCATTAGGGAATGAGGAAAGAAATACAATATATTAGCAAACATTCAATACAATAAAATGTAATATAAAAGGATAAAAATCTTACCTTCATATACTCCTTCTGCAGGACCTGGATGATGGCAGAACAGGTCTCTGGGATAATGATCCCCAGAGCCTGGGGGGAGATGCCTGTCGAGAATTTGAGGTCCTGCAGGCTTCTCCCTGTGGCCAAATACCGCAAGGTAGCGACCAACCTCTGCTCCGGAGTGATGGCTTGCCTCATGCAGGTATCCTACCTGCTAATATAGGGGGTCAGCGAATCCAACAAACGGTGAAACACGGGGTCCGTCATCCTGAGAAAGTTCCTGAAATCATCAGGATTATTCTCACGGATCTCACAGAGCAAAGGCATATGAGAGAACAGGTCACCCTGAAGCAACCAATTCTTGGTCCATGAACTCCTCCCCACCCTGTTCATGGACTGTACTTTTGTCAAGGTCAGGACCCCAACACCAAGCCCCCGCACAGCACGAACTCTACGAGGAGTACGCATACGAAACATGGCTAGAAAACGGTCGGCTGCTCAGAACGAAGTAACAGAACGCACCGAAGAACAGCAAGGCCTGTGAAGAGCGACCTGAAAAACAGCAACGAGCAGGCAAGATCACACAGAAAACTCTGATACGAACTGACTGCACGCACTGAAGAGCAGATACAAACCCACAAGCACAAACTGAACGGCAGAAAACGATCTGAAAGCCACGAGTCTGAAAAAGCGCGAATCGTCTCTCACCAAACTTTTACTAACACGAGATTAGCAAAAGGAGCCCAAAGGGTGCCGCGCTTGGTTCTGAACCGGCCTTTTCTAGTCTCGTCGTACGTGGTGTACGTGACCGCGTGGTTGGCGATCGGAAATTCAGACAACTTTGTGCGACCGTGTGTAGGCAAAACAAGTTTGAGCCAACATCCGTCGGAAAAAATCCTAGGATTTTGTTGTCGGAATGTCCGAACAAAGTCCGACCGTGTGTACGCCCTATTAGAGTCTCAAAGACAACTGAACCTTGGATGAGGAACCATATTTGTTATCTGCCAATGTATTTCCACTTTTGCAGGGAAATTTTTGAAAACTGCACTATATGTTTGTTATGTGTATAAGTAGAATCCCAACCTCCACGTATCTAGTCTTAAACATGTCCCCTCCCCCCATACTTACACCTATGCTGACTAACCTGTGTAAAAAATATATAGCAGGCTGAAGATAGGAATGTATATAGGGTGGAGGGAGCAATTTTAAGACTTTAACTCCAAAGCCTCCTCATAAACATTATTGAGTAAGGGAAGCTAAGTATGATTTTTCAGTTCTGGAGTTTGGATCAACAAATATAAAGTAGGTGTCATCCAAAAGTTTCCAAAAGTGAAAATATACTTTACATAGGTGAGATACTTGTTTAGCTCTGAGATTCCCAGTAGTAGAGTTGTCCCATGTGCTGTGGTGGTCAAAACAGACATTAATGCTGGAACATATTATAAGCCTCGTGCGTGTAATGGGTTATCTGAACGAATCCACCGTCATTCCTACATTGTCATTTGCCTAATGTGGTGGAATGACCTGCTTAATCTGGTAACAGAAATGTTGGTTACGAAAGCAGATAGGGCTTTTGCATCACCTCTTCAGCATACTTATCTGCTGGGTTAGCTGTTTAGCACATGATGCTTGTATTACAGAGATTGCAGGTTGGATTTATTGGTAACCATTTTCTTTACAAAATATAATGTTTTACACTGCAAATATAATTGTCTGCTTAGGCATGATGGCATTTTGTAGGAAAACAATATGTTAAGAAAAAGCCAACATAGAGACTTTATCTGCAACCCTTGCCTATCAAACACCCTGTTTTGGATAGAAGAAAGCACTTCAAGAGGTTAGGGTTCACATCTGGGGGGTACTGACCCACAGCATTACATGTACGCTGTGCATACCAGGTGTTTTGGGGTGCTATTAAAAATCAATAGCACTGCAAAGCACTGCACTTTGCGTAATATGTTCTATTCATGATTGGGGTTTTGGGGCCTATTCACACCGTGTGTTCCAGTCATGCTCTTGCATAAACACACATGTGCAGTGCATTAAAGTATTTCTAAAGCCAAGAGAAACATGTTATATAAAGCAACTTACAAGTCCCTAGATGTGGCAGCTGCAATAGTTTTGCTTTTTAAATTTTTAACTAAACTGTATATGAGCACCACCCACCTTGAGTAAGGACAGGTGATTATGGTAGTATTTACTACTAGCTAACCATCTGCCCTTAGCTCAGGCATGCAGGCAGGAGGGTGTGCTTAGCTGAGAAAGACCCTTCTCCCATCCTCCAGATGAAAATAAAAAGGCCAATGTAGACTCCTGGGATGTATGACATCATTTTGGCTAGGAAATATATAAAACAAATAAACATTAAAATAATAAAATAATAATTATAACCTACTTTGCTATCTATTTACTAATGCTAGCAGCATAAGGATTTAAAAAGTTAATGTAGTCCTTAAGTGGTTAAGGATAAGGATAAGCATGTTTTTTGCAAGTATAGAAAAATAGCTGTTGATCCTGTAAGAAATTTTGTGTCCTTAAATTCTTATGGACTAAACTAAAATCAGCTTTCTCAGCTACCTTCTGTGAAACTACAAAACATCACTTCTCATTGTAATGGAGAGTGGTATTTGTGATCCAAATCAGGGTGACAATGCTGCTCCTCCATAGATACAGTGCAGTAGGTACCGTAGGACAGGAAGTGTATTGCTTGCAGGATCACCATGTAAAAATGATGAAAATAAAGGCCAAAAAGGGAACTATTACAGCCAACACATCTCAGAATTGATAAGCTAATATATCAGGGCTCAAAATTTCAACTCCTGAGCTACTAGCCAGGCCTTAAGGGTTACTCGCCACCAGTTGCCCCACCAAACACCTACCCTGCCCCACCACTAATTACGCCCCTAAACATGCCCTCATGATCTAAACTATCAGCAAATTTATCAGTGCCCATGAATGCAGCCTATCATTGCTCATCAGTGCCCATGAATGCAGCCTATCAGTGCCCATCAGTGCCCATGAATGCAACCTATCAGTGCCCATCAGTGCAGCCTATCAGTGTCAATCAGTGCAGCATCATCAGTGCCCATCAATGCAGTCTCATCAGTGCAGCCTCATCAGTGCCCATCAATGCGGCCTCATCAGTGCCCAGCAATTCAGCCTCACCAGTGCCCATCAATTCGGCCTCATCAGTGCCCATCAATGCGGCCTCATCAGTGCCCATCAATGCGGCCTCATCAGTGCCCATCAATGCAGCCTCACCAGTGACCATCAATGCAGCCTGCCCATCAGAGCAGCCTCATCAGACAGGAAAATTTGGTTGGTTAGCAGGCTGGTCGGTAAGTTGAGCAAGGAATTTCTCTGGTTTTGTTTCGCCTCCCCCAGTACACCTCTACCTCCAACACCTCCCCAGTAACCTCTACCTCCAACGCCTCCCCCAGTACACCTCTACCTCCAACGCCTCCCCCATTTCCACTCTACCTCCAACGCCACCTCTCAGTTCTCCAATGCATCCCCCCTCCCTCTAGCACCCCTCTACCTCTAAGTCTTCTTCCCAGCATATCTCTGCCTGCAATGCCCCCCCCCCCAGCACACCTGTGCTTTTAACGACCCCCTAGCACACTCTGGGGTTGATTTACTTAAGGCTAATAGACTTGTACTTTGCAAAGTTGCCCTCCGCAAGGGCAGTTGCTCCAGAGCTTAGTAAATAAGATACGGCTTCATTTTGCAAAGAGTACCCAATCACGTGCAAGGAAAATAAAAAAAACAGCATGTTTGCTTGCACATGTTTGGATGATGGAAGTCAGCAGAGCTTCTGCTCATTTACTAAGCTGTGGAGCAACTGCACTTGCAGAATGCAACCGCACTTTGCAAAGTGCACACTCTTCTTGCCTTTAGTAAATCAACCCCCTTGTCTTCCAACCTCCCCTCACCAGCACACCTATGCCTCCAATCACCCATCCCCCCAATCCAGTGCATCTATGCTTTCAATTTTCCCTCCAATCCAGCATACCTATGCCTCCAATTCCACCCCTTCCCTCCCAATCCATCATCCCTATGACTCTAATTCCTCTCCCTCTTCCCATCATACCTATGCCTTCAATTCCACCCCCAATCCATCATACCTATGCCTCCAATTCTACCTCCCCCAATCCATCATACCTATGCTTCCAATTACACCCCCCCACCCCGCAATCCATCATACCTATGCCTCCAATGCCACCTCCCCCAATCCATCATACCTATGCCTTCAATTGCACCCCCCCTTCCCATCATACTTATGCATTCAATTCCACCCCCCTGCCCCCAATCCATTATATCTATGCCTCCAATTCCACCTCCCCCCATCCATCATACCTATTTCTCCAATTCTACCTCCCCAATCCATCATACCTATGCTTCCAATTACACCCCCCACCCCCCCCAATGCATCATACCTATGTTTCCAATTCCACCTCCCCCAATCCATCATACCTATGCCTCCAATTCCACCTCCCCAATCCATCATACCTATGCCTCCAATTCCACCCCCCCCAATTTATCATATGGTATGATAGGTTGGGGGGGGGGGTGGAATTGGAGGCATAGGTATTATTCAGATCTATGCCTCCAATTAACCCCCCCCAATCCAGCACATCTATGTTCTCAATCCCCCCCCCCCCTTCCATCCAGCACATCTTGTTTAATCCCCCATTATAGCAATGCCTCCAGCACATGTACTGCTTCCAATCACAGCACAATGTCATAGTTACCATTGTCCTGCTGCAGCCATGGGGGTCAAGCATCGGTGCTGTAGCTGCTGACTTTTTCATATTAGGGCATTTACCTGCCCAGGTGTTCTCACCTGAGCCAATTCTTCAATCGGCTCAGGTGAGAACATCGGATGCCGGCATAGCCATCTTGACTAAGGGAAACCTGCAGTGAAGCCTTGCAGCTTCACAGCCGGTTCCCTACTGCCCATGCGCGATGCGAGCTCCACTTTGTGAATGGCCTGCAGTCTTCTGGGACCTGTGAAGTGTCCTATAAGGCTACAGGGGGAAGGAGGGGGGCCAAACTTCCGGCTCAGTTCGCAGCGGCGAACTGCGGAAGTGGGAGAGGGTACCTGTCAAAACCGGGTACTCGCTCGCCTCCAAAAGGTGCCAAATGTGGCAGTGGAAGGGGGGGGAGGAAGCAGACAAGCGGAGCTTCCCCTTTTGGGTGGAGCTCCACTTTAATGACATTAGTTGTATGTTTGAGGTCATTGTCCTGCTGCAGAATAGATTTGGGGCTTGTCACATGTCTCCCTGATTTATGATGGAAAAGTATCTGCCTATATTTTTCAGCATCAGTGGTTAGCCTGTCAGTTTAGGTGAACAGCCATGTCTTGGTAGGTTTGCAGTTGTGCCATACTCTTTCCATTTTTGAATGATGGATTGAACAGTGCTCCGTGACATTTTCAAAGCTTGGGATATTTTTTATAATCTAACCCTGCTTTAAACTTCTCCAAAACATTATCCCTGACCTGTCTGACGTGTTCCTTGGCCTTTATGATGCTGTGTGTTCACTAAGGTTCTCTAACAAACCTCTGAGGGCTTCACAGAACAGCTGTATTTAAACTGAGATTAAATTACCCCCAAGTGGATTCTATTTACTAATTGGGTGACTTCTGAAGGCAATTGGTTCCACTAGATTTCAGTTAGGGGTATCAGAGTAAAGGGGGCAGAATACAAATGCATGCCACACTTTCCAGATATTTATTTGTAAAAAAAATTGACAACCATTTATCATTTTCCTTTCACTTCACAATTATGTGCCACTTTGTGTTGGTCTATCACATAAAATCCCAATAAAATACATTTATGTTTTTGGTTATAACATGACAAAATGTGGAAAATTTCAAGGGGTATGAATACTTTTTCAAGGCACTGTATATGTATGTGAAATATATGTATAGTGTTGATTGGCTGATTCAGGTTATTGCACCTTGAATATAGTTCTTAGGATCAATTAACAAAACTAACACGCCAGGATATGGATACCTATTTTCAAAAAAAGTGACAGTTATGTGTTTTTCGTTAATTGTATTTCAAAATGGAAAGGTCACAGCGTTATAATGTGTTTAAACAGGACTGCCTTGTGAGTTTTTTTCCCTTTTTATAAATTGCACAGATTGTTACATTTTACACTTTTCTCTTTCACAGCCACACATCTATTTCAGGAATCTTCACACAAGAAATTGTGATTTTTTTTTTTGCAGATTGCTAAAACAGTCATGTTGTCTACAATCCACATAGGGATCAAACATTGAACAATTTGCAGGTTAAGTGCATCTAAAGGGTTATAGCCAATGTAGCAAAATAGCAAATTGTGATTACAGAAATATTTCACACAGGCAATGTGTCAAGCTGTGACATGTATTAGATTTTGAAAAAATGTCACCTTTTCTATGTATAGCTTAAATGAAACTGTTCAGATAGTTCAGCAATAATTTAGGTGTTCTGGAGTTGTACAGAAGATACTTAAGAGGTGGAAATCCATGGGATTTTTCTCTGTCTAGGTACAGAGATGAAGTCAATCTAAGGAGTGAGTCCCTCTAACATATACAATATTTAATAGTCTTCTTTTAAAGCTGAACTCCACGCAAATACATAATACGCAAATTAAATTGAAGAGTCACTCTCCAGCCTTTTTCTAGTTACAAGAATTATCCAGTAATTCAGGTTCCCTTTTTTATACTGTATCTGTCTCATTCTGTGTTTGATCTTAGGCCTTTTACTCTTGTAATCTACATTTGGATATAACTCTGACTTATAGTTGTGAATTAGGCTTGAAACTTGTTTTCTGGCCTTTTTGAGCAATATATAATTCTGATTGGAAATGGTCAATGCCAAGCTTCTTTGGTTTGTTAAAATTCAGGATGTCAATGTTCAAGATTAGGAGACAGATAATCTTTACAGTCGCTATTGTGCCATCATACATTGCATATGCTATATTCAAGTGGTGTCTGTTGACACTGATCAAATTAATACCTATGCAACTTTGTCATAAAACCAATATATGCCTCCTAAAAAAACCAGACTACAAATAGCAGATGAAGGCTATGATCCTACTATCATCCTGTGTAATCATCTGCACAAAGCTCAACTCGAGGCCTGGGACAAAAGACAAGGATGAACTTTTATGACCTGTTGGACAAGTCTTTCTTAATCCTGCAAGCATGTATGCAATTCGCTGGGACTTGCCTAATGGAAATGTTCCAAGAATAGATAGCATAAAGAATAAACTTCTTGCCCTTTCCCTGCCACCTACCAATGTTGTTTCCTATACCTTTTCCTCTCACTGGTGACTAGAATTTATGTACACCATGATTTGTAAAAAACAAAAAAACAAAAATATTTTTACTTTAAAATCCAGTTGGCTTTCATAAAAATCTAAGGGGCCCCAAATAGAGTACATTCTATAGTGTCTATCTTTGTAACTTCTGATTTCTTTCTTAACAAGAAGTTTTAAAGGTTTTAGTTCAACTACATCTCAAACACCTCATGTATTTGGAAAGATTCTTAGCTACTGGGTGCTGTGTAAAGAAGGATTTCATATGCCCTTACCAACCACTTTGCCATGGTTGCAATTGTGTTTGGACATCAAAGAGAAATGCCATTGCTTTCTCCTGCACAATCAATTAAAATTTGTTTTGCTACTGAGGGTGATTGTAGCTAACACTGTGCAATACCACTACTACCTTATATAGTAGAGTGGTGTTGATATTGTCTTTTATGGGTCTTAATAGCCTTAGGTGGCCACACTATTAGTAATATCTCCCAAGTGCCGATCAATTCACCAAACAATGAGAATGATAAGGAAAAAAAGATATTAGACACATAGAAGAGACGCAAAAATTCCAAAGAAATTACATACTAGATGCATCATTCACCATGCACACAGAACAATTTTACTTCTCCTTACCACATGACTCATCACCAACTTGACTTTAACCAACACAGCTTTAACTGCTCCATAGTACAGAGGGAAACAGCCATATAATGCAGTTTGGGTTTTAGGAAGCAAATCAAGTTTATCAGTAAAGTATGGATGTATTTGTCTAAGGAAATAAGCCATCAGCACCAGAAGGCCATAAAAATATTGACAAATATTGGTGCTTGTACCTAATAATAATAAAATGCATATATTAAAAATGCACACTTTGAGATCCTAATAAAACTGGGATCTGTTTAAAAGACATATTGATCTATGTGCAGGATGTAGTAAAGTTAGGCTAAATGCTATTTCAAGCATTATCACCTTCTAGGTTGTGAGAAAAAAAAAATCTGTTTTATCAAAGAGAGAAAATATTTTGCTGATCTTATTCAATAAATGTTTTACTTTGAATAGAAGCAAAGCTTAATAGGTAACATTGTTCTTACGTTTTGTCTGGTACAATATATAAAACTATAAAGCTAGTATTGATAAGCTCCAACATGTTATGTTACAAGAGCAATGCTGGAATGTAACAGAAACAGGTATACCACAATCTCCATGGCTATAGGGATAGTGAGTGTGCAGCTCCTCACTATGCTGATTCTGGCTTGTATGTCCACAAAGGTCATTAGTGGCTGCTTTGTGAGGGTTTCCCAAAAATGAGGCCTCACTCTCAAAATATCAGTGTGCTGATGGGCAATAGGTTGCTCTGTACCACTGATGATCAGGATGTTTCCATGGCCAAATTCTTCCAGCCCACAGCGAAAGGTTCAGCACATGCAGAACAGTTTCACAGGGGCCAGGTTTTTAAGCCAGTTGCTGGCTCAGTCACCCACTTAGCTTTGCGTGTTTATGTGTTATGCCGTATTGTTTACAGGGCCTGCAGCAAATCTTTGCAATTAGACCTGATAAGGAGCAAAGATTACTTCATTATACCCATCCAAGACCTTGCATTTGTGGTGATGCCAAGTCTGGTGCTAGGCCAGCCCTGCTTCTTGAACAAGGACCACACTGCAGTAGCCCAGTCATCCTAATAAGTGCATTAATGGAACCTATCTTACCACTCCACTAACAGAACTGCCATCTTCAGACCACCACCTGTTCCCGACCTGAGTCTGCTGCTACATACAGTACACTTCCCAAGTACAGGCTATGCTTCTCACCTCTAAGAGACCCATGACATTCCCTGCAGTAATGTCACTTTTTCTTATGTACTTGCATCCCTATTCCATATAAGGAGGCTTTGCAGTAGCGTTTATGAACTTTACTGAACTGTATTTATAATTTGCATATAGTTTATTACAGTCCCACATGATTGGCATTAACCAAATAAAATGGCAAAATATTCAGATACTGATCCTTATTAACCACTTAATCTCAGGAAGATTTACCCCCTTTATGACCAAACTATTATTTTCGATACGACACTGCGTTACTTTAACTGACAATTGCGCCATCATGCAACGCAGTGCCCAAATAAAATTTATGTAATTTTTTTCCACAAATAGAGCTTTCTTTTGGTGGTATTTGATCACCACTGCGTTTTATATTTTTAGCATTATAAACAAAAAAAGACAGACAATTTAAAAAAAAAAAAGATATTTTTACTTTCATCTATAAATCATTTTCAATAAAAAACTTAAACAATCACATTTCTTCATCAATTTAGGCCAATATGTATTCTGCTACTTGTTTTTGGTAAAAAAAAAAATCCCAATAAGCGTACATTTATTGGTCTCCAAACTGAGGCCCGGGAGCCAGATATGGCCATTTGCTTGCTTTTATCCAGCCCTTGGGGCACTATTTCATCTACTAACACCAGCAATGGGGCATAACTCTCACCATGAGACACATATGAAGTGGCACAATTCCTCCCAATAATACCAATGATGGGGCACAATTCCTCCCAATGACACAAACAATGGGGCCCTATGACATCAATGATGGGGCACAATTCCTCCCACTTACACCAATAATGGGGTGCAATAACGCTCACTGAAACAAACAATGGGGTTTTTTTTTTTTTCCCACTGATGTCGAAACCTTTATTACTCCCACTGGCCACAGTCCGGCTCTCCTAAAGCCTGAAGGACAGTAAACTGACCCTTTGTTTAGAAACTTTGGAGACCCCTGGTTTACATGAACATTATAGCGTCTACAAACTATGGTATATATTTATGAAGTTTTTGTTTATTTATTTTTTATACTAGTAATAGCGGCGGTCAACGACTTATAGCGGGACTGCGATTTTTTTGACAATCGGACACTAACTGGCACTTTTGACACTTTGTGGGAACCAGTGACAATAATACAGTGATCAGTGCTAAAAAAATATGCACTGTCATTGTACGAATGACACTGATTAGGAAAGGGTTTAAACATCTAGGGTGATCAAAGTGTTAACTGTGTGCCTAGCCAGTGTTTTTGTGATATGTGTGTGATGATTTTACTAAGGGAAGAGAATGATTTTATTTCCTGCTTTGCAGGGACACAAAATCCATCCCCTCCCCTCTGTCAGAACAGAGATCTGCTTTGTTTACATAGAAGAAGGAGGTTGAGGTGTCATTAAACCTATTTTAACAAGTTCACATTTGTCACTAGCAAATCTTACAAAGAAGCAAGGGTGCTTAGCCCACATAAAATAAAAAGAGAAATACCTTTTTTAGCTGGTATAAAATCTGGTCATGTGATATACCACACTGTGAGGGTGGAGCAATACAGGTGTTTTCAACTGTGGTCAGGTTTTAAAAAAAACAAAAGTTGAATGGAGAGCAGGGTAGAAGGAGTATCTTTCTTACTGTGTCCCTCCTTAACCAACTGCTAAACTACTTTCACCTCACCTGTCTTTTGTTCCTCAGTCATACAACACTATACCCGTATGACATTTGAAATATTCTTGGAGATAGATAGAGCTTTCTTTTGGTTGTATTTAATCACCACTGTTTTTTTCCTAAATAAACGAAGAAAGATCAAACATTTTGTTAAAAAAACACTTTTTTTCTTTGTTTCTGTTATAAAATTTTGCAAACTAATAATCTTTCTTCATACATTTGGGCTAAAATGTATTTTGCTACATTGCTTTGGTAAAAATAACCTAAATCATTATTTAGTCTGTGTGAAACGTATACAATCTACAAACTATAATATATATTTTTGAAAATCAATCAGTCCTGATGTACTCACTATCTTCTTGAGGTCCTAAAATGCCATGACTGTACAAATACCCCCCCCCCCCCAAATGACTGCTTTTTGGAAAGTAAACTGTCCAAGGTATTTAGTAAGAGGTATGGCATATTTATTGAAGTTGAAATTTTTTGTCAACATGTTTTGGAAAACGGGGTGCACAAATAGGGGCGCCTCCTTGTATAGTTCCTCAAAAGGTATTGAAAGCAATAAAAAACAGTAAAAAAACAACCATATAGATTCAAACCAGCTGCCCATCCAAAAAGTGTAAAAGTACGCCTCATATACCAATGTAAAATAAACAAGGTAGGCGTTTTGGTACAATAGAAACAACTTTAGATCAAATCCAAAAAAAACATGAACCATAATCGCATGAGCTCTAATCATTGTCTAATCATTGTCTCCTTCGTGATCAAACAAGTCCAAATAATTGCATATTAGATGGAAAAATTAAGCTAATTCCATTCAATCTCGTTTCCAAAGCTCCCTTAGTTCACCATGTGACAACTTAACCACTTCAGCCCCGGAAGGAGTTACACACTTCCTGACCAGGCCATTGTTTGCGATATGGCACTGCCTCGCTTTAACTGACAATTGCGCGGTCGTGCAACGCTGTACCCAAACAAAATTACTGTCCTTTTTTTCCTTCAAATAGAGCTTTTGGTGGTATTTGATCACCTCTGCGGTTTTTATTTTTTGCGCTTTAAACAAAAAAAGAGTGACAATTTTGAGAAAAAAAAATATTTTTTTTACTTTCTGCTATAATACATATCCAAAAAAAAATATATATAAAAAACAAATGTATTCATCAGTTTAGGCCGATATATATTTTTTTACATATTTTTGGTAAAAAAAAAAAAAAATCGCAATAGGTGTATATTGATTGGTTTGCACAAAAGTCATCATGTCTACAAACTATGGGATAGATTTAGGGAGTTTTATTTATTTTTTATTGTTTTTACTGGTAATGGTGGCGATCTGTGATTTTTAGCAGGACTGCGACATTGCGGCGGACAAATCTGAACCCAAATGACACTTTTTGGGGACCAGTGACATTATTACATTGATCACTAATATGAAAATGCACTGATCAATGTATAACTTACAGTGGCAGGGAAGGGGTTAACACTAGGGGGTGATCAAGGGGTTAGCTGTGTTCCCTGGGTATGTTCTAACTGTAGGGGGGATGGGCTGCCAGGAACACTACAGAGATCGCTGTTCCTGATGACTGGGAACAGCAGATCTCCATGATGTGTCCTGTCAGAGCGGGGATCCGCCTTATTTACATAGGCAGATCCCCATCAGCGCGCCTGGTCTATAACATGCATGGACAGACGTACACTAAATTCTTCTTATCCAGTAAATAGGTGCTCTTTCCACAGCCCAGGTGAAGTGTACATTTACCAGAAGAAAGTGTGAGACAAGCAGCCTATACACTGGAATCCTTGCTGTTGGATCTCTTCCACTTCTTATTATTACAGCCTTGTGATCACCTTGGTAGTTCTACTCCAACATATAGGGTTAAAAGATGCCAGAGAGTATAACATAGTGTAGTGGGTTTTATTAATAAAAGAAGGCTTATAAAAACATGCAAGTGCTACTCACATATTGCGGGTGCTTGCGGGACACCAACACAATCAGCTCAGCTGTATTGCTCTGCCGTTCGTGACCACTAAACCAGTAGGTCCTACTCCCCCTAGCTTGGAATGCACGCTGGTTCAGTGGCCACAAACGGCGGAGCGATATGGCAGAGCTGATTGTGTTGGTGCCCGTTACCTAGCTTGTTAGATGTAAAATTATATTGGGTCCAAGTTTGTAACAAAAAATTTCATTTGACATCTACATGGAAAACCCCAGCTGATCCAGAGGAAGTAAAACCATATTTTATCATGTGACAATTTTTTGACTGCTGAGTGACAATCAGACACATAATCGAGTCTATGACATGATCTATTTTTGCAATTCATCATGCATTTTTTTATTCCGAGCTCAGACACTAAAGAATATTTTCTATGAACTGTAAGGGTTATCTGTGACCCACTTGAAGCAGCTTCTCTTCAAATTTTTTGACCAAATTACCACGATAAATAGAGAAGAGGCCAAAACAGTGAAAGTAGGCAGGTGCAGGCTACTTTCTCTTCCACAAAGGCACTGAAGCTGGAGAGCAAATCTAGTGGAACATGGTTCCTCTATAGTTTCCTGGGTCACTGGGGAAGCTAACCAATTAGATGCTGCCACTCCATGTGACTCTAGCAGCCATCTTGGGTCAGGCAAAGCTTATTTACGGCTCCCAGGCTTGGCACGCATTTAGCGAGTAGAGTAGGGACAGGTACCCCACCTGTTAGAGACAGAGCTAGTGACAGGGAAAGGTTCCTGATGAGGAGGGAAAGTGTAGGGCTTGCAACTTCTCAGGACATCTTCCCGCTTGGGCATGAGAGGCCGCACTCTGCCCCTCCTAACAGGCACTGTCAGTTTGTCTGAAACCTGCTCTCTGCATGCTGTTGGACCTGTGAGTTTTCCCAGTTGGGTTGTCTTTCCACTGTTTATTGTGAACTACTGCAATTTTTTTTTCAACACAAGTTATTTCATCACACTTGGACTGTGCGTGTTATTGCAGACATACCACACTGCCCCCCCCCCCCCCCTACAAGGAGTCTTTAAAATAAAAACTAGGTGATCAACACTGCCCATGATCATATTAACCTATCTATTCCATAAATTAGCTGAATTCTTAGTTTGAACCCTGTGGGAAATTCTTCAGACCCAAACAACAGCAATACAATCTGACTGTCTTTTTCCTAGCCCATTTTCTTTTTTGAGGCCAGTGGTATATTCTCACCTAAGCTTACAGTAGAAAGTAGTAGAAAGTGTAGGATCCGGTGGTGGGGAGGTTAAATAAATCGAATTTTCCTTCAAAACCATGTTAAAAATAGACAGAACTGAAACAAACCAACCTTTCCATCATTATTGGCTGATGATACCTTAACAACCTTATTCCTGTGCAGCTTCCCCTTCACCCAGCTCTCCATCTGGACATTGTACTTCATGAACGTGACATAGGTTAAATATGCCGAAAGCAGCGAAAGGCTTTCCCACCAGTTGATCAAATTGTCCAAGAAAAACGTTATGAGCATAATCAATCCCAGGATGTAAAATGTCACATCTCGAAACAGTGGCCACCAGGTTAGGTTTAATACCTCCTTAGAAAACAAAGCACACATCCCAATAACGAACAGGATATTGAATACTGCTGATCCAACAATGGTCCCAATACCAACATTGCTATGTGATATAAATACTCCTATTAACGATGTAAACAGTTCTGGTGCAGATCCCCCAGCAGCCATAAATGTTGCCCCTGCCACATCGTCAGAAATCATCAGTTTTTCGGTGATAACTGTCAATGAAGGAACGAAAAATTCATCACAAACTACAGCTAATGCTATGAACATGTATATCATCCCAAATATATGGAGTACAACAGCACCTCTCTTTCTGTCTTCTAATGAAAAAATGTCTTCTGGATATTCACCTTTGGAAAGGGATTTATTTTCCCCTGCCTTGTAGTTCATAGATATAGTAGAGCCAGGGGTATCATTCTGATTTTGTTCTGCAAAGTCCATCAGATTTCGTTGATGCCGCTGCAGTAGAGAATGGCTGTTTGTAGCACTGGACACATCACTGTTGTAAAGTTCTCTCTTTAAAAAGGCACCGACTGCGGAGGACAAAGTGCTTATGGCTGTTATGCTTAGGAAAAGACCCAGTATTCGAATAAGTCTTAGTTTCTTATGAACAAATGGATGTTTGTGGCTGTGGTGAGACAAAGTCTTCCCTACGCAGCAGCTTGTAAGGATGTCACCGGCAGATCTTGCATGAAGACCCATTTTTTAATCTTCTAGATACAAAATGTAGCCAATTATAAACACTGCAAAGCTGAATGGATGATCATGCTTTTTCTTTCTTATTTTTGCATTAGGAGTCCATTAAGGTGCCCAGCAGCAAGCAGAATGTTCTTCATCCATGCTTAAAAAATAAAACAGAAAATAAATATGTAAATATGCATACCATTATGTACCAATAAAGGCTTCATACATACAATTCATAATACACACATAAATAAATAAAATATTTATCAATATGCCTAGGCTCCTCCAGCTAATATATCAGTTCTTGCAACTACTCTTCAGTGCCTGCAAAGTCGCAAACAACAATCAGCACTCTGCCCTCCATCACTATGCAAACCCAATAAACCCCATGGGTGGTTTTGACTCTATTTATAGATATGGGTAGAAAATCATCTGGAGTCTTTCAGGTGCTGCCAGTGTTGGTTTCAATTGGTTTATATGACCTCTTACCTTCATTGATTGCTGGAGCAGCTACTGTAGTCACCTCCCTGTGAACCCTTTTTTCCACATATAGATGATTAGTTTTACATATAGTACATTTGACATATATTTGGGAGTTTTTAGAAGAAAGTAATGATTTTACCCTTAAATAAAAAAGTACGTTGATGTGTTTTATATGTTGATGGATTAAGCAGTGTTTCTCAACTCCAATCCTCAAGGCGCTCCAACAGGTCATGTTTTCAGGATTTCCCTCAGATGAAACAGCTGTGGTAATTACCAAGGCAGTGAAACTGATCAAATCACCTGTGCAAAATAATGGAAAGCCTGAAAACATGACATGTTGGGGCGCCTTGAGGACTGGAGTTGAGAAACACTGGACTAGAGAATAATTTCTTGTGTCCCTTCCCTTAGGCTGCCTTGGAGAATACACTTACAAGACGAGGAGGAGAGACAGATCAGTCAAAAGAAGTAAAATAGGAAAGAAATCAGCGCGTGTATGACAATAAGCAGCTGAACACCAGGGTCAATCAATCAAATCCCTTAAGTAAAATGTGAAAAATGGTGCAGCGCTGAGTAAGCTGAACTAAACATCAAGGGATATTAAATGCAGTTGAAAGAGTAAATCCTCATACAGCATAAAATAGAAGCATATTAAATGCAAATCAAAAGTCCAAAAAGTCCATAAAAAACTTTGTAAATAAAAAACTTTGTAACAATCTATTAAGAAATTCCACCAAGTGATCGTGATGTCATGCTGATATGGGTGACTGATGTGCCCTTCACCGGTATCTGAAATAGCCTCTCACCTGACGGCCAGGACCCTTTAATAACAGAGGGTCATGCAAGCCTTCCCTTACGGGTCATAAACGTGGATGGTGTTCAGAATCAGGGACCAAGAGCTCCGTCACACACCGGGTGGAAAATTCCAGATATTCCAATGGTATATATAATGAAAGAGTGACAACATATAGTGCTCTCCGTTTGCAAAACAATTTATTAAAAGGTTTAAGAAATACACTTACATAACTAGCACTTCTCAAGTGCCAGTGAGACAGCAACAAGCGGTGGTGTGTAAACACAGAAGGAATGGAGCATGCGCGGTGGCCGCGGGTGACGTCACGACGTCTCGTTCTGGACGCGTTGCGTCCCAGTGGGCGGGGACTTCTTCAGCAGAACTTCCGCATGCTCCATTCCTTCTGTGTTTACACACCACCGCTTGTTGCTGTCTCACTGGCACTTGAGAAGTGCTAGTTATGTAAGTGTATTTCTTAAACCTTTTAATAAATTGTTTTGCAAACGGAGAGCACTATATGTTGTCACTCTTTCATTATATATACCATTGGAATATCTGGAATTTTCCACCCAGTGTGTGACGGAGCTCTTGGTCCCTGATTCTGAACACCATCCACGTTTATGACCCGTAAGGGAAGGCTTGCATGACCCTCTGTTATTAAAGGGTCCTGGCCGTCAGGTGAGAGGCTATTTCAGATACCGGTGAAGGGCACATCAGTCACCCATATCAGCATGACATCACGATCACTTGGTGGAATTTCTTAATAGATTGTTACAAAGTTTTTTATTTACAAAGTTTTTTATGGACTTTTTGGACTTTTGATTTGCATTTAATATGCTTCTATTTTATGCTGTATGAGGATTTACTCTTTCAACTGCATTTAATATCCCTTGATGTTTAGTTCAGCTTACTCAGCGCTGCACCATTTTTCACAGTCAAAAGAAGTACAGAGCAGGAAGCAGACAATCAAAACACCAGAGGAGTCAAGATGTTTTGACCTACTTATCTACAGTATATATGAGATCAACACTGGTTGGTATTTTATCTGGTTTACATTGTGTAAATGGTGGAGGGCATCAATAAGAGTTGAGTATCAGCACTGCTTATTTTTGAGGTACAAACAAATATACTATTATGAATGATGTGGTTTGTAAGTAATCCAAAAAGGCATAATATGTAAACATAATAATTCTGATTTTCTTGCATAGTCTGCAATAATTCAACCCTATTGTCTAATAACAAGTTCTTTGTAATTGTTAGTTACCACATAGGGAGAACTTGTAACTTACAACCAAAGCAGGTATTGGTCTTGGGAGCCCTGTAGCTTATATGTGAACAGAGGTGGTGCTAGCCCATTCAGTATAGGGTGGGTATAACCACAAAGACATAAACCAATGCAAAATTAAAGGTACATATCCCCAAAAAGCTACCTCCTCAAAAAAGTTTATTGAATATAGAATTGAAGACAAACTAGAGATCATCATACCCCCCCCCCCCCCCCGAGCAATCCGGAACTCCCCATCAACTCAACCCCCCTCCCAAACCAACCAACCGTCTCCCCTAGGAGCTGGGAAGCCCACCAACTCCCAGATAATCTCCCTGCCCCCCTTAACTAAGCACCAACCTTGACCTACCTCAACTAAGAGAGATGCCCAGGGCGACTATCATCAAGATCCACCTTAAAGACCACAATGGGTGAATTGTATTTTATCTGACTATACAATCAATTCCGTTAGTTGTAGGGATTTTTGAGCTGTGCTTTTTATTTTATCTTGCAGTATTCTTTCTAATCAAACCATTTTAATTACACTTACTTTCATTGTATACAGTACATTTTGTATATGTGTGTAAATTTTATTTTAACAAATGCAATAGTTAACTAGTAAAATCTTTGTTTTCTCACGATTTCATAATTTAAAATGTATTTATCTCCTCCGTGCTCAGTTTTTGTTTGTCTTCAATATAGAATTCATAGAAGTAAACAATTATTTCCTGTCATAAGCAAGCTAAATCCAAAAGCAACTAAAATACTCATGATAATCTTTGAGCTGAATATTACAGACAAAATATGGCAAAAGTAATAATATAATATATGATAATATAGTGCACATGTTATAAATATAACTGATTCATAGGCCAGAAACAATTTGGAAAAACTGTGTTTGATCTTAAGAAAAATTGCAAATAAATTAAGCTACCCCTTCATTTCTTACTTCCTGACTCTCCCTCTTTCTTGTCCTTTAATTACGTTATCCACTTACACTTCAATAATATCAGAGTTACTGTACTACCCTTATAACCACCCCTGTTTTTCTCCAATTGTTCCATTAATGTATAACATTGGTGGGGTATCTAAAGTCCTCTTCTATTTAGCACTACTTATGTTACTAATAGTGCTGTTATCCTTGTTTTCTCATGTTCTCAGATGTTCATGGAATTCTATACTACTATACCAAAACACTGTAATATCGCTCGATATTGAGAAATTCCTACACCAATTTAATCATATTATTTGCATCTGTCTGTAATATGAAACTTTCTTCCACTATTTCCAATAAAATCAGATTGAACTAAAAAAAACGGCAATCAATGCATGGTAATAAAAATTCTCATGCATTGTGCTTTAGTAGATTATCCCTTATATCCCCTGCTCTGCAGATAGCGGTGTTCTATAAATGGTGCTATTATATGTGCAGTTTGTAATGTGGTCATATATTCTCTAGCTTGTTTCCTACACTTTGCTTCTGTCCAGAAAATTTTCCTGGAATAGGCTTATCTCTTTGCTCACTGCTAAAGCCCCAGTACATAATATTATAAATACACAATAAAAAAAAAGAGAAGCCACGCTGCCCCGTGGTATAAGCACAGTTGGGAAGATGGTGGCCTATGAACAGCAGTCAGCAAGTGGTGATGAGTGAGCAGAGAATTGAAGTGCAAGTCTGTTGCCCCTGTCCAGTCACTACTACAAACAGATATTCTTCTATCATGTACTCTATATGGGACAGTTGATAAATATATGCAAACTTATCCACCATTGTTCAAAATGCTCTCAATTTTGTTGGGGCAACATTCACCCTATTTATAAAGTAAAATTAGTGGACATTCCTGCAACAAGAATTATGTTCCCGGGCATTCAGAAAAATCTGTTCTTCATAAGCAGACTGCCTATTCATAAAGGGGTGAGTATTACCTATCCTGTATATGCTCCTGACTATCCCTCAACTCGTTTGAAAAAAAAAAAATGCCCGTCCAAGCTGTCAGATTTCTACTGTCAAATTTCTTAAAATGCAAAGATCACCTCACAGGCCATATTTGACCAGATTTGAGCAATGTGGTTGATAGAAGAGCTCTTGCAAGGAAAACATGCCAAATTTGAGAGGTTAAGACCTCATTTACACTTTCGTTCACCGCCCCTCTGAATTGCTTTTTAGAAGCATTTGACAGTTGGCTCAGAGGGGATATGTCACCTCTTCACCATTTGTTTTAACCACTGAAAGGGTCAATTTTAACCACTGAAAGGTTAAATTTAGACATACGTTGAAATCTCCCTTGCCTCTAAAGTCGGATCCACATTCGGATCTCGCTCCAGGGGCTTGCCACCCACCGATTGCTACATGTTGGGTCAACTTTGCCGTGGGCGTGAAGCATCGCAGTCACGCCATGTAAACATCTGCGTCAAATGCCTAATGTAGCTTAACACCTTCCCGACCAGCTGCCGCAGTTATACTGCGGCAGGTTGGCTCCCCTGGGCAAACCATCGTAACTATACATCAGCTCGACTTTTGAATATGGGGCCGATGCGCGTGCCCGGCGGTCGCGATGACAGCCGGGCACCCCTGATCGCTCCACACAGAGACAGAATGGAGATCTGTCAATGTTAACAGACAGATCTCTGTGCTGTCAGCGGTGAGGAGAGCGATCTGTGGTTCATACTAACTATGAACAATGATTGGTCTCCTCACCCAGGCAGTCCCATCCCCCCACAGTTAGAATCACTTCCTAGGTAACACAGTTAACCCCTTGATCGCCCCCTACTGTTAACCCCTTCCCTGTCAATGACATTTACACAGTAATCAGTGCATTTTTATAGCTCTGATCGCTGTATAAATGCCAATGGTCCCAAAAATGTGTCAAAAGTGTCCGATCCGTCCGCCATAATGTGGTTCGCTGATCACTGCCATTACTAGTAAAAATAATAATAATAATAAAAATGCCATAAATCTTTCCCCTATTTTGTAGACGCTATAACTTTTGAGCAAACCAATCAATATACGCTTATTGTGATTTTTATTACCAAAAATATGTAGAAGAATACATATCGGTCTAAACTGAGGAAAAAATTAGCTTTTTTTTTTTAAAAAAAGTGGATATTTATTATAGCAAAAAGTACAAAATATTGTGTTTTTTTCAAAATGGTCGCTCTTTTTATGTTTATAGCGCAAAAAATAAAAACCGCAGAGATGATCAAATACCACCAAATGAAAGCTAAACGTATAAATGGCTTGCCCTATATACTCTGCTGGAAAACTGGGCCTTACAGTTACTCTTGTTGGGGGCAGGAACGGGCCCTGCTGTGAAATATTATCTCAAAAATTGTAATTACATGGCCCTGTTAAACAGGGGCAGAAAAATTAGGCCTTTGGTTTTGGCGGTGCCAGCACACTGTAACCCCTCACAGTTACTCTTGTTGGGCGCAGGAACGGGCCCTACTTAACTATTATTTCAAAAATAGTAATTACTTGCCCCTGTTAAACAAGGACAGAAAAATTGGGACTTTGGTTTTGGTGGTGCCAGAACACTGTAAGTCCTCACAGTTACTCTTGTTGGGCGCAAGAACAGAGAACCTCCTCTCAGCCACGTACAACTCCTTGGGTTTCTGGACAAAACGTAGATGAGACTAATTGGATAGGAAAAATCGAGGTTCAGGTCCACATTCCTTGTACAACCTGTAAAAGAAAAGTTTACTCAAAAATCGGCACATTAAAGGACCATGAACACTCAAGAAAGAATCTTTAGTAAAAAGTACAAATTTTATTAATTAACATCATATCAAATAAAAAGCTAAAACACATGATGACACTGGAGTACACATGAAACTGAAACATAAAGAGGTGGAAGAGGCCAACTGTCAGACTGACAGGTAAAATCCATCGCGTTTCGACATGTGAAGTAAGGGTCTTCTTCAGGGAAAGAGGGGAAAGGGCTGAAAGACTTCCATATAGTTATGAACATCTATAAGATTGATACAAAAAGAATGATTATGCACATAATGTTATACAATTATAAAGAATATACAACAGTTAAATCAGTACAGATACATATGTATTAATATCAAAAACTGACCTCAAGTGTTTGACGCTGTAAGCACTGGAGATCAAATGCTCAAGGCAAGAAAGAAAAAACATGGATGTCCACATAAAGAAACCAGCAGAATGTCATGTCAGATGCCACCAGAATATCGCCCAGAAAGGAGGATGAGGGGCAGAAAAGAGATGGGAAGGGGGAAAAAACATGGAGAAGTGCACTGGCTCAAAGACAGGAAGGATAACCAAGAGACACTCCTTAATGGCTAGTGTGTCATCTTTAGCCAAGATATAGACCTGATAACAAAAACAAAATGTAATAAGAAGATTTGGTGACTAATCTAAATGATGAGCCAAAATAATAATAGTAATAATAATATTTAATCCAAAAGAAAAATGTATATTGGGCCATGGAGTGAGTACATACCTATCAGTGTTGATTTTAAAGATCACTTCTGATCAGGAAAGCCACAATGTTACGGAGCTCTGGATGGTAATTTGGACCAAGCTTAATAAGACACACCTGGAGCAGTGCAAGATGCTCCAAGGTGTGCCTGTCCCTTCCCACCCAACCACCTATCAGAATCCCCACACCTCCCCTGGGCTGGTGGCATGCCGCTCTGCTCACCGTCCACACACTGGATCTAACGTGTGTTGACGTGCCACACTTGATCACGTCCATAAAGGCGTGATCAGGAGGCATCAGGAACGCTGTAATGGAGACCGGCGTCTTGCTGAGAAAGTTCCCCCAGTGGATAAGGACCCCCCTGTACTGCGCAGGCGCAGCACTTGCGCAGTACGAACAACTAAGGAGCCGCTGAAAATAGCCGAAGCTGAAAACCTTCAGTCAGCTGTACACGGCGCCTGCACCCTGAGTCCAGGTTCAAACCCCACCATCCAAGTGGACCTAGAGGTATAATAAAAAAGTGGCGAGCGAAGCGAGGCTGTGCCCGAAGCGTGGCGAGCGAAGCGAGCCCGCGAGGGGCCCTCTTACAGGCGCCGTGTACAGCTGATTTACAACTATTCGGCTTTGGCTATTTCCGCCGGCTCGTACTGCGCAAGCGCTGCGCCTGCGCAGTACAGGGGGGTCCTTATCCACCGAGGGGAACTTTCTCGACAGAACACCGGCCGAAGCCAATCACATGACAGCGAGGAACATCCGATCATACCCGATCGGAAAACACCAGGGGCGTTGCCATGGGAACACAGCAGAGGCCGGTCACATGACATGGTGGCTATGCCACCCGCCCACTGATGCCACACAGGGCATAGGGACGCAGGAGACCAAACATCCCAGTCCAATCAAAGGCCGCTGTTACCACCCCCTGGAGGAGGAGCGGACCATACGGCCTGGGTGCGCCAGCTAGGAAACAGGTGATGGTACACCAGTGGAGCCGCACACTGCCCATGACGATGGGGAAAAAAGTAAGGATAAAGAAGGAAAAAGAAAAGAAAGAAAGAAACCAAACAGTATTGCAAAACTAGAGGAAGAGAAGGGGAAGAAAGAGAAATTGTCGTAGGAATCTCTAGGAATAAAAAATGTGATTGCCACATAATCATTCAAAATACCAATGCAATCCGCAAAGGAGCAGGGGGGGGGAGAGGGGACAAAGAGGAGGAAGGGGAGAAGGGGGGAAGAAAGGGGGAGGTGGAAAGGGGGAGGGAGAAAAAAAACCTCTTTATGTTTCAATTTCATGTGTACTCTAGTGTCATCATGTGTTTTAACTTTTTCTTTGATATGATGTTAATTAATAAAATTTGCACTTTTTACTAAACATTCTTTCTTGAGTGTTCATGGTTTTACATTTCCTTGGGTTTCTGGGGACTGAAAACCATCCCTTGAAGACTGCTGTTGAGTTCTATCCTCTACATCCATGCTGACACAATCCTCCTCCTCCTCTTCCTGTGTGTTTGGTGGGCCCGCAGGGATGCTATCTGGATAAAGGGGGCCTTGGGAGGAAAGGAAGTCCTCCTCTTCCTCCTGCTGTTCTGCCTCAAGTGCCCTGTCCATGATTCCATGAAGCGTGTGCTCCAGCAAGACTATAGTGACAGTATCACTGATGCATGCATTGTCGCTGCTCAACATCCTCATGGCCTCCACAAATGGTGACAGGACAGTGCATGCATCCTTGATCAGTAGCCACGGGTGTGGCGAAAAGAAACCAAGCTCCCCTGACCCTGTCCTGGTGCTATACTCGCACAGGTACTCATTGATGGCCCTCTGCTGTGTGTGCAGCCACTGCAGCATTGCCAACGTTGAGTTCCAATTAGTGGGCATGCCACAAATAAGGCGGTTGGTGGGCAGGTTGCATTCCCTTTGAATGTCAGCCAGCCGAGCACTGGCATTGTATGACTGGTGGAAATGACCACAGACTTTTCTGGCATGTCTCAGGAGATCTTGTAAGCCTAAGTACCTATTCAAGAACCTTTGCACCACCAAGTTTAGGACGTGTGCCAAACATGGAACATGGGTCAAGTGTCCCTGTCGGAGGGCGGAGAGAAGGTTGGTGCTATTGTCGTATACAACCTTTCCTGGCTGAAACTGGCATGGCATCAACCACCTCTGAGCCTGCCCCTGCTGAGCTGACAGAATCTCTGCCCCGGTGTGGCTTCTGTCCCCTAGGCAGACCAACTCAATCACTGCATCTTTTAGCTTGACTGCTTGCGTAGCCCCTTGAACGTTTATGGAGCACCACTGGTTCAGAGGACAAATCTGCAGAAGAGGCCATAGAGGTGGAAGAAGAGGAGGGGGTGGAGGAGAGAGCTGTGGCAGAATCACCACTAGCATTTTGGAGGCATGGTGGCAGAACAAACTCCAACAACACTGAACCCTGTCCTGCATCCTTCCCAACTGCCAGCAGAGTTACCCAGTGTGCCGGGAAGAAAGGGTAACATCCCTGCCCATGCCTGCTGGACCATAAGTCAGTGGTAATATGAACCTTACTGCTGATCGCCCTGTCCAACGAGGCCAAAACATTGCCTTCCACATGCCGGTAGAGAGCCGGAATGGCCTTCCGTGAAAATAAATGGCATTCACGAAAAGGGGGCAGAGTCTTCCAGCTGAAAAGGCAGCAGTTGCATTGCTAGCAATTTGACCAAGCTAGCATTTAGACGCTGAGCATGTGGATGACTGGGACCGAATTTCTTTTTATGGTTCAGCAACTGGGGTAGTGAAATCTGACTTCTAACATCAATTGGTGGTGTATTGCTAGCAGATTGGCTGCAAGTACTTGGGACACCTATTGCTATACCTTCCTTCCTCTCAGTGCAGATTTTTGAGAGGACTGGAAGTATAGTAGGGTTGGAGATCCCAGATGAGGAGCAAGGAGAAGTTCGCCTTTTTCTTTGAAGTTGGTCTTTCAAGTGCTGTTGCCAACGGACTGCATGGCAGGTCATCATATGTCTGGTCAAGCATGTGGTGCCAAGCGGCTGCTCTTCTGGCCACGCTTGATCCGCTTCAGACAAAGGTTGTAAACAGCGATCTGCAATCTGTTGCATATGTGTCGAAAAAGGCCCACACCAAGGAGCTTTTAAAAGTCAGCGGGGAGTCAGCAGCGCCCTGCACCTGCAGAGCTCTGCGGTATGATGCAATAGGGTGGCTGCCCCCTAGAGGACATCCTGCCTCGCTGGAGTTGTGCCACCTCCTCCTCACTTTCCTCCTCTCTTCTCTCAGGCAACCAAGTACAGTCAGTGACCTCATCATCCCTCCCTCCTCGTCACTGGAGCAAACTTTGCAGTATGCTGCAGCTGGGTGAACATGACTGCCAGTTTCTTGTCCTTCTGTGACACCCTCTCTCTCTAGGCTCACGTTACTCTCTTCCTCAACCTGGGAACCAACATCGGAGCCTTCGAATCACTGCGCATCTTCCAGCAGCATGTACCCAACACTGTGGTTGTGCATGATGGTGGGGCTACGGAAAGAGTGACTGTGGACAAGAAGCCGGTGGAATAGGCCGCTTTGGCAGCTGCGTTGGAAGGCAAACTACTCTGAGCCTGGATGACAAAGAATGAGGAGGATGAGGATGGCTTCGTTATCCACTCCACCAACTCTTCTGCATGTTGTGGCTCAATAACATGGCCAGCAGCAGAAAAAAAGGACAAGCGTGCCCACAGGAACCTGCAGAAGATGCACCATGTCCATGACCACCACTTTTGACTGTAGACACAGAGGCTGCTTGCCCTCTTTTAGTGGCCTGTGAGCATCTGCCTCTCCTTGGTGGCCTTCCGGACATGATGTATTTTTAGTTTTGCAATACCACACTACACTGTATTATATACTGTGTACGCCACCTGAAGTGTATTAGAAACTATACACCACCGAATGCACTGTATATATGGGCTACACTGAATGCAGAATATATATATATATATATATATATATATATATATATATATATATATATATATATACACACATATATATATATATATATATATATATATATATATATATATATATATATATATATATATTAGACTGTATATATATATATATATATATATATATATATATTAATACACCGCCTGAAGTGTATTAGAAACTGTACACACTGTATTAGATACTGTGTACACCACCTGAAGTGTATTAGAAACTGTACACACTGTATTAGATACTGTGTACACCGCCTGCATTGTATTAGAAACTGTACAACGGCTGCACTGTATTTTACACTGTGTACACCACCAGAAGTGTAGTAGAACCTGTACACACTGTATTAGATATATATAGTCTATGCTAAATGCAAAGTATATATATATATATATATATATATATATATATATATATATATATATATATATATATATATATATATATATATATATATATACAGTCTAATATATATATATATATATATATATATATGTGTATATATATATATATATATATATATATATATATATATATATATATATATATATATATATATATTCTGCATTCAGTGTAGCCCATATATACAGTGCATTCGGTGGTGTATAGTTAGCAGCCTTATATAGTGTGGGGCATAGACTAAGTCCCCCTGAGCCATCATTGGCCAAAGGCACCCTGCAGGTCAGGTGCATGTTTTGGTCAATCATCATATAGCAATGCACTGCAATCTCGCAGTGCATTATGGGGTGTTCCGCGGCGCTCGAATTTCCCGCGAATGCCCCATAATGTTTGCTGTTCTGCGAACGGGCGAACACACAATGTTTGGTTGGAACATTGAGCTCATTCCTACTGTGGAACCTAAGGGGTTCATCCCCTGCATTGTGTAAACAGGCTGTTTGATCCTTTCATTGTCCCCAATCCATTTGCTGATGGAACAGGAGGCACTCTGCACATTCTCAGTTTGGTGTACGCACATTGCTAGAGAATTTTTTTTTTTTTTCGGGGGGGGGGGGGTGCATGTGATCAGCACAGGGCCAATCAGCACTGTCCAGGCAGAAGGTCAGAGTTCATGCAGCCTCATAGGACAGTCAGAGGAGAATGAAAACTCCTCCTACAAGCTTTAACCAGTGCTCGGCTGGATACTAATAGAAGTCACAAGACTGCTATATACTGCTGATGAGAAATGGTATCTACCTGTTTATATTTTCATTTCCATGTTCTGTGTACTGTGGGAGACCAGATATAGTGAATGCAAGGTCCTGGGTTTAGTAACACAAGCACGCACGACAATCTAATGGTAAGATAGGGTTTCACAATGGGGGATTCTTTTTGACATGATATCACATGAACTAGTAATCTGACCACATCATATCCAAATTACATATTTTAGAGTAATATTTCAAGGAAGTAGCACAGATGGCCTCACAGAGCTGCCTTGTTGTGCAGGATAACATGACATACCCAATACCAGAGCTAATGAAAATAGCATGTAATTTCCAATAAACATGCAATGTTAAACCAAGGTATTTTTAGTACAGTGGAAGGAATACTTAAGCAGTAGCTCCAAGCTACACATTCATTATTTTGCAAATTGCTGTAAATTATACGGAAGAAATACAACATCTATATTTTTGTCTGTTTGTGGGCCATGAGTATATAATAAAAATTACTGTGAAGAACAGCAGATTTATAAATAGTTGAGTAGGTTTACACAGAAGATCAAGCTGCACACACACACACACACACACACAGACATTCTGGAATTGTAACTCTTTTTAAACAGTGTCATTGTAACCAACACTCACATAAGAATGGAGAACATTCTGTAACTGTTTAGTCAGTAGCATCCCTGAAATGCCTACTACGGGGATTTTACAGTGAACCATATGAAGAATCAGGTTAACTACTGCAAGAAAAACCATTGATATTACAGAGATATGGCAAAATGGCACAGAGAAGGAACATCTGAGTAATGGAGAGTGATACATCAGTGTTCATTCACCTATGATAACCAATTTACTGCATGAATTGAAGAAGCTTTAACTATAAAGGGTATTTTCAGACAACAACAAAAAAAGTACATGTAATAGAATTGCTTGTTCGTACTAAGCCTAAGAAAGCTTTATATACTAATGTGTTTGTAATAGATATTTCTTAGCCATCAATCAGCACCAGACCTGCAAAAAAAATGTAATTCTCATTATTGACTGTGAGGGAATAATACCAGTATTTAGAGAAAAAAAAAAAAACACTGGTAAATACACAAGCCAGGGGTGTTTTCAAACTTTAAAGCTGAACTCCAGTCAAACAGTAAAATGCACAGATGAAATACATACAGTTTAAGGGGACTCTTTCATTCTCCAAAGGATTTGTATTTCTATCCATTCAGTCCTCAGATTTACACAGCTCTGGCACACAGCAGAGCAATGTGTGGCAGGACAGGATACATATTTTTTATCTGCTGCAGTTCATTAATATATTCATGTGCCCTCAACTACACTGCAGGACAGAAAAAGTAGAAACAATGGTATGATGAGCTAATCTCTCTATCACATTGCCCTCTGCTTCTATCAGTGCTCCTTATAACTGATTTGTGCTCCTTCTACTCAGGCTGTGACTGCTTTAGGAAAAATCGAAAAGTAAGATATGTGGTCTAAAAAAAAAATTGTAATGATGTCTTAAAGGAGAAATACAGCCAAAGCTTGTTTGGCTGTACTTCTCCTGTTTATCAGAGGAGTGCAGTACGTTCTTCACTCTTGTAATGCATTTTCAGCAGACAGCAGGCTGAAGCCCGCTGTCAGCTGTTGTCACAGAGTCGGTCCAGGCTCGGGAAAAATCGTGACCATATGGTCGGGATACGCCCACATGCCTACACTGGCACCCGGCTCAGCCTCTCAGCAAGCCGCTGAAAGCCTGAGCTGCCTGCTCCTGCCCCCTCCACAGCCCAGTGCTCCAGTGAGCGTGGGGGGGAGGAGGGACAGAGCAGAGAGCTGGTGGTGGTGACTGACAGTCACCAGCTCTCTGCTTAGGGAGCTCTAAAAACCGAGCATTTGGCAGTGTTTGATCGCTTGGTTCTCAGGCTTAGAGCCGATGGGGGACAGACGCAGCAGGTAAGTAAATAAAAAGAAAAACAAAACCCATACTTCTCTTTTAGGCATATAAAGATTTTGTCCAACAAGAATGGAGAAATTAATAACTGAAGGAGGTTTATACACATACAGAACATGCTGTTCTTACCATATAGTGGTAGATGAGGTTGGGGGGTGGTAAAACATGTGGTCGAGTTGTGATTTTACCACCCCTAATCCTTACCCCCCTTTAGCTTCAGAGGCAATAGCCAAGGC
This sequence comes from Lithobates septentrionalis, assembly GCA_037952835.1. Lineage (NCBI taxonomy): Eukaryota > Metazoa > Chordata > Amphibia > Anura > Ranidae > Lithobates > Lithobates septentrionalis. Next base: position 3,683,144 of record JBBDGP010000864.1, on the reverse strand, counting down.
AGTGGTCAGCGATTTATGATGGGACTGCTGTTCAGGGATGAGAAACAGAGAGCTCATTCCCTCTGTACTGAGCTCTGTGATGATTGTCAATACAGAGCTGTATGAATGTACACAGCTGATCAGCAGGTCCCAGCTGTTAATCATTGGCTGGGACTCTGGGACTTGCTGACAAGCTCCCGCTGTGTACAATCACAGTGGGCGTTAAGGGGGGGGGGGGTGCGCATCTAAACCCAGAAGCAGGCAGCACCATACGCCCAAAATGTACTAATAAGTAAGCCCTTATGCCGCGTACACACGATCTGACTTTCCGCCAACAAAACCGTGGATTTTCTTTCCGAAGGATGTTGGCTCAAACTTGTCTTGCATACACACGGTCACACAAATGTTGGCCAACAATTACGAACGTGGGACAAGGCGTACGAGAGTCCCGGCCGAGAAAAATGAAGTTCAATAGCCAGTGAGGCTCTTCTGCTTGATTCCGAGCCTGTGTGAACTTTTGTGCGACGGACTTGTGTACACATGCTCAGACTTTAAAACAACAAAGTTTTGTTGGCGGAAAACTTGAGAACCTGCTCTCAAACATTTGTTGGCGGAAAGTCTGACAGCAAATGTCCGATGGAGCATACACACGGTCGGACTTTCCAACAACAAGCTCACATCCAACATTTCCCGTCGGAAAGTCCGACCGTGTGTATGCGGCATAAATGTCCTGAGTCCCCTATAATAGTTGCTTGCCATGTTAGGTGGTACTCTTCTTCTTTCTCTCTTGCAGCTGCTGCTGGCAAGCATCCGGCTGCTCTCCCAGGCGGAGTGCAGTTGATATCACTGTGCTGGGAACTGCAGCCAGCACTGGCTCCGCTGCAAATAAAGAAATAGCCCCACTGCTTTCATATGACTCCACTAAGTCTGAGGATCTGCAGATGGTGGGTTGGCAAACCGAGGAAGTGATTTACCAGTCATCTGGCCACGATGGACTGGTAGATTATGATTAGCAGGTTGCTGACCCTAAGGGCTCTTTCTCACGGGGCGGATCAGTGATGATCCGCCCCGTGAATATCCGCTGGCTCAGCGGGGATCACTCCGCCGATCCCCGCTGAGCAGGAAGATGACAGGTGCATCGCTGCACACTGTGCAGCGACGGACCTGTCAGAGCGCCGCTCTCCCCTATGGGGGGATCGGATGATGACGGACCGTAGTGTCCGTCGTCACCCGATCCGATCCGAAAACAGATGGAAAAGTAGGTTTTTCCTCCGTTACACTTTTCGGATCGGAGCGGGTCGGATGTCAGCGAACATGTCACCGCTGACATCCGACGCTCCATAGGGATGAATGTATGTCAGTTTTTCATCCGAAAACGGAAGGATGAAAAACGGACCTACGTTTCGTCCGTGTGAAAGAGGCCTAAGGCAACATTTTGCAGAATATATAACAATGCATACATTAACCGCTTTACGACCGCCCCATAGCAGATTCACTGCTACAGGGTGGCTGCTCTGTGCCGAATCACGTATATATACACGTGATTCTACACTTCAGGTTTCGGTCATGAGCGCATGCCGCAAGCAGCTTGCTTCCGCTGTGATTTTACACAGCGATAGCTGATCAGCAGGTCCTGTGGATGTCCAGATGTCCACTGGGACCCACTGGTACTCTGACAGAATGACAGTCTGCCTATGTAAACAAGGCAGACTGTCTTTCTGTGAGTACAAAGACTGTGAAGCAGGAACACAATCCATGTCTTCAAGTAGTAAAATCACCTCCCCCAAAGTTAGTAAGCACTCTATAGGCACACATTTAACCCTTTGATCGCCCCTGATGTTAACTACTTCCCTAATAAATGACAATAAATAATAATAACTGATAAACGAGCAACCAATCCAAAGTCCATAGGTGATAAAAAACAAATGCAATAAAGGCAACTAAAAGTCCTAAAAATGGTGTAGGTGAAATCCAGAAATTATTCCATATGGAAATCTTGATCCATAATCCACCACCAGTGCTGCCCACCACCTAGTGATAAAGTAGTAAAGGCATGCCTCTGAACATCTGTCCTGAACGCATTGTTTTGCTTTCCAAAAAATGCTTCTAAACTCAACTGCCTAGAAACGACTATAAACGCCCCTGTGTAAATGTACTGATAAGATAACATGCTGTAGAGGAGAGTTTAGGGCAGCTGAAAAAAAAACGCCAAACTGCTCCTAAACGGCCGTTTACCAGTAGCAGTGTACATGAAGCCCCAGACTCGAGTATGTAATGCAAAAATCTGAGATATATTTTTTTTCTCCTTTTATTGTATTTTTGTACGCTAACAAGTTTTTTTTAGATATTTGCTTTGCAATGTTTGTGAATGCAATTTACCCTACAGTTTCAGTCTTGAGGTTGCTGGATCGTGGGTTATTGGAGAATGCCCTGCACCATAATTGCATAACACAATGAAAAAGTTATAGGTGAAGTGTGGTAGCGGTCATTCTTTTGAGGTTTTTTTTCATGTATTGAACAGATATAGCAATACACTTTCATTGAATTATTTACCAGGACAAAAAGGACAAAATAAGAGACATTTGAAGTTAGGGTTTACATGCACTTTTTGCACTTTACCCTTTTTTTGTTTGTTTCCTACCAATTTAAAAAGAGAAACAAATTTAACAATTTAATTTAATTGTCAAATTGGACAAAACCCCACTATTTCCTAGTTATGTGTTCCCATTCACACAGTAAACATAAAATAAAAAATATATATTTCTTACAATTTAGATGCTTCTTAGGTTCTAAGAGTAGGTGTCATGGCTGACTGCAAACGTTTCTGAACAAGCTCATGAGAAAGCTTTAGGCCAGAATAAATACCTTGTAAATACCTTTTCCACACGCCTCTTCTTATTGTATAAAGAAGAATGCAAGTTTCTAAATCTAATGCCCTGTACACACGGTCGGACTTTCCGACGGAATATGTGCGATCGGAGCTTGTTTTCGGAAATTCTGACTGTGTGTGGGCTCCATCGGACTTTTTCCATTTTCCGACACAAAGTTTGAGAGCAGGCTATAAAATTTTCCGACAACAAAATCCGTTCGCGTGAATTCCGACCCTGTGTGGACAATTCCGACGCACAAAGTGCCACGCATGCTCAGAATAAATTAAGAGACGAAAGCTATTGGCTACTGCCCCGTTTATAGTCCCGACGTACGTGTTTCAGAACGATCGGATTTTCCGACAACTTTGTGCGACCGTGTGTAGACAAAACAAGTTTGAGCCAGCATCCGTCAGAAAAAAATCAATGGATTTTGTTGTCGGAATGTCCAATCAATGTCTGATCATGTGTACAGGGCATTAAACTCTTCGTTAGGGCAGACAATGTTCAAATCTAGTTTACAAATGGTAATGAGATCTGCTAAGACAGTACAGACGAGCAGTAGTGGCCCGTCCAAAAGGGGTACAGGGGCACCGCCCCCCTAATCAATGCATCCGACCCCTTTTTTAGAAGCATGTGATTAGAGTCAGAGGCTCTAATTGGCTTCAAAAAAAAGGTGGGCTCGGGGGGCAGAGCACTGGAGAAAGTGCTGCCGGCGACCTATATGGGGTAAGTGCGGGGCTGGTGGGCTATTGGGTTTTGCCACCCCCCCCCCCAAAAATGGAGCACAAGCTGCCACTGCAGACAAGGTAAATTATAGCAAACATAACTCCTGATCCAGGGAAGAAAGGATCAGTGATCATGTGACCAATGTCTTTGACAGCTCGGTCTTTGTGTTGAGAGCTCACAGTGAGCGCACTCTCAGCACATGAACATCGGCTGCCCAGAGATACATATGTGCAGCGCGTGGATGGTCGTAAAGGTTTACCAGGGTTCTAAACCTTCTCCCCTTTGCAAAAAAAGTGTTTTTGCTATCCTCTCTGTCTCCATTGGAGAAATTCTAAATTACATCCGGTTCTTGAAATCTTCTCAGTAGAAATTGTAATAAAGACCAGATTTTCTAACTCCTTCCTCTGCTCTCCATGACTAAATGAAACATTTTGGCTGTACAACTATTTCAGTGCAATAAAATATCTAAAGTTGCAACAGAACTAAGGCTTTCCTTCTAGTATGTGACATGATCCTTTGAAGTAATATGTGAAATGGGACAAAATGAACAGTAAGGAGTTTAAGGAATATTTTGCGCTTTTTAATGAATTCATTTTTTTTTAATTATTATTATTATACAGGATTTATATAGTGTCAGCAGTTCACACAGCACTTCACTACTTGAGGGTAGACAGTACAAATACTATACACTTTAATACAGTAGGAATCAGAGGGCCCTGCTCCTTAGAGCTTACAATCTAAGAGGGAAGGTCAAGAGATACAAGAGGTAATAACTGTGGGGGATGTGCTGATGGAGAAAATAAATGTACAGTTGTTAGGTGGGGGCCAAATGGGCTTCTCTGAAGAGATGAGTTTTCAGGGATCGTCTGAAAGGGGACAAAGTAGGAGAAAGTCGGACAGATTGGGGTAGAGCATTCCAGAGAATGGAAGGGGCTCTGGAGAAGTCCTAAATGCGAGCATGGGATGAGGTGACAAGGGAGTTAGAGAGCAGGAGGTCTTGGGAGGAGCGAAGAGAATGGTTAGGTTGGTATTCTGAGACTAATTTAGTGATATACCTGGGGGCCAGGTGATGGATGGCTTTGTAAGTTATTGTTAGTATCTTGAATTTAATTTGTTGGTTGTGTGGTAGCCAATGGAGGGATTGGCAGAGGGGTATAGCAGATGCTGAGCTGTTTGTGAGGTGGATGAGCCTGGCAGCAGAGTTCATGATGGACTGAAGTGGGGATAGCCTATTTAGAGGTGAGGAGGGAGCTGCAGCAGTCGAGGCGAGAGATGACCAGGGGGTGGATTAGAAGCTTTGTGGTGACATTGGTTAGGAAGGGGTGAATCTTGGAAATGTTGCGAAGGTTGATGTGGCAAATTTTGGATAGCAATAGGATGTGGGGCCAAAAGGTTAGTTCGGAGTCCAGGATTACACCTAGGACCTTGGCATGGGTGGACAAGTTGATAGTTGAGCCGTTGATATTGACAGAAAAATCAGGGGAAGTGGCACCTGGGGGATTTTGGATAGGTTGAGTTTGTGGAAGTGATGTGACATGCAGGCTGATATGTCTGCTAGTATGTTGGTGATGCATGAGGAGACAGATGGAGAGAGCTAAGGGGTAGAGACATAGATTTGGGTGTCATCAGTGTAGAGATGATATTGAAAGCCATGGGAGTCAATCAACTGACCCAGGGAGGTGATGTAGATTGAGAAAAGGAGAGGTCCAAGAACAGAACCTTGGGGGACCCTGACGGAGAAAGGAAGAGGAGAGGAGGAAGTAGAGTTTTAAGTGACACTAAAGGAGCGATGGGATAGGTAGGATGAGAACCAGCGAAGAGTACAGTCACGGAGACCTAAAGGAGTGGAGTTTTTTGAGGAGGAGGGGGTGGTCCACTGTGTCAAAAGCAGCAGAGAGGTCCAGGAGAAGTAGTACAGAATAGTGTCTGTTAGTTTTAGCTGTTAGTAGGTCATTTGTGAGTTTAATTTAGCGGAGCCTTGGGAGCAATCAGTATATGGAGCACTCCCAATGCTCCCCCTTTAAAGACACACTCACCAAGGGTGGGGTAGACACAGAGGTCCTGAACTGTGGAGGTGTAGCTGGGACCATGGCCTACTGCTGGTGCAATGTAAACTGAAATAGCAGCTCCCAGAGTGTAATCTGTATGATATGGCTTTTCAGGCTGAGCCCCCCTCCGTGTATCAGAAGTGCTAAAAGTGGTTCCTGAATGAAAAGCTTATGAACAATGGTTCCAGGTTTTGTTCATAAATAAAGGGTTACAATACATTTTAGAGTTACATAGTAGGTGAGGTTGAGTACAAGTACAACCTACAGTGGCTTGCGAAAGTATTCGGCCCCCTTGAACTTTTCAACCTTTTGCCACATTTCAGGCTTCAAACATAAAGATATAAAATTTTTATTTTTTGTGAAGAATCACCAACAAGTGGGACACAATTGTGAAGTGGAACGAAATCTATTGGATATTTTAAACTTTTTTAGCAAATAAAAAACTGAAAAGTGGTGCGTGCAAAATTATTCGGCCCCTTTACTTTCAGTGCAGAAAACTCACTCCAGAAGTTCAGCGAGGATCTCTGAATGATCCAATGTTGTCCTAAATGACTGATGGTGATAAATAGAATCCACCTGTGTGTAATCAAGTCTCTGTATAAATGCACCTGCTCTGTGATAGTCTCAGGGTTCTGTTGAAAGCGCAGAGAGCATCATGAAGACCAAGGAACACACCAGGCAGGTCCCTAATACTGTTGTGGAGAAGTTTAAAGCCGGATTTGGATACAAAAAGATTTCCCAAGCTTTAAACATCCCAAGGAGCACTGTGCAAGCGATCATTTTGAAATGGAAGGAGTATTAGACCACTGCAAATCTACCAAGACCTGGCTGTCCCTCTAAACTTTCATCTCAGACAAGGAGAAGACTGATCAGAGATGCAGCCAAGAGGCCCATGATCACTCTGGATGAACTGCAGAGAACTACAGCTGAGGTGGGAGAGTCTGTCCATAGGACAACAATCAGTCGTACACTGCACAAATCTGGCCTTTATGGAAGAGTGGCAAGAAGAAAGCCATTTCTCAAAGATATCCATAAAAAGTCTCGTCTAAAGTTTGCCACAAGCCACCTGGGAGACACACCAAACATGTGGAAGAAGGTGCTCTGGTCCGATGAAACCAAAATCCAACTTTTTGGCCACAATGCAAAACGATATGTTTGGCGTAAAAGCAACACAGCTCATCACCCTCAACACACCATCCCCACTGTCAAACATGGTGGTGGCAGCATCATGGTTTGGGCCTGCTTTTCTTCAGCAGGGACAGGAAAGATGGTTAAAATTGAGGGGAAGATGGATGCAGCCAAATACAGGACCATTCTGGATGAAAACCTGTTGGAGTCTGCAAAAGACCTGAAACTGGGACGGAGATTTATCTTCCAACAAGACAATGATCCCAAACATACAGCAAAATCTACAAAGGAATGGTTCACAAATAAACGTATCCAGGTGTTAGAATGGCCAAGTCAAAGTCCAGACCTGAATCCAATCGAGAATCTGTGGAAAGAGCTGAAAACTGCTGTTCACAAACGCTCTCCATCCAACCTCACTGAGCTCGAGCTGTTTTGCAAGGAAGAATGGGCAAGAATTTCAGTCTCTCAATGTGCAAAACTGATAGAGACATACCCCAAGCGACTTGCAGCTGTAATCACAGCAAAAGGTGGCTCTACAAAGTATTAACGCAAGGGGGCCGAATAATTTTGCACGCCCCACTTTTCATTTTTTTATTAGTTAAAAAAGTTTCAAAAATCCAAAAGATTTCGTTCCACTTCACAATTGTGTCCCACTTGTTGGTGATTCTTCACAAAAAATAAAAATTTTATATCTTTATGTTTGAAGCCTGAAATGTGGCAAAAGGTTGAAAAGTTCAAGGGGGCCGAATACTTTCGCAAGCCACTGTATGTGTATCATTATATGTCAGTATTATATTGTACAATATATCCTTGTATGTTGTGGTTGTTCAGGTGCTTATCTAATAGTTTTTTGAAACTATCGATGCTCCCCGCTGAGACCACCACCTGTTGAAGGGAATTCCACATCCTTGCCGCTCTTACAGTAAAGAACCCTCTATGTAGTTTAAGGTTAAACCTCTTTTCTTCCAATTTTAATGAGTGGCCACGTGTCTTGTTAAACTGCTTCCGCAAAAAAGTTTTATCCCTATTGTGGGGTTATCAGTACGGTATTTTTAAATTGAAATCATATCCCCTCTCAAGCGTCTCTTCTCCAGAGAGAATATGTTCAGTGCTCTCAACTTTTCCTCATAACTAATATCCTCCACACCCTTTATTAGCTTTGTTGCCCTTCTTTGTACTCGCTCCATTTCCAGTACATCCTTCCTGAGGACTGGTGCCCAGAACTGGACAGCATACTCGAATTATCGTTTTATCTCTGGAGTTGATCCCCTTTTTAATACATGCCAATATTCAGTTTGCTTTGTTAGCAGCAGCTTGGCATTGCATGCCATTGCTGAGCCTATCATCTACTAGGACCCCCAGGTCCTTTTTTATCCTAGATTCCCCCAGAGGTTCTCCCCCAGTGTATAGATTGCATTCATATTTTTGCCACCCAAATGCATTATTTTATATTTTTCTACATTAAACCTCATTTGCCATGTAGTTGTCCACCCCATTAATTTGTTCAGATCTTTTTGCAAGGTTTCCACATCCTGCGGAGGAGTTATTGCCCTGCTTAGCTTAGTATTGTCCGCAAATACAGAGATTGAACTGTTTACCCCATCCTCCAGGTCGCTTATGATCAAAATAAATAGGATTGGTCCCAGGACAGAACCCTGGGGGACCCCACTACCCACTCCTGACCATTCCGAGTACTCCCCATTTATTACCACCCTCTGAACTCGCCGTGGTGGCCAGTTTTCAAACCATGTACTCACCCTATGGTCCATGCCAACAGACCTTATTTTGTACAGTAAACGTTTATGGGGAACTGTGACAAATGCTTTTGCAAAATCTAGATACACCACGTCTACAGGCCTTCCTTTATCTAGATGGCAACTCACCTCCTCATAGAAGGTTAATAGATTGGTTTGGCAAGAACGATTCTTCATGAATCCATGCTAATTACTGCTAATGATACCGTTCTCATTACTAAAATCTTGTAACTATTCCCTTATCATCCCCTCCAAGAGCATGCATACTATTGATGTTAGCCTAACTGGTCTGTAATTCCCAGGGATGTACTTTGGGCTCTTTTTAAATATTGGTGCTACATTGGCTTTTCTCCAATCAGCTGGTACCATTCCAGTCAGTAGACTATCACTAAAAATTAGGAACAATGGTCTGGCAATTTCTTGACTGAGTTCCCTAAGTACCCTTGGATGCAAGCCATCTGGTCCAGGTGATTTATTAATGATAAGTTTCCCAAGTCTAATTTTAGTTCTGTCCTCTGTTAACCATGGAGGTGCTTCCTGTGATATGTCATAAGGATAAACACTGCAGTTTTGGTTACTGAAGCCCCCCCCGATTCCCTCATGAAGACTGAGGAGAAGAATAAATTTAATACCTTTGCCATCTCCCTTTACTTTGTAACCAGATGACCTTCCTCATTCTTTATGGGGCCAATATGGTCTGTCCTCCCTTTTTTACTGTTTACATACTTAAAGAATTTCTTGGGATTTTTTTTCTCTCCAACGCTATGTGTCCTTCGTGTTCTATCTTAGCCGCCCTAATTGCGCTCTTACATTTCTTGTTGCATTCTTTATAAAGTCTGAATGCTGATGATGATACCTCAACCCTGTATTTTTTGAAGGCCTTCTCCTTTGCTTTTACATGCATTTTTACATTGGAGTTAAGCCATCCAAGACTTAAATGTATTACCCAATGGGATGCATTGGCTAATACCCTTATTTTATATGCTCTTAAAGCAAACCCATCTCTCCTCTGTGTTCTTTGTTCCTAAGATTTTATTCCAATTCATGCCTTCTAGCAAGGTTCATAGTTTAGGGAAGTTGACTCTTTTGAAATTCAGTGTCTTTGTATTCCCCTTATGTTTCCTATTTGTGTGATTTATACTGATGCCAAGTGACCTGTGATTGTTCTTTCCTAAATTGCCCCGTATTTCCACATCCGTGATTAGGTCTGCATCGTTTCAGTAGATCCAGTAACGCTTTATTTCTAGTTGGTGTGTCTACCATCTGAACCATGAAATTATCCTGCATGACATTTAGGAACTGACGAGCCTTAGACAAATGCGTGGTTCCGTCCGCCCAATCTATGTCTGGATAATTAAAATCCCCCATTATGATAACACTTCCCATCCTTGCTGCTAATCCAACTTGTGATAGGAGATACGTCTCCCCCTCCTTCCTCAGGTTAGGGGGCCTATAGCATACTCCCAGTATTATTTTACATCCCTTTGGAGCTCTACCCCTAAGGATTCCACCTCCTCCCTAGCTCCCTTAGTGATGTCATCTCTCACATTCACTTGTACATTATTCTTGATATATAGACATACCCCTCCCCCTTTTTTACCCTCTCTATCCCTGCGATAAAGGGTATATCCTTGAATGGTTGCCAACCAATCATGAGAGCTGTTGAACCAGGTCTCTGAAATTCCCACAAAATCCAAATCCTCCTGGTACAACAATATCTCTAGTTCACCCATCTTGTTCCGCCAGGCTCCTGGCATTGGTGAACATGCCACGTAGTTTAGACCGGTCGCATACTATCCTCTTATTCGGTGTTCCGAGATTGCAACTAGGACATGTTACTATAATTACCTTGGGTTTATGTGCTTCAGTCAACCTAACACTAATGCCCCCAATACTACCCTCTGGAATATGTTCCACGCTGACTATCTCTACCTCTGGGCCCTCCCCCCAGTCACCTAGTTTAAAAACCCCTCTAACTTTTTGGCCATCTTTACTCCCAGCTGCTCCCTGCACCTCTTTGTCTCCACCAGCCTCTGTGTTGGCTCCTGCCGGCACCTGCCGTGCATGTTCCTGGCTCTCCTTTAGTATGGAGGGTCATCTCAGTACTGACAGTGCTTCCCCAGATTCAGAACCTGGGCTTCCAGGGAAACAATTTGCTTACATTTTGCACAGCAGTATTCGCCCTCAATCGGATGATCAAGGAACAAATACATGCCGCAAGATGTACACCGAGTCACATCTCCACACCCACCGGGCATCGTACCTACTAATTTAATGAGGATTATACCCTGTCCAAATTACCGAACAACTAGCTTCCTAAAACTAATACTCAACAAGACAATACACAGGTACTCAACAAGACAATACACAGGTACTCACAGACCAACGTGCACTCGCTGACCAACTTGCACTCGCAGACCAACGTGCACTCGCAGGCCAACGTGCACTACACTCGCTGACCAACATGCATCATGAAAGTTGTTCCTATTTAACCCATTATTGAGCCTTAAATACCTGTAATTAGCTTTTTTGCTGTTTTTTTTTTTTTTTTATACTTTTTTATCCATTTGGTTGTTTTTTGTAATGCATTCAAAATTCATAATTTAGAAAAAAAGGCCTTTATTTGTAAGGAAAACTGAAATGGAAGGCGCGCACACCTAGTGCATTACCAGAGATAATTTAATAATAAAAAATTGTTGTATAAAAGTGGGTACTCACAAAATGCAACTGACAAAAGGCCATAAACACAGTACATGGACATGCACAGATCATGGGGTACAGCTAACCGGGGGGGTGCACCCCCTTCCTCAGAGTTAGGCTAGTCTCGAACACCATGGGCAAGCGCTTTTATAGGGAATGGTGGAATTGAAAATTGTGTGTCAAAAAGAGCCACGCCCTCAAAGGGGCGGAAAAAAATAAATTATATATATATATATATATATATATATATATATATATATATATATATATATATAGTTGCACTAATGTAAAAAGGACAGAATCCATATCAAAAACCTATATCCAAAACAAAAAACTCCATCATAAATACACAAATAAATAATGATAATTCATTCAAACCATTATATATTGCACATTTATTTATATTTAGTCAGATGAATACAGGTGTAGGAACACATAAGCAAAAAAGGGATACAGGATTGATAAATGGGTCAATCCATGTCTCACCTCTACATGCCTGAAGTAGCTGCGGGGGGAGGGGGGGGGGTTGGCCACTCAGAGGTGTCCAAAAACCACACACTAGGATCACCCAACAGAAGCTTCAGAATTGCCAGGAACGGCGGAAATACCCCAACAGACGCCAGCAGGATGATCCTTAAGGCACTGTGTTTATGGCCTTTTGTCAGTTGCATTTTGTGAGTACCCACTTTTATACAAACATTTCTTCTAATTAAATTATCTCTGGTAATGCACTAGGTGTGCGCGCCTTCCTTTTCTGTTTTTCTTCTAGTTCCTTTCAGGTTACCCCATCTGAGGAAGGCAGCATCCACCCAGTTTTGGGATACCATATACAGTGGGGACGGAAAGTATTCAGACCCCCTTAACATTTTCACTCTTTGTTATATTGCAGCCATTTGCTAAAATCATTTAAGTTCATTTTTTTTCCTCATTAATGTACACACAGCACCCCATATTGACAGAAAAACACAGAATCGTTGACATTTTTGCAGATTTATTAAAAAAGAAAAACTGAAATATCACATGGTCCTAAGTATCCAGATCCTTTGCTGTGACAGTCATACATTTAACTCAGGTGCTGTCCATTTCTTCTGATCATCCTTGAGATGGTTCTACCCCTTTATTTGAGTCCAGCTGTGTTTGATTATACTGATTGGACTTGATTAGGAAAGCCACACACCTGTCTATATAAGACCTTACAGCTCACAGTGCATGTCAGAGCAAATGTAAATAATGAGGTCAAAGGAACTGCCAGAAGAGCTCAGAGACAGTGGCCTCCATAATCCTTAAATGGAAGAAGTTTGGGACGACCAGAACCCTTCCTAGAGCTGGCTGTCCGGCCAAACTGAGCTATCGGGGGAGATGAGCCTTGGTGAGAGAGGTAAAGAAGAACCCAAAGATCACTGGCTGAGCTCCAGAGATGCAGTCGGGAGATGGGAGAAAGTTGTAGAAAGTCAACCATCACTGCAGCCTCGGGGCTTTATGGCAGAGTGGCCCGACGGAAGCCTCTCCTCAGTGAAAGACACATGAAAGCCTGCAAGGAGTTTGCTAAAAAACACCTGAAGGACACCAAGATGGTGAGAAATAAGATTCTCTGGTCTGATGAGACCAAGATGGAACTTTTTGGCCTTAATTCTAAGCGGTATGTGTGGAGAAAACCAGGCACTGCTCATCGCCTGTCCAATACAGTCCCAACAGTGAAGCATGGTGGTGGCAGCATCATGCTGTGGGGGTGTTTTTCAGCTGCAGGGACAGGATGACTGGTTGCAATCGAGGGAAAGATGAATGCAGCCAAGTACAGGGATATCCTGGACGAAAACCTTCTCCAGAGTGCTAAGGACCTCAGACTGGGCCGAAGGTTTACCTTCCAACAAGATAATGACCCTAAGCACACAGCTAAAATAATGAAGCAGTGGCTTCACAACAACTCCGTGACTGTTCTTAAATGGCCCAGCCAGAGCGCTGACTTAAACCCAATTGAGCATCTCTAGAGAGACCTAAAAATGGCTGTCCACCAACATTTACCATCCAACCTGACAGAACTGGAGAGGATCCGCAAGGAGGAATGGCAGAGGATCCACGAATCCAGGTGTGAAAAACTTGTTGTATCTTTCCCAAAAAGACTCATGGCTGTATTAGATCAAAAGGGTGCTTCTACTAAATACTGAGCAAAGGGTCTGAATACTTAGGACCATGTGATATTTCAGTTTTTCTTTTTTAATCAATCTGCAAAAAAGTCAACAATTCTGTGTTTTTCTGTCAATATGGGGTGCTGTGTGTACATAAATGAGGAATAAAATGAACTTAAATGATTTAAGCAAATGGCTGCAATATAACAAAGAGTGAAAAATTTAAGGAGGTCTGAATACTTTCCGTCCCCACTGTATATACCTTTCACACCACCATTTTATATGACATCTGTTACTCCAGACCTTGGAAGACCTATTAGCGCTGTAAGTGACTGTGTTTTTTGGGCCTTTATTTGTAGTTAACTTCAACTTGCTTTGTACAAGAAATATAATTTTGGTGCTTTTATAAAAGAAACAAATCATAGAATAAAATTATTAATTTTTCTAAGTTGTACAATACCTTAGTTCCTAGATGGGATGTCACATTTTGGGTATCATAATGTTAACCAAACCATGGCTGTGTTTTAGCATGTTCATTATGACTTCATCACATATCCATAGGGCCAGTGGACAGCAGCTGTCATCTCTGTGCTGGCCCTGCAACTGTATGTGGGGAGATGCACACAGGATTCATCCTAGGTTGGGGAGTTGAGTGCTTTGGCATTATACCAGAGGATCTTGTCCTGGAACTATTCCAATGACTATAAAAATAGGTCCTGCATCATAAATATTATTAATCAGCCTGTGTAATATATGCTCATTATTGTAAGGTAGGAGAACCTGAACTGCTACAGAGATTTACAAAAACATATTTTACAGAATAGGGCCCAATATAGAAACACTGTTTATATTTCCAATCTTTATTTATTAAAGCTACGCACAGAAAACAGAGTTTCAGTGTAAGCACTATAGCTTGACATTAGGTGCCCTTAACTTTACTGCTCATAATTCAATTACTAAAATATGTCGGCAGTTCACGGCACAGTTAGAAACATACTTAAAATACACTCTATTACCAAAAGTATTGGAACACCTGCCTTTATACGCACAAGAACTTTAATGGCATCCCAGTCTTATGCCCCGTACACATGGTCGGATTTTCCGACGAAAAATGTGTGAAAGGACCTAGTTGTCGGAAATTCCGACCGTGTGTAGGCTCCATCACACATTTTCCATTGGATTTTCCGACACACAAAGTTTGAGAGCAGGATATAAAATTTTCCGACAACAAAATCCGTTGTCGGAAATTCCGATCGTGTGTACACTAATCCGACGGACAAAGTGCCACGCGTGCTCAGAATAAATAAAGAGATGAAAGCTATTGGCCACTGCCCCGTTTATAGTCCCGACGTACGTGTTTTACGTCACCGCGTTTAGAACGATCGGATTTTCCGTCAACTTTGTGTGACCGTGTGTATGCAAGACAAGTTTGAGCCAACATCCGTCGTAAAAAATCCTAGGATTTTGTTGTCGGAATGCCTGAACAAAGTCCGACCGTGTGTACGGGGCATTAGTCCATAGGGTTCAATATTGAGTTGGGCCTCATCCAACATCAGTGCCTGACCTCACAAATAAACTTCTGGAAGAATGTTCAAACATTTCCATAAACACACTCCTAAACCTTGTGGATAGCCTTCCCAGAAGAATTTAAGCTATTATAGATGCAAAGGGCGGGCCAACTCAATATTGAACCCTATGGACTAAGACTGGGATGCCATTAAAGTTCATGTGTGTGTAAAGGCAGGCTTCCAAATACTTTTGGTAATATAGTGTATATGAAAAGGGAAACTTTATTGTAGTTTTGTAGAGTGGGTTAGAATGACTGTCAAGTTTTTATTGTTCTCCGTGGGAAGATTTATCCTTCTTTTTTCTTGGTAACACAAATTTGTCACCAGAAAAAGAGGTAAGGCAAAAATTTCCAATTGGTAACACTTGTTCTGATGACAGCTCCATAAGAGGGGAATTTCTATCACTTTGGGGAGATTTCCTCTCATTTGCTCTTGCATTTTCATCTTCCTTTTGGTTATACATATATATATACAGTGGGGACGGAAAGTATTCAGACCCCCCCTTAAATTTTTCACTCTTTGTTATATTGAAGCCATTTGCTAAAATCATTTAAGTTCATTTTTTCCCTCATTAATGTACACACAGCACCCCATATTGACAGAAAAACACAGAATTGTTGACATTTTTGCAGATTGATTAAAAAAGAAAAACTGAAATATCACATGGTCCTAAGTATTCAGACCCTTTGCTCAGTATTTAGTAGAAGCACCCTTTTGATTTAATACAGCCATGAGTCTTTTTGGGAAAGATGCAACAAGTTTTTCACACCTGGATTTGGGGATCCTCTGCCATTCCTCCTTGCAGATGTTGGTGGACAGCCATTTTTAGGTCTCTCCAGAGATGCTCAATTGGGTTTAAGTCAGGGCTCTGGCTGGGCCATTCAAGAACAGTCACGGAGTTGTTGTGAAGCCACTCCTTTGTTATTTTAGCTGTGTGCTTAGGGTCATTGTCTTGTTGGAAGGTAAACCTTCGGCCCAGTCTGAGGTCCTTAGCACTCTGGAGAAGGTTTTCGTCCAGGATATCCCTGTACTTGGCCGCATTCATCTTTCCCTCGATTTCAACCAGTCGTCCTGTCCCTGCAGCTGAAAAACACCCCCACAGCATGATGCCTCCACCACCATGATTCACTATTGGGACTGTATTGGACAGGTTATGAGCAGTGCCTGGTTTTCTCCACACATACCGCTTAGAATTAAGGCCAAAAAGTTCTATCTTGGTCTCATCAGGCCAGAGAATCTTATTTCTCACCATCTTGGATTCCTTCAGGTGTTTTTTTAGCAAACTCCATGCGGGCTTTCATGTGTCTTGCACTGAGGAGAAGCTTCTGTCGGGTCACTCTTCCATAAAGCCCCGACTGGTGGAGGGCTGCAGTGATGGTTGACTTTCTACAACTTTCTCCCATCTCCCAACTGCATCTCTGGAGCTCAGCCACAGTGATCTTTGGGTTCTTCTTTACCTCTCTCACCAAGGCTCTTCTCCCCCGATAGCTCAGTTTGGCCAGACGGCCAGCTCTAGGAAGGGTTCTGGTTGTCCCAAAACATCTTCCATTTAAGGATTATGGAGGCCACAGTGCTCTTAGGAACCTTAAGTGCACCAGAATTTTTTTTGTAACCTTGGCCACATCTGTGCCTTGCCAAAATTCTGTCTCTGAGCTCTTCAGGCAGTTCCTTTGACCTCATGATTCTCATTTGCTCTGACATGCACTGTGAGCTGTAAGGTCTTATATAGACAGGTGTGTGGCTTTCCTAACCAAGTCCAATCAGTTTAATCAAACACAGCTGGACTCAAATGAAGGTGTAGAACCATCTCAAGGATGATCAGAAGAAATTGACAACACCTGAGTTAAATATATGAGTGTCACAGCAAAGGGTCTGAATACTTAGGGCCATTTGATATTTCAGTTTTTATTTTTTAATAAATCTGCAAAAATGTCAACAATTCTGTGTTTTTCTGTCAATATGGGGTGCTGTGTGCACATTAATGAGGAAAAAAAATGAACTTAAATGATTTTAGCAAATGGCTGCAATATAACAATGAGTGAAAAATGTAAGGGGGTCTGAATACTTTCAGTCCCCACTGTATATATATATATATATATATATATATATATATATATATATAATGACAATCTCACCATCAAATGAGATTCAAACTTTTTTGAACTCAGTGACTTACAAAAGGTGGCATTACAAGTATTTACTTTATCAAATAGTATGCCATTGCCACTGCCCCCCACCCCCTAACCAAACCATGCTGTACAGCACACCAAAAACCAGACACTTAAGGCCCCTTTCACACAGGGGGACTGATCATGTCCGTCTGTCAGTTTTTCGGGCAGACACGATTGGACCATCCATTGCCGGATTTCCCATGTGTCCTGTTCGCTAAGAACAGACAGATAGGGATTCATTCCCCATCCATCTGGCGGATCGGATGACAATCAGATGTAAACAGGTAGGTGGTCCGTTTTCATCCGACCGCACATACAGGAAAGTGGGCTGTGTCCGTGTCTGCTCTGCAAAAGTGGAGCAGAAACAGACTAGTCATCATCTGGTGGGCCTGCTCAGCGGGGATCGGGTAGAGATTTCCCACTAAGCGGCGGATCCACTGGGGAAGAGTGCCAGTGTCAAAGGGGCCTAAAATGAAATCCATCAATTTACCAGTTTTAAAAAACTGTTACATTACCGGAATGTGTCGGGAATGTAACATGCATGTAATCACATTGGTTGTGCTCTCAACCTAACTGTCAAACCATCAAATGGCTGGTGTCATAACTGATCAAATGTGCAGCATCATGGCAGTTAAAGATCAAACAAACGCCAAGATGGCAGCTTCCTTGGCTTAAAACAATAGAAGGCTTAGTTCCACTTTAAAGCAGAAGAAACCCATCGAATCAAAGGTTTCATAAAACAATTAAATTCCCGGCATTCGGGGAATGCTAACTGTCACATTTGATTGTTCTCAGAACCAAACTGTCAAACCGTCAAATAGTTGGAGCCATAACTGATCCCATGTGCTGCACCATGACAATTGCAGATCATACAGAAGCTAAGATGGCAGCTTCCATGGCTGAAAAGGATAGGAGGGATTCGTTTCAAAGCAGACCTAAACATTTTTTATCATTTTCAGCCAAGGAAGCTGCCATCTTTGCCTCTGTTTGATCTTCAACTGCCATGGTGCTGCACATGTGATCAGTTATGACGTCAGCCATTTGATGGTTGGATAGTTTGGTTGAGAGCACAACCAATGTGACAAGTTACAGTCCCGGCACGTAACTGTTTTTTAAAACTGTTAAAGTGGAGTTTCACCGACTTTTCAACTCTTCAGCATCCCTCACTAAACTGTGCACTGTAAACAAATTGGATATTTTTGTTATTTTTTTTCTCAGCACCTACTGTATATCTGCTGTATTCATTTTTCACTTCCTCCTTCCTGGCCGCGGCCCATCGCATCATTTCCTGTTTGCAATGCATTCTGGGAAGGGGTGGCAACTTCCTCTGAAACTGCCGTTGCTATGGAAACCTGACCTGAAACCTATTACACTGCTTGTGCTGCACTGAGCATGTGCGAGATCTGCAAGGATGAGATCCAGGAAGAAATACAGTCTGTCTTCAGATGCCCACACTTAAGATGGCCACGGCCTGCTGTATGTTTATAAAATAACAAACTACTGCTATAAACTAACAAAACAGAACTTAGTTTACAGACTAACTTTACTAGAATACATTAAGCTTGTGTATTATAGGGGTATTTTTATTTAAAAAGTATCATTTCGGCCGGAACACCACTTTAAATTGAGGGGTTTAGTTCAGCTTTAACTTTGAATTGCATCAAATAGCTAAACATTTTTTTCTAGTTCAAACCTGATCAAATGTAAGAAGCTGAGGGGGATTAGCGGTCACATACTGTACAAGAATGACATTTAAATGTATCTATTTTTTGACAAATCCATGGGAACAGATATTTTATTGTTCACTTTAAATGCAATTGGTGGTTTGACAATTGCCATTTAAAGACATATCAATGCAGGTCTGTAATCATTAATACATCATTAAATGTATTTTTAAATACAAACAGTTGTAAGTACCCAAATTTGATCTGCTATCAGTCTTTTACAATCCATGTACAGTGGGACTGGAGTGTGGGAGGATAAAGTAGGACAGGGTACCAATCAGTTCATGTGCTGATAAGAAGCATGGGGGGAAAGCAGACTGCAGAGCAGGGACGGGCTGGGCCAGGGGGGCAGGTGGTAATTTCCCCCCAGGCCACCCTAACTAATTTTTTTTAATACTTTAGGAAGTCGGGCCGGGGGCACGGGAGTCGTAGTTTGCGCTGAAGCTCCTGGTGGTGAGAGCAGCGCAGAAGAACCTACAAATCCCAGAGTTTTGGAGGCAGGGCATGCCAGGGAGTCAGGACGTGTGATTGGCTCAGGCTGCTGGGCTGGGCTGGGCGTTGGCTGCAGCTTGGCCCCAGGACCAGGAGCATCACCCCCCCCAGGAGGCCGTGGCATGCAGGGACCTGCTGAGCTTCCAGGTGAGAGATCGTGACACCCCCAGCTGACCCCCACATTCCATCTTCCCCCCATATACCCTGCCCCACTGATCAGGCTGCACTGATAGGCACTGATCAGGCTGCACTGATGAGCACTGATCAGGCTGCGTTAATGGGCACTGATCAGGCTGAATTGATGGGCACTGATCAGGCTGCATTGACGGGCACTGATCAGGCTGTGTTGTTGGGCACTGATCAGGTTGTGTTGATGGTCACTGATCAGGCTGCACTGATGGGCACTGATCGGGCTGCACTGATGGGCACTGATCAGGCTGCATTGATGGGCACTGATCAGGCTGCACTGATCAGGCTGAGCTGTTGGGCACTGGTAAGGCTACATTGGATAGGCACTGATCAGGCTGAACTGATGGGCACTGATCAGGCTGTTTTGATGGACACTGATTAGGATGAGCTTTTGGGCACTAGTGAGGCTGCATTGGGTGGGCCCTGATCAGACGGCACTGATGGGCACTGGTGAGGCTGCATTGGATGAGGACTGATCAGGCTGCACTGATGGGCACTGATCAGGCTGTGTTGATGGGGACTGATCAGGATGAGCTGTTGGGCACTGGTTAAGCTGCATTGGATGGGCACTGATTGGGCTGAACTGATCAGGCTGCATTGAGGGGCACTAGTGAGGCTCCATTGGATGAGCACTGATCAGGCTGCACTGATGGGCACCGATCAGGCTGCATTGATGGGCACTGATCATGCTGAGCGGTTGGTCACTGGTGAGGCTGCATTGGATGGGCACTGATGAGGCTGCATTGATGGGCACTGATCATGCTGAGCTGTTGGTCACTAGTGAGGCTTCAATGGATGAGCACTGATCAGGCTACATTGATGGGCACTGATCAGGCTGCATTAATGGGCACTGGTGAGGCTGCATTAATGGGCACTGATCAGGCTACACTGATGGGAACTGCTCTGGCTGCATTGATGGGCACTGATCAGGCTGCATTGGTGGGCACTGGTAAGGCTGCACTGATGGGCACTGTTGAGGCTGCACTGATGGGCACTGATCAGGCTGAGCTGATGGGCACTGATCAGGATGAGCTGTTGGGCACTGGTTAAGCTGCATTGGATGGGCACTGATTGGGCTGAACTGATAAGGCTGCATTGAGGGGCACTAGTGAGGCTCCATTGGATGAGCACTGATCAGGCTGCACTGATGGGCACCAATCAGGCTGCATTGATGGGCACTGATCATGCTGAGCGGTTGGTCACTGGTGAGGCTGCAATGGATGGGCACTGATGAGGCTGCATTGATGGGCACTGATCATGCTGAGCTGTTGGTCACTAGTGAGGCTTCAATGGATGAGCACTGATCAGGCTGCATTGATGGGCACTGATCAGGCTGCATTAATGGGCACTGGTGAGGCTGCATTAATGGGAACTGCTCTGGCTACACTGATGGGAACTGCTCTGGCTGCATTGATGGGCACTGATCAGGCTGCATTGGTGGGCACTGGTAAGGCTGCACTGATGGGCACTGTTGAGGCTGCACTGATGGGCACTGATCAGGCTGAGCTGATGGGCAGTGGTGAGGCTGCATTGATGGGCACTTATCAGGCTGCATTGATGGGCACTGATCAGGCTGCATTAATGGGCACTGGTGAGGCTGCAGTAATGGGCACTGATCAGGCTACACTGATGGGAACTGCTCTGGCTGCATTGATGGGCACTGATCAGGCTGCATTGGTGGGCACTGGTAAGGCTGCACTGATGGGCACTGTTGAGGCTGCACTGATGGGCACTGATCAGGCTGAGCTGATGGGCACTGATCAGGATGAGCTGTTGGGCACTGGTTAAGCTGCATTGGATGGGCACTGATTGGGCTGAACTGATCAGGCTGCATTGAGGGGCACTAGTGAGGCTCCATTGGATGAGCACTGATCAGGCTGCACTGATGGGCACCGATCAGGCTGCATTGATGGGCACCGATCAGGCTGAGCGGTTGGTCACTGGTGAGGCTGCATTGGATGGGCACTGATGAGGCTGCATTGATGGGCACTGATCATGCTGAGCTGTTGGTCACTAGTGAGGCTTCAATGGATGAGCACTGATCAGGCTGCATTGATGGGCACTGATCAGGCTGCATTAATGGGCACTGGAGAGGCTGCATTAATGGGAACTGCTCTGGCTACACTGATGGGAACTGCTCTGGCTGCATTGATGGGCACTGATCAGGCTGCATTGGTGGGCACTGGTAAGGCTGCACTGATGGGCACTGTTGAGGCTGCACTGATGGGCACTGATCAGGCTGAGCTGATGGGCACTGGTGAGGCTGCATTGATGGGCACTTATCAGGCTGCACTGATGGGCACTGGTGAGGCTGCACTGATGGGCACTGGTAAGGATGCATTGGATGGGCACTGATCAGGCTGCATTGATGGGCACTGATCAGACTGCATTGATGGGCACTGGTGAGGCTGCACTGATAGGCACTCATGAGGCTGCACTGATGGGCACTTGTGAGACTGCACTGATGGGCACTGGTGAGGCTTCACTGGATGGGCACTGATCAGGCTGCATTGGTGGGCACTGGTGAGGCTGCACTGATGGGCACTGTTGAGACTGCACTGATGGGCACTGATCAGGCTGAGCTGTTGGGCACTGATTAGGCTGAGCTGTTGGGCACTGGTGAGGCTGCACTGATGAGGCTGCACTGATGGGCACTGGTGAGGCTGCACTGATGGGCACTGGCGAGGCTGCACTGATGGGCACTAGTGAGGCTGCATTGCTAGGCACTGGTAAGGCTGCCTTGTTGGGCACTGATCAGGCTGCACTGATGGGCACTGATGATGCTGCACTGATGAGGCAGCACTGATGGGTACCGGAGAGGCTGCACTGATGGGCACTGGCGAGGCTGCACTGATGGGGCACTAGTGAGGCTGTATTGATGGGCACTGACCAGGCTGCATTGATGGGCACTGGTGAGGCTGCATTGGATGAGCACTGATCAGCCTGCATTGATGGGCACTGGTGATGCTGCATGGATGGGCACTGATCAGGCTGAGTTGTTGGGCACTGGTGAGGCTGCATTGGATGGGGACTGGTGAGCCTGCATTGGATTGAAAATGTATTGAACCTCTGGACTGAAAATTAATACTGCAACAAAGCTGATTCTGTTATTTTGTATTTTAATGGACGATTCATTTTTAGCTTGTTACTTTTGACTGGAGTCCTGCTTAAAAAAAGACCATAGCCAATTTCAGCCATTCAAACTGTCCCTGAAATTATTCCTCAGTAGACTATCATTATTAAAAGACCAACAATGAGGGGAAATATGCATGACAACACAATGTTAATTTTATATTTAAGAGAACCTGTCAAGATTGTTAACCTCCTTTTTTAAATTGCAAAATGCCTGTCTGGCTGAGGAAGATATGAAAACTCCTACATACTTGATTAGTGACAGCCACGCATGTAGCATTTTCAAAGCTATTTATTTCTCTCATGACAAATAAATTATAATTTTGCAAATAATAATCTCTAGCCTGAATATTTCAATAGATTGTTAAAAAAATTGTATGGGCACTGGTGAGGCTGCATTGATGGGCACTAATCAGGCTGCACTGATGGGCACTGATCAGGCTGCACTAATGGGCACTGGTGAGGCTGCACTGATGGGCACTGGTGAGGCTGCACTGATGGGCACTGATCAGGCTGCACTGATGGGCACTGATCAGGCTGCACTGATGGGCACTGGTGAGGCTGCACTGATGGGCACTGGTGAGGCTGCACTGATGGGCACTGGTGAGGCTGCACTGATGGGCACTGGTGAGGCTGCACTGGATGGGCTCTGATCAGGCTGCATTGATGGGCACTGATCAGGCTGCATTGATGGGCACTGGTGAGGTTGCACTGATAGGCAGAGGTGGGGGACTCGAGTCACATGACTTGACTCGAGTCGGACTCGAGTCACCTGTTTGAGGACTTGCGACTTGCTTGACAAAATTAAATAAATGACTCGACTTGACTTTGACTTGCCACTAATGACTTGCGACTTGACTTTGACTTGAGCTATTTGACTTGCAATGACTTGGCACCACCAGTGTTGTGTCTTGGCCTAGGCAAAATATGCCAAGAAAAAAGCACTAAGCAGTTTTGTTAATGTTGAAAATGAAACAAAACCTTTCCTGAAAACTGACTTTTAACTAATTTTAAGGATGGAAATGGGGTAGATCAGTATTTTGACTTAATTTGTGACTTGACCAAAATAAATGACTTGACTTGACTTGCTTGACTTCTAGCATGGACTCGACTTGACTTGCTTGCTTTTCGCCACAGTGACTTGGGACTTGCTTATGACTTGAAGGTTAAGACTTGAGACTTGCTTGTGACTTGCACATGTGTGACTTACCCCCATGTCTGCTGATAGGCACTGATGAGGCTGCACTGATGGGCACTGGTGTGGCTGCACTGATGGGCACTGGTGAGGCTGTGCTGGATGGGCACTGATCAGGCTGCATTGATGGGCACTGGTAAGGCTGCACTGGTGGGCACTGGTGAGGTTGCACTGATGGGCACTGATCAGGCTGAGCTTTTGGGCACTGGTCAGGCTGAGCTGTTGGGCACTGGTGAGGCTGCATTGGATGGGAACTGATCAGGCTGCACTGATGGGCACTGATCAGGCTGCATTAATGGGCACTGGTGAAGCTGCATTGATGGGCACTAATCAGGCTGCACTATTGGGCACTGACCAGGCTGCATTGATGGGCACTGATCAGGCTGCACTGATGGGCACTGATCAGGCTGCACTGATGGGCACTGATCAGGCTGAGTTGTTGGGCACTGGTGAGGCTGCATTGGATGGGCACTGATCAGGCTGCACTGATGGGGACTGGTGAACCTGCATTGGATGGGCACTAATCAGGCTGCATTGATAGGCACTGGCGAGGCTGCATTGATGGGCACTGGCGAGGCTGCATTGATGGGCACTGGTCAGGCTGCATTGGTGGGCACTGGTCAGGCTGCATTGATGGGCACTGATAGAGCTGCATTGATGGGCACTGATCAGGCTGCACTGATGGGCACTGGTGAGGCTGCATATTGTGCACTGATCAGGCTGCATTGAAAAACCAGATGGACATGGATAGTAAGCTGATTTGGTGGTTCAATGGGCCACTTGCCTGGACTTGCCCCCCAGGCCTAAGGCTGCCAGCCCTCCCCTGGTGCAGAGATATGAGCTCATAATTGTGTTGCTTCTCCTTTCTGGCTGGGGCAGGTCCTGGGCTCGTAGACTGTGGGTTGATTGAATGGTGGCCAGCAGACTGAGGACATTAGCAACAGAAAAAAAAATTACTGCGTATGAAACCTCTGGATTGAAAATGAATACTGCAACAAAGCTGGTTCTGTTATTTTGTGTTTTAATGGCCGATTCATTTTTAGCTTGTTACATTTGGCTGGAGTCCTGCTTAAAAAAGACCATAGCCAATTTCAGCCATTCAAACCGTCCCTGAAATTATTCCTCAGTAGACTATCATTATTAAAACAATGAGGGGAAATATACATGACAACACTGCAAATGTTAATTTTATGTTTAAGAGAACCTGTCAAGATTGTTAAGCTTCTTTTATAAAATGCAAAATGCCTGTCTGGCTGATGAAGATATCAAAACTCCTACATACTTGATTGGTGACCGCCAAGCATATAGCATTTTCAAAGCTATTTATTTCTCTCATGACCAATAAATTATCATTTTTTCAAATAAAACTGCACCATGATGGTGCAAAACACATCTCTAGCCTGAATATTTCAGTAGATTGTTAAAAAAAAATCAATACTTTGTTACACCATCCTCTGAGTTGAAATTAAAGCTATATATGTACAAGAGCACATATTTGTGCACTGAATAAACAGTTGGTCTTTTTAAAAAGGCAACATAAAAAGCACACTAAACCACATAACAATTTGGGTTGCTGTAGTTAGAAATTTGAAAGACTGGTTATTGGTTGCTGTGGGCTACTATACTTTGCTCTTTGCTGTTTGTCTTACTAAATTGGATTTTGTTTTCAATTTTCTTTGTATTTTTTTTCATGACAGAGCACATTTTTTTAAAATCATATTTTTTTATATATGTCTATCTGTCTTATTAGATAGACTAATACCTCTTTCCATCCATTTCCCATCATAACATAATGAGGGATGCAGCACCCCTGTGGTCACTGTTGTATTCATGCTTATATTAGTCATGCACATTCCTCAAAATGAAGAACGCGAGTGTAAACATATTTTTATTGTGCTGCAAAGTATATCAGTGCATTTTAATGGACTTGTTGATGATGCCCATGTATTTGTTTTTAACTATTAATTTTGAAATGAGCAGATGGTTTGTGAGTATCAAATAATTAAAAATAAGAAGAAATAGAAAGTGTCATAAAATGAACCTAATAGCAGAGCAGAGTATTTGTTTTTATTATGATATATTTTTGCATATATATCACTAATGGAAATATAATATAATTGTGTCCTTCAGTATAGCTGTATATTTGTTTAATCAGACATAGCTTAACCAGCATGTTTTCAAGGTTAAATTTTTAAACACATGTGACCACGAGGGTATCTGTGTGATTATGCTGGCTTAGAAAATCTTACATAACATATAATAAGCCCTAGTAAGCATATAGGCACGATGGTCAAGCTATTCACTACAATCAATCCACTAGTCACTTTCATCGGTTTACTGTAGGCAGATAATAATGATTAATGACTGCACTTATGCCCCATGTTTTGCCTTATATAATATGAATAACAAGCTTATTTAGTAAAGAAATACAAAGCAGTGGTAATATAGAAAGTACACAACCAAAGAAAATCATCTTGACTGATACAAGAAGTACAGTAAACTGAAATTTCTTCACCTATTTCACAACTAATCATTATGATATTAGTATTCGACAGGATTTGTATAGCACCAACAGTTTGTACAGTGCTTTTCAAAATTAAATCAAGTTAGACATTACAGTTACAATACAATTCAATACAAGAGGGTTCAGAGGGCCCTGCATGAAATGCCCCGTACACACGGTCGGACTTTGTTCGGACATTCCGACAACAAAATCCTAGGATTTTTTCAGACGGATGTTGGCTCAAACTTGTCTTGCATACACACGGTCACACAAAGTTATCGGAAAATCCGATCGTTCTAAACGCGGTGACGTAAAACACGTACGTCGGGACTATAAACGGGGCAGTGGCCAATAGCTTTCATCTCTTTATTTATTCTGAGCATGCGTAGCACTTTGTCCATCGGATTTGTGTACACACGATCGGAATTTCCGACAACGGATTTTGTTGTCGGAAAATTTTATATCCTGCTCTCAAACTTTGTGTGTCGGAAAATCCGATGGAAAATGTCCGATGGAGTCCACACACGGTCGGAATTTCCGACAACACGCTCCGATCGGACATTTTCCATCGGAAAATCCGACCGTGTGTACGGGGCATTAGAGCTTCCAATCTAAAGAGAAAATCATCTCGAGTCCATGAATGCAGTAACATTGCCTTTTACACTGCACTATTCAAAAAAGACTTACATCCAAAGTTCTTGCCAATTCACATACTGCTGACTTCATATATCCAGGAAATTCACATTATATGACACACGTATGCTGTGGGCAGTGCTATTTACGCATATTAGCTTCCAAATTAATGAAAATATCTATTTTAACAGATAATGCACTATACTCTTAATAATCCTATTACTAAAGAGGTTGGTGAAAAGTATTTACATAACAATTATTTATTGATCCTAGCAAAGGTCCATGTGGTTGTTCAGGTTGCCATGATAGAGAGATATGGGTAGCCTCAAAAGCAGTAAAATAATAAAGAAAAAGTAAACCATTTGTACCATCATCCAGGAACTTAGAGATAAAGCTATCATATGCTTGGTCCCCAACCGAGCCTCCTTAGACAACAGGGGCGATTGGAATATCTCGGTGGTGGTTCTGAATCGGTATGGGGTGATGTTTGGGGATTATTATCTAGGCGATACACATGGATTGTTACCATGCTTTTAATTTGTATTTGATTATTCATTATGTGGTATTCATTTAGTATTAATAAAATTTTTATATCAATTAATTTTTCACATATTTGTCTATACATCTGAATCTACCCTCCTATACTGTACCGAGATAGTCCAAAAGGCCCCTGTTCTCTAAGGAGGCTTGGTTGGGGACCAAGCATCCAACCACTTTATCTCCATGTTCACACGATGCTGAGCACCAAATTACAAAATTTATGATAAATAGCAAATGAGCTAGTGATATACTGCATATATTTTGTTACTGTAATGCAATTTTAAGAAGGTTACTTAGCTGCAAGATGCATACTTTTATTAGTATTTCATCAGTTAAATTATTCACAGTCCAAGCTTTTTTCTTTAATTTTTTATGAACCCAAATATATCTGTTATTTTTTTAATGGAACTGCCAAAGCTGTTTTATTCTATATATTTTCATTGGCAGATTTTTGACATGCCATGATGGGGAATCTCTGATCTCACGTGTACTGGAGAACACAGAAACAGTAAGCTACTTATTGACTGCAATCTGTTTAATCTTCATCTGTTTAACTTTTAGCTTGCACAAAGCTTCTCACCCGTGAGGGCATCGTTTCACTATATCTATACACACATTTTTCTCTTACCGATGTGCAGCAAAAATGCAAGCTGAGATCATTTCAAATAATATTCCTTAATTCCATGAGAAAATACGTGCCCCCCATCCTAAAGGCTTAGCCTGTTCATATTCACATGCCTGGCCACTATTGAAAAGTTCAAGGGTAAAAAAAAATGACACAGTAAGGGATTAAATGATTATTAATTCACTTTAGGTCAGATATTCCTTGGGCTTCCAGGACAGGAAAATCCCACAATGCAAACTTTGCATGTGGCAGACACACATGCGCTAGACAGAAAATATCAGATTTTAAATAAATGAATAATAAAATGAATACATAAAAATCTTTATACAGTATTTATTTTAGACTAGTGTTTTCTGCAAAAAGCAATGTATACTTTTTACTGTGTAGCATAAAATATAGTTTTCGCTAAATTGATTTGTATTTCTAATCAAATATAAATGAAATTATCTTAATATAAATAAAAAATGTTTTAATACTGCTTTGGTACCAGCTAGGTTTTGCAGGCGACACAGTACATGTCATCGCCATAAAAGTTTATTGTATCAGCTGAGATGAATCGGTTTAGCACAACTGAATATTTGTAACGGTGATATTAGAGATCAAATGAAAGACTCACCAGTTAGAGATGGCTGTCTGATGATTCTGTTGAATGGTAAATCTAGATTGAAGAGGTGTGCCAGTGATGTGTGCTGATCATCTTTTCCTACTCAGGCACTGTTATTGTTGTCAGGAGCTTCAGGGCAGACCTGTCAGGGGCTTAGCAGAGGAAGAGGGAGCATCAGCATCAAAAGCAGTTTCATACACAGGGAATCTCTATGAGCTACCTCCCTACACCACACCCTCTGTGCTCGTCTGTCTTTTCCAGCATACAAGTCACCCTGATTATAGAGCATTCACACACCTCCCTCTGTGGCATACACTCCCCTCTGTGACCTGTGGCTCTGCATACAGCAAAAACTCCATCTAATCATCCTCCCCTGCCACATGTTTGCTACCTTACCTGCTGCCGCTATTGCACATGACATAGAGCAGACACCATATGCCTGTCTGTAGCAACAACCCAAACCTGCATTCTAATGCCTAATTTCATTTAGCATCCAAGCATGATCTACTGTTATTTTTATGTCCATCAATAGCAAAAAAAACGAAAAAAAAAATGGTGATTTTAACATGCATGTGAACATTTTCTAAATTGGCTTGGACGGCAAGTGGTTAATAAACATTAGATTCTCAGGCTGCGTCTACGTCATTTTTTTTATTCAGC
Organism: Lithobates septentrionalis; assembly: GCA_037952835.1. Lineage (NCBI taxonomy): Eukaryota > Metazoa > Chordata > Amphibia > Anura > Ranidae > Lithobates > Lithobates septentrionalis. Next base: position 3,653,777 of record JBBDGP010000864.1, on the reverse strand, counting down.
TCAAGTTCAAAGCCTCTGTTATGTTGGAGTCCCCTCTTTTTTTTCTAAATCCCTATCTCGACATAACGCCTGGGATACCGTTTTTCTGATTTTTTTACCTGAACGGATAGAATGATATCAGTTCTGTAATCAAGTACTGAGAGCCCCCCTCCATAGCCCATCTTACGTCAGCACACGGATGGTCGCTTACCACAAGCCAGCTCTTCAGCCGTCATCACCACTGGCACACTGAAGTTACCTTGCTGTGTGCTTTGTTCTTTCCAGCCCTTTCTGTCTCTGGACAGCAGGTCACATTGTGATCCGCGCATAGAATAAACGCTGCAACTGGCAGCTGTTTTGCTGTGTGCAACCCTATAACAAAGTGATAGCTCATGATATCTCTGGTCAGCGTGATTCTTTCAGGCTTTGGGCTAAGAATACTGTAACGGAGATGATAATAGATCAGTTACCATAGCTACAAAGGCGGCATATTTGAGTACCATTTTATATGTAGACAGATGAAATCATCATTTGAAATGTGCTTGCGAAAATAAGTGGAGTGGCTTTTACTTTGATTTTGGAGAGTGCAAATAGACAGGCTTTTATGTTAATAGGTCTTTTGGGGACATTAGCAAAATTAACCCTTTTTGTTACAAGCTGCAGGAGTGGAGGAAGGATCTTTATCGTTCTTGAATTATTATTTAATATTAACTTTATTTTTTTTAATTCTTTAACCATTTAGGACAGATCCTAAACAATGAAAGTCACAGGTAGTCAAAGAGAAAGGAGGGTGGGACTTTAAATGAATTGCGTGAATGCTCAGAAACAAAAATCGATGAACAACTAGGAAAATTTTATTCAATTCATAAAAATGACATGCACAAAATATATATATCAATCATAAATGGAAAGAAATATTGGCAATAATAGCAACAATTATACATGATTATATGAATATAAAAATTCTCCATGGTACACCAATTGGATATTGTTATACAACCATATATTAGAGAGTAAAACATCCAAAGCCTCCAAAGGTTCCAAATAAAAATGAAAAATGCATGACGCTGGTAAAAAACGCGACAATGGTAGCTCTACGCGTTTCGTGGCTGTTGTGCCACTCGTCAGGAGCAAGCGCGTATCTTATCTAGGATAGAAAATATAAATTATAAAAAATTGGTATGGTAAGTATATACATGAGACAAAGGTGGGGTGATAGAAAGCCCCACACAGAGTACATGCTTACGCATTCTGGTTTGTAGGGTGGTGGCAGGGAGCCATATACCGCCCGACCATTGGAGACGCCGCCCCCCGGGAGCTGAGGTGGATGGATCGACGGGGGCAGCCCACAGGGCGCCATCCAGGGCAGGCATGGTCCCCCGAGGCAAAACCTGAAGTGAAAGGTAAGGGTTAGAAGAGAAACTGCAAAACTGCTAGAAAATAAAGAGCGGTGGGAAAGTGAGAATGCCAGGGTGATATAGCCCCAAAAGAAGAAAGTTGAACCCGTGAGGGGATGAAGGGATCTAAGTTGAAACGCCTGGGAAATGCTAAGGATGGAAGAGGGAAAAGACCAAATAACCAGAGGTGAAGATATGAAGAAAAAGAATGGACAAAGCATGAGAGGACATGATAGAAATACCAGGTAGTCAAGCTGTTTAAGGCTGGTCATACATTATACAATTTTTCTTGTACAGTTTTGATTTAGATTTACCAAAACCATATAATAGGAGGTCAGATCTAAACATTTTCAATTTGTATGCAATCAGGCAGGCCCTTGCACTACATGGTTGAAGGTAAATCTAAAGGAAATTGAATAAGAAAATTGTATAATGTATGGCCGGCTTTACATGGAACCTACCTGACACCTTACATGTTATGGAATAACAGTCCTCCTTCAGAGGTTAATTAAGTCAGATGGGTAAAAATTTTCTACAATAGAAGAAAATGTGCAAATAATACAGTTTAGTATCCAATAAGTAACAAAAACAAATTTAACAATAACATAGCAACATAGCAATGATGTGTTGTTTTTGTGTCTCTGAGAATTTCTGGTTAAGGTCAGTCTCCCATCTCTTTAAACATTAGAGACGTGGTTGTTTAGGGGGTGAATTCAAGAGGGAGTGCATTTTGGAGAGGGTTTGAAATATTGGTCCAGTCTCCAAAACAGTATTCCTCAAACGTCGTCAGTGGGCAAGAGAAGGTGTGTGGGTCAGGGATGGAATGTAGGAAATGGTGTAATTGCACAGCCTTCCACAAGGGACATCCATCGACCCAACATCACAAACCTGAAGGCCTGCTCCCATCCCAAGTCTCTCAGGTCTGTATACTCCACATGTTGCAGGCCTGGAGTAAAGTTTGGGTGTCCGAGAATTGGAAAAAGCGGTGAAGTCTTCCAACGTCAAAAGCGTTTGCATAGGTACATGAGTGCTGTGTCTTAACGTGGTCCCAATCAATGGGTGTGATTTCAGTTTCGGAGGTAAGAAGTTGAAGCACCATAGTGCACTTTTCAAAGGGATGGTGGTTTGGGATTGTTCTATTTGTGTCCATAATTTATATGTTCCATTTCATATCTAGTCTAGAACCCTGCCTAAGTGAGTGGACTGATAGTATCTTCGGATGTCTGGTACCGCGAGGCCTCCATTCTGCTTGGGAAGTGACATTTGGGTTTGGTTGAATTAGGGCTTTTTCTGAGCCCAGATGAAGCGGGTAAAGAGGGCTTGCACTTGTTTGAAGAAGGAGGTAGGTATCTGTATGGGGAGGGCTTGGAACAGGTAGAGGTATTTGGGGAGGATACACATTTTAATCAGATTGCATCTGCCAAACTACAAATGCAATCCTTTATGCCAGTTGTCTAATAGGGAGCGGGTCTTAGTTAGCAATGGTGGGATGTTAAGAGTGTATGTGTGTGATATGTCAGACGGGATATATGTTCCTAAGTATTTAGGAGCCAAATTCGCCCATTTAAAGTGGAAGTTTGACTGGATGGTTAGAATGGAGGTGGGAGGGACAGCGACACACATAGCCTCTGATTTAGAGAAGTTTATTTTTAAATTTGAGATGGTTCCATATGTGTCAAATTCCTTCATGAGGCTGGGTAAGGAGATCTTGGGGTTCATTGGGGAAAAGAGTAAATCGTCCACATATGCAGAGACTTTACACTGGGAGTCTCCAACTGGAAGTCCCCGTATGTTAGGGTTCAGTCTTATTTTGCATAGGAAAGGTTCCAGGGAAAGGGCAAAAAGGAGGGGAGACAATGGGCACCCCTGTCTCGTGCCGTTTCCAATAGGGAAAGGTTCAGATAGGAGTCCATTTACTTTCACCTGAGCCGTTGGATTAGAGTAAATCCTGCCTATCCAGCTGAGCATCCGCTCTCCCACACCAATGTGACGGAGGACGGAGAACATAAAGTTCCAGTTCACCCTATCAAATGCTTTTTCGGCATCTGTACTAACAAAAATGCAGGGGGTATTGTTAGCGTTTGCTATGTGGACAAGATTTAGCACGTTGATGGTGTTGTCTCTCGCTTCCCTAGTAGGGATAAAGCCCACTTGGTCTAGATGCGTCAGGAGCAGGAGATGTTGCGCTAAGCGGGTAACTAAAATTTTGGTGAACAACTTCAGGTCAGTATTTAAAAGGGAGACAGGTCTATAACTTCTGCAGGGACCTGGGTATTTCCCTTCTTTGTGGATCAGCGTAATATGCGCTTTTGCAGTGTCTCTGGGGATTGACACCCCCTTGCCTACTTAACCACTTCAGCCCCGGAAGGATTTACCCCCTTCCTGACCAGAGCACTTTTTACAATTTGGCACTGCGTCACTTTAACTGCTAATTGCGCGGTCATGCAATGCTGTACCCAAATTAAATTTGCGTCCTTTTCTTCCCACAAATAGAGCTTTCTTTTGATGTTATTTGATCACCTCTGCGGTTTTTAGTTTTTGCGCTATAAACGGAAAAAGACCGAAAATTTTGAAAAAAAATGACATTTTCTACTTTTTGTTATAAAAAAAATCCAATAAACTCAATTTTAGTTATACATTTAGGCCAAAATGTATTCGGCCACATGTCTTTGGTAAAAAAAACATCAATAAGCGTATATTTATTGGTTTGCGCAAAAGTTCTACAAACTAGGGTACATTTTCTGGAATTTACACAGCTTTTAGTTTATGACTGCCTATGTCATTTCATGAGGTGCTAAAATGGCAGGGCAGTACAACCCCCGCCCCCCAAATGACCCCATTTTGGAAAGTAGACACCCCAAGGAAATTGGTAAGAGGCATGTTGAGCCCATTGAATATTAATTTTTTTGCACCCCAAAATACATTTAGCTGCTTCTCCTGAGTATGGGGATACCACATATGTGGGACTTTTTGGGAGCCTAGCCGCGTACGGGGCCCCGAAAACCAATCACCGCCTTCAGGATTTCTAAGGGCGTAAATTTTTGATTTCACTCCTCACTACCTATCACAGTTTTGAAGGCCATAAAATGCCCAGATGGCACAAACCATACTATACTCACTATACCTCTCAGCAAATAGCTTGGGGTGTCCACTTTCCAAAATAGGGTAATTTGGGGGGTTTTGTGCCACCTGGTCATTCCATGGCCTCCGAAACTGTGATAGGCAGTGAAGAGTGAAATCAAAAATTTACGTCCTTAGAAAGCCCGAAGGCGGTGCTTGGTTTTCGGGGTCCCGTACGCGGCTAGGCTCCCAAAAAGTCTCACACATGTGGTATCCCCATACTTAGGAGAAGCAACAGAATGTATTTTGGGGTGTAATTTCACATATTCCCATGGCATGTTTGAGCAATATATCATTTAGTGACAACTTTGTGCAAAAAAAAAAAAAAAAAAAGTCTTTTTCCCGCAACTTGTGTCACAATATAAAATATTCCATGGACTCGACATGCCTCTCAGCAAATAGCTTGGGGTGTCTACTTTCCAAAATGGGGTCATTTGGGGGGGTTTTGAACTGTCCTGGCATTTTATGCACAACATTTAGAAGCTTATGTCACACATCACCCACTCTTCTAACCACTTGAAGACAAAGCCCTTTCTGATACTTTTTGTTTACATGAAAAAATTATTTTTTTTTGCAAGAAAATTACTTTGAACCCCCAAACATTATATATTTTTTTAAAGCAAATGCCCTACAGATTAAAATGGTGGGTGTTTCATTTTTTTTTCCACACAGTATTTGCGCAGCGATTTTTCAAACGCATTTTTTTTGGAAAAAAACACACTTTTTTAAATTTTAATGCACTAAAACACATTATATTGCCCAAATGTTTGATGAAATAAAAAATATGATCTTAGGCTGAGTACATGGATACCAAACATGACATGCTTTAAAATTGCGTCAAACGTGCAGTGGCAACAAAATAAATACATTTTTAAAAGCATTTAAAAGCCTTTACAGGTTACCACTTTAGATTTACAGAGGAGGTCTACTGCTAAAATTACTGCCCTCGATCTGACCTTTGCGGTGATACCTCACATGCATGGTGCAATTGCTGTTTACATTTTGACACCAGACTGACGCTTGCGTTCGCCTTAGTGCGAGAGCAGGGGGGGACAGGGGTGCTTTTTTTTTTTTTTCCCTTTATTATTTTTTTGCTTTTTTATCTTATTTTTAAACTGTTCCTTTCTTTTTTTTTTTTTTAATCATTTTTATTGTTATCCCAGGGAATGTAAATATCCCCTATGATAGCAATAGGTAGTGACAGGTACTCTTTTTTGAAAAAATTGGGGTCTATTAGACCCTAGATCTCTCCTCTGCCCTCAAAGCATGTGACCACACCAAGATCGGTGTGATAAAATGCTTTCTTAATTTCCCAATGGCGCTGTTTACATCCGGCGAAATCTAAGTCATGAAATGATCGTAGCTTCCGGTTTCTTAGGCCATAGAGATGTTTGGAGCCACTCTGGTCTCTGATCAGCTCTATGGTCAGCTGGCTGAATCACCGGCTGCATTCTCAGGTTCCCTGTTGAGACAGGAGAGCCAGAGAAAAACACGGAAGACGGTGGGGGGGGGATTCCCTCCCACTGCTTGTAAAAGCAGTCTAGAGGCTAATTAGCTGCTAGGATTGCTTTTACATGAAAGCCGACCGCTGGCTGAAAAGAATGATACCAAGATGATACCTAAACCTGCAGGCATCATTCTGGTGTAACCACTCAAAGTCGTGAATTGCGTACCTGAAGACAAAAAAATGGTTAAAAATAAAACACAGTAAACGGTAAAGTATAAAAAATTGCATACCTGAAAAGCAAACGTGATAAAACATAATAACAATAAAACATTGCAGAATAGAATACAGTAAAAAAGAGCAGAACAATAGAGAGAGAATAGAGAGAGAGAGAACAATGAAACGACAACTATTTTTTTTTATTTTATATTTTTTTTGTGTTTTTTTTTACACTTTTTTTTGTAACTGTAACTTTTATAACTGTAACCGGTTCCAGGTTCGGGTCTCTCAAAATGTGATGGCATCTTGGGAGACCCTGTGAAAGTGTGCCTAGTCTGTGCAATGCTGTACCCTACGCTAATATGCAACTAGTGAATGGTAGCGTTCAAAACATTCACCAATGCAAAGACCAGGATTGTCAGGACAGGAGGGACAATAATAGCGGGTGTCACGCCTATATCCGCGCTTGCTGCAGACACGACATCTTTTTTGGGGGGGTTCGTTGGGTAGGGGTACTCGGGAGGACATAAAGAAAATGCCTCTCATGCAGCCGACTGCATTTGGTTGGGGATGTGAATGGGGGAAGTACGGGCGCTGCAGAAGTGGTGGGTTCCCAATTATTTGGATTGGCGAATGCAGCAGGAAGGGCATTATGGGCACGACGGGCCTGTTTGTCTTCTTCTTGGTGGCAGCAGGACACTACTTGTACTTGCCACCTCACCAGCTTGAACTGCACTTATGGGACTCGCCACGTCACCAAGTGTTACTGCAGTGCTGGTTTGACTACGACCGGGGTGTATTAGGCCACTGGTGCTTGCCAGTTCACCAAAACGCTACCAAAAATCTGTTAGCGATCGCAGGGATCAGGCCTGACTCTGCGAACGCTGCAGTTATGCGTTTAGTGTTTTGTAAGTGACAGTGATCGATCGATACTGCACTTGGGTGGGCTGGGCTGGGCCAGGCGGAGGGGCAAAACGCAGGTGCTAGCAGGTATCTGGGCTGATCCCGCTAACACTGCATTTTTGGGAACCCTGAACTGCTGGGGACGCTAGTATAGATCTGATCGGATCAGATATTGATCCGTTCAGATACTATACCACTAAGGGAGGTGTACGGTGCGTGCGTGGGTGTTAGCGGTACTGGCGCTAACCTGACGCTGCTTGGGGCTGGTGCTTGCCAGTTCACCAAAACGCTAACAAAAAACTGTTAGCGATCGCAGGGATCAGGCCGGATTCTGCGGACGCTGCAGTTATGCAGTTAGTGTTTTGTAAGTGACAGTGATCGATCGATCGATCCTGCACTTGGGTGGGGTGGGCTGGGCAGAGGGGCAAAACGCAGGTGCTAGCAGGTATCTGGGCTGATCCCGCTAACACTGCGTTTTTGGTAACCCTAAACTGCTGGGGACGCTAGTATAGATCTGATCGGATCAGATATTGATCAGTTCAGATACTATACCACTAAGGGAGGTGTACGGTGCGTGCGTGGGTGTTAGCAGTACTGGCGCTAACCTGACGCTGCCTGGGGCTGGTGCTTGCCAGTTCACCAAAATGCTACCAAAAAAACTGTTAGCGATCACAGGGATCAGGCCTGACTCTGCGAACGCTGCAGTTATGCGTTTAGTGTTTTGTAAGTGACAGTGATCGATCGATACTGCGCTTGAGTGGGCTGGGCTGGGCTGGGCGGAGGGACAAAACGCAGGTGCTAGCAGGTATCTGGGCTGATTCCGCTAACACTGCGTTTTTGGGAACCCTAAACTGCTGGGGACGCTAGTATAGATCTGATCAGATCAGATATTGATCCGTTCAGATACTTTACCACTAAGGGAGGCGTATGCTGCGTGCGTGGGTGTTAGCGGTACTGGTGCTAATCTGACGCTGCCTGGGGCGACGCATATCACCGCCGGGCGATCAGGGGGCTAAACCTTTATTCGGTAATAAACGGCGGGTGCCCTGACACTATAAAAAATAAACAAACTAACAAGCGTCACCCGTAACGGTTATACGGTGATCAGTGGTGAAAGGGTTAACTAGGGGGCAACCAAGGGGTTAAAACATTTATTAGATAGTATATGGGGGTCCCTGTCGCTATAAAACGCTGACGGCGAACCTAAATATTTACCTCCCTAACTAGCGTCACCAGTGACACTAATACAGCGATCAGAAAAATGATCGCTTAGCGACACTGGCGACGGGGGGTGATCAAGGGGTTAAAACTTTATTAGGGGGGGGGTTAGGGGGGTACCCTAGACCTACAGGGGGCTAACACTAACACTGCCCTACCACACTAACTGTCACAAACTGACACCAATGCAGTAATCAGAAAAAAAAAAAACTGCTTGGTGTCAGTGTGAGGGGGGGGGGATTGGGCGGGGATCGGGGGGTGATGGGGGTTGTAAAGTGTGCCTGGCATGTTCTACTGTGTGTGTAGTGTTGTGCACTCACAGTGAAGTCTTCTCTCCTCGGCGCCGGAACGGAAAATACCGAGCCGAGGAGAGATGACATCATTTCCTTTGCTGCTGTTTAGCATACAGCAGCAGAGGAATGATTCTCATTGGCTGGGAGCGATCGCGAGGGGGGGGGCACGAATGGATGGTCTCCCCCTCACCTCTCATCACTCCCAGACAAAAGCCGACCGCCTTGGGCATCGGACCCCCGCCCGCGGGAAGGCAATCACGTACCAGGTACGTGATTTTGCCTGCCCGTGCCATTCTGCCGCAGTATATCTGCGTGAGGCGGTCGGCAAGTGGTTAAAGAATGTCACCATTCACGGGCAAATAATCGGGAGGAGGGTTTTGTAGTATTGCACGGTATAGCCGTCTGGGCCTGGGGCCTTGCTTGGTTTCATGGTACCAATAGCAAGCTGAAGCTCCTCTAGGGTCCAGGTCCTTGAGGATGGTCCCTGTTTGGTAAGTTGTATAACGAGTGGTAAATGTCTCTGAACTCGTATGAAATTTGCTTCGGTAATGTAACTTTTCCTCCGTCCGGGCATTTAATTTGATGGATGTAGGCTGCTGATTTTTGTTCCTTGACTGATCTGGCTAATAACCTGCCACATTTATTCCCTGACTCATAATTCATCTTTCAGCATATTTGTACTGCTGCTTTAGCTTTGTAGTGTAGTAGGTCTGTAATTTGTTTACGCAGTAGTCCCAGTTCTCTCTCTAATTCTGGTGTGGGGTTATGCTCATGTCGTGATTCCCCTAGGGTGAGTGTGACCAATAGTTTGGATATTTGTGTGTTACATTCTCTCCTAATGCACGCACTGTGTTTAAAAAGTATTCCTCTAAGAACTGTTTTGTGTGCTTCCCAGAGGGATATGGAGTCTCAGTCTTGGGTGTCATTTTCCTGAAAGTATAGGGTTAATTCTTTCATTACATCTGCCAGAACCTCTGGAGTCTGAAGGAGACTCTCATTGAGTCGCCAGAATCTAAAGCCTAGTCGAGTTTCCCCCGTCTAGTGTGTAAGTAAGGGAGAAGGGGTCGTGGTCTGACCAAGTAATATGACCGATCGAGGAATCGGATACAGCATGTAATTTGTTATGGGGAACCCAAAAGAAAAGGAAAAATAAAAAACGAAATGACCAAGGCACACCGAACAGAGTAAACTACAAAATATATAACAAGTGTCCAATGTAGTAATTGCCGCTGGATATAAAGGTGGTGTGTAACCACGTGAATGGGGACCTTTTCTAGGAGGGATTATACACTGTTTACAGGGAGGGTACAGATAGATTGGTGGGATCCCCTACCGGCATTCCCACCATATCTGTCTTTTAGGGGTGGTTGTGTACTATTTTTTCTGTGTTCAGCTTTGCATAGCTTAATAAACTTTTTTGTAGTTTACTCTGTTTGGTGTGCCTTAATCATTTAGTTTTTTATTTTTATTTTTCCTTTTCATATAGAGTTTTTTGATCACACCCCCTTTAATATATGTGGTGAGTACTACTATATTCCTATCCTGACGGGATTCCCATTCTTTCATATTTTTCGGAACCAAAAAGAAGTCTATCCTAGTGTATATTTTGTGTGGTGAGGAGTAAAATATGTAATCTCGCTCTCCTGAGTGTTGCAGTTGCCATATATTGATCAATTGGGCCTTGTGAAGGGAGTTAGCTATCCATTTCCTCTGAGATGCAGGTATCCGATGATGGGAGCAAGGGGACATTAAAATCCCCTCCGAGGGGGGCGTGTCTGAACGAGCAGCAGAGAGGACGTGTGGAGGCTGAGCTCCGTCTAGAGCACAGGAATCCACAGCCATCCTCGCTCATCTGAAGCTTTTAAAGCTTCATCTCGACATCAAAAGAGACTGGCTTTCTTCTGCAGCTGCCCCAGTGAGATATTAATCGCACTTGCCACTATTTTTGATTCTCGGCCTACAGTCAGACCTGAGTCCTGTGCTGCCACCGCCATCTTGGCGCCTGCTTTGGGACCGAAGCCTGCCGCTCTCCTCTCCTGCGGACTGGAGGATACAAGGGACTTCTTCTCCTGGTCAGGCTGCCATCGGATGACACGGAGGGCTCGTGAGATGGCACAATACTGCCTGGAGGACATCGTGAGTGAGGTATGTCAGGTCTGTGCGGTGTATAGCTGCTCGGGAGAGCTCCTGCCATCCTGCGGCACAATCCGTTCTTCTGCACAACAACCCTGCTCCCCACACAGCACCCAAAGTCCACCAGACGGCCGGTGAGCCGATCGGAGCAGATATCACGGCGATTCACAGTGCCTAAGGCCGCTCGGGAGACAGGCCGCGGCTCCGGCCTAGCGGCGGCCATCTTGCTACACCCGGCTGCGGAACCAACGCTTAATCCTGGCCTCACAGACTGCCCTCCACACGGCCTTCCCTTAGGACATTAGCAAGAGCACATCCGCCACCTGTGGCACCCGTCAATACCCCTCCACAGTCGCCGGCAGGTGAACTAGCAGCTCCGGCCCAGTGAACGGCGGCCATCTTGCTGCACCCAGCCGAGGTACCAGTGCTCAATCCTGACCTTCCAGACCACCCTCCACACGGCCTTTCTTCTATACAGCCACCGGAGCCCATCCGCTACCTGTGCCACGCATTTACACCCCTTCTAGGCGGCTTGTAAGCAGAGTATCAATTCCAGGCCTGTGAACGGTGGCCATCTTGCTGCACCCGGCGGCCATCTTGCTACACCCGGCGCTCACCATACTAACTCCTCTACGACCGTTAAGCCACCCCTAGAGGCTGGAGCACCCTGACCAGCCAGACCGTGACCCCCCCCAAGGATGGACAGACTGTTTTTATCCGGTGACAAGTGTTGAAATTGCAACCCGGGGGCGTAGCCTGGACATGGCTGACTAGAGACATGTTTTGGCTGGGCTCCCATCCGTCTCTCCCCTATCCCAGCTATTTCAGTCCATTATTCAGAATATGTACTCCTCTAGAAGGAAGGCAGCAAAGAAAGCCAACAAACCAACTAAATCTACTCCTCAACCTCAGACACCGGGCGAAATTGAAAGAATTTTTGGGCTCTCCTTGCTCGGTTCCCTGGAACTTAAAATGGCGTCAGTGCATGGTGAGCATACTGGGAGACAGACTCCACAAAACTCCCCATCGACTGACATGGAGGCGCTGTTGACAGACACCTATACGGGCTTCCCTGCAGATCTCCGCTCCGACTATGGTGAGCCATCACAACCCCCCTCACGATCTCTCGGAATGGCGGCGGAGCTGCGCTCTCTCCTGCAGGCACTCCCCACTAAGGCAGACATAGCGGCCCTCATAGAGACAGTGGAAACCGCTCACTGTAAAGAAATGAGTGTGATGAAGGCGGAGGTCCAGGCACTCACCACCAGAGAGACAGGGGAGTCCTCCCTAGCAGCCCTGGAGCGGAGAGTGGCAGCTGTAGAAGGGATCCAGGACACTCAGGCGGAAACTCTGCAAGACCAACAGCTCCACATGGAAGAGATGGAGGACCGAAGCCGCAGAAATAACCTGCGGCTGCGGGGACTGCCGGAAGCTACTGGTCCCGAGGACCTGGCGGATACAGCGATCGCCATTTTCCGCAACATACCCGGTGTAGATCTTCCAGATCGAGTGGAAATCGATAGGATTCACCGAACACTGGGCCCTAAACCGACTGATCCTTTGAGACCACGCAATGTAATCAGCAGATTGCACCACTATACACACAAGGAACAAATTTTACGCAAAGTCTGGGAAGCAGAAGACCCAGAATTAGATGGTGTAGCTGTTAAAATATTTCCTGACCTCTCCCGTGCTACTCTACAGAGACAGGCGATCATGAAACCTTTACTGGATCTAGCCCGGCACAGAGGAGCCACATACCGCTGGGGATATCCCCTTTCGGTGACATTCAGGAAGGAACAGAGATTCTTCACATTACGTAAACCAGATGCTTTGCCAGCCCTGTTTTCCTTCCTTGACACGGATCCGATTGATGTGCCTAAATGGCTCGCCCCCCTGCAGCGACCGCCAGGACACATGAATATACCGAGACTGGGGGGGAACCTGCCACCCAGACAACAGAGGAATCGTCGTCGACCCAGAGAGCCATCACAAGAAGATGCACGTGAGTCTTGAAGTATGCATCCCTTAAGACGAATTTGATTCAGGCTGAATAATGCCCAAAGTTTTTGCTTAGATTTCTAATGCCGTCCACCCGACATCACTTGCCCCTCTGTATTGCCAGAGGGAATAGTCATTTTCTGAACCCTACTACCTAGAGAAAGAGGTCATCCTTTACACCGATTAGCAAGACTTCCGTCCTTATCAGTGCAGTGACCACTCATGATTAACCTGTATGATACAATTAAAGCGGTCAATATACTTACAGCTGTAAGCTGGAGAAAGAGACGGGGTATACCCAGGAGGTCTCTTTCAACCACAGGTACTCTCTGAAATAGAGACCTCAGGGGTTTATATCCATCCACTTTAACAGAAGTCTCATGGCTACTCCAGATACTACCCTGGAAACATTTCTCAGAGGACATACTACAGAAACAGGAGAGGGGGTAGTGGAGCTGCCAAGTGTAGAGTTCTCTGTGCCTCCTCCTTTTGTGGAGATCAGTTGAAGCCACATACCATAGAGCCTTGCTCAGATACATTACCTAACGGATCTGTTAATTCCTGTTTAATGGAGACCCGACGAGACTGATCTGAAGACATACTAACTAGGTTTGAAAGACATGCCATCATTTTTGAAGTGGGGTGCACGGTATTGTTATGTTTGGTTTAATTATATCTGTTAAGCTGTTGGGTTTATAGTTTTATCATACCACATTTGCTGAGATGCGGAGTTCTGGGGCTGTGTTAATTTGCTAAACATGACTTGACACCACAGTAAAGGGTCCACTTCTCAGAATGCTCCTGAGAATAGCAGAATGTAAACTCAGTCAGAGAAATGGGGGGTGGTGATCAAGAAACTGGCACATGAATTTCGCAAACACACACCCATTTAAGTTATGTTATTGTTGGTTTACTATTTTACTTATACAGATATACAAGATATTCTTTCTACGCATTCTAGATGTGCTGGGACGGGAGGGAGGACGGGAGACTCACCTTTTTTGAGCCGTGTCCTACCCCTCTCCCAATTAGGTCAGCATATCCTCATGGAGGGCGCTACTCTGCCTTCTGGGAGTCTTATGCAAAGGACAATACCAGAAACATAAAAGGGAGTCGAGTTGAGCGAGACATTAGGCCTTGTCTCTACCTGGTATCCCTCTACTAAATATCTTCTTCCTTTACTTACTTCTCTTTCTCTACTTCTACCCCCCCGCCCTTTTTTTATATATATATTTTTTTCTTTCCTTCTTACCTCAATCCCCGAATCCAACCCCCCCCCCCCTCCCTCCTGCCCCGTAACAACATGGCGTTTAATACAATCAAAGTGATGTCTCTCAATGCAAAGGGGCTTAATACGCCTGAGAAGAGACGCATACTAATAGATGACCTGAAGCGGACTCGCACAAACATAGCCTTTATTCAAGAGACGCACTTTAAAAATAACAAATTACCGTATTTACAATGTAAACTATTCCCGTTAACTTATCACTCTACAAACCCGACCGCCAAATCCAAAGGAGTTTCCATACTAATATCCAGTAAGACTCCATGGCACCTCCTGAGCTCTATGATAGACCCATCAGGGAGATATGTTTTCCTTAAAGGCCTCATAGGTACTGTAAAAGTAACGCTAGCAGCACTATATGCCCCTAATGAGCAGCAGGCCAAATTTATCCGAGACACTTTAGAGAAACTAGACGACTTTAAGGAAGGACAGCTAATTCTGGGAGGAGACTTTAACACCCCACTGATCCCATCTGTAGACACCTCGACTGGTAAAAATCTTCGATCCAACCAAATCAACTCAAACGATTAGCAAAAACATTACACAAATTACAATTAATCAATATCTGGCGCTTACAGCACTCGGGAGAACGCGACTACACATTTTATTCACACTTGCACCAGGTATATACCAGAATAGATTATTTCCTGATCCCACACAGTCAGCTACATGCAGTGGAACAGACCTCCATAGGCAATAGAACGTGGTCTGACCATGCGCCTATCTTCCTGACCTACACTTTGTCGGACATTTCTTCTCCCAGACACCATTTCTGGCGTCTTAATGAAAGTCTCTTGCAAGACCCAGAAGTATTGACAGACGTGACCAGAGCGCTGAATTTATACTTTCAGGAAAACGACCAACCAGACTGTGACCCTGGGATTCTGTGGGAAGCCCACAAAGTAGTTATCAGAGGAATCCTCATCACACATGGTGCAAGAATTAAGCGAGAAAGAAATAAACAACTCTCCCAACTTCTAAAGGATCTCGCTATTTCTGAAGCCAGACACAAACATGCCCCCACGCAGTCCTCGGAGACTGCACTGACAGTTCTTAGATGACAAATCACTGATCTCTTGCTCTATAGAGCTAAGGCGGCCTTACAGTTCTGTCGCAAACAGACATATGAGTCAGGGGATAAATGTGGGAAACTTTTAGCAAAGATGGTTAGAGACCACAAATCATCTACATACATCCCACATATCGTCACGATGAGAGGGAAAAAAGAAGTCCTGCCAGCACTAATCACAAAAGAGTTTAACCATTTTTACTCCAACCTATACAATTTGCCACAAGTAGTTTCCCCCACGCCTGAGATAGAGGACTACATCACATCTTCTCAAATGCCATCCTTTACCCAGGAAATTAAGGAAGATTTAGACTCCCCTATAACTCTGATAGAAATTCAAAAAGCTATAGGGACAATGAAGCCAGGTAAAGCCCCAGGCCCTGACGGTTATACACTGCAATATTATAAAACTATTCTCCCGATATTAGGACCTCATTTAGTCACACTATTCAACAGGGTCGGTGTTGATGGAGCATTTGCTAGAGAAACATTAGGTGCTCATATTTCAGTGATTCATAAGGAAGGAAAAGACCCGGCAGCATGTAGCAGTTACAGACCCATATCGTTATTAAATCTTGATTTAAAGATATTCACTAAAATTCTGGCTATTCGGCTGGCGCAGCACCTTCAGCAAATCATACACCTAGACCAGGTAGGCTTCATCCCGTCTCGGGAGGCCAGAGATAGTACTACAAAGGTGCTAAATCTACTTTATGTCGCTAAGTCTCAGAAAATCCCATGTATTTTTCTCAATACAGATGCTGAAAAAGTGTTTGACCGGGTAAGCTGGCCATTTATGTTTGCGGTGCTCAGACACATAGGCCTGGGGGAGGTGATGCTTAACCGAATAGCCAGAATATATTCGAACCCAACAGCCCGAGTAAAGGCCAATGGAGTCCTATCGGACCCCTTCCCAATAACAAATGGAACGAGACAGGGATGCCCACTTTCCCCGCTCCTATTTGCTCTCTCCCTGGAACCCTTTCTATCCAAAATTAGATTGAACCCCGACATTCAAGGGATATCAATTGGTCTTTTGCAACACAAGATCTCGGCCTATGCAGACGACCTGCTCTTTTCGCTAACCAACCCAGGAGTGTCCCTACCGAATCTACTCGCAGAATTTGAGATATACGGGAAAATATCAAACCTTAAAATAAATTTTTCCAAATCGGAAGCAATGGGGATATCACTACAGGCCCATATTCTTTTGAATTTACAATCGAATTTTAAATTTAAATGGACATCCTCCGCCCTGACTTATTTAGGCACGAAAATACCACCAGATCTATCTCACATCTATGAGAGCAACTCCCCCCCCCCTCCTAGCTAAGACCAGGATATCGCTAGAAAATTGGAATAAAGGGTTACACTCCTGGTTTGGGAGGTGCAATTTACTCAAAATGAGTATACTCCCAAAATTTTTATACCTCTTCCAGGCCCTACCGATCAAGATACCTTCCATATATTTCAAACAAGTACAAGCCCTTTTCACCCGTTTTGTTTGGGCTCATAAAAAGCCTCGCATCCCAAGATCTCAACTATCCATACCAAAACATTATGGCGGTCTAGCGCTACCAGACATAAAGAAGTACTATCAAGCTACACACCTAGGTAGGGTTCTTGATTGGTGCCGTCACAGGGACTCTAAGTTATGGGCACAAATAGAACAACACCAAACCATTATACCTCTACGATCTGCGATATGGTGTAGTGACTCTCTCCCTGCAGAATTGAAATCCCATCCTATCATCGTAAACACTATAAGACAGTGCATTCAAGCTACCTTTTACACCTCTCTAACTACCAAAACATAACCTTTAACCCCGATTCTAGGTAACCCCAAGTTCTTTTCTGGACTCTCCTCTTCACAATTTCAGACCTTGAGAAGATCCAATTGTGTTTTAGCGTCACAATAAATGCAACAAAATAAATGGCCCTCCATTTCAGAATTAATGGACCCAGTAGGTCCGTTTAAACTTCTGTTTTGGGATGCAGCACGAATTCACCACTTTCTCCAGACCTTCCTAAACCCTCAAAGTTACACCAGGCCTTTGATCACGTTTGAAGAATTTTGTAAAGACACAGAGCCATTACCGCAGACCCTATCCAAGATGTACAGCCTATTGAACACCCCACCCCAGCCACCCAGATTACCATGCATTATGAAGTGGGAAACAGACCTCCAACGTACTTTTACAACAGTCCAGAAACAAAACATGATTAGCCTCTCCCTTAAGTCCTCAATATGCACTAAAGTCCAAGAGACAAATCATAAGATCCTGACAAGGTGGTACCTAACACCAAGTCGATTACATATCATTTTCCCTGATACTTCAAAGTATTGCTGGCGTTGTCACCAGGAAGAGGGAACGCTGCTACACATGTTTTGGTCATGTCCTATGTTGACAACTTTCTGGACTGCAGTTCGTACCATTTCCCAAAAATTCACTGACTTTCAAATCCCGAATGACCCGGCCTTTTTTCTACTCCACATTTCTTACATACCAATCAAAACATATAAGAAATCTCTACTGAGACACTTAACAAATGCAGCCAAATCCTATATTCCCATGTTGTGGAAACAGCAATCCCCACCAGCCACAGCAATGTGGTTGAGAAAAGTAGAAGACATAAATAAAATGGAAGACTTGATTATGACAGCTCAAGATAGACAGGAAACCTATCGGAAAACATGGACCCATTGGAATATATTCAAGTATTCAGAAGAGGGTAAATCCCTCCTTAAGAACTAAAACCCTACCATTTCATACTGATCAACAACCTTCAATAATCATTGTACACAGAGATTCACGTATCTGAACGCCTAATACCCCCCCTCCCCCCCCCCCCATCTATTACTTTCTCTCCTATCTCTTTTTTCTCTTCTCTGGTAGCTGCCTCCTGACTAGGGTATTTATACTCTCATATCATACTGGGACTCTAACTCAGAGAAACAAAGATACCCATATAGACATTTAAAGATATGATAATGCTACATGCCTTGATGTATTACATGTACTATTATAATGCAATGTCGGGAGGCTGCGACCCCCTTTTGTTATATACCACTGTGGTATGTTGTGGGCTCTGCCCCTCTCTTTTCTATTGAAAACTAATAAAATATATATTTGAAAAAAAAAAATCCCCTCCGAGGGTTAACTAGCCCTCTGCAAACTCTGTCAATTTGTCTAAGGTTTGTGCGATGAATTTGGCTTGTTGGTCGTTTGGGGCATATAACGTCGCTAAGGTAAGTTGTGTTTCACCTACATGACCTTTTAGGAATACAAAACGTCCCACTAGGTCTATCATTTCCGCCTGATATTTCCATGGTAGTTTGCTGGACAACAATATGGAAACTCCCTTGGATTTAGCTGTAGGGTTAGTGGAGTGGTATGTTAAGGGGAAAAATCTGCTTTTAAGAATAGGTAGTTTGTCATGTTTAAAGGGAGTTTCCTGAATAAAGGCCACGTCAGCATGAGGGCTTTTTAGGTCATTCAAGAGCATGCGTCTCTTTTCAGGGATGTTCAGGCCTTTTGCATTCAGTGACACTATTTTTATGGATTCCATCGTCCTGTCTTTAGAGGGGGGGGTTGAGATTAAAGACTTGAGGGCAGATAAAGGGGGGGGATGGGGGAGCGTTGAAAAAAGAGGGGGTAACGGGGGAGGGGTAGTAGGTGGAAGTTTAGAAAAAAAAGGGGGGGGTAGAAAAGGGAGGGTATCCCTAAACTGAGGGTTACCTCTCAGAGAAAGAACAATAGTGATACCTACTAAGAGTGTAGGCTAGTAAGCTAAAGAATAAGGCACTAAGATGCTGGAACACTCAACAGTACAAAAGCTGGTAATCGAGCGTCGGTCTATGTGGGGGAATGAGAAGGAACAGCCAGTGAGAGGCTCAATGGCCGCCCTCGGTCACCTCGGCTTTGGCATAGAGTTAAACAACATATATTTAATGACTTTTAATATCAACATGCATGCTTATGCTGAAGTTTAGAACAATTATGAACTTCAATAAACAGTTGAGCAGTTACCTTACACAGTATATACTGGGTTAAACAGGTATTAAACTGGTGTTAAACCTAAAAATTCGGCAAACCCCTCCTCTCAGCTTCTGGCAGTGTGTAAGTTAAAGTGTCGGTTTTCGCCCCGTATCCGGAGCCTGGGTGTATAGTATTAAACCTTCCCGAGGTATAATTGGTACCGAGGACAGCAGAGACCCCTTTTATAGTGGGGTCTGACTGTCCCCTTAAGCTCTCCCTCATCTCATACTTAGTGTGGGGATGTAATATAACACTCACCCACCCCCATGGTGACAGCATCAACTCCCATCTCATGAACTATAACCTAACCAAGGGAGAGGTAGTCCCTTAAGGACATAGGTACCAGCCGGTGTTCCGTTGGTACAACACCCTCTCCCAACTCATCTTCCTCCACATGGGGGCACCAGCAATGTCCCCACATTGGAGTCAGCAAGGCACCCCCATAAATCACCCCAGGTCTCTTAAGGGGTGGCGGGTTGCACATCACCTCCCTGCCCATTTCAGAGGTGTCCCTGCGTGAACATCAGGGGCAATCAAAATGAACACGAACTACAAATCCCCTTCCGCCCACCAGTGTTAACGAAGACATATGAGAACACATTTCTGAAAGCATAGATCAATAAGATTGTGTCCAACAACAGCATGGAGAGCAACTTCTGCACAGAGTGAGTAATTAGGGGATATTGATATGCATCTTCCCCGCTGGTGTGTAGTGGGGGAGGGGCCACTCATAGTCTCCACTTCCATGCCCGAGTTTCGTCTGTGCAAATCAAGTCTGAGATCAGGTTTGTCTCAAGAATAAAGGCTCAGGTGGTCCAGTGGCAGCAGCTCATCGCTGGTCCTGACCATAAGGAGAGGATGGCAGTGTCTATGGTGTCCGTGGGCAGAGAGGGTAGTCTCAGTGAGCCCTGCGGGCATCAAGAAGTGTTCTGGATGCGTTCTGTGTGAGCACAGGGGTGGGCAAGGGTAAATGGAATGTACAGGGGAGTTTAGCCTCATGAAGGGGGGGTGACACTCGTGCCAGTAGCGCAGCAAGGGGAATCCACTAGAACAAAAAACTGAGAGGGTGTGTCACCAATCTATGTGATCCAGTATGGTGGGGCAAGGTAGCAACCTGTTGGTTAAGACTCACGTGTCCCGTCCGTTGATGGCGCCCACAATCTCCTGCTGGGACTCTGCAGGCGGGGAAATTGAATACTCCAGTGGATCATGGCGCATGAGCGGTTCGACTGGCGAGGGATGATGGCAAGTAGGGATGAGCTTCGTGTTCGAATCAAACCCATGTTCGATTCGAACATTGGCTGTTCGATCATTCGTCGAATTAAGAACAATATGGGTCGTTCGCGCCAAAATCGTGTGGCGCGTCACGGCCCATAATTTACTGTGGCATTGCAGTGCATTGCTGGCTGATGATTGGCCAAGCATGCACTATGACCTGCATGCTAGGCCAATCACAGCGCCGTCGGTAGAGAGAGCTGTAATTGGCCAAAGCCAGGGTGGCTTTGGCCAATTATGGCTCAGGGGGTTTAGAACACGCCCCACACTATATAAGGCCGCCTGCACGGCGGCCCTGTGTAGTGTGTTCCGGCGTGCTTAGAGAGAGAGAGAGAGACAGTGTCATTTCATTTGAGTTAGCTAGATTAGGCAGGACAGTCAGTGAGTTAGCTGCACTTACAGTGTATTGTGTATATATATGCATCCCAGGTGTTGCATATATATATATATATATATATATATATATATATATATATATATATACACACACTGTATTCAGTTTAGCTAGATCTGTTCCTGTTATCTTCCTACTGACAGGCAGGCTTGTCTTGTTACAGTATTTACAGCTACCTGAAGAAAATTGCTGGTGTTCTTTTGATCCTATTAGTACCACAGTCAGGCAGCTAGACTATTTACAATTAGTTTAGTGTGACCTCTGCACATTGTTCAGCTAAAACTACAAGTTAGTGTAGTGCACAGTGTTCAGCTAAAGCTACAAGTTAGGGTAGTGCTTTCTCCTCACAGTGTTCAGCTAAAGCTACAAGTTAGTTTAGTGTGACCTCTGCACAGTGTTCAGCTAAAGCTACAAGTTAGGGTAGTGCGTCCTCCTCACAGTGTTCAGCTAAAACTACAAGTTAGTGTAGTGCGACCTCTGCACAGTGTTCAGCTAAAGCTAAAAGTTAGTGTAGTGCGTCCTCCTCACAGTGTTCAGCTAAAACTACAAGTTAGTGTAGTGAGACCTCTGCACAGTGTTCAGCTAAAGCTACAAGTTAGTGTAGTGCGTCCTGCTCACAGTGTTCAGCTAAAACTACAAGTTAGTGTAGTGAGACCTCTGCACAGTGTTCAGCTAAAGCTACAAGTTAGTGTAGTGCATCCTGCTCACAGTGTTCAGCTAAAACTACAAGTTTGTGTAGTACGACCTCTACACAGTGTTCAGCTAAAGCTACAAGTTAGTGTAGTGCGTCCTCCTCACAGTGTTCAGCTAAAACTACAAGTTAGTGTAGTGAGACCTCTGCACAGTGTTCAGCTAAAGCTACAAGTTAGGGTAGTGCGTCCTCCTCACAGTGTTCAGCTAAAGCTACAAGTTGGTGTAGTGTGTCCTCCTCACAGTGTTCAGCTAAAACAGTCCAGAAACAAAACATGATTAGCCTCTCCCTTAAGTCCTCAATATGCACTAAAGTCCAAGAGACAAATCATAAGATCCTGACAAGGTGGTACCTAACACCAAGTCGATTACATATCATTTTCCCTGATACTTCAAAGTATTGCTGGCGTTGTCACCAGGAAGAGGGAACGCTGCTACACATGTTTTGGTCATGTCCTATGTTGACAACTTTCTGGACTGCAGTTCATACCATTTCCCAAAAATTCACTGACTTTCCAATCCCGAATGACCCGGCCTTTTTTCTACTCCACATTTCTTCCATACCAATCAAAACATATAAGAAATCTCTACTGAGACACTTAACAAATGCAGCCAAATCCTGTATTCCCATGTTGTGGAAACAGCAATCCCCACCAGCCACAGCAATGTGGTTGAGAAAAGTTGAAGACATAAATAAATTGGAAGACTTGATTATGACAGCTCAAGATAGACAGGAAACCTATCGGAAAACATGGACCCATTGGAATATATTCAAGTATTCAGAAGAGGGTAAATCCCTCCTTAAGAACTAAAACCCTACCATTTCATACTGATCAACAACCTACAATAATCATTGTACACAGAGATTCACGTATCTGAATGCCTAATACCCCCCCTCCCCCCCCTATCTATTACTTTCTCTCCTATCTCTTTTTTCTCTTCTCTGGTAGCTGCCTCCTGACTAGGGTATTTATACTCTCATATCATACTGGGACTCTAACTCAGAGAAACAAAGATACCCATATAGACATTTAAAGATATGATAATGCTACATGCCTTGATGTATTACATGTACTATTATAATGCAATGTCGGGAGGCTGCGACCCCCTTTTGTTATATACCACTGTGGTATGTTGTGGGCTCTGCCCCTCTCTTTTCTATTGAAAACTAATAAAATATATATTTGAAAAAAAAAAAAAATCCCCTCCGAGGGTTAACTAGCCCTCTGCAAACTCCGTCAATTTGTCTAAGGTTTGTGCAATGAATTTGGCTTGTTGGTCGTTTGGGGCATATAACGTCGCTAAGGTAAGTTGTGTTTCACCTACATGACCTTTTAGGAATACAAAACGTCCCACTAGGTCTATCATTTCCGCCTGATATTTCCATGGTAGTTTGCTGGACAACAATATGGAAACTCCCTTGGATTTAGCTGCAGGGTTAGTGGAGTGGTATGTTAAGGGGAAAAATCTGCTTTTAAGAATAGGTAGTTTGCACTGTTTAAAGGGAGTTTCCTGAATAAAGGCCACGTCAGCATGAGGGCTTTTTAGGTCATTCAAGAGCATGCGTCTCTTTTCAGGGATGTTCAGGCCTTTTGCATTCAGTGACACTATTTTTATGGATTCCATCGTCCTGTCTTTAGAGGGGGGGTTGAGATTAAAGACTTGAGGGCAGATAAAGGGGGGGGATAGGGGAGCGTTGAAAAAAGGGGGGGTAAGGGGGGAGGGGTAGTCGAATTGAGAACAATATGGGTCGTTCGCGCCAAAATCGTGTGGCGCGTCACGGCCCATAATTTACTGCGGCATCGCAGTGCATTGCTGGCTGATGATTGGCCAAGCATGCATTATGACCCGCATGCTAGGCCAATCACAGCGCCGTCGGTAGAGAGAGCTGTAATTGTAATAAGCTACAAGTTAGTGTAGTGCGAGCTCTGCACAGTGTTCAGCTAAAGCTACCTGTAGAAGGTTGGTGGTGTTTTCCTGATCCTATCACTACCGAAGGCAGCTAAATAAGCTACAAGTTATGCACAGTGTTCACCTAAAGCTACCTGTAGAAGGTTGGTGGTGTTTTCCGATCCTATCACTACCGCAGGCAGCTAAATAAGCTACAAGTTATGCACAGTGTTCACCTAAAGCTACCTGTAGAAGGTTGGTGGTGTTTTCCTGATCCTATCACTACCGCAGGCAGCTAAATAAGCTACAAGTTATTTTTTGGCGAGCTCTGCACAGTGTTCAGCTAAAGCTACCTGTAGAAGGTTGGTAGTGTTCTCATACTACAGGCAGGCAGTTGATCTTGCTAGCTGCAGTATCAGTACATATATATATATATATATATATCCCAACTTAGTGCAGCTACAGGCCATTAGTATGTCTGGAAGGCCAACAAGGAGAGGCAGACAGCCAATAAAAGAGGGCAAGCAGGCTCTGTGTCTAGAGGCAACAGTGCTGGTCGTGGAGACGGTGCATCCTCATCAGCACGTGGCCGTGGGACACGCTTGGCCTTTTTTTTGGCAGTTGGCCGTGTTGTGCCACAACATGCAGAAGACTTGGTCGAGTGGATGACCAAGCTGTCCTCATCCTCCCCATCCTCTCTCACCCATGCTCAGGGTACTTTATCTGGCAAAGCAGCGGCCTCTTCCCTCGGCTCAATGTCATCAGTGACTCCTTCCCTAGCCCCACCATGTCCTCCTGAGGAGTCCCTCGAACTGTTTGACCACAGTGTTGGGTATATGCTCCAGGAGGATGCCCAGTGTTTGGAAGGCTCTGATGATGATACTGAGCTAGATGAAGGCAGTAACGTGAGCACGGACAGAGGGGGTGCCCAAGAAGGACAGCAATCTGGCAGTCATGCTCCCCCTGCTGCAGCATACTGCCAGGTTTGCTCCAGTGATGAGGAGGGAGGGGATGATGAGGTCACTCACTCAATGTGGGTGCCTGATAGGAGAGAGGAGGAGGAGGAGGAGGAGGCACATCACCAACGAGGCAGAATGCCCTCCAGGGGCCAGCCTAAGGGCAGCACACTGACTGCATCACACCCCAAAGCTCCGCATGTGCAGGGCGCTGCAGTCTCTGCGTGTTATTCAAAAAGTTCTTTGGTGTGGGCCTTTTTTGAGACGAGTGCATCAGATCGCACCCCTGCTATTTGCAACATATGTCTCAAGCGTATCTCGCATGGCCAAAACATCTCCCGCTTGGGCACCACATGCTTGACCAGACATATGTTGACCTGCCATGCAGTTCGTTGGCAAGCGTATCTAAAAGACCCACACCAAAGAACAAAGAGGACCTCTCCTTGCTCCTCATCAGCTGAGATCTCCAACCCCACTATACCTTCAGTCCTCTCTGAGACCTGCACTGAGAGGAATAAAGGTGTAGAATTAGGTGTGTCACAGCCAAGTACTTGTGGGCAATCTGCTTTCGGTACACTGACGTCAGATTGTACCAGGCAAATTTCCCTGCCCCAGCTGCTGCACCGCCGAAAGAAGTTCGCTCCCAGCCATCCACATGCCCAGCGGTTGAATGCTAGCTTGGCAAAATTGCTAGCACTTCAACTGCTGCCTTTTCAGTTGGTAGACTCTGCCCCCTTTCTCACGGAAGGCGTGAGGAAGGCAATGTCTTGGCCTCGCTGGACAGGGTGGTCAGTGGTAAGGTGCATATTACCGCTGACTCATGGTCCAGCAGGCATGGACAGGGACATTACCTAAGTTTTACCGCGCATTGGGTGACTCTGCTGGCAGCTGGGAAGAATGCAGGACAAGGTGCAGTAGTGTTGGAGGTTGTTCCGCCACCACACCTTCAAAATTCCACTACTGATTGTGGCACACCTCTCTCCTCCACCCCCTCCTCTTCTTCTTCCTCCATGGCCTCTTCCTGTGATTTGTCCTCTGAACCAGCGGTGCTCCGCAGGCGTTCAAGGGGCTACGCAAGTACGCAGGCCAAAAGATGCCATGCGGTGCTTGAGCTGGTGTGCTTGGGGGACAGGAGCCACACTGGGGTAGAGGTTCTGTCAGCTCTGCAGGGGCAGGTTCAGAGGTGGTTGATGCCACGCCAACTTAAGGTAGAAATGGTGGTTTGCGACAATGGCACCAACCTCCTCTCTGCCCTCCAACAGGGACAAATGACCCATGTGCCCTGTTTGGCTCACGTCCTTAACTTGGTGGTTCCTGGGCAGGTACCCGGGCTTACAGGATGTCCTGAGGCAGGCCAGGAAAGTCTGTGTGCATTTCCGCCGGTCATATAATGCCAGTGCTCGGCTGGCGGACCTCCAAAAAGAGTTTAACCTGCCCAAGAACCACCTAATCTGTGACATGCCCACCAGGTGGAACTCAACGTTGGCCATGCTGCAGCGGCTGCACACGCAGCAGAGGGCCATCAATGAGTACCTGTGCGACTATGGCACCAGGTCAGGGTCAGGGGAGCTTGGGTTTTTTTCCCCACGCCAGTGGGCCATGATCAGGGATGCATGCACTGTCCTGTCACCTTTTGAGGAGGCCACAAGGATGGTGAGCAGTGACAGTGCATGCATCAATGACACTGTCCCCCTTGTCCACCTGTTGGAGCACACGCTGCATGGAATAATGGACAGGGCACTTGAGGCAGAACAGCTGAACTCCTCTATGTGAGAGAACTGAAAGGGATACATCCTAAACACTGGTGGCCACTAAATAGGAGGTAATGAGGAGGGGGAGGGGTGCTCCAGCCCAAAAGACCTGGTCAGGGCCTATTACAATATACAAGAACATATTTGGGGGGCACACCATACAATGCGTTTAAATTCAAGATGGTGCTGCTATAAGACCTACAAACAGTACAAAATATTTTACAGCGCACACATACAAGAATGACATTTCCTGCAGGGCTAGTTAAAAACACTTGAACATATTCAAAAAATTCAAAAAATACGGGGGTTTGGTCACACAATATGGTCATATAGTGCTAAGCCCACTTACTGCGACAAAGTACCCCGAATTAGTGGGTCCTACACTAATAATAGAATGGAAGATCCTTTGTCTCAACCATGGGAGCTGAACTCCTCTATGTGGGAGAACTGAAAGGGATACATCCTAAACACTGGTGGCCACTAAATAGGAGGTAATGAGGAGGGGGAGGGGTGCTCCAGCCCAAAAGACCTGGTCAGGGCCTATTACAATATACAAGAACATATTTGGGGGCACACCATACAATGCGTTTAAATTCAACATGGTGCTGCTATAAGACCTACAAACAGTACAATATATTTTACAGCGCACACATACAAGAATGACATTTCCTGCAGGGCTAGTTAACCACTTGCTGACCGCCTAACGCATATATACGTGAGCAGAATGGCACGGGCAGGCAGAATCACGTACCCATACGTGATTACCTTCCCGCGGGTGGGGGGTCCGATCGGACCCCCCCCCCCGGTGCCAGCGGCAGTCGGCATTTGTCTGGGAGCGTTGAGAGGCGAGGGGGAGGCCATCCGATCGCGGCTCCCCCCTTGCGATCGCTCCCAGCCAATGAGAAACATCCCCTGCCTGTGTATAGTACACACAAGCAGAGGATGTGATGTCATCTCTCCTCGGCTCGGCAGTTTCCGTTCCGGCGCCGAGGAGAGAAGACTTCACAGTGAGTGAACACACACACACACAGTAGAACATGCCAGGCACACAAAACACCCCCGATCCCCCCCCGATCGCCCCCCGATCGCCCCCCGATCACCCCCCAATCACCCCTCCCCCCCCTATGTCACACTGACACCAAGCAGTATTTTTTATTTTTTTTCTGATTGCTGCATGGTGTCAGTTTGTGACAGTTAGAAGTGGTAGGGCAGTTAGTGTTAGCCCCCTGTAGGTCTAGGATACCCCCCTAACCCCCCCTAATAAAGTTTTAACCCCTTGATCAACCCCTGTCGCCAGTGTCGCTAAGCGATCATTTTTCTGATCGCTGTATTAGTGTCACTGGTGACGTTAGTTAGGGACGTAAATATTTAGGTTCGCCGTCAGCGTTTTATAGCGACAGGGACCCCCATATACTATCTAATAAATGTTTTAACCCCTTGATTGCCCCCTAGTTAACCCTTTCACCACTGATCACCGTATAACCGTTACGGGTGACGCTGGTTAGTTCGTTTATTTTTTATAGTGTCAGGGCACCCGCCGTTTATTACCGAATAAAGGTTTAGCCCCCTGATCGCCCGGCGGTGATATGCGTCGCCCCAGGCAGTGTCACATTAGCGCCAGTATCACTAACACCCACGCACGCAGCATACGCCTCCCTTAGTGGTATAGTATCTGTACGGATCAATATCTGATCCGATCAGATCTATACTAGCATCCCCAGCAGTTTAGGGTTCCCAAAAACGCAGTGTTAGCGGGATCAGCCCAGATACCTGCTAGCACCTGCGTTTTGCCCCTCCGCCCAGCCCAGCCCACCCAAGTGCAGTATCGATCGATCACTGTCACTTACAAAACACTAAACGCATAACTGCAGCGTTCGCAGAGTCAGGCCTGATCCCTGCGATCGCTAACAGTTTTCTTGGTAGCGTTTTGGTGAACTGGCAAGCACCAGCCCCAAGCAGCATCAGGTTAGCGCCAGTACCGCTAACACCCACGCACGCAGCATACACCTCCCTAGGTGGTATAGTATTTGATCGGATCAATATCTGATCCGATCAGATCTATACTGGCGTCCCCAGCAGTTTAGGGTTCCCAAAAACGCAGTGTTAGCGGGATCAGCCCAGATACCTGCTAGCACCTGCGTTTTGCTCCTCCGCCCGGCCCAGCCCAGCCCACCCAAGTGCAGTATCGATCGATCACTGTCACTTATATAACACTAAACGCATAACTGCAGCGTTCGCAGAGTCAGGCCTGATCCCTGAGATTGCTAACAGTTTTTTTGGTAGCGTTTTGGTGAACTGGCAAGCACCAGCCCCAGGCAGCGTCAGGTTAGTGCCAGTACCGCTAACACCCACGCACGCAGCGTACACCTCCCTTAGTGGTATAGTATCTGAACAGATCAATATCTGATCCGATCAGATCTATACTGGCGTCCCCAGCAGTTTAGGGTTCCCAAAAACGCAGTGTTAGCGGGATCAGCCCAGATACCTGCTAGCACCTGCGTTTTGCCCCTCCGCCTGGCCCGGCCCACCCAAGTGCAGTATCGATCGATCACTGTCACTTACAAAACACTAAACGCATAACTGCAGCGTTCACAGAGTCAGGCCTGATCCCTGCGATCGCTAACAGTTTTTTTGGTAGCGTTTTGGTGAACTGGCAAGCGCCAGCGGCCTAGTACACCCCGGTCGTAGTCAAACCAGCACTGCAGTAACACTTGGTGACGTGGCGAGTCCCATAAGTGCAGTTCAAGCTGGTGAGGTGGCAAGCACAAGTAGTGTCCCGCTGCCACCAAAAAGACAAACACAGGCCCATCGTGCCCATAATGCCCTTCCTGCTGCATTCGCCAATCCTAATTGGGAACCCACCGCTTCTGCAGCACCCGTACTTCCCCCATTCACATCCCCAACCAAATGCAGTCGGCTGCATGAGAGGCATTTTTATGTCCTCCCGAGTACCCCTACCCTACAAACCCCCTCAAAAAAGATGTTGTGTCTGCATCAAGCGCGGATATAGGCGTGAAACCTGCTATTATTGTCCCTCCTGTCCTGACAATCCTGGTCTTTGCATTGGTGAATGTTTTGAACGCTACCATTCACTAGTTGAGTATTAGCGTAGGGTACAGCATTCCACAGACTAGGCGCACTTTCACAGGGTCTCCCAGGATGCCATCGCATTTTGAGAGACCGGAACCTGGAACCGGTTACAGTTATAAAAGTTACAGTTACAAAAAAAAGTATAAAAAAAACAAAAAAACAACACAAACAAAAATATAAAATAAAAAAAAATAGTTGTTGTTTTATTGTTCACTCTCTCTCTATTCTCTCTATTGTTCTGCTCTTTTTTACTGTATTCTATTCTGCAATGTTTTATTGTTATTATGTTTTTATCATGTTTGCTTATCAGGTATGCAATTTTTTTTTTTTTCCAAATAACGTTTTTTATTATTATTTCGTTTTTGCAATACATTATGCATTAACAAATGGTGAATGTAACAGTAGTACAAAAGTGCAAATTTTCTGTATAGAGTGCTGACATTCAATTGCTATGTTCCAATTTTTAAGCTTATAACTTTAACGTGGTTGTGGAATCACAACCTAGTTCTCTGCAAATTATTGAAATCGCAGATGCACATGGTATAGAAAAGTAGAAGGGGATAGTAGGGAAAGAGGAAAGTAGAAGGGGGGGTATAGTAGGTATATCAACGGTGGTGTTACCTGATCATGGTGGGTCCTCCCGGAGGTGCCATAGCTCCCAGACCCTGTTATGTGCCTCCAGTCTATCCTGTAGTCTGGCCGTCATCTTCTCCATCACCTCTATATCCTTTATTCTAGCATATAGATCCTCAGCAGAGGGGGGGGAGGGGCGTTTCCAGTGTAGTGCTATGAGGCATCTTGCCGCCGTTAGTATATGGCGTACTAGTTTTTTGTATGGGGTGGGAAGTTTAAGTGGCGATAGGCCTAATAGGAAGAATTTTGGGGACGCCTGGACTTGCGTGTCTAGGAGGCGTGCCAGTAGTTGTTCGACTGTGGACTAATAGGGAGTTAACAGTGGACAGCTCCAATATATATGTATGAAGGTGCCCCTTGCTCCCTGGAATCTCCAGCATCTATCGGAACTATTGGGGAAGATGGCATGGAGAACCTCTGGGGTCATGTACCACAACAGAAGGATTTTATATGAGTTTTCTTTGTATAAGGAACACAGTGAACTCTTTGCTGTCTGATTCCATATGATCTGCCATTGTGAAGTAGGGAGTTCCTCACCGAGGATCCTCTCCCATTTGGTCATGTATAGGTGTTTACCCTGGCCATCCTTAGAGAAGACGTTCAGGATCTTATATATGCTCGATATAAGCCCCCTCTGGGTATTACCTGCCAATATAGTAGTTTCAAACGGTGATGGTGGTGAGAATTGTAGGGTGGGAGTTATGGTGAGTGCATAATGCCGAATTTGTAAATATCCGTAAAATGCCTGTCTAGGGAGATCATGTTTGTTTTGTAGCTCGGCAAACGGCAGTAGTTTCCTAGTCCTAGGGTCCACCAGGTCCCCAAAGTGGAATAGATTCCGGGACGTCCAGGGATGTGACATTTGGTGAGTTAGGCTATCTGGCACTTTGGGGTTACAGATGAAAGAGGTCAGAAGCGATTTATCTGATGGAAGATCGTGTTTAGAGGCTAGGGTACGCCACGTCCGTCTCAAAAGGGACATGGGGCCCAGCATACGTTCAGGGGCTACATCCGCATTCACACTCCACAACAGGTTATTTGGATGTATGGGAGCAAGCCATAATTTTTCAATTTCTGTCCACTTGTTGTAAGATTTGTGGGTGTACCATGAGGCTATTGCTCGCAATTGCGCTGCGTAATAATATTTGGTAATATTAGGGAATGCTAGTCCTCCCTCATTGCGCGATGCCATCAACACCGATCCCGGAGCTCTGTGTCTTTTGTAATTCCATGTATAATGTAGTAGGTCGGATTGGAGTTTTTTCAGTTGGGATATTGGAATTGGTATGGGTAGTGTTTGGAAGAGGTATAGAAGCCTCGGGAGGATATTCATTTTTATTGAAGCTATTCGGCCTAGTAGTGAGATGTGGTGCTTTTTCCATTGAGTCAGTGAGGATCTTATGGATTGGAACAGTGGTGGAAAGTTTTCTTGGTAGAGCGTATTAAAGTTAGGCGTAATACATGTACCTAGATACTTCAGGGAGGTTGTCTTCCATGTGAATGGGAAATTTGATTTTAAAAGTGAGACCTCCGTGGGAGGGATATTGATGGGAAGGGCCTCCGATTTTGATGCGTTTATCTTATACCCTGAGAGAGCACGGAAGCGATCTAGTTCTGTTTGCAATATCGGGAGGGTAGTGTGAGGTTGAGTTAGTGTGAGTATGATATCGTCCGCAAAAAGGGAGATCTTAAACTCCCTTCCTCTAACCGATATTCCCCGTATGTCCGGGTTGTGCCTAATGGATGCGGCAAGGGGTTCAACGCATAGTGCAAATAGCAGGGGGGAAAGCGGACACCCTTGCCTGGTCCCATTTGCCACTGAAAATACCGGGGATAGTGCAAAGGGAGTTCTGACTTGGGATGACGGGCAGGTGTACAAATGGTGTCTGATGGCTTGTAAGAAGGGGCCCCGAAATCCCATGTATTTTAAGGTGGCAAAAAGAAACGGCCATCCCAGGCGATCAAACGCTTTTTCTGCGTCTAAGCTTAGTAGGAGGGCTGCTTGGTGCTCTCTATTCGCCACCTCCACTAGGTCTATAACCTTTCTGGTATTGTCGCCGGCCTGTCGGAGTGGGACGAACCCCACCTGGTCTTTATGGACCAAGGAGGGGAGAATCTGGTTCAGGCGGTTGGAGAGTAGTTTGGTGAAAATCTTAAGGTCAGAGTTCAGTAATGCAATGGGTCTGTAACTTGCGCAAAGGGAAGGGTCTTTGTCTGGTTTAGGAATTAAAGTTATGAAAGAGCGTTGCATGTCTGGGGGTATGGTGGCATCGTGAAGAAAGGTGTGGAAGACCTTGCGCATATGCGGGAGCAGTATGGGAAGAAACGTCTTGTAGTATTCGTATGGGAATCCGTCTGGTCCCGGGTCTTTATGAGATGGTAGGGATTTAATGGTCATCTCTATTTCCTCATCTGTAATCTGTGTGTTTAGTGTCAACAGGTCAGAGGGTGTTAAGTGGGGAATTCCACTGCGTTCCAAGTATGTTCGTATTTTGTGGGATAAGTCTGGCGAAGGGGGATTACTAGGTATATCTGGGTTATTGTATAAGTGTTTATAAAAGTCTGCAAAGACATGAGCAATCTCTTTAGGATGAGAGACTATGTGCCCCAATGTGTTTTTAATCTGATGTGGTGTCTGCATGTGGAATTTGTCACGTAATTTGTTAGCTAAGAGGGAGTGTGCTTTGTTTCCCTTGTCGTAGAATACTTGCTTCAGTCTTATCAGTGCTTTTTCTACCTGGCCTAGGGCAAATTCCTTTAAAATTGAGCGAAGTCTGACAACCTTCCGAAGGATGGGTATGGAGGGGGTAACTTGAAGTTTACGTTCGGCCAACCTAAGATCCTGTTCAGTTTTAGTCTTTGTAGCTAGGGAGTCTTTTTTCATAGCGGAGGATAAGGCTATACACTTACCGCGTAGGACCGCCTTATGGGCTTCCCAGAGGGTGGTTGGCGATATATCCGGGGTATTATTTTCTATGAAGTAATGTTTTAGGGTGGTATGTAGTTCAACTTGGGAGAGGAGATGTTGGAGAAGAAATGTGTTAAGCCTCCAGTTATAGGATTTACGGGTGGGATTATCCAGTTCTAGTTCTAGTAGGATAGGGGCATGGTCTGACCATGAGATAGGGAGTATTTGGGCTGTTCGTGTAAGTTTAAGTGTATGATTGTTAACAAAGAAGTAGTCTATGCGGGAGTGTGTACGGTGGGGGGCGGAGTAAAATGTAAACTGCCGATCACCTGGGTGAAGGACCCTCCAGGCATCAAAGAGCGCATAACGTCTGGAGATTTGTCTAAACAGTCTAGAGTCCCGGAGGACACCTGGTGGAGATACCCGGGGGCCCACCACCTGACGATCGACAGTTGCTGATTGAGTGAGATTAAAATCTCCCCCCACCACCAAAACCCCAGGGTCTGATTTGAAGATGCGTGTGTATACTTTAGAAAGAAAATTATATTGTTTGGTGTTAGGTGCGTATAAAGCACACAACGTAATAGGTTGTGTATGCCAGTGTCCGTGTAGAATAACAAAGTGGCCCCCTGGATCAGAGTAATGGTTCGCGCATATGAAGGGGATACCCTTTTTGAGTAGTATGGCCACTCCTGCTTTTTTTTGAGTGCTAGATGAGAGATACACCTGTGGAAAATATCTGGAAGCGAATGCGAACGAGCCCTCTTTATTAAAATGTGTCTCCTGTACTAGTATAATATCAGCTCCTGATTGTCTGAACTCCCGCAGCGCCAGATGCCTTTTTCTGTTGGAGTTCAGGCCATGGACATTTAAGGATAGTAACTTTGCCATCTATTTACGTGTGGACAGGTGTATGTTTGCTTACCCAGTGATGATGCACCAGGGCCTGAGGTCAAAAACCCGGGGCCGGCACCCTCCGGGAGGAGACCAGGACCATTCACCCGCACCGCTGCATGAACTTGATTCCTACAAAGAGGGGGAGAGAGGAAAAAAAGTTGGGGAGGAAAAAGATGGTTAAGTAATACCAAGTGAAAACAAAACGCACACATTGTCAAACTGTAAATGGCCAACAGGCCTAGGTTACACGGAGTTCCCGGTGTCCGCCCGCCGC
Source organism: Lithobates septentrionalis (assembly GCA_037952835.1). Lineage (NCBI taxonomy): Eukaryota > Metazoa > Chordata > Amphibia > Anura > Ranidae > Lithobates > Lithobates septentrionalis. The sequence goes on along the minus strand of JBBDGP010000864.1, from coordinate 3,619,918 downwards.
CAGCCCGATTGGGGTGGCAGGGGGGGGCCACCAGGGGGTCCGCAGCCAATAAGGTGGTATAAACCATTTGTGTAAATCCCCTGAACTAGAAATCGGGGGTGGGGGTGGGAAGTGAACGGTAGAGTATCTACTCTTTCGGAGCCCGATCTTAGCAAGCCCTTAGTAGCAGTGTGAGCTGTGGCTTAGGGGCAATTTGGGGGGTACTGAACTAGTATGTCTGACCAACTTTTGAGTCCCGAGCAGGAAAAGTCATCATGACGATGTAGGCATATCTTGTAAGAAGGAGTGTGGACTATATTAGGACAATGATACTGATCAGTTCCTGTGTTTGGCAGGTTTGCGGGGTGCTTCTGGGTTTCGGGGCCGGTGAGAGGAGGGTACTTTCTGCCAGACTGTAGGTGGTGACGGGGGGATAGCCACTAGGTCCCATTCTGGTAGCTGTGGGGGTTGAATCTCCAGGGTGTTGCAGAAGACACGGAGGTCTTCCGGGTATCTCAAGACCGCAGAAGTTCCTTGTTGTTTTGCAGTGAGAGTGAAGGGGAAGCCCCATCTGTAAGGAATTGCTTTGGATTGCAGTATTTGCAATAAGGGTTGTAGTAGTCTGCGCTTTTGCAGAGTGATCCAGGACAGATCAGGGTACAGCTGAATTTGGGTTCCTTCGAAGAGGATTTTACGTGCGATACGAGCTTGTTTCATGATGGACTCTTTAAGAGGATAGGAGGTGATTCTGCATATAACATCTCTCGGTTTCGATGCAGGTCCTTTGGGTCGCAGGGGGTTCGCCCAGTAAATTGTTAAAGATGGATTGCAGGGTGATTTGTAAGTCTTCGTTGCCCTCTGGTTCTGGGATCCCTCTCACTCGGATATTGTTGCGGCGCCCCCTATTGTCCAAGTCCTCCATGTGTCTTTGCATGTCTCTGAGGAGAGAGCGGTGTTCCGCTCCTTGCAACTGTGTTCTGTGGATTGCTATTTTAGTTTCTTGGATCTCTTCTTCCGCCATTTCCACTCTATCCGCTAGATGTTTGAGTCCCGTTTGAAGAACCTGGATTTCTGTGCGACATGTTGACTTTACATCCTCTATGAGTTGTTTAAAGTCCTCTTTGGTGGGCATCGCCTGGAAATATGTGTGCCATGGAGATGGCATATGTTGGTCTTGTCTAGGGCCCAGGTGATGGCTCGGCGAGGCTGGGGGTGGAGAGCGTGGGCTAAGCGAACCCGCTTCAGATGATCTGTGTGACCCGGGTGCTGGGGGTTCCCACGGCTCAGACCACATCAAGGCCTGTGGTAGCTGGGGGGGTCTCTCTGGATGGGAGTCCGTAGAGGAGCATGGAGGGGTGCTGGCTTTTTGTGCATACGTAGGGTTAATGGAAGGCAGCCGTTTAGAGACGCTAGTGTCCCTGGATCTGGAGAGTCTTTGCGTCTTAGGTGGGGGGGAGGATGCCATGGCCCACAGTGTCCCATCTTCCTCTCCCTGCACATGATGCAGCTCCACTGGGGGATGAGCAGGGCCTGGTAATGGAGGGAAGTCCTGGGATAGGACCGAGGGTGTTGGGGACAGAGATGGCTGTTCCTGGAGGTAGGGGTCTGAGGCCGCCCTCAGCAGCCTCGGAAATGCCGCCGAGCACTGGGTGTAGTGCTGTGAGGGGATGGGCGGCTCGGATGGCTGCGGCGCACGTGTCTGCCAGGCCTGGGGATCGGGGAGGGTGGATGGACTCACCGCTCCTGTGTGTGTGGCTGAGGGTGCCTGACCTGTCGCCGCTGGAGAGGGATCCGCAAGGCATCGCTGCTGTGTGAGCTGTGGCGGCTGGTCCCGTGGAGACGTCTGTCCTCCATGTGCCTGTGTGATCGGCGCCATCTTGTCTCCTCCGGCCGGAGATCCTTCTGAGTGTAGAAAGAAGGTACGGAGGTCTGCGGAGGTCCCCGGAGGGGGTTGGGATGTGCCCCTGTGTTTTGAGGATCTGCCCATGTGGGAGTTGTGGGAGTTGTTGTTTGTCCCCCAAATTGCCTATATTGTTGCGGGCTGCTGGAGCTAAGGGATCAAGCGTCCATCGAGGTCGGCTTCCGGTCACGCCCTGCAATTTTTTATACTTTACCGTTTACTGTGCTTTATTGTTAACCATTTTTGTCTTCAGGTACGCCATTCGCGACTTTGAGTGGTTATACCAGAATAATGTTTGCAGGTTTAGGTATCATCTTGGTATCATTCTTTTCAGCCAGCAGTCGGCTTTCATGTAAAAGCAATCCTAGCGGCTAATTAGCCTCTAGACTGCTTTTACAAGCAGTGGGAGGGAATGCCCCCCCCCCCACCGTCTTCCGTGTTTTTCTCTGGCTCTCCTGTCTCAACAGGGAACCTGAGAATGCAGCCGGTGATTAAGCCAGCTAACCATAGAGCTGATCAGAGACCAGAGTGGCTCCAAACATCTCTATGGCCTAAGAAACCGGAAGCTACGAGCATTTTATGACTTCGATTTCGCCGGATGTAAACAGCACCATTGGGAAATTGGGAAAGCATTTTATCACACCGATCTTGGTGTGGTCAGATGCTTTGAGGGCAGAGGAGAAATCTAGGGTCTAATAGACCCCAGTTTTTTCAAAAAAGAGTACCTGTCACTACCTATTGCTATCATAGGGGATATTTACATTCCTTGAGATAACAATAAAAATGATTTTAAAAAAAATGAAAGGAACAGTTTAAAAATAAGATAAAAGCAAAAAAATAATAAAGAGAAAAAAAAAAAAAAAAAGCACCCCTGTCCCCCCTGCTCTCGCGCTAAGGCAAACGCAAGCGCCGGTCTGGCATCAAATGTAAACAGCAATTGCACCATGCATGTGAGGTATCACCGCGAAGGTCAGATTGAGATCAGTAATTTTAGCAGTAGACCTCCTCTGTAAATCTAAAGTGGTAACCTGTAAGGACTTTTAAAGGCTTTTAAAAATGTATTTAGTTTGTCGCTACTGCACGTTTGTGCGCAATTTTAAAGCATGTCATGTTTGGTATCCATGTACTCGGCCTAAGATCATATTTTTTATGTCATCAAACATTTGGGCAATATAGTGTGTTTTAGTGCATTAAAATGTAAAAAAGTGTGTTTTTTCCCCAAAAAATGCGTTTGAAAAATCGCTGCGCAAATACTGTGTGAAAAAAAAAAATGAAACACCCACCATTTTAATCTGTAGGGCATTTGCTTTAAAAAAATATATAATGTGTGGGGGTTCAAAGTAATTTTCTTGCAAAAAAAAATAATTTTTTCATGTAATCAAAAAGTGTCAGAAAGGGCTTTGTCTTCAAGTGGTTAGAAGAGTGGGTGATGTGTGACATAAGCTTCTAAATGTTGTGCATAAAATGCCAGGACAGTTCAAACCCCCCCAAATGACCCCACTTTGGAAAGTAGACACCCCAAGCTATTTGCTGAGAGGCATGTTGAGTCCATGGAATATTTTATATTGTGACACAAGTTGCGAGAAAGAGACAATTTTTTTTTTTGCACAAAGTTGTCACTAAATGATATATTGCTCAAACATGCCATGGGAATATGTGAAATTACACCCAAAAATACATTCTGTTGCTTCTCCTGAGTATGGGGATACCACGTGTGGGACTTTTTGGGAGCCTAGCCGCGCACGGGACCCCGAAAACCAAGCACCGCCTTCAGGCTTTCTAAGGGCGTAAATTTTTGATTTCACTCTTCACTGCCTATCACAGTTTCGGAGGCCATGGAATGCCCAGGTGGCAAAAAAACCCCAAATGACCCCATTTTGGAAAGTAGACACCCCAAGCTATTTGCTGAGCGGTATAGTGAGTATTTTGCAGACCTCACTTTTTGTCACAAAGTTTTGAAAATTGAAAAAAGAAAAAAAAAAAATGTTCTTGTCTTTCTTCATTTTCAAAAACAAATGAGAGCTGCAAAATACTCACCATGCCTCTCAGCAAATAGCTTGGGGTGTCTACTTTCCAAAATGGGGTCATTTGGGGGGGTTTGTGCCACCTGGGCATTCCATGGCCTCCGAAACTGATAGGCAGTGAAGAGTGAAATCAAAAATTTACACCCTTAGAAATCCTGAAGGCGGTGATTGGTTTTCGGGGCCCCGTACGCGGCTAGGCTCCTAAAAAGTCCCACACATGTGGTATCCCCATACTCAGGAGAAGCAGCTAAATGTATTTTGGGGTGCAATTCTACATATGCCCATGGCCTGTGTGAGCAATATATCATTTAGTGACAACTTTGTGAAAAAAAAAAAAAATTGTCACTTTCCCGCAACTTGTGTCAAAATATAAAATATTCCATGGACTCAACATGCCTCAAAGCAAATAGCTTGGGGTGTCTACTTTCCAAAATGGGGTCATTTGGGGGGTTTTATGCCATCTGGGCATTTTATGGCCTTCAAAACTGTGATAGGTAGGGAGGAGTAAAATCAAAAATTTACGCCCTTAGAAATCCTGAAGGCAGTGATTGGTTTTCGGGGCCCCGTACGCGGCTAGGCTCCCAAAAAGTCCCACACATGTGGTATCCCCATACTCAGGAGAAGCAGCTAAATGTATTTTGGGGTGCAATTCCACATATACCCATGGCCTGTGTGAGCAATATATCATTTAGTGACAACTTTTTGTAATTTTTTTTTTTTGTCATTATTCAATCACTTGGGACAAAAAAATGAATATTCAATGGGCTCAACATGCCTCTCAGCAATTTCCTTGGGGTGTCTACTTTCCAAAATGGGGTAATTTGTGGGTGTTTTGTACTGCCCTGCCATTTTAGCACCTCAAGAAACGACATAGGCAGTCCTAAATTAAAGGCTGTGTAAATTCCAGAAAATGTACCCTAGTTTGTAGGCGCTATAACTTTTGCGCAAACCAATAAATATACGCTTATTGACATTTTTTCTTCCGGGGCTGAAGTGATTAAAAACACTTGAACATATTCAAAAAATATGGGGGTTTGATCACACATCTTGAATTTAAACGCATTGTATGGTGTGCCCCCCAAATATGTTCTTGTATATTGTAATAGGCCCTGACCAGGTCTTTTGGGCTGGAGCACCCCTCCCCCTCCTCATTACCTCCTATTTAGTGGCCACCAGTGTTTAGGATGTATCCCTTTCAGTTCTCCCACATAGAGGAGTTCAGCTCCCATGGTTGAGACAAAGGATCTTCCATTCTATTACTAGTGTAGGACCCACTAATTCGGGGTACTTTGTCGCAGTAAGTGGGCTTAGCACTATATGACCATATTGTGTGACCAAACCCCCGTATTTTTTGAATATGTTCAGGTGTTTTTAACTAGCCCTGCAGGAAATGTCATTCTTGTATGTGTGCGCTGTAAAATATTTTGTACTCTTTGTAGGTCTTATAGCAGCATCATCTTGAATTTAAACGCATTGTATGGTGTGCCCCCCAAATATGTTCTTGTATATTGTAATAGGCCCTGACCAGGTCTTTTGGGCTGGAGCACCCCTCCCCCTCCTCATTACCTCCTATTTAGTGGCCACCAGTGTTTAGGATGTATCCCTTTCAGTTCTCCCACATAGAGGAGTTCAGCTCCCATGGTTGAGACAAAGGATCTTCCATTCTATTACTAGTGTAGGACCCACTAATTTGGGGTACTTTGTCGCAGTAAGTGGGCTTAGCACTATATGACCATATAGTCTGACCAATAGGACGAAACGTACGTCGGAAGGCAGACGCGCTGACGTCATCGTTTCACTCTACAACGAACGGGTGCATGCAGGCCGGCCGGCTGATTTTATACATGCGATTTTAATTGTTCCTTTTGGTAAGTGTGTTACTTTTACTATCAATAAACTGGTCAAACGGATTTACACTATGGTGGATATATTTTTTATCTCCTTGGGTCTCCATAATTGAGCCAATCATTTCCGATGTATCCGGGTGATCATTCCTCCTGGCTGAGACGGATGGTGATGTCCCTGTTGAGCGGATTTCCGGTATAAGGCTTCATTACAACTGATTTCTGGTAATCATATACCTTCATAGGTGGTGGATTTTCTCACAAGTTTTTAAAGCCTACAATCACTATGGGTGGAATCTAATATGATAAGGACTGTTGACAACAGAAGTCACCTTGTTTTATGGACTGTGTGTTTTTTGGTTTCCTTATTCTAATTATGTTTTTTACCACAATTATATTATACCTATGTGGCTCATAGCACAGTGTTTTGATTTTTCACATCGTGTTGCTATTTGAGTATAGTATTGTGATCACTTTTTGTTTTTCAATTATTTAATCATCCACTTTATTTAGCGCGGTTCTTTTATACATTTAGTCTGACCAAACCCCCGTATTTTTTGAATATGTTCAGGTGTTTTTAACTAGCCCTGCAGGAAATGTCATTCTTGTATGTGTGCGCTGTCATATACTGACAGTAGCCACAATGGCCACAAGGATAGGTACCACAATATTTAGTTTTGGTCTTCCCTTTCTTAAACTTACTGTGTACCAATTTATCGAGCAATGAGGGAGCCCGCTTAAATGTAATTAAGGGGTGATCATTGATTAGAGGTTCAAGAGTAGTATCAGTGTGTAACAAATACCAGTGTTTATTCAAGATGATTCTTATCTGTTTATGTTGAGAAGTATATTGTGTAATGACCCTGGTTGGATTATTGGTCTCAGTTTTTTTATGTGAAAAAAGTAGTTCCACGCGTGTTTTACTTTTGGCTTTTTTATAAGCTCTTTTGAGGACACTGTTCGAATAACCTCGAGCACGCAATCTAGTTGGAAGGACTGCCGCTTCCCTCTCAAATAGGCTGTCACTCAAACAGTTGCGTTTGGTGCGAATATATTGGCCGTAGAGTATTGAGGATAGCAGAGATTTGGGATGGAAGCTGGATGCTTCCAAGATGGTATTCCCTGCTGTTGGTTTGCGATACAAATTACTATACAACTGTCCATCAGGGTGTTTATATATAGTCAAGTCCAAAAAAGTAATAGATGAAATATTATGGACCATTGTGAATTTGAGATTGAAATCATTATTGGAATTGATGTATAGGAGAAATTGGTCAAGAAGTGTAATTGAACCGTTCCAGAAAATAAGAATATCATCACTGTACCGATACCATGCTAGTGCATGGCTCGTATACATTGATGCAGATTCATCTGAAAAAAGATAACATTCCCACTCCCCCAGGTACAGATTGGCATAAGATGGCACACATGAAGTGCCCATAGCTACGCCCTGTACCTGGAGGTAGTGGAAATCAAGAAAGGAAAAAAAAGTTGTGTTATAATATAATCTCAAATGCCGCATACACACGATTGGACATTCCGACAACAAAATCCTGGATTTATTTCAGACGGATGTTGGCACAAACTTGTCTTGCATACACACGGTCGCACAAATGTTGTCGGAAATTCTGAACGTCAAGAACGTGGTGACGTACCATGAGCCGAGAAAAATGTAGTTCAATAGCCAGTGTGGCTCTGCTGCTTGATTCTGAGCATGCGTGGAGTTTTGTGCATTGGAATTGTGTACACACGATCGGAATTTGCGACAATGGATTTTGTTGTCGGAAAATTTGAGAACCAGCTCTCAAATTTTTGTTGTCGGAAATTCTGACAACAAATGTCCGATGGAGCCTACACACGGTCGGAATTTCCCACAACAGGCTCACATCGAACATTTGTTGTGTGTACGCGGCATAAGGCTGCAAAATTGCACTCGCATATGTTCAAAGTGACTTTGTCGAAGAAGTGCATGTTGAATGGCACAAAGGCCTTAATCATGTGGTATCGAGCTGTAGAGGGCCTCAACGTCGATGGCCACCATAATAGTTTGGCCATCAACATGGAGGCACTCCAGCATTTGAAGGATGGATAGTGTCCTTAGTATGGGAGGGCAGTTCCTCAACCAATGGTCTTAACTGATTATCCACGAATTTACTTAGATTATCAGTACGACTGCCTCTGCCTTAGATGATTGGTCTTCCTGGAGGTCTCTTTGGGTTCCTTTGCACTTTTGGTAGAGCATAAAAGGTAGCACCATGAAGGTGTTTAGTTCTCACATATTCCTATGCATTTTTATCCAGTACATTGCAGTAGTATGTAGGGCTGAAACAACTAATCGATTAATCGACAACTAATCGATCATGAAATTAATCGAATATTATTTTCATAATCGATTAATCGGCAGGTAACATAATGGGGTTAAAAAAAAAAAACCCTAAAACGAGCCCTTTAACAACAACAACAAAATGGCCAAAAAAAATGCAAAAATGTAAATCGTAGCAAAATCACTTGCGCAAAAATCAAAACACACAGCAAAAAGCACTGCAGAAACAGATCAAACGCAAACTGCATAGGTGTGTACCGAGCCTTGTGCTGGCCACACGGATCAGTTTTCAGACGAGAATATTCAGACAAAAAAGAATGAAAGAATGTTGTTTGAAATTTTCACTTGTTTTTAACATTCTGTGTCTTTAAAATGAATGTCAGGTGTGGTCAAGATGAGAGAACGTGAGTGAAGAGAGCTCCGCACCTGGCAGGCTAAATTCTCCGGACTTAGGGGATCTACAACCACCCTGAACTGTCAAAGGAAACGGTACTCGGCTCCCAAATCCCCACCCGGGGATCACGTGCGGCTGCACACACAACCATGGTGTCCTAGACGAAGCAGGCTGATCTGCCTCCGCTGGGATCGGAACAGTTCCAGGCACTTATGCAGATTATCACGGACTATCAAACCATGCTGACCACCAAAATAGAACAAATGCAGCTGGAAATGGGATAAGACGTGACATGTATAAGTACCGGGACAGGCTGTCGGAAGCGGAGCGGAGGGTAGGAGACACTGAAGATACGGTCTGAGACCATGCTGCCTCTCTCCGCACGCTGCAGGTGAAGATGAGAGTGATGGAATCTCGGGCCGAAGACCAGGAAAATAGAAATCCCAGAAATAATCTGAGAATGGTGGGCCTTCCAGAGGGAGTAGAGGGGAGAGATCCGGCGGCCTACACGGAGCATTTACTACGCACGCTCCTCCCTCAGGCACCATTTTCCCCTCACTTCGCGGTGAAACGGGTACACAGAATGCCATCTGTTAAGGGCCCTCCAGACACTCCGCCGCGCACATTCATATTTAGCTTGTTGAACTTTAGGGACCGAGACCTTGTCCTGCGAGAACCAAGGAAAATGGGGGAACTGTGTCATGAGAATGCAGAGATCATGCTATTCCCCGACTACTCAGTAGAAACATAGCGGCTCCGCAGAACACTCAACCAGGTCAAGGCCCAGCTGCGCACTAAGGGGCTCAAATACAACATGATGTTCCCAGCGCGACTCAGAGTGGTGGACGGTAAGTCTACCAAATTCTTCACTTCCCCGGAGGAGGCGTCCAGATGGATTGAATCCCTTCCCCGTGACCGCTGATCCTCCTTCTGGTGACTACTGCAGCTGCCCTTCTACTCCAACTGCTATATCCAGTGGTAAGCACAACAGACTTCTATTCATGTTTTCTTCCCTTCTTTATGAGACCATGATACCTGATGGAAAAGGCTCCCCTAGACCCCCGGTGACACCTCATTTATTATTGCAATGGGGGCCCTGGTATCTGAAACTGTGTGGCTTTAATCACTGACTTACTGGGTAATCCGCTTCACTGAGCCCAAGGGGGCCTGATACACTTCTCATATTCTGCAACGTCTGGCTGCTGGCTGGTGTCCCCCCCCCCCGAGTATTAGGAGAACTAGAACTTCCGAACTACGGAACTGCATCACCTGCTCCAGCTGACAGGGGAGGGGGGTGTGAATCTCTTTTCTGCTGACTGCTTGAATTGGTATGCTGGGGAGGGGGGGTCATGGCTGCCCCTTGCTCCCTTTTCTTTTGCGCTGATGGTGTTGTAAGACTGCCATGAACACTGGCTTCCCTGAAAGCCATAGCCAGGGCCTGGCCTATGCCCCCTGCTACCACTGGAAGTTATGGACTGTGGGAAGGGCTGGGGGAGAGACAGCTCCCCTTTTAGTTATATCTAACGTTTGAGCGTGGTTATATGTTATGTACTTTTCCAACTTTACCTTTCTTCACTCAGGTTCCCTTAAAAACTACTGTAACTACGTTTGAGCCCTTAGAGTATTCTAATGCCGTGTACACACGACCTGACTTTTCGTCGGACTGAACTCCGAAGGATTTTTGACGGAGTTCCGATGGAGTTCCAAAGAAATGGACTTGCCTACACATGATCACACCAAAGTCCGATCGTTTCGAACGTGATGACGTACGACCGGACTAGAATAAGGACGTTCATAGCCAGTAGCCAATAGCTGCCCTTGCGTCCTTTTTTGTCCGTCGGACTAGCATACAGACGAACTGATTTTTCGGTCGGACTCGAGTCCGTCGGAAAGATTTGAAACGTTCTATTTCTAAAGTCCGACAGATTTTTCGAAAGAAAAGGTCTGATGAAGCCCACACACAATCGAATTGTCCGATGGATTTGTTCCTTCGGATCAGTTCGGTCGAAAAGTCCGGTCGTGTGTACTCGGCATAAGAGTGCGCTGCTATTCAACATATGAAGGTATGACTTGTTTTCCAAATGACCCCTAAACTATATGTTGCCTCCAGGAAATGTTATGGTGGAGTGACCTGATCCCACTGTTAAGAGCTGTGTCCTAAGTGTGCTAATTGTTACACACTACCCCTTAGGAGTTTCTCCTAATTATGAGTTCGCTTAAGTTTGGTTTGGGTACTCAAACACCCCGTGGTTTCGTTTTCGGGATGTGGGGTGGGCTGGGATGGGTGTTTTGTTTTTTCAGTTTTTGTTTCTTTCCTCGATGTTTATGTGCCTTATACTACAGACAGTCTTACAACAGCGAATGTAATGCTCATAGGTTGATATTCTATACTCCGCTGCCTGCACACATGTGCTCAGGATGGCTCTTTGCTGGTTCTGTGTTGGGGGGGGGGTACCGCCCTCTCCGGATCTCAGGTGTAACAAATTCCCCGATGGTTTCTTCTCCCCTCCCATGCTATGGCTCCAATAAGGATCTTGTCATGGAATGTTGACTATCTGAAAAAATATGCACCTCATATCTGCATTCTCCAGGAGACGCACTTAGTGAGTGGTAAGATTATGGGTCTTAAAAGACCATGGGTGGTTCACCACTACCACGCCACACACTCCAGTTATGCTCAGGGGGTTAGTATCCTGGTCCACAGGTCTCTTAACTTTGAACCCCTTAATGTTATCATAGACCCGGAGGGACGGTACGTGTTGCTGCACGCTATGATAGATACGGTAGAGATGGTATTAGTAGGTATATATTTGCCACCCCCGGCTAATCTTTCTCTGCTACATAAAATCATCACCCTGATTGCCCAATTACCTACAGACAACGTGGTCCAAGCAGGGGACTTCAATATTCCTCCAAATCCGTCTTTAGATAGACTGTTGGTGGACCCTGCTACCAAATCGGCATTGTCCCTCTGGGCTCAGGTGTTTGGGTTGGAGGATATGTGGAGATGGAAACACCCCTCAGAACGTATGTACACCTCTCATTCTCTGTGCTACAACACACTATCCCGCATTGATCTTCTCTATGCCAGTGTTACTATGCTTCCCAAAATTACAGAGATTGAGATGCTTCCCCAGGGTATCTCTATCCACTCCCCGCTGATGTGTACATTGCAAACTACTACTCCCAGGGCAGATAGACTCTGGCGTCTTTCTAAGTTCTGGATTGAGAACCCCAGTATAGACATAGAAATGGCCAAGAAGATAAAGAAATTTTGGCTACTTAACACTAACACTTCTACCGGGTACTGTTTGGGATACCTTTAAGGCCTACATTAGGGGCTGCTATCTTTCGTCCATAGCTCGGGAGCGTAGAAATGATAGGATCACACTGGAAGAGGCGGAGGCTAAAGCTCAGGCTCTAGAATCCCGGTTCACCCTTACCTCCAACTCCATTACAGCCCAGGACATGAAGTTAGCCTATCGCAAGGTAATGCATCTTAGAGTAGCCAAAGCGAACAAACCCCAACTGGCCCAAATGCAGAGAATCTTCGAGCAAGGCGATAAGATGGGTAGTCTTCTGGCCTGGATCTCTAGGGAGCAATCCCCGGTCTCTATCATAGCCCATCTCCGTAGGACCGATGGGACTCTAGTGACAGACCCTGCAAATATTAATGCCTGCTTTGCCGATTATTACTCTACCTTGTACTCCTCTAGGGCGCAATACTCCTCTGAGGAGCTATGCGAATTCTTGAATGGAGTGACACTTCCTGTTCTCACTACTGCCGCAAGGGAAAGCTTAGATGGTCCGATTACATTAGAGGAGGTCCAGCAGGCCCTGGGTTCCTTGCGACCAGGAAAGACCCCGGGAGAAGATGGGCTTCCCCCCGAATTTTACAAGCAATACATGGAAGAGGTGGCAACTAGAATGCATGATATGTTTACAAAAACCCTACAGGACGATGATCCCCCCTCTATGGCTCAAGCCATCATAGTGGTGATACCTTAGCCGGGGAAAGACCCCCAATTATGCTTGTCTTACCGGCCCATCTCCCTGCTTAATTCTGACCCAAAAGTTTTGACTAAAATTCTCGCCAAGCGGTTGAGCGAAGTGATACTTACCTTAATCCATGAGGATCAGTTGGGTTTTATGCCAGGCAAGGGGACTGATATTAATATCCGTAGATTGTATACTGCCTTGGCCTCCGGAGACAGAGATGGCGGAAACTAAGTGGTGGCCTCCCTTGATGCGGAGAAAGCCTTTGACTTCATGGAGTGGAGATATCTGTGGGAGGTCCTCCGCAGATTCGGATTTGGTCCGGTCTTCGTCTCCTGGGTCAAGGCAGTGTACAGGGCCCAAAGTACGTACCGGCACAGTTCTCTCCCCGTCCTTCTCTCTGAGCAGGGGAACGAGACAGTGGTGCCCCCTCTCTCCAGGGCTTTTTGCACTAGCAATTGAGCCTATGGACACTCTCCTCCACTCTACACCTGAGGTTCAAGGTATTATTAGGGGCCCCCTTCAGGAGAAGGTGTCGTTATACGCTGACGACACCTTGCTATATCTCAGGGATGACAGGGCCTCTCTACAGGCAGCCCTTATTATTGACAAATTCAGGTATATGTATAAACTGGGGGAAATCCATTTTATTTCCACTCCACCCCGGAACTGACCCCTCACCGACGGATGGTCAACTCCGGAGGGTCTCCCAGTTTAGATATTTAGGAGTAGAAATACGTCAGGATCTAAAACAATATGTTGCCCTTAACCTGAGCCCAGAGGTCAACCAATTATCTCAATAATGCAATACCTGGAAATCCATACCCCTAACACCGGTGGGCCGGGTTAATTTAATTAAGATGTCGGTACTGCCCAAGTTTACTTACCTCTTCCGACAGACCCCTGTGACCATACTGAATAGCTTTTTTAAACAACTAGACAGTTTAATTACTTCCTTTGTTTGGAATGGGAAGACTCCTAGAATAGCAAAAACAACTTTACAACTACCTGTTACACTAGGTGGACTAGCTCTACCATGCATCATAAAATATTATTGGGCTGTGGTTCTGGTAACCGTTAAATGGTGGCTTTCCGAGGACCCGGCCAACCCCACGTCTACCTTAGAGGCGGCGCTGCTAGGTTCATATACGGAATTGAGTAATCTGGTGCACAGAGGCCCCCGGTCTAACCCGCATTCAACCCTCTCTATGGGTGTGACCCTTAAGGTGTGGGACACTGTTAACAAGAAACTTGTGGGGCCTAATGTCTGGTCCCCGGTGACTCCACTTTGGTGCAACCCTCGTTTGCCCCATTGCCGCTCCATCCCAGACCCAGTCGTGTGGGCCAGACATAGGGTTACGACCAGGGGCGGACTGACCATTCGGTCATTTGGACGCCGATCGAGGGCCCGTGGCCAGTAGGGGGCCCGTGAGAAGCTCCTAAGAGATGCTCGTCGAATCTAGGGGTATGCTGCTGGCAGTGCTGCGGTGGAGCCGTTCTGCTGCTGTGGGGGGCCCAAGACACAGCAACTCCCCCCTGCACCTCTGGCTTTCAGTTTGGGATGCAGTGGGGGGAGTGGGAGGCGGCGATCGGCAGCTCCATGGTGCTCGCGGCATCTCCCTGTGGCTTGTATTTCTCCTTCAGAGTGTATACAGTGGAGAGGGGAGGGGCCTCTGACCCGGGCAGCTACAAGTTTCACTCTTCATTTTACAAGTTACTTGCTCTGCTTGTACACTGATGCTGACTACTGCCCGGGTCAGAGGCCCCTCCCCTCTCCACTGTACAGAATCAGGAAGAGAACTACAAACCCCAGTGAGATCCCTCAAGCCACAGGCATCATAGAGCTGCCGATCGTCACCTCCCACCTCTCCCCGTGCTCGGGGTTGAAGGTGCACAGCCAGGTACAGGGGAACCTCTGGGGGAGGTTAAGTCTGGGAACCCTGACTTATGGGGGGGCTCTCTGGGCACCCTGATGTATGGGGGGAGGCTCTCTGGGGACCCTGATGTATGGGGGGAGGCTGTCTGGGCACCCTAATGTATGGGGGAGGCTCTCTGAGGACCCTGATGTATGGTAGGGCTCTCTGGGCACCCTGATGTATGGGGGGGCTCTCTGGGGACCCTGATGTATGGGGGGGCTCTCTGGGGACCCTGATGTATGGGGGGCTCTCTGGGGACCCTGATGTATGGGGGACTCTCTGGGGACCCTGATGTATGGGGGGGCTCTCTGGGGACCCTGATGTATTGGGGGGCTCTCTGGGCACCCTGATGTATGGGGGGCTCTCTGGGGACCCTGATGTATGGGGGGCTCTCTGGGACCCTGATGTATGGGGGGCTCTTTGGGGACCCTGATGTATGGGGGGCTCTCTGTGGACCCAGCTCTATGGGGGGGCTCTCTGGGACCCTGATGTATGGGGGGCTCTCTGGGGACCCTGATGTATGGGGAGCTCTCTGGGGACCCTAATGTATGGGGGGGCTCTCTGGGGACCCTGACGTAAGGAGGAGGCTCTCTGGGGACCATGATGTATTGGGGGGCTCTCTGGGGACCCTGATGTAAGGAGGAGGCTCTCTGGGGACCCTGATGTATGGGGGGGCTCTCTGGGGACCCTGATGTATGGGGGGCTCTCTGGGGACCCTCATGTAAGGGGGGCTCTCTGGGGACCCTGATGTATGGGGGGGCTCTCTGGGGACCCTGATGTATGGGGGGGCTCTCTGGGGACCCTGATGTATGGGGGGCTCTCTGGGGACCCAGATCTATGGAGGGGCTCTCTGGGGACCCTGATGTATGGGGGGCTCTCTGGGGACCCAGATCTATGGGGGGCTCTCTGGGACCCTGATGTATGGGGGGCTCTCTGGGGACCCTGATGTATGGGGGGCTCTCTGGGGACCCTGATGTATGGGGGGGCTCTCTGGGGACCCTGATGTATTGGGGGCTCTCTGGGCGCCCTGATGTATGCGGGGGCTCTCTGGGGACCCTGATGTATGGGGGGCTCTATGGAACCCTGATGTATGGGGGGGCTCTCTGGGGACCCTGATGTATGGGGGGCTCTCTGGGAACCCAGCTCTATGGGGGTCTCTCTGGGACCCTGATGTATGGGGGGCTCTCTGGGGACCCTGATGTATGGGGTGGGCTCTCTGGGGACCCTAATGTATGGGGGGGGGCTCTCTGGGGACCCTGATATAAGGAGGAGGCTCTCTGGGGACCCTGATGCATTGGGGGGCTCTCTGGGGACCCTGATGTATGGGGGGCTCTCTGGGGACCCTGATGTAAGGAGGAGGCTTTCTGGGGACCCTGATGTAGGGGGGTTCTCTGGGGACCCTGATGTATGGGGGGCTCTCTGGGGACCCTGATGTATGGGGGGCTCTCTGGGGACTCTGATGTATGGGGGGGCTCTCTGGGGACCCAGATCTATGGGGGGGGGGGGGCTCTCTGGGGACCCTGATGTATGGGGGGGCTCTCTGGGGACCCAGATCTATGGGGGGGCTCTCTGGGGACCCAGATCTAGGGGGGGCTCTCTGGGGACCCTGATGTATGGGGGGCTCTCTGGGGACCCAGATCTAGGGGGGGCTCTCTGGGAACCTGATGTATGGGGGGAATCTCTGGGGAGTGGACCCTGATGTATGTGGGGCTCTCTGGAGACCTTGATGTAAGGCAGGGCTCTCTGGGGACCCTGATGTATGGGGGGCTCTCTGGGGACCCTGATGAACGGGGGGGGCTCTCTGGAGACCTTGATGTAAGGGGGGGTTCTCTGGGGACCCTGATGTAAGGGGGGCTCTCTGGGGACCCTGATGTAAGGGGAGGCTCTCTGGGCACCCTGATGTAAGGGGTGGTCTCTCTGGGGACCCTGATGTAAGGGGGGGTCGGGGGCTCTCTGGGGACTCTGATATAAGAAGGGGGCTCTCTGGGGACCCTGATGTAAGGGGAGGCTCTCTGGGGACCCTGATGTAAGGGGGGGGGCCCTCTGGGGACCCTGATGTAAGGGGGGGCCCTCTGGGGACCCTAATGTAAGGGGGGTTGGGGGCTCTCTGGGGACCCTGATGTAAGGAGGGGGCTCTCTGGGGATCCTGATGTAAGGAGGGGGCTCTCTGGGGACCCTGATGTAAGGAGGAGGCTCTCTGGGGACCCTGATGTAAGGGCGGGCTCTCTGGGGACCCTGACGTAAGGAGAGGTTGGGGGCTCTCTGGGGACCCTGATGTAAGGAGGGGGCTCTCTGGGGAGCCTGATGTAAGGAGGAGGCACTCTGGGGGCCCTGATGTAAGAGGAGGTTCTCTGGGGACCCTGATGTAAGTGGGAGAGGCTCTCTGGGGACTTGTTTATATCGGCAGACCACCGGTCTGCCTCTGCTGGAAATGATCTTCGGGGCCCGGCGGACATCAGGTCCTCCGGACCCACTAATTAGCTCTTGGTGTTTCCAGTCACAGCGGCAGCGGGTCAAACAGCACGCAGACCCGCAAGTGCAGAATCAAGTACCTGTACGTGATTCTGCTCACAAGAGACGCAGCCCCGCAGTAAATGTACGTGGTTATTGTGAGTTTATTTTTATGTATTTTCTTAACTCTTTAAACATTTATTTTGAACATGAAGTAGAGAAATTCTGTGACCAATGCATGTAATGTAGCAGTGCAATATATACGTGGGGCTTTGTGAGGGTGTGGCTTGTGTGTGGGTGGGTGGGGACAAAGGCGGCCCCATGAGCCCCTATTGCCCGGGGGCCCCATGAGTTGTCAGTCCACCCCTGGTTACGACTTTAGGCGATATAGTGTCTCAGGGACAGTTGGTTTCCTTCGAAGCTCTGAAGAGAGATCGAGGCCTCCCGAACCATATGTTTTTTAGATTCTCCAACTATGCCATGCTTTTTGATCTCAGTTCCCCTCTCCCGGTGGTTTTGGAGATGTCAGATATGGAGAGTGCGCTCCGATCCCCTAATGGCGAGAGAACATTATCCACACTGTACAATATGCTAGCTGCTCTAGACACGTTTTTTTTTGAAGAAAGACATTGTTTATTTTAAATAAAAAAATCTGACCTCTGAGTCTGATGATATTTACCAGATTCACCCTAATAGTATATACCATATATCTCTCCTCTAATAGTATATACAGTATATCTCCCCTCCTAATAGTATATACAGTAGTATATATACAGTAGTATATACAGTATATCTCTCATCTAATAGTATATACAGTATATCTCCTCTAATAGTATATACAGTATATCTCTTCTGTCTGTTTTTCTCAGAGTGGATTTGATATTTTGCTCCCTAACCATATAGTTGGTTATTAATATTTACCACTGCATAGAGATAATATAATAATCAATTGCCTTTTTTTAAAACTTTACATATTAACTAAATTATATACCACACTTTTTTTAAGGTTATTAACTGATTAATCCATTAATCAAAACAACAGATTATGAAAATAATCGTTAGTTGCAGCCCTAGTAGTATGCCTCATCAACCAAACTATATAATTCCCTAGTAAAATTATCAATTAAAGATTTGGATATTGGACGGTACCATTCAGGGTTATCCAGAATGTTTTTACACATTTGTATATAATTTGTGTTATCTTGGATAATGATGTTACCGCCTTAATCAGTAGGTCTTTTGTTATATCCAGATTTTTCATAAGGGATTTTAGTGCTCCTAATTCATCATTTGTCAGGTATCCCTCTACTCTAAGTGGGACTTTGATTTCTTGAATGTCTTTAACAACAGCTTTTAGAAAAGAGACAGCATTTGGATTTGAGCTAGGTGCAGGGTAGAGGCTTGACTTCTTTTTCAAGCTTTTGAAAGGGGTGGTAGGGGAGGAAGGAGTTATAATGACCCCATCAACCTCGGCTAGTATTGTCTCGAGATCAATGGAATCCAATCATTCCTCAGGATCATTTTCTTCAAGCAGAGCTGTAAGTTTTTCAATCGCTTCAAACTCCTGTTCTGTGTATGTTGGATCTGAGTCTGTCCATTTTTTGACAAACAGGCTTTTGACCAACAAAGTACACACAAACAGATGTATATCTTTGATTGTTTCAAATTTGTTAATTTGGGCCGTAGGGCAAAAAGTAAGCCCTTTTTCCAGTATACACTTTTCCGCCAAAGTTAGCACATGAGAGCATAGGTTAACCACTTAAGGACCGAGCCTCTTTTTTAGATTTGTTGTTTACAAGTTAAAAACAGTTTTTTTTGCTAGAAAATTACTTAGAACCCCTAAACATTATACATTTTTTTTCTAACACCCTAAAGAATAAAATGGTGGTCATTGCAATACTTTCTGTCACACCATATTTGCGCAGCGATCTTACAAGCACACTTTTTTCGAAAAAATACACTTTTTGAATACAAAAATAAGACAACAGTAAAGTTATCCCAATTTTTTTTTATTGTGAAGTTGAGTAAATTGATACCCAACATGTCACGCTTCAATATTGTGCCTGCTCGTGGAATGGCAACAAACTTTTACCCTTAAAAATCTCCATAGTCGATGTTTAAAAAATTCTACAGGTTGCATGTTTTAAGTTACAGTGGAGATCTAGGACTAGAATTATTGCTCTCGCTCTACCGATCTTGCCGATATCTCCCATGTGTGGTTTGAACGCGGTTTTCATATGCGGTCGCTACTCACGTATGCTTTCGCTTCTGCACGCGAGCTCGGCGGGAAGGGGCGTGTTTAAAAAAAAAATTTTATGATTTATTTTACCTTTTTTTTATTTTTACACAGTTTTTTTTTTTTAAATTGTGTCACTTTTATTCCTGTTACAAGGAATGAAAACATGCCTTGTAATAGAAAAAAAGCATGACAGGACCTCTTAAATATGAGATCTGGGGTCAAAAAGACCTCACATCTCATATTTACAATAAAATGCAATAAAAAAATAAAAATTGTATTTAAAAAAAAAAAAAATGGCCCTTTAAGAGCTATGAGCGGAAGTGACGTTTTGACGTCGCTTCTGCCCTGCAATGTTATGGAGACGGGTGGGGGCCATCTTCCCCTCACTCGTCTCCTTACCCAGCAAGGAGCAACATCCAATCGCCTCCCCTGCTGCCGACGGCTCTGGTAAGCGGCGGAGGGCTCCTCTCCTGCCGCCGATAAAAGTGATCTCATGGCGAATCTGCCGCAGAGACCACTCTTATCAGAAAGAGGACCGTCAGCTGAAGAAGAGGATACTGGGGTTATGGCAGCTAGCTGCTGCCATAACAACGATATTCCTCTTTAAAGTTAGGATGTATATCGGCGTGCGGCGGTCCGTAAGTGGTTAAGCATGTTGAATGAGTCTGAGGTTTGTGATCTCTGCTTGTTTTTTGGTGTGTTCCTGATTTTTTTGAGCTTGTATCGGTGCTGATTGTGAGGAATTTCCTAATGAAGAGGATTGTTTAAATATATTGGAACTATGTGCTGTGTTGGAAGAATTGTTCCTGTGAATTCTTTTAGGGGCACCATTCCATTTGTACGCCCGTTCCTCTCTAAAGGCCTTCTTGTCACAATAGAATTTTTTGTCCTTCTTGACAAGAATGTAAATGTTTTCAAAGTTTCTTTTCTAAAGATACAAATAGAGTATTTTGTTTTGAGCCTAGTTAACCGTGCATTCAAAGTGTCAATTTTGACATCAATATCATTAATTCTTTTGCAATATTCTGTGATCAAAAGCATCATGAGGGCTGTGGAACATTGTTTTAGAACATCTTCCCAGGCGATCTCAAACTCGGGTTCGATCTTCTCAAAAGAATGGAAGATCTGTACCCTGAGGCCAAAGGGGTTAATAGCCCCTTAATTACATTTAAGTGGGCTCCCTCATTACGCGATAAATTGGTACACAGTGAGTTTAAGAAAGAGAAGACCAAAAGTAAATATTGTGGTACCTACTCTTGTGGCCATTGTGGCTACTGACACAGTTTTTACACAGGGAAAACTAAATTAGAATTTTGGCGCCGCATATATCGACATGTTGTCAGAGATGAGAAAAAAGATCCCTCTCTCCCTCTAGGTCGACTTAGTACATGGCAAAGTTAGTCCCAAAGTGAAGTTCCTAGCATTGGATCACATTGATGCCACCCCACAGGGAGGGGACCATAACAAATCTCTCTTACAGAGCGAACTTAGGTGGATATTCCATCTTAAAGCCACTACAATACCCGGCCTCAATGAGGCTTTCAATTTTAGGCCTTATCTCGCTGGCTTCGAAACAGGAGTCTGTGAATTAGATCTTTAATGTATACTGCACTAGTCTTTTTATCCCTTCTAAATGAAGTGGCTACCTGGTGGCCCGTCCCATCCCTGGCCTGTATGTCATTTTCATCAGCCATGTCATTTGGGCGGCGGCACTTGTTGCCTCCCCCCTTTGCATCATGCTCTGACACGAGCGCATTGGCTGATTTCTGCCATGGTGATGCTAGAGGGGCAGGATTGTCAAGCACTGGGCTTTATTAGCCCAGGGCTTGAGTCAGTTGCTTTCCATCTGCGGCTGGGAGTGGCTGGTGCATGTGTGGCTCCAGCCTTGATCACAGATCTCCATTAGGTATGGTCTTTTTTCATTTGTCATGTATTAGAGCACTTCATTTGTTTTGTATTGATTTCTGGGCTTTTTTGCCTGGAAATGTTCTTATCCATATGCACACCTGTATTGTTTGCATGATTTATTTTGGTTCAGTGGGTCTTGACTCATGGATACCAACATTCACTATGGGCTGACAGCTTAATAGCTGCACACATCCCTTCATTATTCTTCATTTTCTAGTAATCTGCCAACAGTGAGTTTGACATTTTATTTATATATATATATATATATATATATATATATATATATATAATGAAATATATATATATATATATATAATGAAATATATATATATATATATATATATATATATATATATATATATATATATATATATATATATATAAAATGAAATATATATATATATATATATATATAATGAAATGTTGTATGTCATTATTAGATGTTAAACTAGTTGGCTGTCATTATCTATTTATCTCCATTGTATGTAATTTTGCTATTTACATTAATATGTTGTCATTGTCTGCAATAATGTATTATTTTTCCATCCATTCCTGTAAGTATTGATGGTCCTCCTCCTGGGCGTATTTCCTGGACTTGGGCATCCTTGGCTTTACCCCTTTATTAAGGGGGGGTGGCTTGGGAAAACCTTTGGCTATGGATCCCCAGTTTCTGGGTCTTCCTCTGTTGTGCATTCCAACCTGGAGCGCAAACAGCAGCCGCCCTTGCGTTGGCGGCGTGACGACGCTAGACGTGACTCCGCCCCCTTGGGGCAGGCTCATGCCGCACATCGTATCGCCGGGGGACTGGTGGGCGGAGTCTGCTGGCCGAATGTCCCGTGACTCTCTGCCCTCTTCACTGGGATTAGCTGATGGCCATCACAATCAATGATTGTGATAGGCCAGATGCCTTGATGCACACCCTTTTATACCTGCACTCTCAGCATTTACAACACATGCTGAGGAAGTGCATGGGGGAAAAGCATCACAATTCCAGACGTTTAGTACCAAAAGGTATGCTGATTTCATTTACTACAACCTTGGTTACTCCAGTGTCTGATGCAGCCTCAATTAGAGCTGCAAAAGTCCTTTCCTGTGCCTCAATCGATGCACTTAATATATCTATTAGTGACTCTTTGTTATGTTTTATTTTT
The DNA here is from genome assembly GCA_037952835.1 of Lithobates septentrionalis. NCBI lineage: Eukaryota > Metazoa > Chordata > Amphibia > Anura > Ranidae > Lithobates > Lithobates septentrionalis. Next base: position 3,597,793 of record JBBDGP010000864.1, on the reverse strand, counting down.
CTCAATATAGTGATTTTGGCCCAGTCTAAGCAGGAGCTATACGCTCCTTAGCTTCTAGTCCTTGTAGTGAAGCACTGACTGCCCTCTGGTTCTGGATTCTGTTAGGCCCATGGTTTGGAATGACCACCAAGTTCCATCTTCTCTCAGATTTATCCTGTGTGGATTATTTTTTTGTAAGTAGTCATGACGCATGGTTAAAAATACATGATTGATTCTGTATTTACTGCATTTTTTGTAGTTGCTATGATATTGTTAAATTTGTTTTTGTTACTTATTGGATACTAAACTGTATTATTTGCACATTTTCTTCTATTGTAGAAAATTTTTACCCATTTGACTTAATTAACCTCTGAAGAAGGACTGTTAGTCCATAACATCTAAGATGTCAGCTGTCTACGCCTGTATGGATTATCACTAGACCGTTCTACCTCAGTACAGTGGTTTCTTCATACAATTGTATAACTGGGTACCACATATTGTTTTTATATAATGATTCCTATTTACTTATGTTGTTACTCTAAATAAAATTTATATTTTTTATACCTAATCATTTGTTCTGTCTATAATAGACCCCTAGGGGTTCCAACCGTGCCCTTTGGTACCAGGTTTTTCTTTGTTCTATTTAATTTGGGCCAGACAGACCAAATTGCTGTCCACACACACTCTAATCCCTCCCTTTCTGGTTACTCATAGTAGTGGGGGTCTGCAGGGGAGGAGGCCTCAAAGGGTGGGCCTTGTTCAGGGGGACAATAAAGGAAATTAGGACTACTTTAAAGTGTGATGCCGCGTACACACGAGTGGACTTTACGGCAGACTTTCCTCGGCGGACTTTACGCTGGACTTTATGACGGATTTTCCGAATGAACGGACTTGCCTACACACAATCCACCAAAGTCCGTCGAATTCGTACGTGATGGCGTACGACCGGACTAAAACAAGGAAGTTCATAGCCAGTAGCCAATAGCTGCCCTAGCGTGGCTTTTTGTCCATCGAACTAGCATACAGACGAGCGGACTTTTCGACCGGACTCGAGTTCGACGGATAGATTTAAAACATGTTTCAAATCTAAGTCCGTCTAACTTTTGAGCAAACAAAGTCCGCTGGAGCCCACACACGATCGAATTGTCCGATGAAATCTCGTCCGCCGGGCAAAGTGTGCCGTAAAGTCCGCTCGTGTGTATGCGGCATTAGGGTGTTGAAAGAAAAAAATGACGAAAGTGGTCCATGGATTTGCCCCATCATCCATTTGTTTTAAGTTAACAATATTTTCTAGATGTCATTCACATGGAGGTTGTGGCCCATACAGCAAGAATGAGTGCCTTGCTGCAGCTGTCTAAAGCTGTGTGCATGCAGCCTACAGTTTTCTATGAGTCTGCAGTGCCTGTACAGACACAGTTGCTCATCTTAAGGTAACAGGCCCCAAATGCAGACCTACACAAGGTGCTCATTCACAATGTCTGGGCCAGAGTGTAAGCAGGTGCAGTTAACTAGTCTGCCACTAGATGGCTCTGTCCCACAATAGTGTGGAAATAGGGACTAATATAAGGGGGTGTTAGGTCCCCTTTTAGACAAAGCCATCCTGTAGTGATGTAATGGGTAGAGTCCGTGGCCATATATATGCCATGTGAGCCAAGTACCAAACTAGTCTATGTAGTAAGCTACTGCAAAGACCCTGTACAGGGCAGAAGGACTGGTTGAAATATTTCAATACCCAGAAGAGCCAGCTGTAGTTGTCCTGATTCAAAACAAGGTGTAAGTGGACTTAAAACATGGTCTAACTGGACTGGGGATGGGATGCAAAGGGCCTTTTAGGCCAGCCTAGTATTCTCTGACGTGAGCACTGTGATGCCAAATTTTATTGGCCCTGTACCCTGTTCTGTGCTCTGCTATGTCTGATGGGCAGGCGAAAGGGCGAAGGGGAGGGTGTTTTAAAATGCCCTCCTGCCCTCAGGAGTCAGCCACCTAGCTGTTTATCTACAATGGGTCAGCAATGACAGGATTAACCAAGTATCAAATACTGAAACAATTATAAGTAAAGCCAAGTAAATGCCATTCTTTCCCCCTAGCTGCATGTGAAATAGTCCCGCCAGAAAAAACTAGGCAAGAGCAAAGGAACAACATTAACACAACAATATCAGCAGTAACAAATGTAAACACACTGGCAATGTGAGGTAATGCCAGTGGCAGTGCTAGTTGTAGTACCAATAGTAGTACAGCCTTACTAATGTGTAAAAGCCTGTCTAACTACTGGCCAGTGGATTAAGCTAACAAATAAGTCTGCCAGAAGTGGGGTCCTTAAACCTGCATTGGAGCCCTCACCCTGGAAGCATTTGTAATCCTCAGGCTATAGAGGGAACACTCCCACAGTTTCCTGGCAGAACTCTACTGGCAAGTTACAACAGCAAAGTTCCAAAAATGGACTTGCAGAAAATGGTGGCCAAAGGCCTCTCACGACATTAATGTTCCACAGATGTCCTCCTAGGTGCAATTTGTCCCATGACGGCTGCACCTTCAAATAGTATGAAGGCAAATGATGATTTGGCTGCACTATCCCTGTAGACCTATGTGATGATGTCACCCTACTAGGGTGTAGGGTTGTAGTGGCAGGGTCCACCTTTAGACTCTCTGGGGGCGTTTTCTTGGAGGTTTGCTAGTAGAAAAGAGGATCCCGGACAAGCCCCCATGTTTAGCGCCACCCCTGAATGAGCCGCTTGGTGAATTTTGGTTCTCTGATCTCCGCCTCAACTCCAAGAATGACCTCAGCCCCTCTAGCACACCTGGTTAAATCAAATTACTGCAAACACATTTAAAGACACATGTGGAAGATACCATTATCCTGGCTGTGGATTATCACCAAAAACAGACACACATCTGGTATTGATAAACAAGTTGAATATGTTATCACAGTTTAAAGCATATGGAAACTTACAGCACTGTTAAACCTTGCTGCAGAGAATCAATACATTAGAAAAGACAACCTTCAATATTTAGCAACTCTAATGCCGTGTATGCACGAGCAGAATGTCCGACAGAAAAAGTCAGACGGGAGCTTTTCATCGAATATTCCGATCATGTGTATGCCCCATCGGACTTTTTACGTAGAAAATTCTGACGGACCTAGAAAGAGAACATGTTCTAAATTGTTCCGACGGAACCAATTCCTATCGGGAAAACCGCTCGTCTGTATGCTGTTCCGATGTACCAAAAACAACGCATGCTCTGAAGCAAGTACGAGACGGAAGCTATTGGCTACTGGCTATTGAACTTCCGGTTTCTAGTCCCGTCATACGTGTTGTACGTCACCGCGTTCTGGATGGTCGGAATTTGGTGTGACTGTGTGTATGCAGGACAGCTTGAGCGGAATTCCGTCGGAACTCCGTCGGAAAAACCTTCAGAGTTTATTCTGACGGGAAAACCGGTCGTGTGTACAGGGCATTCGTTTAGAAAAGGCAGTAATCTATATGCCCATAACATAGGCGCTGAGAGGGAGGAGAGAAGATTTGTCAACTTCTCAGCTCCTTCTGGGCCACAAACACCATTGAAAGTAACAACACAAAAAGAAGAAATGGGTTAACAGGTACAGTAAACACAGTTCTGTAGCGTTGCAGGTCCTGGGGTGAAGAATACTAGTGTCTTCTTGTCAGGGCTGGGCTCAGCCCTATCTTCTCTGAGCTGGCCGCTTAGCTGTCGGCTAATTGCCAGCTCCTTTCTCTCCACAGTGACTCACCTTTTGATGATATCCTGCTCGTCAGTCCTGCTTACTTAAGCCGTCCAGCCCAGATGATCTCTGCCTTCGCTTTGGTCAACGTCACAGAGACTTTCTCCTGAGCTCCTGTTAAAGACTTGCTTGGCGGACATTCCTTCTGGCTCCAGATCCTCTTTGCTGTTCCACTACGCTGTTTCCTGGCTTCCTAAGTTTCTGGCTAGCCTGACTATCCGTTCCAGGTACCGAACTTTGGCTATGTTTTGACTACGTTTGTTCTATTTACTTTTATTATTAAACAAGTGTGAGTTAACTGTACTTCTGTCTCGGTCTGATTTATGGTTTCTGACACCCCTGATAGCAAACAACGGAATCCTTGTTTTAAGAGTAGGTTTAAACAAGCTTGCGTGGAGCAGTAATCAGCGAGAATATGGACAACTGCTAAAGATGGCAGCTCCAAACAAGCATCCCGTGACTCTAGAAAGGAAAATTGGTGTCTGCATGCAGTGTCAATACTGTGTCAAGAAGGATGTTGGGTTTGCTCCCGCTCACCAATCCTCTGTGCGATGACACAACGGTAATCCCAGATGCTGGTTCAGGCTCCTGTTGCTCCTAGCGATGTAGTAAGGCACCGGATCACCTCCTGACGGCTGATCAAGGTGACTGGTAATGAAACTGAGGAGGATACCGGACAGTGGCCGGCCTGGACGGATGTTGCAATTCCTGAAGCGCTATGGGTCGTCTCTGCTGCGCTGGGTGGCCTTGGGTCACTGGTTAGGGTTTTTAGGCTGAACGGTGGCGGAATGTGTGGGTGACACCGTTCCTGGCTTCCCTCAGTCTCCTGGCAGCGCTCTCCCGGTCGTCTCAGGAAAATCGTGTCTCTCTCTCTCTTAGGTGGAGTTTCACCACGCAGTCCTGTCACCTCACCACTCCTGCCCTCTGTCCCCTATGTTGGGTGTAGACTATCACACAGCAAAAAGATCTTTTTGAGGCTTGGTATCTCTGTCCTTCTGTCAGCCACTTCAGCTTCCCTTCCTCTCTCCTCTATATCTCACACACACTTCTGTCACCTCTCTCCCTTATCTCGCTCTTCACACCCCTCAGTCTCCAGGCTGGTACCTCCCTTCACTAACTTCCTGAAAGTTTTTTTTTCAGTGTCATGTGTCTCTACATATTCAGAAAGGAAAGGTCAGCCTCTCCCTTTCGCCATCTTGCGGCCATAAGGGGAAATTGCATAACAAATAGTCTTACATATATACATGTTTTGATGACAACATACCTGTTACATATCTTTACATGTATGGACTGTCCAATTTCCTACTTCTGCCTGCTAGTGAGCTTTTTTTCATTTCATGCTCCAGGATGGACTAGTAGCGGTTGCTACACCCATTTGCAGCTATATTCAACTTCAAGCTGGCTCATGTTTTCATGAATGTGTAATGGATGTACCTCCGCATCTATCCTTCGACTGACCGTGTGCCCTATGACTTACTGCTGCGGACCATTAGCGGATACTGCGGGCTGACCCCTAGATGTAGTTGGTTCTGTCATACTGTGGTGAGGTACCTCATTCGCCCATTGTGGCTTTAAGGTGTGACACCACCCACAGTGGGGCTAGACCTGTTTCCGGTGAGGTGGTTAATAGGGCCTTTTTCTGTAGGTGGTCTGTTTTGGGGAGGGTAGGCCCAGCTCCCATGTGGGTGTGTATCCTCCATCCCATTCCTTTGCATTTGGTGTGGGGTGGCTCCACTTGGGGTTGGTATTGGGGAGGGTGGTTTAGGGGAGGTTTTATTCTGGGTGGGGCAGTGGAGTATGTGCCTTTTTAGGGGGGCTAACCTGGTGTTCTCACGCTGATATATATATTTTGATTATATTAATACATTTTGTGTAGGTTACTCTGCATGGTAGTGTTTATTCTTTTTTGCTTTTGTTTTGTGGTCTTTTTTGTAGTAAATCTTGATTACTCCCTCCTAGTATCCCTAGGTGATTCCTACATCCATTTACACTTTTAGCAAGATTCCCACATTAATCTCTGTTTGGATTATAGTTAAAGTCACTGTCAATGGGCACACATCTCCAGGTCTATTTGACACATGTTCCCAAGTTACCGTTATTTATCATTAATTCTACCAGAATATATGCGCAGCATACCTCTTTAGTCCACTGGGAGAATGGAATTGGGGTCCTGAACACTGAGTCATATCCTATTTATGGAAGTTTGGAAGTATTTGTACCTGTCCCAGATTTACAAAACAAATGAGTTCATCTTATGAAGATCATGGCTTTTGTCTGTCCTGACACAGGTGATTCACACACAGCTCCAGTGATACTAGGCACTAATTGTATATAGTGGCTTTAAGAAGTTTCATGAATGAGGTCAGATTGTTTCTTCTCAGCAATTTCACATCCCATCTAAATGTCACAAGCTCTTTCCTCTCTGTTAGCTATCAGCATTGAGTGGAGTATCTTATCAGTGGGAGCCCAGTGGAAATTCCAGCAGAGGGAGAAAGAATGCTGAGAGTAGCCTCTAGTATTGCCCCAGAGCTGCTCAAGAGTGCGAGTTATGTCCTCATGGAGTCTTCTGAAGATATGATGAACAAAGAAGGGTGGATGGAGCCAGAGAAAGGAGCGGAGAACTACAGTGTAATTACCTACAGCTATCAGTGTGAAAAATTGTTCTTCTCATCCTGTCATAATTGATCCTCACCAAGTTGGAGCTATTTGCTACCCTGTATTGGGTGTTGCACTATGCTGACATGTGCAAATTCCAAGTCATAAATACAGCTTCTATCTTAAAATTCAATCTGAGTGACACAAACTTGACAGAGCTCTGGAACAAGAAACTGACACAGCAATTGGCAGATTAACCAGAGGTGTTCTCTACAGATGATGAATCAAAAGAAGTCTTCCAAAAGTTGTTTTGGGGACCACTGGACTTCTGCATGTGAAGAGGCGTTCACTCAATTGAACATGCTGACAGAAGCACGAGGCTTAGCATATGCTGATGCCCAAAAACCATATGTACTTCATGTGGAGGCTAGCTTTGAAGTATTGCCTGGAGTGTTGAACCAAGACTATCCAGCTGGGCTACAACCAATAGCCTTCATCAGCCAAAGCCTTACTCTCAATAAGCACAACTATATTGTCCACAAGTTAGTGTTCCAGTCTCTTAAATGGACTATAGTTGATAAGTTACATGATTATCTGTATGGGGCTATATTTGAAGTAAGAATGACTAATAATTCTTTGACATATGTCCTAACCACAGACAAAGAAGATCCAAGACCCCAAGAACTATTCACTCTAAAGTACAAACCTGACACAAATAACAGTGGAGCTGATGCTCTATCTACATGTTCGGGATTGGCTTCTGTTAACAAAACTGAAAACAGAGATTTGGAAGATCTCCCTAACATGGGGTTCTACATGCTATGGCTGCAATAGTTGAAGATCAAGTGGCCTTTTCTAGAATATGGTTGATGGACTCCATAGGAAGTGGACAAGAAGCTGTGACAGACATGTTTGCCTACCATAAGGCATGCGGGTCATTTGAAAACTGCTCCATGTCTCCACAGCTGATGATTATAAGTCAAAAGGATGACCCCTTATTGGACCTCTGTATACGGCCATGAGTGCCAAATGCCAAGAAGTGTTTAGGAAGGCTCTACCTACCAAGTGTGGTCAGTTCCTAATAGATGGGAGAAGTGTAAGATAGACAAAGGAGTGCTTTATCATGTGGTATTAGGAGACGACAACTGGTTCTCCCATATTGTTTCCGAAGGATACATTTCAGATTGTCATCTGGGACCTGAAAAGACTCATGGCCTAGCTGGTTAGCCGCTGGATCACTTTTAAAAGCAGCTGGAGGTGTCGTTCTCCCTGTAGCTGTAGATAGTCCAGAAAGTGGTAGACATGTGCATTAGTTTTCGTCCGAATGCATTTTCGTCCGAATTTAGGGTATTTTCGTTGTCGTTTTAATAAATGATAAAGAACGAGCAGAGTCCGAAAACCGAAAAATCCGACATAAACAAATGCTTTATTTTCGTTTTCGTTGCGACAACAGTTCGATATGAATAGGAGATTCAACATGACGCTGATAATAGCCATCTGTGTCCATCGAACCTGTGGTCGAATGTGCCTAACCTTAGCTCTATTAGTCCAAGATTATTCTACATAGAGAGAAAAGATTCGACATAGAGAGAAAAGATTTGACATAGAGAGACAAGATTCGACAGAGAGAAAAGATTCAATATTATAGAGACAATAGCAAAAAAGGTTGAATGTGCCTAACCTAACTCTATTAGTCCAAGATTATTCGACAGAGAGAGAAAAGATTCGACATGAAGATTCGACGAAGCAGTCGCCGTGAGCTGACATTTATGGTCAAATGCTCCGCCCATAGGAGGCTATAGAAGAATTCTAATGTTGGTTGACTAGTAATAATAATTATTAAATATATTTATTACTAGTGTCATACAACATTAGAAATCTACTTTAGCCTGTAGGCAGAACATTCGACCAGAAATATACGATTGCGCCGTCATACAGTTTAGCTGCTCCGTCGAATCTTCTTAGAACATTCGACAGACACCATAAGCCTTCAATGCCAGATTCGACCTTAATTATTTTGGATTTTCAGACTAATGCATTTTTTAAAGAAACAAAATAAATAAAAACGAATTTCGGGAGTAACCAAATAAATGTATTTTTCGGACGAAAACTAAATTCCGAAACAAAATATTTCAGTGTGCACATGTCTAGAAAGTGGTACAAAATGAGACATTTTAGAAAAGCGATCCACTATGACCATTATTACAGTCATACCAGCAGATTTAGGTAGATCTGTGATAAAGTCCATGGTCGAACTGATCCAAGGCTGTCAAGGTGTGGTGAGTGGTTGTAGCAATACGGTGGGTAACGTGTGTGGAACTTTATCAGCAGGGCTTGAGTCCTGCAGGAACGCATGGGAATGGCGTCACTGTACTTTTTCCACGGCAGAAACGCCGTTCTTATTAGCAGCCGCATCCTGCAGGGCCAATAACGCAACCGTGCATGCGCCTGCAAAGCTCGTAGATGATTGCCCATTTGCGGCCTGGCGGGCGCATGCGCAGTGGTGTAATGACGCTGCCTGGCACCATTTTTGAATAGAAGGCAGTAACACTGGGTCTCGGGTCTTGGTGGCTAAGACGCCTCACAACAGCAGAGAGCAGGAGGACAGTAGCAGCACACTGATGTGAGTGTCTCGGTGGCGGCGCCTCACCACAGCAGAGAGGAGGACACTACTGGGGGAGTGAATGGGGCAGAGATGAAGGGGGCAGAGGAGGACATTGCTGGGGGGGAGTGAAGGGGGCAGGGGTGGACATTACTGGGGGGATGAAGGGGCAGGGGAGGACATTACTGTGGGGGGAGGTGAAGTGGAAGAGGAGGTCATTACTGTGGGGGGGGGGGGGTGAAGGGGGCAGAGGAGGACATTACTGTGGGGGGTAAGTGAAGGGGGTAAAGGAGGACATTACTGTGGGGGTGAGTGAAGGGGCAGATGAGGACATTACTGTGGGGGGGGTGAAGGGGGCAGAGGAGGAGATTACTGTGGGGGGAGGTGAAGGTGTTTATTTGTTCATAAACGACCTGGAGGATGGGGTAAACAGTTTAATTGCTGTATTTGCGGACGATACTAAGCTAAGTAGGGCAGTAACTTCTCTGCAGGATGTGGAAACCTTGCAAAAAGATCTGAACAAATTAATGGGATGGACAACTACATGGCAAATGAGGTTCAATGTAGAAAAATGTAAAATAATTCATTTAGGTGGCAAAAATATGAATTGATCTATACACGGGGGGGGGGACCTCTGGGGAAATCTAGGATGGAAAAGGACCTGGGGGTCCAAGTAGATGATAGGCTCAGCAATGGCATTCAATGCCAAGCTGCTGCTAACAAAGCAAACAGAATATTGGCATGCATTAAAAAGGGGATTAATTCCAGAGATAAAACAATAATTCTCCCGCTCTACAAGACTGTGGTCCGGCCGCACCTAGAGTATGCTGTCCAGTTCTGGGCACCAGTCCTCAGGAAGGATATACTGGAAATGGAGCTAGTACAAAGAAGGACAACAAAGCTAAAAAAGGGTCTGGAGGATATTAGTTATGAAGAAAGGTTGTGAGCACTGAACTTATTCTCTCTGGAGAAGAGACGCTTGAGAGGGGATATGATTTCAATATACAAATACCATACTAGTGACTAGGGATGGGCTTTATGTTCGACTCGAACATTGGCTGTTCGCCCATTCGTCGAACAGCGAACAATTTGGGGTGTTCGCGGCAAATTCAAAAGCCGCGGAACACCCTTTAAAAGTCTATGGGAGAAATCAAAAGTGCTAATTTTAAAGGCTTATATGCATGGTATTGTCATAAAAAGTGTTTTGGGGACCTGGGTCCTGCCCCAGGGGACATGTATCAATGCAAAAAAAGTTTTAAAAATGGCCGTTTTTTCAAGAGCAGTGATTTTAATAATGCTTAAAGTGAAACAATAAAAGTGTAATATTCCTTTAAATTTCGAACCTGGGGGTGTCTATAGTATGCCTGTAAAGGGGCGCATGTTTCCCGTGTTTAGAACAGTCTGACAGCAAAATCACATTTCTAAAGGAAAAAAAGTCATGTAAAACTACTATCGCTAGCGCCAATGAATGAATTGTCGGTCTGGCAATACACATAAAAGTTCATTGATAAAAACAACATGGAATTTCCCCACAGGGGAACACCGAACCAAAATTTTTTTTAAAAATGCATGGGGGTCCCCCTAAATTCCATACCAGGCCCTTCAGGTCTGGTATGGATTTTAAGGGGAACCCCGCACCAAATTTTTTTTAAAAAATGGCGTGGGGTCCCTCAAAAATCCATACCAGACCCTTATCTGAGCACGCAACTTGGCAGGCCACAGGAAAAGAGGGGGGACGAGAGAGCGCCCCCTCCTGAATCGTACCAGGCCACATGCCCCCAACATTGGCAGGGTGCTTTGGGGTAACCCCCCAAAGCACCTTGCCCTCATCTTGATGGGGAGAATTGCCTCATCCCCATAACCCTTGCCCGGTTATTGTGGGAGTCTGGGTGGGGGACTTATCGGAATCTGGAAGCCCCCTTTAACAAGGGGACCCCCAGATCCCGGCCCCCCGTGTGAATTGGTAATGTACAAATGTACCCCTACCATTTCACAAAAAAAGTGACAAGTCCTTTATTAATTTCTTCTTTCATCTTCTTTCTTCTGGTCTTCCTTCGGTGTTCTTCTTCTTCCTCCATCTTCTTCTTCTCCATCTTCCTCTGCTCTTCTCGTCCCGCATCTTCCTCCGGCTTCTTCTCCGCTCCGTTCGCACATCCACCTCAGTGGGAGTCTTTCGCCGTGTGACGCTTCGGTTCTTCTGAGACTTCTTATTTAACAGAGGGAGGGGCCACCCGGTGACCCAGCCCTTCTCTGATGCACGGGGACTTCACGGGCACTTCCCTGTGGCTTTTCCCGTGTTGTCAGAGGGAGGCAGGGTCACCCATTTACATAGTGGGTGGAAATGTAGCGCTAGTGAGAAAACAGTGCTAGAAAACTGTGTAAATAAATACAACATGTAAGGAACATATGAATGGGGAATACAATCAAAGGTGAATAAGTCCCAAATAAACAACAAAATAGGTGGTGAGTTCTGTTTTTTTAGTGCGTTCTTGTCCGCTCGTTTCTGATTTTTAGCTCGATTTTCAGCCCAGTCCATGAACAGGGGGGGAGGAGTTCATGGACCAAGAATTGGTTGCTCCAGCGTGACCAATTCTCGCACATGCCTTTGTTGCGGGAGATCCAAGAGAATAATCCTATTGATTTCAGGAATTATCTCCGGATGATGGACCCCGTTTTACACCATCTGTTGGCTTTGCTGTCCCCCTATATTACCAAGCAGGACACCTGCAAGCTATCACTCCGGAATAAAGGGTAGTCGCCACCTTGCGGTACTTGATGATGGGGAGAAGTCTGCAGGACATCAAGTTCTCAACAGGCTCTGGGGACCATTATTCCAGAGACCTGTTCTGCCATCATTCCTGTCCTGCAGAAGTACTATATTAAGGTAAGTTTTATCCATTAACATCACATTCTATGTATTTAATGTTTGCTAATTTATTGGATTTATTTCATCATTCCCTAATTACCAGTGTTAATTTCGTCAACGAAAAAGTTTTCGTCAACGATTTCGTCAGCGGCATTTTTACAGTGACGAAAACAGAACGAAAAGTACAGCACATTTTCATCCACTGACGAAAACTATGACAAAAATTGGATCCGTTTTCGCCATCGGACGACAACGAGACGAAAATGGCAAGGAAGGACGTTTATCAACTTCCGTTTTTTTACAGAGCTCCGCCTACTTATGCAATCCCCACCCAGCGCCACCGTGACGCGTCCGTCGCCAGTGTGAGTGAGGCGAGAGGACACTGTGAGAGAGAGCACTCCCGAGTCCCGAATCCCACTCCTCCTGACGCCACGCCTGCCGCCCAGAGTCAGAGAACTTCGGATATGAGAGCAGACTGCAGCAGAGCTAGTCTTAGTGCAGTACTTTGCACTGCAGTACAATAAATGTGGTACGTACAACAGGCCTGAGGCCTCCCCCCTCCCCTCATTGCCCTTAGACCACCACCTGTGCAACAGTGCAAGTGCAACTGTGCAGGCCTCCTCTGACAGGCAGTGGCACAGTGGCACTGGCATCCAGGGCCAGACCTTTTTGCAAATGCACTGTCGATTATTATATTCCATCCCCTCAGACCAGAGTCGTATTGAGGAGTCCAGGATCCTGGTACCATTAAGGAAGGTGGTTCACAAGCATGCATTGACTGAGCTTGGTTGCTAAGTTGCATGCTCTGAGGTGAGCATTCATTACCTTAAGGGGAGCAACTGAGTGTTGACACCATAGCATGTTGGAACCACCTGTTGAATTGTCTTGAGATACATGGATTCTCCACATCTCGGTCATAAATGACGTATTGGGATAACACTTGTTTATGCATGAGCACAGTGATTTATGAACTATTCTTCTAGTTTTGAGACCTATGGACTTTTCTTGGCAGGATTGCCAGAGACACCATTGTTGATCACTTATGCACATGAGCACTTTTTTTCATGATTTATTCACATATTCATTTTGAGTACTTTTAATACTTTTATACTTGCATATATATATTTGCATAGGAGCACTTTTTTAAATTGTGCATTTTATAAGTATTTTTCACAATACTGCACATAGGAGCATTATGCATCAAGTTATGTTATTTATTTATACATTTTATCCATTTAACTTGGTGCAATGTTAAGACACAGTTATATAGTTTTATATTATTCATTGATCATTTCACATAGATTTATGTAATAGTCATGCAAGCAGTTTGATCTCTACTGATAGAGTGTGTATTAATTACAGGTAGCGCAGAGTATATAATTAATGTATACCGGAAATGTCGGCCTCTGTGATTGTCACTGGTAGAAAGAGAAGAGAAGATCTATGTATGTATTTTACATTTGATGTTAAGAACAACAAGACTCTTTGCAAACCATGTGGAGCGACACTCGCTGGTAAAAATACAACAAACTTGAAGCTTCATTTGCGGACAACTCATCCTGAAATTCATAAAAAGGTAAGCACAGCAACATGTGATAATGTAAAAATAAATAAAATGAATAAGAAAATTTATTTTTTCTTAAAGCGCCCCCTTCCCTGCAAGTTTGTGCAGCAAAGAAAACGTAAGTCACGCCTGCATATGTAAACGGTGCTCAAATCACACATCTGAGGTATTGCCTTGATCATCAGAGTGAAAGCAATAATTCTAGCATTAGAACTTCTCTGTAACTCTAACCTGGTAACCGTTTTTTTTTTTTAAAGTGTCGCCTATGGAGAATTTTTAGGTACCGTACTTTGTCGCCATTCCACGAGTGACATGTTGGTTGGGTATCTATTTACTCGGCGTAACATTATCTTTCACATTATACAAAAAAATTGGGATAAGTTTACTGTTTAGTTTTTTTTAATTCATGAAAGTATATTTTTTCCTAAAAAAATGCGTTTGAAAGACCGCTGCACAAATATAGTGTGACATAAACTATTGCAATGACCGATAAGTTATTCTCTAGATTCTCTGCTAAAAAAATATATATATATAATGTTTGGGGGTTCTAAGTAATTTTTTAGCAAAAAATACGGATTTTAACTTGCAAACAAGTAACAAATTTTAGAAATGAAAGATTATTCTTAACTAAAAGCTGTTTTGTTAATTTGATTAGTAATTAGTAATTTGATTTCATAATATCTATCAGCTGCTGCTTTCCCCCGAATTTAAGTATCTCACCAAAATATATGTAGAAGGATGTGGCCAGTGGTCACTGGAAGAGGCTGGGGCACTGTCAATTTTGGCACAGCACAGGCACCTAAAGCCCTAAGGCCGGCCCTGGCCTATACATATAGTATATTATAAAGAGACTACTTGGAGCTGAATAGAGAACGTAAAATAAGAATAACTTTAATTTTACTCCCTAATTCAACCCCACAGATACAGAAAACCTCAAATAAAGGACCAAATCAAACCAGTGGCAGTGCACAACCACAGCAATCTATTTGCACTGCTCTTTTAGGTGCTTCAAAATATAAAATTGACTCTAAGGAACAGCATGCCAGGGAGGAGGCCATAGCAAGATGGATTGGGCGCACTGCATTACCAGTCAGAACGATTGAAGATGAGGACTTTGTTGGCATGATGGAGACAGTAGATAGGAAGCTGACTGTTCCAAAGAAAACTAAAATAAGCAATCTGATTGACAAACAGTATGAAGATGAAAAACAAAAATTCAAAAAGAGAGTGGCTGCTGCTCAGAGAGTATATATTTGCACTGATTTGTGGACCAAAAAAGGACTCTCAGCTTCATTCCTTGCCATAAATGGATGCTACTTTTGTGTTGCACAACATAAACCTGAACACATATTGTTGGCCCTTGAACAAGTACTGGTATAGAATAGGGGGCGCTAGAGGCCTGAAAAACGTATATGTTGGTAACGTAGTTGCCACTACAGATACATACAATCCACATCAAAAACAGTGACCTTACTAAAATAATTGTGCTGAAATAAGAAATACTTTTGTGATAATCAAAAACCAACATATATAAAAAAAGTCCTTGGTTGCAAGTGAAATTGTTGAAATCAATTGTCCCAATCCCATGAAACGATTGGAGCCAGAAAATTTTGAAATTGGAAACAACAACACCACGGCTGACAAATAAATCTTCAAGATGCACAAGAATCTTATCGATGATAGAAAGTTCCGTCACCAAAGAAGAAGAAATCACCTTAAGGATAAGTACAAGTAGCCCACCCACACACTGCACAGTCAATCAAATCATGTCTGGACATATGCATGCAAGAGTGGGACATACCAAAGAGGAAGATCCTTACAGTGATAACAGACAACGGGAGCAATATGGTGGCAGCATTTAAACAAGCCACAGCAGCAGCAGAAGAACCACCCAGCTCTAGTGAGGAAGACTCCCCCATGACGGAAAGTGACTCTGGAGCTGAGACCGAAATTGATGATCTGCGGTGAGTGAGCCATTTTTATTATTCTTTTACATGATGATATGGTTGACAGTTGACACGGTGACACCAGACAATTATCACAATGGCTATGAGATGATTGATATGGGGGCGCTATCTGCTCTACTCTATGGGGTGCACCTTTGTTATTTTTCCACTTTATTTGTAGTCATGTGTACTGTAAAAGTATTCCAAGATGTTAAGTGTTAAAATAATAGAATGGAACAGAAACCTTTTCTATATACTTTATGCTTATTGGGCTGTGTGTGTTCCACCTGTTAGGTACCAACAGATCGGCATGGACCGGACACCATGTGTGGTGCATACCTTGCAACTTGTGATCCACATAGTGCATAAGGAGGCAAGTGTGAAGAGAATACTGGATAAAGCAAGATAAATCAATAGTGAATCTCTTCTGCAAGTCTTCAATTGCAACACAGAAGCTATTGGAGCATTGTGGCCTTATTCTTTTAAATGACTGCCTCACACACTGGTCAAGTACATTCAACATGATCGCAAGACTCCTCAAACTGAAAGAGTCAGTCTGCCAAATCGCAAACAACATGGGATGGGACAGCTGGATGGGATGGGATAGTGAATGGAAAAAGCTCATATCATTGCATGACCTACTGCTGCCTTTTGCAGAACATACTAAAACCCTCCAGAGTGACACCATGTCCATGTCTCTGGCTGTTCCTGCCCTCTTTGATCTGCTCAGCCATCTTGAGGACTTTAAACAGAACACTAGCTACCAAGACCTTGCCACAATTGCACAGAGAATGAAAGGGAGTGTGAACCAGCGTTTTGCTTCATTTTTAGAACCAACTGACCAAATGTTCTCTCCACTTGTAGCAGCTGCTTGTTTTGTCAACCCTATTGTCTGTGAAACCCTTGTTGATGAGAATTTTCAGGAACTGCTTAAAAAGGCAGAGGAGTATGCCACACACACAACTTGAGGAATTGTCTGAAGAAGATGATGTGGTAGAAGAACTATCGCAGGAAGTGGAAGAAGCACCGCCACCGGCATCCACATCTAAGCAGCCAATCTTTCGGTTTCTTTCTCTTTTAAAATATTTTATTGTTTTGAGTTAAATATAGTTCAGGTTTACAAAGAAAGATAATAACATTCTTGTATATATAAGGTAACAGGCAATTGTAATGCATCACATAGGTGTCAGTACTAGGATCCCTTTAGGACCCAGCACAACTCACCTGACACAGCCTTTACCTGGGAAACAACAATGATTGGCCAGCTGACCTTTAAATAACTTGCAACAGCATTCAATCATTGCTCGTGTTAGAGTTTACCTTGTCTTTGATCCAGTTGATATCTGCTCTGTGTATTTCGTGTATGACCCGGCTCGTTTGACCCTGTTTGCTTGCTTCTGATTCGGTACCGTTTGGACTCTGATCTTCCTGTGTATGACCCAGCTTGCCTAGATTACGTTTTGCCTGATTCCACTAGTAACATCTGCAGCGGTGAACTACAAGGACCAGACATCTATCCTCACCTGCAGCGGTGAACTACAACACCAGACACCATCTATCCTCATCTGCAGTGGTGAACTACAAGGTCCAGCAAACATCGACCTACATCTACAGCGGTGAACTACAAGTCCCAGCTGACCTGCTCTGCTCATGGTATGTGCTCTTGTTCCTTGAACTCTTTGCATAATCAGAACACCTGAACTGTTACCTGTTATATGCTCTAGCCTGACATTAACACGAGCCATACATAATAAAGGAAACCTATCATGGATCCTGAGCAGGCTCAGTTGTTTGCACAGGAACTTTGCCGCTTATCCCATCAAGTTCAGGAAATGGCCACAGAGCTCACCAAGGCGCAATCTCCTTCTATTACCACTGCTACAAAAACTCCATCTGAACCAAAAATTCCTTTGCCTGACCGGTTTTCTGGTGACCGTAAAGGGTTTTGCAACTTTAAAAACAGTTGCAAATTATATTTCTAGTTAAGACCATCCTCGTCTGGCCCTGAAACTCAGAGGGTTCAAATCATTATTTCTCTACTACAGGGTGACCCCCAGGCTTGGGCCTTTAACCTGGAACCAAACCACCCAGCCTTGCTAACAGTAGATGCCTTCTTTGAAGCCCTAGGGTTGCTTTATGATGATCCAGATCGTGCTGCTACTGCAGAATCAACCCTGCGTAACTTAAAGCAAGGAACTACCACAGCTGAAATGTATTGCTCAGAGTTTTGCAGGTGGGCCCCGGAATCTGGCTGGAATGATGCAGCACTCCGCAGCCAGTTTAGAATGGGCCTTTCAGATGCAATTAAGGATGCTCTGGTCAACTTCTCCTACCCAGCCTCACTGGAGGAGGCTATGAGTCTAGCCATTAGAATTGACCGCCGCCAGCGAGAGAGGAGACGAGAACAAACTACAGCTGTGGCAAACTATATACCTCCCTTGCCGACTGACTATTCCACCTCCAGTGCCAAATCTGAGGAAGAACCTATGCAGTTAGGCTCCACCCGGTTATCTGCCCAGGAACACATGCGCCGGCGTAACATGGGACTCTGCTTGTATTGTGGCCTCAAGGGTCATATGCTCCGTTCGTGCCCTACACGTCCGGGAAACTCCAGGACCTAGGTAATTGCGGGGAGGTTACCTTAGGTCTGCTCTCATCTCCCCAGGGGGACAAGCGTATTCTTTTACCCGCTGTCATTCACTTTGGGACAGGGGCTCATGAACTGCTGGCCTTGGTAGATTCTGGAGCCGCTGAGAATTTTATTGATAAGACTCTGATTACCTCTTTGTCCTTGGAAACTCATGCTCTAGAATGCCCAGTCCGCCTGATTTCCGTGGATAATCGGCCTCTCTCACAAGATCTAGTGCTCCAAGCCACCAAACCTTTCCAGTTACAATTGGGGGCTTTGCATTGGGAGAAGATTTCATGTCTTGTCATTGACTCTCCATCCACTCCTTTGATCCTAGGCCTTCCTTGGCTTCAGAAGCACAATCCTGTAATTGACTGGCGAACAGGAGATATTCTGACTTGGTCCGATCAGTGTAAGCAGAACTGCATCCAGCACCCTGTTCGACTGGCTACCTGTCAAGTGGGAATGGAACAGATTCCACTTTGTTATAAGGACTTTTGGGATGTGTTTTCTAAAGGGATTGCTGACACTTTACCACCTCATCGCAGTTATGATTGTCCCATTGACCTCTTGCCTGACACTACACATCCTCGAGGGAGAGTCTTTCCACTGTCTGAGCCAGAGAATCTTGCCTTGCAAGAATACATCCAGGAAAACCTAGCTAAGGGTTTCATCCGTCCCTCCACTTCTCCCGCAGGAGCAGGATGCTTCTTTGTCCCAAAGAAGGATGGGGGACTGAGACTTTGTGTTGATTACAGAGGTCTAAATAAAATAACTGTTCCCAATCGGTATCCTCTTCCTCTCATCACAGAATTGTTCTCTCAAATCCAGGGAGCCAAAATCTTCTCCAAACTGGACTTAAGGGGAGCCTATAATCTGGTGCGCATACGTGCAGGCGACGAGTGGAAGACAGCCTTTAACACCAAGGATGGTCATTACGAATGTCTTGTCATGCCTTTCGGTCTCAGAAATGCACCAGCTGTCTTTCAGAACTTTATGAATGACATTTTCCGTGACATGTTGGGTCGCTTCATGCTTGTATATTTAGACGACATTTTGATATATTCTCCCAATCTTGAAACACATCAGAAACATGTCTGCTCAGTATTGGCCCGATTAAAGACTCACTCCCTTTTTGTAAAGCCTGAGAAATGTTCATTCCATGTTAAACAAGTACCTTTCCTAGGCTACCTAATTTCTGACACAGGCCTCACCATGGATCCAGCCAAGATTCAAGCCATTTTAGACTGGGCACCACCTTCAGACCTAAAGGCAGTTCAGCGCTTCCTGGGCTTTGCAAATTTCTATCGAAAATTCATTAAGAACTTTGCCACCATTGCACATCCCATCACCTCTCTCACCAGGAAGACTCCGACTACCTTTAAATGGACTACTGAAGCCCAGGCAGCCTTCACTCAGTTAAAGAAAGCCTTTACCTCTGCACCAATCCTACGCCATCCTGTTCCTGAGCTACCTTTTATTGTGGAGGTAGATGCATCTGAAGTAGGGGTGGGGGCGCTTTTGTCACAAAAGGATCCTGTAAATGCTGCCATCCACCCCTGTGCCTTCTTGTCTCGGAAATATTCCCCAGCAGAGCGCAATTATGATATAGGCAACAGAGAACTTCTAGCCATAAAGCTCGCTTTGGAGGAATGGAGACATTGGCTGGAGGGAGCTCGCTATCCATTCATAGTTCTGACTGACCACAAAAACCTTGAATACATCCGTTCTGCTAAAAGACTGAACTCACGTCAAGCCAGGTGGTCATTGTTCTTCTCCAGATTTGACTTCACAATTTCATATTTACCAGGACCAAGAAACATTAAGGCTGATGCCTTGTCTCGCAGCTTTCTTTCAGAGTCTCCTCCTCCGCTTCCTCCACAACCCATTATCTCTGACGATAGGATTTTGGCTTTCACCCAGACTGACATCTCTGAGGCCTTGTTACCTGCACAGGCTGAAGCCCCTCCCTCCACTCCCTCCGGTATGCTTTTTGTGCCCCTGGCTCTTCGTTTGCAGGTATTGCAACAGGTACATGCATCAAAACCTGCAGCACATCCGGGGTTTAGACAAACTTTTGAAATTATCTCTCGCAACCTCTGGTGGCCATCGATCAGGCAGGATGTGTTAGCCTTCGTCCAGGCCTGTGAAGTTTGTGCCAGAAGCAAGAGCAGTACCTCTAAGCCGCCCGGTCTCCTACGTCCTCTACCAATACCTACCTGTCCCTGGACCCATTTATCTATGGACTTTATCACTGACTTGCCTCCGTCCCAGGGATGTTCCACGATCTGGGTGGTGGTAGACAGGTTCAGTAAAATGGCCCACTTTGTTCCGCTTCCGAAACTTCCATCTGCTAAAGAACTGGCATCTTTATTCATTAAACATGTTTTCAGGCTCCATGGGGCACCAATCAACATTGTCTCAGACCGTGGCTCTCAGTTTATAGCCCAGTTTTGGAAGGCCCTTTGCTCTCAGCTGGGGATTAAGTTATCATATTCTTCAGCATATCATCCTGAGACAAACGGCCAAACAGAAAGGACTAATCAGACTCTAGAGAAGATGGTACGTTGTCTGATGGCCAATGATGAGGTGGAGTGGGTCAACGTCCTGCCATGGGCAGAGTTTGCCTTTAATAATTGTGCCAGCACATCTACAGGGACCTCTCCCTTCTTCTGTGTTTACGGGTTGCATCCTCGTGTGTGCTCCTTTGATCTTCCACCCTCTGATGTGCCAGATGCCAACACCACAATTGAAAATTTCTCCAAAATCTGGTCCGATGTCAATCATGCTATTTCTCGCTCTGTGCAGGCTTTTAAGAAAATGGCGGACAAGAGGCGCTCAAAGGCACCAGGATATAAAGTTGGTGACAAAGTGTGGCTATCATCTAGGAATCTGTCCCTGCATGTTCCATCTAAAAAACTTGGCCCAAAATTCATCGGGCCCTATGAAATTTCGGAGATTGTTAATCCTGTATCCTATAGATTAAAACTCCCCCCATCCATGCGCATTCCAAATGTCTTTCATGTTTCATTGTTGAAACCTGTTCATTCCAGCCTCCAAGTAAATGAACCAGAACCTGTGGATGTGTTGGACAGTCAGGAATATGAAGTGGCATTTATTCTTGATTCCAGACGAGTGCGCAATTCCTTACAATATCTCGTTCATTGGAAAGGTTTCGGCCCAGAGGATCGATCTTGGGTCCCAGCTCGTGATCTTCATGCTGACCGACTTAAGAAGAAGTTCCATCTTCGTTATCCAAGTAAGCCTGGGGGTGCAGGAGCAACCCCTCGAGAAAGGGGGGGGTACTGTCAGTACTAGGATCCCTTTAGGACCCAGCACAACTCACCTGACACAGCCTTTACCTGGGAAACAACAATGATTGGCCAGCTGACCTTTAAATAACTTGCAACAGCATTCAATCATTGCTCATGTTAGAGTTTACCTTGTCTTTGATCCAGTTGATATCTGCTCTGTGTATTTCGTGTATGATCCCAGTGAACTCAAAATAGCAGCGCTAAAGGCAATCCCTAATCAAATAATAAGATGTAGTGAAGAGTGATAAACTGATGAATCAACCTGTGCAATGATTACATCACATCCTCACCCCTCATCATTAATGTGCATAAAATGATATGCTCAAACAATCACAAACAAATGGTGCATATAAACCAATTAAGTGAATAACATGTCTGTGTATATACAAATATATATGAAAGTTACAACTAAGTGAGAACCAATGTGAATTAGCTCGCAAAAATTATATCTATAAAATGTGTCCACAACCAATCCAAAGATAAAATAGTCCAAAAAAAAAATCCGTGACGAGTTGTGGTGCAAATCTTCTACTTAAATGAATCTTCCACCGCACCTCTGTGACTGTGAATCCACTCCCCTTAGGCGAATACACTCACCAGCTCCTTTTGCCCACACTCTCGTGTCAGGGCCAACAAGCTTTTATCCCACACTCACAGGGGATAAGAACGGTCTTCAGTAGAAAGCCTGTACACCTTTACCTCTCCAAAGTGTAATGCCCAAGAGCTCTCTCCACATGAAAAAAGAGAAATAATCCAATGGTGCAATAACGTAATGAAATTTATTAAAAATCAAAAGCCCCTTCACCATTGCACTCACATCCTTAAAATTCACTGCAGGCTCAACAGTAACACAGCACAGCAAGTTGTCACAGCATCAAACATAGAGTCAGTAAACCAGTGTGTGGTGGTCACGGCGGACCCAGGTACTGCGTTTCTCAAAATACCCGTCTCACCCGATCCCTGGTGTAGATGTGACCGGCTTCCACCTTTCCTCGTATGGCGCTCCCTGTCACAGCGTCCTACGTCACTCAGAAACGATTGCCGTGTAGCCACGCCCCGACATGTTTCGTCATAAAGACTTAGTCATGGGATTGGCTACACGGCACGGCAATCAGTCTTTTATACCCATAGCTTCCGATCCGGGCGGAAGACCCATAACTGCGCCTGCGCGCCTTCAGTGTTTGATCCGAGCAGAGATCGCAATACTGCGCCTGTGCGTTCCCTGTGTCCCCGCTCGCACCATTTCACACTGTTTCTGTATAGCGCTGCTATTTTGAGTTCACTGGGAGCAAGTTTGTGGTGGATCAATTTTTTACTGTATACTTATTATTTAAGCAGCAGCTCAGATTCAGGTCTTTGCCATCAGCGCAGCGTTTTTGGGTGTATGAGTGGGCGAATTTTATACATCTGATTTTTTACATTATCTTTATTCATTTAAACGCGTGCAGCCATGGAAGTTCTCAACTTTCTCAATAACAGACAGATGAATCCGGATAATATTTTTTCAGCTAATTCTGAAATGACGGATTATGAGGAAGATATCTCCGGCATGTTAAAGAATTTAGAAAACTTATTGGAAAAACAGGTGAAAACCTGGTGGGATGTGTTCACTTTTAATCATTATCAGAAGGAAAAACTGATTTTTAGGAGCCTGAGGTGGGATATACCCCCCCAGGATGGTCTTGATGACCAATGTTTTATGGATGAATGGTTAGAATTTTTTAATAGAGTAGGAAGGGAGTTGCAAGACCTAGTATTAAGTAGGAAACAGAAAAAATTAAGTAGGATTAATGAGCAGATTAATACGCTACGCAGCAAATTAGAACCTATGAATGAGTCTAATCAACTCAAAGAATTCAATAATACTATGAAAAGAAAGCTTGAAAAGGTAGATAGAGAGACACAAAAGAAAAAGGTTAGGAAATACAATAGGGACGTAGCAGATTTCAAAAATAATAAAATCTATGCATGGCAGAACCCTGTTGTGAAAACCAGGGAGGTCCCTGTGCAGGATAAAAACAATATGTATACAACCACTGACCCTAAAACTGATCAAAATAAAAGAGTGAGGGTGAAGAGTGGCACCGGTAGAGGTGAACAAAGTGGGAGTGGACAAGCATCTAACAATGCTTCTCTACAACAAAGAGATAATCAATATAATGATCACCACTATTCACCTAGACCAACCCCACCCTGGAGAGGGAATTACCAATATAACCCGAATCAGGGGGAATGGCGGGAATCCCAGTCATATGGAATGAATTATCCTGGAGGAGGTGCCCCGCCCCAGGGTCATGGTGTATATCAAAATTACCCTCCTCAGAATTATGGGGATGGTAGAAACCCTACCCCCTTATACAATAGATATCTCCCCCTGGACGAGGATTATCAGGGACAATATCACTATCAACAGGGCCCTGGATCTTTTTTAGGACAGCGAGGGAGGAGGGGGAGGGGAGGGGGGACACCGAGAGGAAAGAACCACCCGATGAACAACAGGGGAGGGAGGAATGGCCCACAGCAGTATGTGAACAGGGAAATGGGACCACCACCAAGAAACGAAGGGGCTGTCGAGCAAGACAACGTCGACAATCCAAGAAAAAGGTTAAGGGACACATAAAAACTGGCATATATAATTTAAGTAAGGTGAAATTAAATCCAAAAGAACAGAATATACTAAATTTGGGACTTAAATGTGCGCCCAAAAAAACACTCAATAAATTTGAGGTGTATATCGACACACACAAATTTATACGGACTTTGAACCTTAAAAAATATTTTTTGAGCCACCCGCTGGCCCCTAGGAGTGACGTAGTTTCATCTGTGAGGAAAGTGGACAGTGGCTTAAAGAATAAGTCCGTATTCAACCCCCAAAACTCTAGTAATCATTGTATAGAGGTGTTTAAAAATTTGGTGCTAAATGATATAGAACAGTTGACTGTAAAAGATAATATCAACCCAAAATATATTGAGGATGGCATTCGCTCTCTGGAAAAAAGGAACAATATTATTGTACGCCCAGCTGACAAGGGAGGGGGGGTCGTTATTATGGATAAAATGTTCTACCAGGAACAACTCACGAAGATGCTAGGCGACCGCTCAACATATGAGAGATTGACTAGTGATCCTACGGAGAAATATAAGCACCAACTGAGTCTACTGGTGGACTGGGGGTATGACACAGGTGCTTTGAATGGGAAAGAAAAGAGATATCTGGTACCAAGCGCGTGTAGGATTCCAGTAATCTACACGTTACCTAAAATCCATAAGGATGCCAAAGTACCCCCAGCACGACCCATCGTGAATGGGATAGGATCAGTAACAGCGCGGCTTGGAGAGTATTTAGACAAATTCCTCCAGCCCAGTGTAAAAATCACTAAGGCATATCTTAGAGACACCTCTGACCTCCTCCAACATTTGAGTGAGGTCTGTCTCAATCCTACGACCGAGACCTATTTGGTCACGGCCGATGTAGCCTCCCTCTACACGGTCATCCAGCATGAGGATGCCTCCTTGTCATTGAATTGGGCATTAAGTAGGAGAGAGGACATTCCTGACATGCAGAAGCGTTTTTTGGGCCATGCTCTGACCTTCTGCATGTCACACAATTATTTTTGGTGGAACGGTCACTTCTTCTCTCAGCGGGTTGGCGTGGCTATGGGAGCCAAGTATGCTCCCAGCCTCGCCAACCTGTTTATGGCAGAGTGGGAGGATAGATTTATATTTAGCAAACGACTACCTCAACTCAGACTTTATCGAAGATTCATAGATGACCTCCTACTGGTCTGGGAGGGTTCTAGGGAATCTTTGGATGAATTCTTGAGTTACCTTAACACTAATGGGAATAACATAAAATTGGAGGCACAAGTGAGTGACATGAGTGTGAATTTTCTCGATGTAACGATTGAGAAAAGAGGGAACTCTCTAAGCACGTATGTATTTTTTAAACCGACTGACCGCAACAGTTTTTTGTCCATCCGGAGTGGACATCACCCGGCTTGGATAAAGAATATACCAAAGGGTCAAATGTTGAGGGTCCGTCGGAACTGTTCAGAACAGGAAAAATACTATACACAGGCCAATATATTAAAGGAGAGATTCATGCAAAAGGGATACTCTGAAGGATCCCTAGATAGTGTCATAGAACAGGTAGCCAATGTCCCAAGAGAGGAGTGCTTAAGAAGTAAAGAAAGAGAATCACGCACCTCTAATGAACACCAGTGGGGTTTCATCTCGAATTTTCATTGTCAATACAAAGAAATTGAAGATATATTTAAGAAATACTGGTATATTCTGGGTAGAGACCGGCATTTGGGGGAGGTTCTACCTGAACTCCCTAAGTTTATCTATAGAAGGGCCCCCAGCTTTGGAGATAGGGTGGTGAGAAAGATCCTTGATCCCCCTGGGCGCCAGTCTATAAAGATAGACTTAAATGGGTTTTTCCCATGTAGGAAGTGTATATGCTGCAAAACAGCCAGAACAAGTAATCGAGGAATGAAGAGCATCACCAATCACGAAAATGAAACCTTTAAAATAAGGGAGTTCATTACATGCAATTCATCGTATGTGGTGTATTTAATGTGGTGCCCCTGCGGTCTGTTTTATGTTGGACGCACCAAGCGACTCCTAAGGGTGCGGATTTCTGAACATATGTCCAACATTAGGAACGGATATAAATATCATAGCGTGTCCCTCCATTTTAAAGAGAAACATGATCAGGACCCTACTCTTCTCCAGTTCTGTGGGATTGACATTGTTTACCCTACCTGGAGAGGGTCAAATCGGGTGAGGGACTTGTCCCAACGAGAGACCCGATGGATATTCCTGCTCAGGTGCCTTTTTCCGAGGGGTCTTAACATAGAGTTGGACCTCAACTGCTTCATCAACGACTATTAAATTCAATTGATTTTTTTATATATATATTTTTTTGATATTTTTCATTCATTTTTCTATTTTTTATTTTTATTTATTTATTTATTTTTATATTATTCTAATTTTTTTATTTTTATTTTCAGTATTTTATTTTATTTATTATTTATTATTTTTTATTATTTATTATTTAGTATTTTTTATTATTTATTTTTTATTTTTTATTTATTTATTTTTTATTTTTATTATATATTTTTTAATATTTTTTATTTTTTTTATATTTTATATCTTATATTTTATATATTTTTTATATTTTATTTTTTATTTAGTATTTATTATATTTTATTTTTAGTTCATTTATTTTTTATTTTTTATTTTTTATTGTTTAATTTTTTATTTTTTATTTTTTATTTTAATTTTTTTTTTTTTTTATATTTTATATATTTTTTTTTTTTTTTTTTTATTTATTTATTATTTATTTTTTATTTTTTATTTTTTATTTATTATTTTTTATTTTTATTTATTTTTTCTTTTATTTTTTATTATTTTTTATTTTATATATTTTTTTCTTATCTATATTTTTTATTTTTATTTTTCCTTTATACTTGACTTTTTTAGTTTGATGATGTTGCAGTGGGGGCTCATGTTTATACTATGAGTTAAAGGTATCGTTAGATATAGTCCTGTGCATTAATATATCCATTTTTTAGGGGAAGGTATGAGTTATAGGCTGGGTTAGCGTTATATATCTGCTCGAGGATAGGATGTTATTAGTTGACTAGTTTTTTTATATTTAACATTATGAGTTATTAAAGCAACTCTTTTACATATTATTGTGATGTTCAAGGAACGTTTTATGGAGTTTTTATCTAGATATATGGGAGAATTAGCCCGGTGCTTCACGTGGAGGTGAAATATTTTGTTAGAACAGTATTAATGTGAATCATCACATCGGGAGAAACACTATAGGATGAAACAGTTCTGATATGTGTAATAATGTGACTTTTACAAGCATAATGTGTACCTTGTTATACAGAAACAGTGTGAAATGGTGCGAGCGGGGACACAGGGAACGCGCAGGCGCAGTATTGCGATCTCTGCTCGGATCAAACACTGAAGGCGCGCAGGCGCAGTTATGGGTCTTCCGCCCGGATCGGAAGCTATGGGTATAAAAGACTGATTGCCGTGCCGTGTAGCCAATCCCATGACTAAGTCTTTATGACGAAACATGTCGGGGCGTGGCTACACGGCAATCGTTTCTGAGTGACGTAGGACGCTGTGACAGGGAGCGCCATACGAGGAAAGGTGGAAGCCGGTCACATCTACACCAGGGATCGGGTGAGACGGGTATTTTGAGAAACGCAGTACCTGGGTCCGCCGTGACCACCACACACTGGTTTACTGACTCTATGTTTGATGCTGTGACAACTTGCTGTGCTGTGTTACTGTTGAGCCTGCAGTGAATTTTAAGGATGTGAGTGCAATGGTGAAGGGGCTTTTGATTTTTAATAAATTTCATTACGTTATTGCACCATTGGATTATTTCTCTTTTTTCATGTGGAGAGAGCTCTTGGGCATTACACTTTGGAGAGGTAAAGGTGTACAGGCTTTCTACTGAAGACCGTTCTTATCCCCTGTGAGTGTGGGATAAAAGCTTGTTGGCCCTGACACGAGAGTGTGGGCAAAAGGAGCTGGTGAGTGTATTCGCCTAAGGGGAGTGGATTCACAGTCACAGAGGTGCGGTGGAAGATTCATTTAAGTAGAAGATTTGCACCACAACACGTCACGGATTTTTTTTTTGGACTATTTTATCTTTGGATTGGTTGTGGACACATTTTATAGATATAATTTTTGCGAGCTAATTCACATTGGTTCTCACTTAGTTGTAACTTTCATATATATTTGTATATACACAGACATGTTATTCACTTAATTGGTTTATATGCACCATTTGTTTGTGATTGTTTGAGCATATCATTTTATGCACATTAATGATGAGGGGTGAGGATGTGATGTAATCATTGCACAGGTTGATTCATCAGTTTATCACTCTTCACTACATCTTATTATTTGATTAGGGATTGCCTTTAGCGCTTCTATTTTGAGTTCACTGGGAGCAAGTTTGTGGTGGATCAATTTTTTACTGTATACTTATTATTTAAGCAGCAGCTCAGATTCAGGTCTTTGCCATCAGCGCAGCATTTTTGGGTGTATGAGTGGGCGAATTTTATACATCTGATTTTTTACATTATTTCGTGTATGACCCGGCTCGTTTGACCCTGTTTGCTTGCTTCTGATTCGGTACCGTTTGGACTCTGATCTTCCTGTGTATGACCCAGCTTGCCTAGACTACGTTTTGCCTGATTCCACTAGTAACATCTGCAGCGGTGAACTACAAGGACCAGACATCTATCCTCACCTGCAGCGGTGAACTACAACACCAGACACCATCTATCCTCATCTGCAGTGGTGAACTACAAGGTCCAGCAAACATCGACCTACATCTACAGCGGTGAACTACAAGTCCCAGCTGACCTGCTCTGCTCATGGTATGTGCTCTTGTTCCTTGAACTCTTTGCATAATCAGAACACCTGAACTGTTACCTGTTATATGCTCTAGCCTGACAATAGGTGATTATGGTATGAAAAGTAACACACAATATATCATAAACGTTTATATCATTTTAAGTGAATACAGAAAACAAGAATTATACAAATTAAAGGTAAAGTATAGGAGGTATGGGGTTGGAAAAGTTTATTAAGAAGTGTGGGGAAAGGTAAGATGCAGGAAAGTAAGTATAATAGAGAAAAGGAAGTAAGATAGTTGGGGAGAATCAGTATATAGTTCCAGGGCCAAGTTCCTGCAATATGGCTTGGCTTCATCTGGAGATTAAATAAGTCTTTCCAACTATTTTTAGTCATTCACACTTCAAGAAAGTCAAGTAGTAAGTGAAGGGGGTAGTAACTGCACAGTGTTGGGGGTAAGGAGATAAGGGGCTTTCGGTTGCTTTCTAAATACCACAGAAGACCCAGGCAGAGGATCTCCCCAAACAGCATAGAGCAGCAGATCAGAAAATATAAGGAAGAGCTTTTGCACCAAGTTGCCATCAGTGAGGACTCGGAGTACACCACAACAGAATTTTGGCTGTCAAAGAGTGACACTTTTTATCACCAGCTAAAACCTTTTGCATTAGACCTGCTGCCGAAGCCAGCTTCTCAAACCTTTGCAGAGAGAGTATTCAGTGTTACAGGTGACCTCTCTAGAGGTCGGCGGAATAGAGCAAGGGTCATGTTGGCACAAAGTGCTTTCCTTAAAACAAATAGGAGTGTTTTATTATTCTCTTCAAGTATTTCTATTTCTAACATAAGAAGCATACCTAATACTTTGAGGTTGTGCTTATTGCGATAGGAAGAATCAATAGTTCAACAGTTTTAATTGTCAGTTAAATTCATAGAAAAAATGCACAGGCTGAGACTCAGGCTACAAATTTCATTAGTATGTGGATTCTGGAACAATAACAAGTCAACCACCACTTTTTATCAACTTGTTGACTGTATCACTTTCAGCATTGACAAATTTGACAATATAGGTAAATATCACACTAATGAAAAAGAAAAATAGATCAGTAACGGTAATGGACGGTCAAATAGGGCAGCTTTTGAGCCTTACCTTGCGCCGGGGTCCCGTCCCAGTAGTCTTTTAGTGTGATATTTACCTCTATTATTGTCATTGTGAATGCTGAGAGAGAGAGGGAATTTGATAAATAGTGGTGACTATTATAATCCTGTAAATCCACACACTAATGGCATTATTGTAGACTGTGGACTTTTTCTTTGAATGTATCTGAGAATTAGAACTGTTGAAATAATAAAATGACAGTAAACTTATTCTTATTGTAGAAATAAGCATTACCCTCAAGTATTGGTTTATTATGCGTGCCTGTGCCAGACAGGCAGTAACAGTGCCTGTGCAGTTACTGCAGTGTGCTGCTGTCTGTGTGTGCTGTACTTGGCCATGTACATGTACAGCTATGGCCAAAATGACACCAATATTAATTTTGACAATGTCTGCTAGTGCTGCTTCAGTGTTTTTAGATCTTTTTGTGTCAGATGTATCTGGTATACATGATCTGACATTTGTGTCAGATCATTGTATCCGGTAAAGCATTGCATAAGTGTCAAATGCTTTTATTGACAATTACATTAAGTTAATGCAGAGTCAATATTTGCAGTGTTGAGTTGAGTTGACCCTTCTTTTTCAAGACCTCTGCTGCAATTTGCCCTGGGCCTGACATTTGTGGCATCACTGGCATGTTGTCATTGTCAATCAACTTCTGTGCCAGTGCCACATTCTGATTCCTGGCTGATCTGGCAACCAGTCCGGCACTAGCAGTGGCACTGACCATTCTTGCATTATCAATGCTTGCAGCTTGTCAGAATTTGTGGGTTTTTTTTGGTTCCCTAACCCTCACCAGCCTCTTGAGGTCGGATTGACCATGAGTTTCCTGGCCATGGACCCACAATTTCAGTTTTTTGTTCCCACTTCCCCAAACTACTTAGTTATCACTTTTGCCTTATGGTAAGGAGCTCCATCATGATGGAAAATGCATTGTTGTTCATCACCAAACTGTTCTTAGATGGTTAGGAGAAGTTGTTCTCGGAGCCTGAGAATGTTTTTGTACCATTTATTCATGGCTATGTTCTTATTAGGCAAAATTGTGAGTGGGCCCACCACTCCCTTGCCTGGGAAGCAGCCAACTGCACACATGAATGGTCTCAGGATGCTTTACTGTTGGCATGACAGTCACGCAAAGTGTTCCTATTTTTTGGGGGGTTTTTTTGGTATTTTTTCGTTACCCTTTTGTGAAAACAGCAATATTCTATTCTTCATGAAACGGTTTTACTTAAATAAAGACGTTATATAACGACTAAATCTGTGTCTGTAGTGCATGTTCAAACCTAACCATTAAAAACAACATATTTGATTTTTCACTCCAGCAGCAGTATATAATGAGTTTGGAAATTTTAGAGAAATGCTTAAATAATGCATTACAATTTAACTACACCCATTCGATTTTAGACAACTAAAATGAGTTTTAGTCTACTAAAAGGAGTTTTAGTCTACTAAAAGTCGACTAAAATGAATTGGAGATTTAGTTGACTAAATACGACTAAAACGAAAACACTTGCAGAAGACTAAAATAGGACTAAAACTAAAATGCCATTTTAGTCCCAAGACTAAGACTAATAGGGCGTACACACGGTCGGACTTTGTTCGGACATTCCGACAACAAAATCCTAGGATTTTTTCCGACAGATGTTGGCTCAAACTTGTCTTGCATACACACGGTCACACAAAGTTGTCGGAAAATTCGATCATTCTGAACGCGGTGACGTAAAACACGTACGTCGGGACTATAAACGGGGCAGTAACCAATAGCTTTCATCTCTTTATTTATTCTGAGCATGCGTGGCACTTTGTGCGTCGAATTTGTCTACACACTATCGGAAATTCCGACAACGGATTTTGTTGTCGGAAAATTTTATGGCCTGCTCTCAAACTTTGTGTGTCGGAAAATCCGATGGAAAATGTGTGATGGAGCCAACACACGGTCGGAATTTCCGACAACAAGGTCCTATCACACATTTTCCATCGGAAAATCCGACCATGTGTACGGGGCATAAAACTAAATCAAAATTTGCTGCCAAAATTAACACTGCTAATTACCATGATTGTAATATGCTGTGAATGTCCTCTTTGTCCTCATGCATGCTGAAAGCTTTTAATGCTCCTTTTTTGTACTTCATGCATATTTGCCTTCACTAACCTCCCCAGCATGCTATCCTGGGCCCATACACACCTAGTCTAGTCACTTAACAATGTCAGCTCCATTGTAGTGCTTTACCCTAAACACCCCCTAAAATGTGTACAAATGTTATTTTTGTCCTTAAATTCATGCATAGTGCAAGAGGCTTTTTTTTGTGGGCCCAAACTCATTTGGAACCCTCCCTCCCCCCCAACCGCTAAGTCAACTGATACCAATCTTCTATCTGCTGACTTTGCCAAACCCATACACTCTATACCTGTGGTCAGATTTATGAATGAATTCACCAAAGCATGTAGTGCAAGGGTCTGCCTGAATACTTTCAAATGGTACTGTTTAAAGTTTTGTTCTCCTATTATCTACATATGTAATTGCAGAATGTAAAATTGTGCTTAAATTTGGAGAGTGTGTATTCATATTTTTATATTATGACACTTCTTACCTGTCCAGTGGGCTGCCAATAGTGTAAAGTAAGGAGGGGCTGGCCAAAGTAGCACACATTATGTATGCATTCAACTCTCAATGAAGTGGTTACCTGTCCAAAACATCTCTCCCCTGAACATAAAATTTTTTCACTGGGCCATCAGAGGGGAGGAGGAATCTGATAAGTGTACCATATACTTTTGTCTTTAAATACTCCTTAAAATAAATTTTATACGTATGTTGGCCAAGAATGTTTGTGTCTAATCTGCTTGCAATGTTTATGTGCAAAAGTACTATTTTTTTTCCTTGTTTGACTACACAGTTTCCTTCAACCCCAAAGGAATGGCAGACTGTGGCATTCCACTTTGCCCAGCGGTGGCACTTTCCCAACTTCGAAGGGGCAATCGATGGGAAACACGTCCACATCATCCCACCCCCCAACTCAGGGTCATACTATTATAATTACAAGGGGTTTATTAGAATTTTGATGTTGGCGGTGGTGTCGGCAACATACGAGTTTTTGTATGTGGACGTGGGGAAGAACGGCCGGATGTCAGATGGTGGAGTCATCGCCCAGACGGAGTTTTACAGATGGCTCCAGAATGGTGGCTTGGGCTTGCTACCTAAGGAAGAAAGCGTGGCTGGTCTTCCGTTCGTGTTCGTCACTGATGAAGCGTTTGGGCTAGGAGAACATCAGATGAGGCCATTTCCCACGAGGACCCTCACCCCGGACCAGAGGGTTTTTAACTACCAGCTGACCAGAGCCAGAAGAGAGATGGAGAATGCTTTTGGCACAATGACCAGCCGGTTCTGCCTATTCCTGATGCCAATCCACATGGCGGAATATAAACTCAACCATATAGTCCTTGCCTGCTGCATTATGCATAATTTTCTAAGGAAAAATGCTACTAACTATGTGGCCTCAGTTGGGCCTGAGGCCAGCTTTCTAGATCAACCAACCCTGACGGCACTTGAAGCTGGCCGTCCTGGCTTGCCCCCCCAAAACGCCCGCAAAGTCAGACAAAAATATCTTGAGTACTTTGCGGGTAGGGGGGCCATTGATATGCCAGCAAATGTTTGAGAAACATTTTTAAAAAATGTTTTATTTTTAGCTGTCTCCTAGGTTCTCCACTGGGCTTTTCTTTTTGCCCATTTTCTTAAATAGTGCAAACGTAATTTATTTGATACATGAGGCGACAATCTCTTCTTCAGCTAACTATTCTGTTGTGGGTCTGCTACACACACACATTGTTTTTGTTGTTAACCACTTGCCGACCGCCGCACACAGATGTACGTCGACAGGGCGGCACGGGCAGGCAAAAGGGCTTACCTGTACGTCCCTGCCTGCCCGCGGGTGGGGGGTCGGGGGGGGCGATCGGACCCCCCCCAGTGCCTGCGGCGGTCGGCAAATCTTCCCCGGCGATCGGTGGTGAGGGGGAGGCCATCCATTCGTGGCCCCCCCCTCGCGATCGCTCCCAGCCAATGGGATCATTTCCCTGCCTCTGTATTGTACACAGAGGCAGAGGAAATGATGTCATCTCTCCTCGGCTCGGTATTTTCCGTTCCGGGCCGAGGAGAGAAGACTGGAATGTAAGTGCACAAACACAACACAACACAGTAGAACATGCCAGGCATACAAAACACCCCGATCCCCCCCCCCCGATCACCCCCCGATCGCCCCCCCAATCACCCCCCCCTGTCACAAACTGACACCAAGCAGGTTTTTTTTTTTCCTGATTACTGCATAATGTCAGTTTGTGACAGTTACAGTGTTGGGACAGTGAGTATTACCCCCCTTTAGGTCTAGGGTACCCCACTAACCCCCCCTAATAAAGTTTTAACCCCTTGATCACCCCCTGTCGCCAGTGTCGCTAAGCGATCATTTTTCTGATCGCTGTATTAGTGTCACTGGTGACGTTAGTTAGGGACGTAAATATTTAGGTTCGCCGTCAGCGTTTTATAGCGACAGGGACCCCCATATACTACCTAATAAATGTTTTAACCCCTTGATTGCCCCCTAGTTAACCCTTTCACCACTGATCACTGTATAACCGTTACGGGTGACGCTGGTTAGTTCGTTTATTTTTTATAGTGTCAGGGCACCCGCCGTTTATTACCGAATAAAGGTTTAGCCCCCTGATCGCCCGGCGGTGATATGCGTCGCCCCAGGCAGCGTCAGATTAGCGCCAGTAGCGCTAACACCCACGCACGCATCATACGCCTCCCTTAGTGGTATAGTATCTGTACGGATCAATATCTGATCCAATCAGATCTATACTAGCGTCCCCAGCAGTTTAGGGTTCCCAAAAACGCAGTGTTAGCGGGATCAGCCCAGATACCTGCTAGCACCTGCGTTTTTCCCCTCCGCCCGGCCCAGCCCACCCAAGTGCAGTATCGATCGATCACTGTCACTTACAAAACACTAAACGCATAACTGAAGCGCGTTCAGAGTCAGGCCTGATCCCTGCGATCGCTAACAGTTTTCTTGGTAGCGTTTTGGTGAACTGGCAAGCACCAGCCCCAGGCAGCGTCAGGTTAGCGCCAGTACCGCTAACACCCACGCACGCACCGTACACCTCCCTTAGTGGTATAGTATCTGATCGGATCAATATCTGATCCGATCAGATCTATACTAGCGTCCCCAGCAGTTTAGGGTTCCCAAAAACGCAGTGTTAGCGGGATCAGCCCAGATACCTGCTAGCACCTGCGTTTTGCCCCTCCGCCCGGCCCAGCCCACCCAAGTGCAGTATCGATCCATCACTGTCACTTACAAAACACTAAACTAAAGAGTCAGGCCTGATCCTGCGATCGCTAACAGTTTTTTTGGTAGCGTTTTGGTGAACTGGCAAGCACCAGCGGCCTAGTACACCCCGGTCGTAGTCAAACCAGCACTGCAGTAACACTTGGTGACGTGGCGAGTCCCATAAGTGCAGTTCAAGCTGGTGAGGTGGCAAGCACAAGTAGTGTCCCGCTGCCACCAAAAAGACAAACACAGGCCCGTCGTGCCCATAGTGCCCTTCCTGCTGCATTCGCCAATCCTAATTGGGAACCCACCGCTTCTGCAGCGCCCGTACTTCCCCCATTCACATCCCCAACCAAATGCAGTCGGCTGCATGAGAGGCATTTTCTTTATGTCCTCCCGAGTACCCCTACCCAATGAACCCCCCCAAAAAAGATGTTGTGTCTGCAGCAAGCGCGGATATAGGCGTGACACCCGCTATTATTGTCCCTCCTGTCCTGACAATCCTGGTCTTTGCATTGGTGAATGTTTTGAACGCTACCATTCACTAGTTGAGCATTAGCGTAGGGTACAGCATTCCACAGACTAGGCACACTTTCACAGGGTCTCCCAAGATGCCATCGCATTTTGAGAGACCCGAACCTGGAACCGGTTACAGTTATAAAAGTTACAGTTACAAAAAAAAGTGTAAAAAAAAAAAACACATACAAAAATATAAAATAAAAAAAAATAGTTGTCGTTTTATTGTTCTCTCTCTCTCTATTCTCTCTATTGTTCTGCTCTTTTTTACTGTATTCTATTCTGCAATGTTTTATTGTTGTTATGTTTTATCATGTTTGCTTTTCAGGTATGCAATTTTTTATACTTTACCGTTTACTGTGCTTTATTGTTAACCATTTTTTTGTCTTCAGGTACGCCATTCACGACTTTGAGTGGTTATACCAGAATGATGCCTGCAGGTTTAGGTGTCATCTTGGTATCATTCTTTTCAGCCAGCGGTCGGCTTTCATGTAAAAGCAATCCTAGCGGCTAATTAGCCTCTAGACTGCTTTTGCAAGCCGTGGGAGGGAATGCCCCCCCCCCAACGTCTTCCGTGTTTTTCTCTGGCTCTCCTGTCTCAACAGGGAACCTGAAAATGCAGCCGGTGATTCAGCCAGCTGACCATAGAGCTGATCAGAGACCAGAGTGGCTCCAAACATCTCTATGGCCTAAGAAACCAGAAGCTACTAGCATTTTATGACTTAGATTTCGCCGGATGTAAACAGCGCCATTGGGAAATGGGGAAAGCATTTTATCACACCGATCTTGGTGTGGTCTGATGCTTTGAGGGCAGAGGAGAAATCTAGGGTCTAATAGACCCCAATTTTTTCAAAAAAGAGTACCTGTCACTACCTATTGCTATGATAGGGGATATTTACATTCCCTGAGATAACAATAAAAATAATTAAAAAAAAAAAAATGAAAGGAACAGTTTAAAAATAAGATAAAAAAAAATAAGAATAATAAAGAAAAAAAAAAAAGCACCCCTGTCCCCCCTGCTCTCGCGCTAAGGCGAACGCAAGCGTCGGTCTGGCGTCAAATGTAAACAGCAATTGCACCATGCATGTGAGGTATCACCGCGAACGTCAGATCGAGGGCAGTAATTTTAGCAGTAGACCTCCTCTGTAAATCTAAAGTGGTAACCTGTAAAGGCTTTTAAAGGCTTTTAAAAATGTATTTAGTTTGTCGCCACTGCACGTTTGTGCGCAATTTTAAAGCATGTCATGTTTGGTATCCATGTACTCGGCCTAAGATCATCTTTTTTATTTCATCAAACATTTGGGCAAAAATTTTTTTTTATTACAATAAAATTTAAAAAAGTGTGTTTTTTCCCCAAAAAATGCGTTTGAAAAATCGCTGCGCAAATACTGTGTGAAAAAAAAAATGAAACACCCACCATTTTAATCTGTAGGGCATTTGCTTTAAAAAATATATATAATGTTTGGGGGTTCAAAGTAATTTTCTTGCAAAAAAAAAATTATTTTTTTATGTAATCAAAAAGTGTCAGAAAGGGCTTTGTCTTCAAGTGGTTAGAAGAGTGGGTGATGTGTGACATAAGCTTCTAAATGTTGTGCAAAAAATGCCAGGACAGTTCAAAACCCCCCCAAATGACCCCATTTTGGAAAGTAGACACCCCAAGCTATTTGCTGAGAGGCATGTCGAGTCCATGGAATATTTTATATTGTGACACAAGTTGCGGGAAAGAGACAATTTTTTATTTTTTTTATTTTTTTTTGCGCAAAGTTGTCACTAAATGATATATTGCTCAAACATGCCATGGGAATATGTGAAATTACACCCCAAAATACATTCTGTTGCTTCTCCTGAGTACGGGGATACCACATGTGTGAGACTTTTTGGGAGCCTAGCCGGGTACGGGACCCCGAAAACCAAGCACCGCCTTCAGGCTTTCTAAGGCCGTAAATTTTTGATTTCACTCTTCACTGCCTATCACAGTTTCGGAGGCCATGGAATGCCCAGGTGGCAAAACCCCCCCCCCCAAATGACCCCATTTTGGAAAGTAAACACCCCAAGCTATTTGCTGAGAGGTACGGTGAGTATTTTGCAGACCTCACTTTTTGTCACAAAGTTTTGAAAATGGAAAAAAGAAAAAAAAAATTTTTTTTTCTCGTCTTTCTTTATTTTCAAAAACAAATGAGAGCTGCAAAATACTCACCATGCCTCTCAGCAAATAGCTTGGGGTGTCTACTTTCCAAAATGGGGTCATTTGGGGGAGTCTTATGCCATCTGGGCATTTTATGGCCTTCAAAACTGTGATAGGTAGTGAGGAGTAAAATCAAAAATGTACGCCCTTAGAAAGCTTGAAGGCGGTGCTTGGTTTTCGGGGTCCCGTACCCGGCTAGGCTCCCAAAAAGTCTCACACATGTGGTATCCCCGTACTCAGGAGAAGCAACAGAATGTATTTTGGGGTGTAATTTCACATATTCCCATGGCATGTTTGAGCAATATATCATTTAGTGACAACTTTGCGCAAAAAAAAATAAAAAAAATAAAAAATTGTCTCTTTCCCGCAACTTGTGTACGCCCTTAGAAATCCTGAAGGCAGTGATTGGTTTTCGCGGCCCCGTACGCGGCTAGGCTCCCAAAAAGTCCCACACATGTGGTATCCCCATACTCAGGAGAAGCAGCTAAATGTATTTTGGGGTGCAATTCCACATATGCCCATGGCCTGTGTGAGCAATATATCATTTAGTGACAACTTTTTGTAATTTTTTTTTTTTTTTTTTAGTCATTATTCAATTACTTGGGACAAAAAAAATGAATATTCAATGGGCTCAACATGCCTCTCAGCAATTTCCTTGGGGTGTCTACTTTCCAAAATGGGGTCATTTGTGGGGGTTTTGTACTGCCCTGCCATTTTAGCACCTCAAGAAACGACATAGGCAGTCATAAATTAAAGGCTGTGTAAATTCCAGAAAATGTACCCTAGTTTGCTATAACTTTTGCGCAAACCAATAAATATACACTTATTGACATTTTTTTTACCAAAGACATGTGGCCGAATACATTTTGGCCTAAATGTATGACTAAAATTGAGTTTATTGGATTTTTTTTAGAACAAAAAGTAGAAAATATCATTTTTTTTTCAAAATTTTCGGTCTTTTTCCGTGTATAGCGCAAAAAATAAAAACGGCAGAGGTGATCAAATACCATCAAAAGAAAGCTCTATTTGTGGGAAGAAAAGGACGCAAATTTCGTTTGGGTACAGCATTGCATGACCGCGCAATTAGCAGTTAAAGCGACGCAGTGCCAAATTGTAAAAAGTGCTCTGGTCAGGAAGGGGGTAAATCCTTCCGGGGCTGAAGTGGTTAATGTATGTAATGCATTAATGTTAAAAATAATCATCCTTTTCAGCACCATGAATTAATTGTTTTGAGTTCCTAAAATGGCCTGATTGGGGCCAATTTTAGAGCACTGTGTGAGTTATTTACTAAAAGCAAAACCAGTTTGCACTACAAGTGCACTTGAAAGTGCACTGAAACTGCACTTGTAGTGCAAAGTGGATTCGCCTTTAGTAAATAACCCTCATTGTCACTGTAAATACCAACTTGCTCCAAAAACTGGTATTGAGCATTGAAAGAAGAAGCCACACATTGTTGAGTATAAAACATTTTACTCAAAGCACATTCACATGTGCATTAGAAAAGGGTTTTTGAACAAACCAACATCTTTGTTTTTATGTTTGATATTAGTGTAGCGCTTACCCCCGAAGGAGCGGCTGATATTGATCGGCCTGTTCTCTGATCTCTTACAACCCTTCTAAATCTGTTTCAATCCCCTTGACACAGCTGTAGTGCAGTGTTGTAATAATACTGATACAAGTTATAGCTCACCATATATACACTACAATTATATATACCTCTACCTGGGTGTTTGTTGCTCCACCTGCAGGGGAAAAACAACACTGCACACAAAAATTTGTGGTTAACCAAATTACCGTTACCATTACCGTTACTTCTTTTACTGAACTGATATTAAAAGTAATTACAATGACTATACTGTCACGCAAACGTAACGTGAAAGCACAGTGAATATTCACAACAATCTTAGTACATATACATATACATATATATGGTTTTCTTAAATAGACCCCCTATTAATGTGTCTCCAGGTGGGACCAGTGACAACTCCTTAACTCTGGGCACCTTCCCACCTCCAGCACACTGTAGCAAACACAAAAACACAGGAATATTAACACCCCACAGTTTTAATTCACTAGGGAGCTCCCCCTGCTTTTACAGTGCAGTCACTCTATTTTAGACTAAATGCAAGACCTTGCTTTGATAGAAATAGTCCTGTTATCTTCAGTCTTCTGCTAGCTAAAGAATCAATAATTGTAATCCACAGGGCTTGTGACCAAAAGAAATGGTGTAGAATGATGCACGATAGTAATTGCAACCAGGTAAAATTGGTTGTATATTCCTTCTCAAGGGAAACAAATATTGAACGTCAATTCCTAGGTAATGAAGTCTAACTTAAGGTCTGTGCAAGTATGATATTTTTCTCTCTGAACTTGTTCCATGGGACTATCATTCCCAGCAACACTTGGCAATCAATATAAATGTGTGTAGTGTGACACAAACTTCTGGGCGTTAGCCCTCTCACTGCACTGAATCCAGACGAATGGATGTCTCCGTTCTACAAATCCTCAGTCTATTTGAAGTTACAGCTGCGCTGCTACGCTGTTCCGTTCACTAACAACCAGGAGTCCTCGGTTACCTCCTTCACGGGTCTCTGAAACGATCACTTCTGCTGCTCCAGCACGCTGTGATCTAAGGCAGGATCGCTGGCTGCTGTCCCGCTCCGCACAGGGTAGGCCACAGCTCTGTGGGACACACACACACCCACAGAGCCCTGCTGGCAGGCCACGCATCCCAGGAACAAGAGACCTAAGATGGCTGCTCCCAGCCCTTTTTTATATCCTTCCCACAATGCATTTCAGTTCTCCTGAGATTCATGGGAGTTAATGGGCATTGTGGGTAGGTCAGGTTAATATCCAAAGGTAAACAATAAAACACTTCCATGTCACTTCCTAAGTGATGAAATATTAAGATGCAATACTTTTATATTTTGGCCGCTAGATGGCGCCATATACCAACCTATTAACCTTACAGCATTACATAGAACTAGAAGCAAAAATTGTCAGCGCTACATTAGAAATATCAATTTTTTGGTTAAACGGGCATGTTTCAAACCATAAGGTACACAACTCATGAACTTACAAAGTTCAACTTTGAAAAAGGCAATATCAGACATTAGTATGTCAAAACTGTGTTAGTATTGCCTTCATCAGGGTGATGTCACCCCTGTAAATGCCAAATTTTGAAGATGCACACAAATTGGGAGTCAACATGTGGATTTCCCTCCTGATCCTATGCCTAATGTCAACATGCGCTAGCTCCCATCATGGGGGATCAATGGACACGTTTCGGGGGTGCAACCCCTTCCTCTCATCTACTTTAGTTGCAAGGAAGGGGTTGCACCCCCCAAAATGCGTACGTTGATATCCCGTGATGGCAGATAGCACATGTTGACACACTGTATGCATCTTCAAAATTTGGCTTTTAAAATACTTTAAAACTTGAATTAAAATAAAAAAAGTCCTCGACAAAACGGTACAAATTTTGTGTGTTTTAGGTTCTGATAATGTTCTTCATTTTTTGTTGAACATTATTGATGTTTTCCTTTATCTTTTCTAAATCATGATTGCACACCATAATCTCCCCAAAGAGGATGTGTACACTTGTGAAAGAAGTTTCTTCTTCCACAACATCCACATCACCTAAAATAAAAAAAACATACTGAAAGTGCACTTGGAAGTGCAGTCACTCTAAATCTAAGGGGTAGATCTGAAATGAGTGGAAGCTCTGCTGATTTTATCATCCAATCATGTGCAAGCTAAAATGCTGTTTTTCATTTTCCTTGCATGTCTCCCTCGGATCTACAGCGACTTTACTTCCAAGTGCACTTTCAGTGCACTTTCAAGTGCACTGAATGTGCAAAGTGGATTTTCCTTTAGTAAATAATCCCCCATGTATTATAAATATGCAGGCATACATCTATTACCTGAAGCTGTGGTCTCAGACACTCACCTGTTGTGGTCACTATTTCAACCACGTCATGAACCTCTCCTCCCTCCACATCCTCAGGTTGTGGTGTGATAACTTCCCCTTCTTTAGGAGGTTGGGGGTCCCTGGTGTCCTCTGATGTTCCGAGTATTTTCTCCCCTATGTGAATAAAAAAAAGGTATACTTAGCACACAGATATTTGAGGCAAGAAATAGGAATATGAAACATTGCTTAAAGTGTCGTACAATTGTCTGTTTTGGCAGAGTTCCAAGCTGAAGACATGCTTTTTTCCCTTTCTTCAAACTGGAAAACTTACCTTTTTTGGTAAAGTTGCCCACATGGAGACACCCCTAGTATCCACACCAGTGCTCCTGCGTCCAGATGTGTAAACAGCTGCTGAGTGTCCTCTCCTTACACTGAATCAAGTTTGCATTTCATTCTAGTTACAAACCCATCTAGACAACAAACTTCTTTTAATACAAATAGGCCTGAACAAATGTAGTTAACCTGCACTTGCAAAAAACATCGTATTAGTGGTCGAACAAACAATGTTTACTACGAACGATTACTGTGCCCACGAACTTGAAACGTGCCATTTTAAACGCCATTTTAAACTGTACAACAGTAAATAAAAGCACATGGAGCAGCACGAAAATAATAATAATAATAGGAACACACAAAAAAACCTTACTTTTTTGCAGCCACTCTCTTGATTCTCCTGTACTGATCCTGCTCCCTCAATTTGAGGTCTGACCATCATTTTCTCAGTTGATCCGTGGATCGCCGTACCCCAAAATTCTTCTGCAGACTTTTCACAACTTTAGTCATGATTTTGGAATTTCTCACATTTGGTTTGCTGTATGGTCCATATTTCCCATCATAGTCTGCCCTCTTCAATATGTCACCATCTCCACCATCTCACCAAAGGACATATTTGACGCCTTAAATCTCCTGGAACATGACGTTTGTGGCTCCGGGCTTTTGTCGTTGCTGCTCTCCTCTGCATGCACCTGCTCTGTCTCCGCCATATGCTCTCCTACTGTGCCGAAAGAGAAGGGGCGGGGAATATACTAGAAAGAAGGTCAGGGGCGGGCGGAGTTTCACGCATGTGCAGTGTATATAAAGCGTAACATGCGTGCGTCATACGTACAATCTGTGAGCGGAGGATGGAGTAGCGTAAGCGCCGATCGTGCTAAGGAAGGTACAATTTAAACTTGGGGCATCAGTGGCCTATACTGCTTATAGATTGAGGCCTATATTGGGACAAGATTAGAACAAGATTAGGAGAGTTTAGCCTGACATTATGGTTTGTCTTGTGTTGTGTCTTGCAGAGAAAATGGATAGATTCAACGATCATGACTTCCTCCCTAGCTTCATTGATAAATACAGGGAGCTGCCCTGTCTGTGGCAGATGAAACACCCTTTTCATAATAATAAAATAAAGAGGAAGGCAGCACTGGATCAATTGCTGGAATTGGTGAAGCCGGTGATTCCCACAGCAACCATCCCCTATTTGAAGTGCAAAATTGGTGGCCTGAGGAGCACATATAATAGGGAGCGCAAGAAGGTCCAGGATTCCATGAGATCAGGAGCAGCAGCAGATGACGTTTATGTCCCCAGGCTCTGGTACTACGACAGACTGCGGTTTTTGTCAGACCAGACTGAAATCAGGCCATCACTCTCAACCCTTCCTTCCACTCTTCTTACACTCTTCCTTCCACCTCAGATGAGGCTTCAGAAGTCCAAACTGGGCCCTCCACCCAGGAACATGTGGAGGAGCCCAACTTGAGCCAGGTATAGCATTGTTCAACATATTTCTTGCCAAAAATTAATGATGTTAACTAGATGTTATTATTGATCACTAATTTCAGAATTAACAAAGTGGTTTACATATCAATAGACAGTAGTAGCCAAAAAAATATTAGGAGAAGAATGACATATGCTGGGGTCAGAAGTATAGTCTTTTCTATTTGTTAACATTTAATTTGCAACAGTCATGAGCTCGAAATTGTGTGTGATTGATGACCAAAAACCTATGTCCTACTTTCATAGACAGGAAAGTCTCAGCCAGGAGGAGGGTGTGGAAAGTCTCAGCCAGGAGGAGGCCGTGGAAAGTGGCAGGCAGGAGGTGGCCATGGAAAGTGGCAGCCAGGAGATGGCCGTGGAAAGTGGCAGCCAGGAGGTGGTCGTGTTCGGAGCCTGACCGAATTGCAGGTTCCTCCCCTCCGCCTTCCAACAAAAAGGCCCAGGAAGGGGAGTAACATGGAGGAGTCAGCGCTTTCTTTGATGCGGCCCTCAGAACCACCCCCAAACTTCAAGAGGCCTATGCCTGCATGTCAGCCAGCAAATTGCAGGAAATGGAGGTGGGCCAACGCCTCATTTGCGAGGAAGTCATGTATCAGGCCCTAAATAAGGGGGTGATGGGCGAACTCACAAAAAAAGTTATGTATGTGAGTTGGACCATACTCCTCCTCCACCTCCTGCCACAACTCCAACACCACAGCCACAGCCTGGAAGGAAGCATGGAAGGAAGACAAGAAAGAGATGGCCTGGGTTCGGTCTGGCCTGGCAAAAGACGCAGGCTGTTGTAAGACCACAGCCTCAGGACATACATGTCATCTTCTGCTGCTCCCGATCGCTGAGTCCTGGACCGTATTGTGCTCCCTATTAAATGGACTCCTCAGGCTACCAATTTTCCCTGTCAAATAATTCATGTCTGCCCTGGGGTACAAAGACTTTGCCAATTTCAACAGTTTATCCAGCGTTGCCTTCCTCTTTATTTTGTTATGACCCCTAATAAATGTCTAGTTTTTTTAACAAATACTTGGCTATGTGTTTTAGTTCAAAAAGGACAGTTTGTTTGTGAGTAGGCAGGTACATTTCAAAAAGACAATATCAAATTAACAAAGGACACCAACACCAACCAATCTCCTTGAGGTTAAAAAATATAAGATAGTAATGGTGTTGTGGTAACTTGACACACAAAACGAAAAAAAATATTATGGAGATCACTGTAAAAAAAATTTTTTTTTAAAAATCAGGAGATCTTGATAAAAAAACAAAACAAAAGCAGATCACTATATAAAAAAAGAAACATTATTCTGGAGACCTGGCAAAAAAAATAAATAAAGATTATTCAGGAGATCACGAGAAATAATAAAGAAATCAGCAGCAA
This sequence comes from Lithobates septentrionalis, assembly GCA_037952835.1. NCBI lineage: Eukaryota > Metazoa > Chordata > Amphibia > Anura > Ranidae > Lithobates > Lithobates septentrionalis. The sequence continues at coordinate 3,552,898 of JBBDGP010000864.1, read as the reverse complement.
AACAACTTCATTATTCTAGCATTCTAAAGAAGAAGAGAATGCGCTGCATTAAAAAATGTAAAAATGTGCAGCGTGACGAATGTGCTATCCCCATTACGAAAGCTAGTTTTAGCAGACCGAGCGCTTCTGTCTCGCACTTGATTCAGAGCATGCATGGAATTTGTTGCGTCAGAATTGTCTACACACGCTCGGAATTTACGACAACGGGTTTTGTTGTCGGAAAATTTGAGATCCAGCTCTCAAATATCTGTTGCCAGAAATTCTGACTGGAAATGTCCGATGGAGCCTACACATAATCAGAACTTCCGACAACAAGCTCACATCTAACATTTGCTGTTGGAACTACACATTCTATTTTGTAGTTCCAGGTAATTTCTTTTTTTTACAGACTCTCACCCTATTCTTTGGTACCTTTGGCGTCTTACATTGGTGTCACCAATTTTATTCCTTTTTCCCACTTTCACCTTCAGGTTTTCATCTTGGGCTTACTCTAGGTCCTCACATATTCATTTTTCCTTTCTTCATTACCTCCACCATTTAGGTCTGTTCTATGTTAGACCCTATCAATATCACTTCAACCAATATTTTGTTTTTGTTTTATTTTTCACCAGTTTCCTGGGCTCACCCCCATTACCTCAGTTCTGGTAAGGTGACCCCCATCCAACACGTGCCATCTATCTTTCCACCTGGCCTGCTACCGGTCTTGTGTGTTACCTCAGCTCCCGGGGGGATGATTTCTCACCTCCATTTGCCTTCTGTTATACACCTTCAACATTATTATTTACCTTCATGTAAACTATAGGTAAGAGTTGGTAGGACCATTGACACATGGTCCCTCTCTTCCTTTTATAATCAATTACCATTGATTATTAACTTATTGTCTATCATAGGTACCCTAAATGTATAGCTGCTCCTGATGAGTGGAAACGATCCACGAAACGCGTCAAGCTTTTTACCATTGGATGCTATGCCAGATTAATCATGATTCTACCATGGGTTAGATTTGTTTAAATCATCAAATTTTATTGGCTAATAGTGTATAGTTACGTTGGAGTGTACTGATGGTTTATTATCAAATATATGCAACTATGCTACTGTACTATGAATGTTATTGTGTTATGATTCTATCATGCCTCTTTATCGTGCTTATCATATATTGTTATACCATTAATGTTATCCACTGTACTGTCTCCTTCCATGCTGTCATTAAAATAATATTTTTTACTATATTGATTGATTTAATCTACCCAAGTGTCTTGTTTCATATAAAGTCCCAAAACCCCCTCCTTTTATATGTAATAATTAGGGATGGAGACCTGTGCACTGGATGGTCGCGGCTCATATAAAGTCCCACTTCTATTTTATTCCTCTTTCAACTTCATTATTCTAGCATTCTAAAGAAGAAGAGAATGCGCTGCATTAAAAAATTTAAAAATGTGCAGTGTGACGAATGTGCTATCTCCATTATGAAAGCTAGTTTTACCAGACCGAGCGCTTCCGTCTCGCACTTGATTCAGAGCATGCATGGAATTTGTTGCGTCAGAATTGTCCACACACGCTCTGAATTTACGTCAACGGGTTTTGTTGTCGGAAAATTTGAGATCCAGCTCTCAAATATCTGTTGACAGAAATTCTGACTGGAAATGTCCGATGGAGCCTACACACAATCAGAACTTCCGACAACAAGCTCACATCGAACATTTGTTGTTGGAAATTCCAATCATGTGTACGCGACATTAGAGCACCAAGGATGTGGAATTCCCTTCCACAGACGATGGTCTCAGCGGGGGGCATTGATAGTTTCAAGAAACTATTAGATAAGCACCTGAATGACCGCAACATACAGGGATATACAATGTAATACTGATATATAATCACACACATAGGTTGGACTTGATGGACTTGTGTCTTTTTTCAACCTCACCTACTATGTAATTATATAAGAGGACGTTAGTGGGGGGGAGTGAAGTGGACAGAGGTGGGCATTACTGGGGGGGTGAAGGAAGCAGAAGTGGACATTACTGGGGGGGAGGTGAAGGGGGCCGAGAAGGACATTACTGGGGTGGTGAAGGGGCAGAGAAGGACAGTGTTGTGGGGGTAGGGCTCGAGTCCTGCAGGAATGCATGGGAACACATTTTTTATTTTTGAGGTAGGGTTTTCTCACAATTTTTTTCCCAGGACTTGACCCCTGATTAGCAGCGCACGTTGGACAGGTGGTCACATAATCTGTAACATCTTTTTTTATACCTGGCCACCAAACATGATGCTCCAAAGGGTGATAGTGACACCAGGCTGACCAGCCAATACTCCATCATGTGCTCAAAGAAGTAGACCAGAAGTAGAAACATTTGACCTGGCGGCACTTTTAGATCTCAGGGAATACAATTCTGTGCTTGCTATATATATTGTAGAAGGGCTGTGAAGATATAAGCAACAATCTTGTGTGGTGGAATTAGGTACTGTTCAGTGGTCTGAGCTACTTCGGAAGTTTCAAACTGTCATGACAGAGCAGCAGCTTTCTGATTTTTGTGTCCTGGAATATAAAAGAGGATAAAATTAAAACATGAAAAGAGCCCACTGTGCTTGTCGTGAATTCAAAAGTTTAGCTGTCTGAAGATACAACAGGTTTTTATGGTCTGTCAGTATGGTAAAAGGTTTTGGGGTCCCTCCAGGAGATGCTTCTATTCAGACAGTGCGAGTTTAATAGCCAATAGTTCTCAATTCCGGACATCATAGTTGACTTCAGCAGGAGAAAATTTATTTGGGAAAAATGCCACTGGGTGAATGCTACCTGATTTTTGTTGTCTTTGGGACAGCACTGCACCAGCCCCTACTTCAGATGCATCAACTTCAACAACCTACTGGAGGTCTGGGTTAGGATGCTGAAGAATTGGAGCCTTGCTAAAGCTTTCCTTCAGTTGCTGAAAATCTGACACTGCCTCAGAGGACCATACTTTACAATTCACCCCCTTTCTAATCATAGTAGTAAGTGGTGCAGCAATAGAGGCAAATCCTTTGATGCAACGCCTGTAGTAATTTGCAAATCCCTAAAAACTTTGTAGCCCTTTCAAGGTGTTTGGCTGTGGCCACTGCAGGACAGCAGCAAGTTTTTGCGAGTTAATTTGAAAACCTTAGGGCTTATAATGTAACCTAGAAAAGGTATGCGGCTCTGATGAAAGCTACTTTTTTTTCAATTTTGGTGTAGAGGTGATTCTCACATAGCCACATGTGAAATATGTTCCAGGTAAGTCTTAGAAAAGATTAAGATGTCATCCAGGTAGATTATCACAAACTTGTTTCTGAAGTCATGAAATACCTCATTCATGAAACGCTGGAAGATGGCAGGAGCGTTACAGAGTCCAAATGGCATAACTAGATACGCATAGGGATTGATTTACTAAAACTGAAAAGTGCAAAATCTGGTACTGCTGTGCATGTTAGCCAGTTCAATTAAGCTTTAACAAGAAAACCTGGAAGCTGATTGCTTTCTATGCAAAGCTGCGCCAGAATTTGCACTCTTCAGTTTTAGTAAATCTGCCTTTTCAGTGTCCATTGCGAGTCCACAATACAGGCATAGGCCCGATGAGCGTCTCCTTTGTCTCTCTGATCACTGAGGTGGAGATGGCTAACTTCCATGGGCTCTACAGGTGTCATGGAATCAACTTATTTAGACTCAGGTGGTGTTTGAAAATTAGGAACTAAATGATAAACTGGTAGCCTGCGAGTCCATAACCTATCCTGACACCTTTAATGATACCGGACATCCAGATGGACAAACAGCTCTATGAACTTTTCAAGATCTTCTGGAAGATCTTTATACACCAGTTAATCTTTTATATGATCTGCAAGACCTCTGCGAAAAGCTGCACAAAGGACACCATCATCTCACTTAGTCTCAGAAGCCAGTGTACAAAACTCTATAGCATATTGCACCACAGTTCTGGTAACTTGTTTTATATCCAAAAGTGAGCATTCAGTCGCTGAAACCCTGCCTGGTTTGTCAAAAACAGTCTGACAAGAAGACAGGAATTTATCAGCATCCTACAGTAAAGGATAATTGCGTCCCAGGTAAGGAGAGACCCATGCCAAGGCTTTCCCCTTTAACAAAGAAATTACAAAAGCTGATTGCAGATTGATTGCAGCTGGAAGGCAGTTGGATCTAATGAGTCCAAGGGCAGAAGCACTAAGCAGGGTACATGCTGCAGAGACTAAGATCTTCCTTTGGCAGAGTGAACAGAGCTGCAGCACCAAAACCAGAAGGACCTAGGCTGAAAGTCACCCAAACACATGACATAGCATTCCCTGTCCTAGGTAGAGATAATGAGGCAGTGCCAATTCAACACATCTCAGTTTATATGCAAATAAATCATACTTAAATGATCATATTATGCAGAGTAAGTAGAAACCTTCAGCCAGTGTCTAAAACGTTTGAGCTGTCATGCCTCTGCTCCGATCCAGCAAGCTGCAGCCAGCATTGGTTTCCCAATCTGCTCTCTTGAATGTGGTGTGCTGGTGATGCAGGGGTAGGGAGGAAGGTCGGGTTGCAGTCAGGAAGCGTTATTATTGGCTGGAGCTAGCTACACAGGGAGGAGGTTTCCCCCCTCATTCTCATGCTTTTGGCTGGGGCACTGAAGATTATTGTACCGCTGGCTGCCAAGTTGGTATTTTTACAGACACCTTCTCCCCATCCACGGACCTTAACCACTTGCTGCCCAGGGCAATTTTGAAATTTTTCACATACATGTAAAAATCAGAATTTTTGCTAAAAAAAATTACTTAGAACCCCCAAACATTATATATTTTCTAAAAGCAGAGGCCTGGAGAATAAAATAATGGTGATTGCAATGTTTTATCTTGCATGATCTTTGTGCAGCTCTTTATCAAACGCATATTTTCAGGAAAAAATACCTAATGAATTTTAGTGCACACAAACAGAATATAATACCCAATGTTTTGGGGAAATATAAAAGATGTTGTGTCACCAAATAAATAGATACCAAACATGTCAAGATTGAAAATTCTCAATACAGTATTTGCTCACCGGAACGCCGGAATGGCCACAGAGGGGACGCACCAATGCTTCCCCACGGCACCTCCCTCTGGAGGGATGGACCCAGGGTTTACCTTGAGCACCTGTTAGCAATTATCTACTCACTCAGGTAGTATATCTAGGGATATTCTCTGCTGGGATCACTCAGCTGATCTCTGACACGAGCATGATAATGAACAAAGCTATCAGGTAAGAATATATAGAAGCAGGGGGCTAGGCTGCACCAGTGTTAATCTATTTGTAAAACTCATGTCTTTTATTTGACAAATCATCCTTTGTTCACTTAGGGCTTTCTTGCACATGCCCTTCTATTTTGGCCACTAGATATTGTGCATTCCCTGCTGGACGCTATAGCGACTTAAACATCTCTTACTACAGACATTAGGTATTGATTTTTGTATGTTTCTTTCTTTGTTTCACCTCTCTACTGTCAAATATCTTCGGTACTTCCTTTGGAATTGCTGAGGGATCATACTTGTTTTCTTTTAGCATTAGCACTTGACTCACAGGGATACTTTCACTTTTTTATATTTTTTATTTATTGATTTTACAACATTTTTGGCAGCTGTTTACACACTTGTCATGATAATTATGCACCTTACACTTGCACTTTTTATTAACCCAGAGTGGCACTTATTCCTCACTGTTTCTTTCACTTCACTCGCAGTGTCCTTTTTAGTTTTTTTTATGATTTTTTTCACTATTATTATTAATCACTTCACTTATTTAGTGGTGCTCAATACTTTTTTCTTACTTTTCTTATTTGTTCACTTTAACACTCTGTATGTCTTTGCACTATTGTATTTTAGTAATCCTCTTTGATAAGAGGACTCACACTGCATGCCTTGTTTTTTCCACTACTTGTAACCTGGTAAAAACCTTCCCCCTTTCCTTCAGGGATAAGACTGCATATTGCATGTCTTCTTTTCACCATTGGCATGTCGCACTTTCATTAGCAATTAGTTTGCACCGCTTGCCTTACTCTTACTAGCACCACATTCCAGTTTTTTTAAAATACAGTCACAATATGATGTTACACTCACTTTTTAAATAAATCCATAAGGTATATTGATATTTATATTCTCAGCAATATGTATTCCACCAACATACATTTTTTGGTGTTTAAATATTTCCAATGATTGCTCTTTGCTTCTTACATATTATATATCAAGACCTGTACATTTGGGTTAGAATATTGATATAACCTTACGCACCTTAAATTATATATAAGATATTAAAAAATTATTTTTCATTATCATGATTTTCAGGTGCTCTGGTTCTCCCGTCCCTTTCTCTATCTGTGGGGGAGAGCCACTTCATCTGTGACTATTCGCAAGCCCTACGGGTCAGCTTTGCCTTCCCTCTGGTATGCAGGCAGGGATGACGATCTAACGGAATCCAGGATCACAAGTGGGGGATTCTTCTGCTTTTTTTTCTCATGCTTTTAAAGAGGTCTCCGGATAAACAAGCCCATACGGTATAGAGGGTAAATATAAAGTGTCTATTCTAAACTCTACATAGTAGATATATTAAAAAACTCTCTTAAGAAAAAATTATTTTGATATATTTGATGTCCTTGTAGAGCTTTAAGGACCCCCTGAGGAAGACCATGACCCTATAAGGTTGAAATGCATTGGGGTTTTCTCCAACATCGGAAAGTATAAATACAACCATAACTGATATTGTAGGTAGCATTGTTATATGCATGCCCCCTTTGACCCATTGTGATACAATCTATCGCTTGATTTGTGAACTTACCTACTGTGTCTCGTATTATGTAAACCGGAGCTCATGTTTTAAACTTTTGTATATAAAATAAAATATATTTTTACAAATTTTCTTTTTGATTTACAATTGCTGCTAAAAAAACCCATGGGGAATTTCCATTATCTTTTTTGTAATATTTACTTTGGGGTGTGCAGCTGCATCAGACTCTGTTGAAGTGTCATTCCATGTTAGAGTTTTTCTTTTTGGGTGGTTAAACACCCTTTCCCCATTTTTTGACACACAAGAGCTGAAACATGAGCTTGGGTACACTGTACATTCTATGAAATTGGATTTGTTTCAAATGTAAATACATTTCAATATGATTTAATCCCATATTCTGTCTAAGAAAATCTCCTTTCATTTCAATGAAATCTCATTCATTTCCGCTTTCCCCATTCTATAAGAATGGGTGATTTTCAGGGAGAGGAATGGATTAATCTTATGTCCGGCTATGAGACTGATTTTGAACAGGGGGATGAGGTTCAAACACAAATTACTTCCCTTATTCAGAAACTTAGTAGAATTCTAGAGAAAAAATCTACCCTTTTTTGGCACATTAAAACCTTTGATCGCTATATAAAAGAGAAGATTAACCCTTATGGGTTACGTATTCAGATCTTTCCAAGTATGGAATTAATTAGCGAAGAGTGTAAAAAGGATTGGGAGGATAATTTACAAAATTGCTCACAAGTAATGATGACCATACTTATTAAAGAATACACAAAACAGACAGCCCAACTTGACTCACAATTAAACTCTTTGGAGGTACAGCTGGCCCAATTTAAAGGCCATGCACTGTACCTTAAGCTGCAAACTAAGTTAAAAGAACATTTGGCAGCTTACAACAAAAACATCCTCCAGAATAAAGAAACAAAATTCTGGAAGGATAAGACATCTTTTTCTGAGGGTAAAGCCTATAAATGGCTGAGTAATAAATCATATTCGAGAGGACAAGCACGAGATCGTCCTGAATCGCACAAATCCAGTACCCATTCGAAATCTGATTCCCCTTCGCCCAGGTACAACCAGCATAGAAACATCAACAATAGGGGGCGAGGATGCCAAAAGAGGAGTAGAACGAATAGAGGCTCTCTAGAACAAGACTACAAAAAAGGCTCGGTAGACACCGATTCGGATTACACCCAACAAGGTAGTCTTAATAGAGTGCTTTCCTATACCACCAAGAGGAGAGGAATCCTCTTATACAGCTCCTTGGGAATCCGATTCATCATTATCGGATGTTTCCGCTGCAACCAATCGACCTTCAAATTTGCTTGAACGCTCAGTACCCCAGAGGTCTTTAAACTCAACAAGGGGAGTGAGCTCCCCACAATCCAACAAAATCGGGAGAGGGATGGACCCGCTTGTAATTCGGTTACAACACAACCCCTAAATGTGATTAATCTATCTTCACACTCCATCACAGAGGCAGAGACTCGTCTCCTATCAAAGGGTTTGAGTTTCTGCCCCCAAGAAAACTTCGATATGTTTGAACTATTCACGGACCTACATATGTTTGCTCGAAAATTGTTGTTAAAGTGTCAATACGAGTCAACACCTACGGAAACAGATACAGCTGATTGGTCAAAATATACTATGAGGAAGTTCAAAGACCTACGAGATCTGACTCTATTATTTCAAGAGAGTAACTCGGATGATCTGATAGATCAATTGGATCTTGATAAATTATTTGAAGAGGTGAATAAATCCACCCTAAATCCAATAACCCTCTTTAAAAAACTATCTACCAAATTTCCGCCACTACAAACTAATCGGAGTGTAGCCACATTTATCAGACAAACACTCAAGGATATTGCTAAAATATCTTGTAGCACCCATATTTCACACAATTTATCTGCTGAAGAAAATGAAGCATTAGAATCCCTACGTATGAACCACTCAATTGTTGTTAAGCCATCGGATAAAGGAGGCAATGTTGTCCTGATGGACAACAAAATGTACAGAACAATGTGTCGGAACATACTGGATAATAGAGAATGGTATAAAACCATTCACACTAGACACATCATAAAATCTAATCAAGCCTTTTATAATTTAATCGATCATGCATACTGTAATGGTACAATTAATAAAGATCTATATGATTTCATTAGATTCAAACATCCTCGAACACCTATATTTTATAGCCTCCCGAAAATTCATAAAATCTCCATCCCAATTACAGGACGACCAATTGTTTCAGGCAACAGTGGGATTTCAGAAAATCTAAGTAGGGTAATTGGCTCGTATCTTCAACCTTTTGTGGTGGCATTGCCTTCTTTTACGAAGGACACTATCCATTTTCTACAGATGATAAACAAGCTAAAACTCTCTTGAAAAACTCAATCCTAGTTACAATCGATGTTGAAGCCCTATATTGCTCAATCCCGCATGGAAAAGGACTCCAAGCGATTCACAATATATTACAACAAGGGTCACGGTACGATAGGGCTCTGAATGACTTCATTCTGAGTGGATTAGACCGTATCCTCAACAACAATTATTTCTGTTTTGATGGCTCCCACTTCCTCCAGGTGCAGGGCGTAGTGATGGGGACATGTTGTGCCCCATCCTATGCCAATCTGTACCTGGGGGAGTGGGAGCGGTCACTTTTCAGTGATGAGGATCTCGCCATGTACCTGGGCCACGTCATCACGTGGCTCAGGTACATTGGTGACATCTTCGTCATCTGGGAAGGTCCCGAGGAAACATTGATTCAATTCTTCAACCAGATAAATACGAACAGTCTGAATTTGAAATTTACTATGAACCATGATGCTAGATCTGTGACTTTCCTAGATGTAAAAGTTGAGTGTGATACACAAGGGAATCTAACCAGTACATTGTATAGAAAAAGCACAGCAGGAAACACCACCTTGCACACGGAGAGTTTCCATCCTACCCCTCTGAAGAATTCCATACTATATGGACAGTATCTCCGGTTAAGAAGAAACTGTTCAAATGATACACTTTTCAAAATTGAGGCTGGCAAGCTCCAGAATCGATTGCTTGATAGAGGTTACAGCTGATGTTGTTTAAAAAAAGCATACAATCGAACCATCTCTCAGGCTCATGAAACATTGTTGTTTAGACCACAAACAAGAAGAAGGAAAGAAGTAGATCCTTCACGTATCATTATACGATACTCACGACAACATCAGCAAATTCGCAATATCATTGCAAAACATTGATCTATTCTTACAGACTATGACAAAGTGAGGCATTTTGTGTCCCCAGTTCCCTCCGTTACCTTTAAACGCGCTGCGTCCTTAAACAGATAAGTTGGTAAAAAGCTAATACCAAAAATCAAACAAAAAACATTGCTCCATATATGGCACTTTTCCCTGTGGACACTGTGTTCACTGTCTGTGGATAAGAGAAGAAAAAGTATTTACGCTTCCCAGCGGTTAGTTCTTTAAACCTAAACATTTTGTAAACTGCCAGACCCCTGCAGTGGTTTATTTGATGACCTGTGAATGCGGCGCATTTTATGTAGGTAAAACCAGGCAAAAATTCTGGTGTCGAACATCTAAACATGTCTATAGTATGGAAATAGGTAATATCTACCTCCCCCTGGGAAGACATGTGGTTACCCAACATAACTATAGGATGCCCAAAATTGTCTTCGCAGCCCTAGATCGGATTCACATCCCGGGAAGAGGCAGCGATTGGAACAAAAGGCTTTTACAAATTGAGCAAAAATAGATATATAGACTTGGGGCCACCTCATATCCAGGCTTAAACAAGTCCATTTCATATACTCCTTTCCTAAAGGGCTTTAATTCAGGGAAGACTAGCTAGAAGGATACAGTTGAGGGAGGGAATGGGGAGGAAGAGAGGGTTTGAAAACATATCTCTCCCTCTTTCCAAATATTACTCTTGTCTTGCTATTTTCCCATATTGGAAGTAGTCTGTGATACCTATATCCTTTTTTCTACATAGTATCTGCTGTCTAATCTATAACAAGAATTCAGCGGGGTATAGGTATGATAACATGTAGATGCATATTGAAACAAGGGAAGCAATCAAAACTACGATTTGGAATAATTTCAATCAAAAAGTAATCTTTCAAAACTCCAGCAGCGCTAAAGATTTTAAATACAAGCTAAAAAATCAGTATATTCAGCTGAGCACTGGAAAAGCCATAGTGCTTTACAAATAAAAGTTCATATGTGATTCATCGGTTTAAAACTGGAGAAACCAAAGTGATTTGCAAATAAATGTTCATAAGTGATTCATCAGTTGTTTAAAAACAATAGGCGTCGCCTACTGATAAAGACGGATTCACGAAACGCGTCTAGGTGTACCACACAGCTTGCCTACAGGTCATTTGTTTTGAGCTCTCCCTGGGAGCCACCACGGACGATTACAGCTCTCCGACAGGTGGTGAGATTCTCATAACGGAATGTACCACGCTACCATTTATTGGATGCCATATTTTTTTACTTGTTTGTAAGTTCAATGTAATAAGGGAGGGTTGTGATATTCTGATATTAAAAGCTTTACAGTTTTACACTATGAGGCTTCCTCTCTCCTTATTTGCCCGAATACCAAGGATAGTTTTCAGCTGACTGGATCTAGGTAAATTAGAAGATTTGCTGATCGGTCACTGTGGATTGGATTGATGTTCGTTTGGCAGTGATCGCAGCCACTTCACATAGACCACAAGGCTTTTGATTGACCTTCTTTCTGGTGGGTGCAATTTCTAGAGGGACCTCAAGCACTAGATGTATCGATTGTTGTTTTTAAACAACTGATGAATCACTTATGAACATTTTTTTGGAAATCACTTTGGCTTCTCCAGTTTTAAACAGATGAATCACATATGAACTTTTATTTGTAAAGCACTATGGGTTTTCCAGTGCTCAGCTTGTATTTAAAATCTTTAGCGCTGCTGAAGTTTTGAAAGATTACCTTTTGATTGAAATTATTCCAAATCGTAGTTTTGATTGCTTCCCTTGTTTCAAGATTTATTTCATTATAGCAGCTGCTCTTTTACTTCATTTATGATTTTCCTAAGCGCCGGATAAGTGATCCTTTGAGAACTTCTGTGTAGTTATGTAGATGCATATATATATATATGTTTATAGTATGATGATATAATATTGTAATATTCTAATATCTCTTTTGGCCCCCATGAACATTTATTCATCTGTCCCTCCTGGGAAACCCTCCTTTTGAAAAAAACCCTTGGGAATGTGTTTTATGCATTGTTCTGGTTATAGTATTTACAGTGTACCTTCTTTCTTTCTTTTGCTCATTATATAATACAAATAACAAATGTACTGAGAATTGTATTAGTCTATTTAACTCTTGGACATTGATGTAAAATCTAATTGGCGAATCATGCATGTGACTTTATTTTCTTCTTTCTCTTTTTCTCCCCCCAGACACTGGATTGCCGCTGTTGTCCTCCCCCTGCACTCAGGATGTGCAATTTTTGATCCGGCGGCTTCCCAGCAGGGTGGGGAGAAGGACTTTTCAACATCTCCCCTTTCAAGCAACACCCATGGTCTTAACATCCACCACTAGGTGGAGTTCTTAAACCTGCCGTTCCGCGTCCACCACCGGACTAGGAGTTCTGGGTGCGCGCATGCACGGGATGGCCTCCCGGCTGATACCGCTGATGCTCTCACCACGCAGGAGCCCGCTTTGTCTCCAGTCTCATTGTTTACGGCGGGGGTGACTAGGGTGTCCGGAGCATTTTGCTCACCGAAACGCCGGGATGGCCACAGAGGGGACGCACCAATGCTTCCCCTTGGCCCTTCCCTCTGGAGGAATGGACCCAGGGTTTACCTTGAGCACCTATTAGCAATTACCTACTCACTCAGGTAGTATATCTAGGGATATTCTCTGCTGGGATCATTCAGCTGATCCCTGACACGAGCATGATAACGAACAAAGCTATCGAGTAAGAATATATAGAAGCAGAGGGTAGGCTGCACCAGTGTTAATCTATCTGTAAAACTCATGTCTTTTATTTGACAAATCATCCTTTGTTCACTTAGGGCTTTCATGCACATGCCCTTCTATTTTGGCCACTAGATATTGTGCATTCCCTGCTGGACACTATAGCGACTTAAACATCTCTTACTACAGACACTAGGTATTGATTTTTGTATGTTTCTTTCTTTGTTTTACCTCTCTACTGTCAAATATCTTCGGTACTTCCTTTGGAATTGCTGAGGGATCATACTTGTTTTCTTTTAGCATTAGCACTTGACTCACAGGGATACTTTCACTTTTTTTATATTTTTTATTTATTGATTTTTAAACATTTTTTGGCAGCTGTTTACACACTTGTCACGATAATTATGCACCTTACACTTGCACTTTTTATTAACCCAGAGTGGCACTTATTCCTCACTGTTTCTTTCACTTCACTCGCAGTGTCCTTTTAAGTTTTTATCATGATTTTTTTCACTATTATTATTGATCACTTCACTTATTTAGTGGTGCTCAATACTTTCTTTGTTACACTTTTTGGTATTTTTCTTATTTGTTCACTTTAACGCACTGTATGTCTTTGCACTATTGTATTTTAGTAATCCTCTTTGATAAGAGGACTCACACTGCACGCCTTGTTTTTTCCACTACTTGTAACCTGGTAAAAACCTTCCCCCTTTCCTTCAGGGATAAGACTGCATATTGCATGTCTTCTTTTCACCAATGGCATGTCGCACTTTCATTAGCAATTAGTTTGCATCGCTTGCCTTACTCTTACTAGCACCACATTCCAGTATTTGTTTAAATACAGTCACAATATGATGTTACACTCACTTTTTAACTAAATCCATAAGGTATATTGATATTTATATTCTCAGCAATATGTATTACACCAACATACATTTTTTGGTGTTTAAATATTTCCAATGATTGCTCTTTGCTTCTTACATATTATATATCTGTACATTTGGGTTAGACTATTGATATAATCTTAAGCACCTTAAATTATAGATAAGATATTAAAAAATTATTTTTCATTATCATGATACATTTTCAGGTGCTCTGGTTCTCCCATCCCTTTCTCTATCTGTGGGGGAGAGCCACTTCATCTGTGACCATTCGCAAGCCCCACGGGTCAGCTTTGCCTTCCCTCTGAAATGCAGGCAGGGACGACGATTTAACGGAATCCAGGATCACAAGTGGGGGATTCTTCTGCTTTTTTTCTCACGCTTTTAAAGATGTCTCCGGATAAACGAGCCCATACGGTATAGAGGGTAAATATAAAGTGACTATTCTAAACTCTACATAGTAGATATATTAAAAAACTCTCTCTTTTTTTTTTTTTTAATATTCTTTATTTATACCCAAGGGAGGAACAAATAATACATTACATGCTATAAGTTGCTTAAACACATAATTCCTTTCTCGTCAACTTTCAATATATATACAATTGACATATTTCTCTGCATATGACTCTCGAAGTATACATATTAAACTTTAAGCACACCTGTTATCTCCCCTATAAACCCTCTTCTCCTTTTGTTCTCCTTTTCGTCTTCTCCTGGCCACCAGGGTATAACTCATTCCTCCCTTTAATTTTGAGTTTTCATAGAATATCCCCCCCCCCAAAAGGAAAAAAACAAACAAAAAAAAAAACCCCTCCTCCTTCCCCCTCCTATAACCATCCTTCCCTACTCCCCTCTCCTCGTGGAGGGTAGGGAACCTCCATGATATTGTAAGCTTCCAAGACAGACGGACTCATTGCCCTGTAGTATCTCCCAACAATCTCTTTCCTTCCTCTGAATATACAAATAAGTTCCATGTTGTCCAGATTTTAATGTATTGCTCTTTTCTATTCTGGGCCGAGAACGCCAGGTCTTCTATGGCCCCCACATTTCTTACTTTATTGAGCCATACTGTAATTGATGGTGGTTTGGGGTCTTTCCAGCATCGGGCAATACACGCCTTGGCCTCATTAACCATATGACATAAGACCGAGTTTCTATATGTCTGTGTTGGTATATGTGAGAGATGCAACAGGAAAAAGGCTGGGTCGTCCGGCAGTGGGAAGGTTGTAAACTTTTGGGCTATCCTTTGTACTTCCAACCAGAATTGCCTAATCTTAGGGCACGTCCAAAATATATGGAATAGAGTCCCCCGTCCCCAGCTGCATCTCCAACATTGATCTGAGGCTTCAGGGAAAAACCTACGAAGCTTGACCGGAGTGTAATACCACCTTGTCAGTAGCTTATAATTTAGTTCTTGGGTTCGCGTACAGACTGATGAGTTCAACGAAAGGTATGTTATCTTCTGACGTTGAACTGGCGTAAAAGTCCTATTTAGGTCCCTTTCCCACTTTCTTATTCCTGGAATTTCAAAGTTATCTGGGGGGGCAATTAACATTGTGTATATCTTAGATATTGTTGGGGCTAGGGGCTCTTTCTCTTCACAATATAGTTCGAAACTTGTCGGTTCTCGTCTATAATTTATCACTGGTCCCAATGACTCAAGGAAGTGGCGGAGTTGTAATGCCTGTCATAAATTTATTTCAAATCGGCCACCCAATTGTGTCAATGAGGCAACTGTAGGCCAAGCATCAGATTGCAAAAAATGTGCTACCTGAGTATATCCCCTCTCCCGAATACCTTGAAATGCCCCTTTCTCCATCCCTGGCCCAAAAACTCTCTTAAGAAAACATTTTTTTTTATCTTTTTGATGTTCTTGTAGGGCTTTAAGGACCCCCTGAGGAAGACCATGACCCTATAAGGTTGAAATGCATTGGGGTTTTCTCCAACATCGGAAAGTATAAATACAACCATAACTGATATTGTAGGTAGCATTGTTATATGCATGCCCCCTTTGACCCATTGTGATACAATCTATCGCTTGATTTGTGAACTTACCTACTGTGTCTCTTATTATGTAAACCGGAGCTCATGTTTTAAACTTTTGTATTATACAAATCATGTTCGGAGTATTTTGCTAATAAAATAAAATATATTTTTACGAATTTTCTTTTTGTTTTAAAATTGCTGCTAAAAAAAAACACGGGGAATTTCCATTTTCTTTTTTGTAATATTTACTTTGGGGTGTGCAGCTGCATCAGACTCTGTTGAAGTGTCATTCCATGTTAAAAAATTACTTAGAACCCCCAAACATTATATATTTTCTAAAAGCAGAGGCCTGGAGAATAAAATAGTGGTGATTGCAATATTTTATCTTGCATGATCTTTGTGCAGCCCTTTATCAAACGCATATTTTCAGGAAAAAATACCTAATGAATTTTAGTGCACACAAACAGAATATAATACCCAATGTTTTGGTGAAATATAAAAGATGTTGTTGCACCAAATAATTAGATATCAAACATGTCAAGATTGAAAATTCTGAATACAGTATCTAAAATTGTCAATAGGTGACATTTTAAAGGCCTTTACAAGTTACCAGTTTAGAGTTAAATGGAAGCTCTGGTACTAGAAATATTGCTCTTACTTTGCTCTGACTTTCACGAAGATACCTCACATGTGTGGTACAATCACTAATTACCTAATGCACTATTCATTGTGATAGCTTGGGCAGTGGCAGGTACACTCTATTGGGAGATCAGGGGTCGATTAGACCCTTGATCCTTCTTCTGCCCTCCAAGGCAGTCGATCAAATACAGATTGGTTTGATCGGCCGCTTCCCTGGCCAGTACTGGAAAGAGCACCAAAACAGGAAGTGATGAAATTCTCATCACTCATCACTTTTACTGGAAAGCAAGTTCCCGGTTGAAAAAGATGATACCAGGTAATGGCTGCAGCTTCAGCCATGATCCTGGTATAACAGCTTCCTTCCGAGATTGTACGAAGGGTCTTTAAAAAGTTTCTGCACTTTTATATTTTCTTTGGAAATGGTGAGGGCAGGGAGGAGTGGTAATTACTAAAATAGATGGTGCTGCGCTGTTACATAAACAAAATAACAAACATAAACAAAATATGCAAACGTAGATATCTGCGTGCTAAAGTGACAATATAAATGTCATAAGAGTATCGGCCACACTGAAAATAATGAACTGGAATGAAGTACTGTAAAGGTAGCAGTATAAACGTTATAAAGTCCACATAGTATGCAAAAGTCTATAAGCAATATATGATGGAAGGGAATTGGAAACAGGTGCTGGATTCCCTCTAACACTTTGTGCAAATAGAAACAATGTGCAAAGTGACTTCTTCTCTTCTGTGCAGAAACACTTCAGTGCAGGGGGGCCTCTTACCTTACGGCTGTAACTTAACAGCGTGTGTGAATAGTAATGGAGATCCTGGATGGTGAAGAAAATCACGCTAGTGGCTTCTTATGGGTAAATATGGAAATAAGAGGGGGGTTTTGGGACTTTAAATGAGGCACAATTAAGTGGCTACATCCCGGTAATTGGTACAATTAAACAGGAAGTTGGGACTTTAAATGAAGCGCTTGGGTAGTGGAGGTAAAATAAACCATATTTGGAGATACATTATGAAATGTTTATTGATTATACACAGTGGCAAGCAATAAAAAAGTATTCATTTCATATACAGTAAAAAGTTTTGATAACATATATGTATAGGAGGAGATGTATACATAGCATGATAAAAAATATACACATATAGTAGCACATGATCTCGTATAGATAAAAAGAAGTAATAGAGCAATAAAGCATAATTGCTGGCAACATCTAGGGTAAACATACAGGGAGCCTCCTTGTCATATGTGTCTACTCTCTTGGAGTCAGTAGCAGCGATGGTATCTCTCTCCAGGTTAGTCCGTGTGTATTATGGAGGAAAGAAGGGAGATTCCAGATAGTCTAATATGTAAAACCAGAATACTTTATTTCTAAAAAACGTCTGTACTGTACTCACATCTTAAACAAAGGTAAAAAGCTAAACACTACAAGCGGCGAGCTCGCACGTCGACCTCACTTCCGGTGCCTGCCTGTCTCAACATGTAGCATCACAGTCACGTGACTTCATCAGGGATTCATCAGGAGTAGTAATTGGTTGTGTCTGAGAGTCTCATGTGACTAGTCTGTCTGGCAAGCCGGCTGACCTTGCATTTTAGTATAATGCCCCGTACACACGGTCGGACATTGATCGGACATTCCGACAACAAAATCCTAGGATTTTTTCTGACGGATGTTGGCTCAAACTTGTTTTGCGTACACACGGTGGCAAAAAGTTGTCGGAATTTCCAATTGCCATGAACGCGGTCACGTACACCACGTACGACGAGACTATAAAAGGCCATTTCAGAACCAAGCGCGGCACCCTTTGGGCTCCTTTTGCTAATCTCGTGTTAGTAAAAGTTTGGTCAGAAACAATTTGCGCTTTTTCAGACTCGTGGTTTTCAGATCGTTTTCTGCTGTTCAGTTTGTGCTTGTGGGTTTGTATCTGCTCTTCAGTGCGTGCAGTGAGTTCGTATTTGATTATTCATTGCGTTCTTGTCCACTCGTTGCTGTTTTTCAGGTCGCTCTTCACAGGCCTTGCTGTTCTTCAGTGCATTCTGTTACTTCGTTCTGAGCAGCCGACCTTTTTTTAGCCATGTTGCGTATACATACTCCTCGTAGAGTTCGTTCTGTGCGGGGGCTTGGTGTTGGGGTCCTGACCTTGACACAAGTCCAGTCCATGAACAGGGTGGGGAGGAGTTCATGGACCAAGAATTG
Source organism: Lithobates septentrionalis (assembly GCA_037952835.1). Classification (NCBI taxonomy): domain Eukaryota; kingdom Metazoa; phylum Chordata; class Amphibia; order Anura; family Ranidae; genus Lithobates; species Lithobates septentrionalis. The sequence continues at coordinate 3,534,458 of JBBDGP010000864.1, read as the reverse complement.
GTTGCTTCAGCGTGACCAGTTCTCTCATATGCCTTTGCTCCGTGAGATCCGTGAGAATAATCCTGATGATTTCAGGAACTTTCTCTGGATGACGGACCTGGTATTTCACCGTTTATTGGCTTCGCTGACCCCTTATATCAGCAGGCAGGATACCTGCATGAGGCAAGCCATCACTCCGGAGCAGAGGCTGGTCGCCACCCTGCGGTACTTGGCGACGGGGAGAAGCCTGCAGGACTTGAAGTTCTCGACAGGCATCTCCCCCCCAGGCTCTGGGGATCATTATCCCAGAGACCTGTTCTCCCATCATACAGGTCCTGCAGAAGGACTATATTAAGGTAAGATTTTTATCATTTAATATCACATTTTATTGTATTTAATGTTTGATAATGTATTGTATTTCTTTCCTCATTCCTTAATTACCATGATTGTAATATGCTGTGAATGTGCCCTTTGTCCTCATGCATGCTGGACTTTTATGTAATTATTTTTGTTGGCCTTCATACATATTTGCCTTCACTTACCTCCCCAGCATGCTCTCCTGGCCCTATATTCACCTCATGTAGTCACTTAACTATGTATTTTATCAGCTCCATAGTAGTGCTTTACCCCAAACACCCCCTAAAATGTTTATAAATGTGATTTGTGCTTTAAATTCAGGCAGAGTGCCAGAGGCTTTTTTTTGGGTGTCCCCAAATCATTTGGAACCCCTCCCCCCCCCCCAACTGCTAAGTCAGCTGATACCAATTCTCTGTCTATCCTCAATCATCTATCTGCTGACTTTGTCAAACCCATACACACTATACCCACCTCTTTTGTGCTCAGATTTATGGATGAATTCCCCAAAGCATGTAGTGCAAGGGCCTGCCTGTATACTTTCAAATGGTACTGTTTGAAGTTTCTGTATACTATTATTATCTTGATAGGTAATAGCAGAATTTCCAAATGTGCTCAAATGTGTACAGTGTGTATTTATATCTTTGTATTATGACACTTCTTACCTGTCCAGTGGGCTGCCAATAGTGTAACTAAGGAGGGGTTGTTCAAAGTAATACCCATTATTTAGGCATTTATTTAGGCATTCATATCTTAATGAAGTGGAGAGGGCTACCTGTCCCAGAGTTCCCCCCCCCCCCTCTAATGTTAGAAATGGCCCAGGAGAGGGGGGAATCTGATAGGTGTACCTTATACTTTGGTCTTAAAAAATTCCCTCATAAAAATGTTAGCTTGATGTTGGGCAAGAATGTTTGTGTCTAATCTGCTTTCCATGTTTATGTGCAAAATGACTAATTTTTGATTTTGTTTTGACTCCACAGTTTCCTTCCACGCCACAGGAATGGCAGACTGTGGCCTCCCACTTTGCCCAGCGGTGGGACTTTCCTAACTGCGGAGGGGCAATTGATGGGAAACACGTCCACATCGTCCCACCACCCAACTCGGGGTCGTACTATTACAACTACAAGGTGTTCAATAGTATTGTGATGTTGGCGGTGGTGTCGGCTAATTATGAGTTCCTGTATGTGGACGTGGGGAAGAATGGCCGGATGTCAGATGTCGTGATGAGTCATCGCCCAGACAGAGTTTTACAGGCATCTCCAGAATGGCAGCTTGGACTTGCCACCTCCAGAAGACAATGTGGAAGGACTCCCATTCGTCTTCATTGCAGATGAAGCATTTGCGCTGGGGGACCATCTTATGCGGCCATTCACGATGAGGACCCTCACCCCGGACCAGAGGGTTTTTAATTACTGGCTGGCCAGAGCCAGAAGAGTGGTGGAGAACACGTTTGGAATCATGGCCAGCCAGTTCCGCCTATTTCTTACACCCATACATATGGCAGAGTACAAACTGAATCACATTATCCTGGCGTGCTGTGTTCTACACAACTTTTTATGGAAACATTATGCCAACTATGCTGGCTCAGTTGGGCCTGAGGCCAGAATTCCTAATGAACCAACCCTGACGGCGCTTGAAAGTGGCCGTCCTGGCTTGCCCTCCCTGAGTGCCCGTGATGTCCGGCTAAGATACCTTGAATTCTTTGCGGGTAGGGGGGCCATCAATATGCCAGACAATGTCTAAAACATTTTTTAAATAAAAAAAAAAAAACAAGGTTTGGTGACATTTCCTGCTTGTGTTTGTTTTAGCTGACCCTGACAGAAATGTGGTGAGTCCTGAAAATGGCGTGATTGTGCAACCTTACAAAGAACTGTTGGGTGTTATTTCCTAAAGGCAAAGACACTTTGCACTACAAGTGCACTTGAAACTGCACTGAAACTGCACTTGTAGTGCAAAATGTATTTGCCCTTAGGAAATAACACCCATTGTCACAGAAAACACCCTTTACAGCACAACAAAAGTTTAGTAGCGTTGAGACAATAATCCACACAATCTTGATTAACAATCTTTTTAATACCAGCACAATCACATGTGCATTTAGAAAAGGTTTTTTAAACAAACCAACATGTTTGTTGTACAACAATTTTTGGGGTCACATTAGAAAAATTAGAAATGTCCAATTAAGATAAAACAGGCATGTTTAAAACCAACCAGAAAGACACAAATCTTGAACTTACAAAGTTCACATTTGGTAGAACTTGAAGGCAATATCAGACATGAGTATTTACAAACTGAGTTTGATATTGCATTCAAATGGGGTGAAGCCACCCCAGGAAAAGCCAAAATTTGAAGATGCACACAAATTTTAAAAATGTCAACATGTGCTAGCTGCCATCATGGGGGATCAAGGGACGTGTTTTGGGGGTGCAACCCCTTCCTCACAGCTACTTTATTATTGAGGAAGGGGTTGCACCCCCAAAACGCGTCCATTGATCTCCCGTGATGGCAGATAGCACATGTTGACACACTGTGCATCTTCAAAATTTGGCTTTTCTAATATTTTTTTAAAAATTTTCAAAAAGCGTAGCACACCAAAAAACAAAGGGATTTGGAGGGCTTTTAAACTCGCCCTAAAACATCAATGATCTTATTTTTTTGAAGAACATCATTGATGTTTTTCTTGATGTTTTCCAAAGCAACATTACACCTCAGGATCTCCCCAATCAGGATCTGGGCACTTTCAGAGGTGAAAGGATCAGGATCCACAACATCACGATCACCTAGAAAGTTAGAAACCAAAAAACACCATGTATTATAAATATGCCGGCATCCATCTCTTACCTGAGCCTGTGGTCGCAGACACTCACCTGTTGTGGTGACTATTTCCACCACGTCTTCCTCCTCCTGCTCTTCTTGTCTTTGGGGGATTTCACCTTCTTCCAGAGGTGGGGGGTCTGTGGTCTCCTCAGATGAGGGGTGTCCTCCGAGTCTTTTATCCCCTATGTAAAAAAAATAGGTATACTTAGCACACAGATATTTGATGGCAGAACTATAAATATGAAACATTGCTTGGAAGTGGGGTACAATTGTCTATTTCAAAGAGTACAAAGATGTAGCATTTTTATTGTCCTTTATCAAGTTTCAATACTTCACCTGTTTTGTACAAGCTTCACAGATGGAGACCCCCCTATAGTATACACTGGAGCACCTGTGTGGGCCCCCTAATAAAAAGGGTGTTCTTGTGTCCCATACTAGTGCTCCTGCGTCCAGATGTGTAACCAGCTGCTGAGTGTCCTCTCCTTACACAGAATCTAGTTTGCATTTCATTCTAGTAACAAACACATCTACACCACCCAATTCTTTGCACACAAGTAGGCCCCAAAAAATGATGGCAATTGCATATGGCCAAATGAACTATGTTTGATACAAACGAATAATGTGCCCATGAACATGAAAGTTGCCATTTTAAACTGGATAACAGTTATTAAGAAAAGCACATGGAGCAGCACGAACGTAATAAACAGAAAGAATAGAAACACAGCACAACTACTTACTTTTTTTCAGCACTCTCCGGATCTTTCTGTACTGCTCGTGTTCTCTTAATTTGAGGTCTGACCACCGCTTCCTGAGCTGATTTTTCGATCGTCGTACCCTGAAATTCCGGTGCAGACTCTTGACTACTTTCGCCATTATCTTGGCCTTTCGGACATTGGGGTTGGGGTAAGGTCCATACTTTCCATCATAGTCAGCCTTCTTCAGGATGTCTACCATCTCCAACATCTCCCCAAAGGACATATTTGATGCCTTATATCGTCTCCTTCTGGATTGGGATGTTTCAGGCTCCGGGCTTTCCTCCTCCTCGTTGCTGAAATTATCTGACACCTGCTGTGTTTCCGCCATGTGCTCTTCCCCCACTGCACCGAACGAGAAGGGACTAGAAAGAACGTCAGGGGCGGACGGAGTTTCACACATGCGCAGTGTCTATAAAGCGTAACACGCGTGCGTAGTACGTACGATCTGTGAGCAGAGGAAGGAGTAACGGAGGTGCCGATCGTGATTGCGAAGGTAAGATTTAACATTGGGCCTATACTGCTTCTAGATTGAGGCCTGTATTTGCACAAGTTTAGTAGACTTTAGGCTGACAGTAGGGTTTGTCTTGTGTTGTGTCTTGCAGTGAAAATGGATATCTTTAGAGAGGATGAAAAAAGCGCCCTGAGGCGATTCAGTTCGCATAGGTAGCGCTATACAAGTCACTCATTCAATCATTCATTCATTCAATTTATGGCCATATTCATTGATATGTACAGGGAGCTGCCTTGTCTGTGGCAGATAAACCACCCACATTATAAGAACCCAACAAAGAGGAAGGCAGCACTGGATAGTTTGTTGGCATTTGTGAAGACGGTGATCCCCACGGCAGACATCACCTATTTGAAAGTTCTAATTGGTGGCCTGAGGAGCACTTATCTAAGGGAGCACAAGAAGGTCCAGGAATCCCTAGAGATCCGGAGCTGCAGATGACATTTATGTCCCCAGGCTGTGGTACTATGACAGGCTGCATTTTCTGTGAGGTCAGACTGAACTCAGGCCAGCACTCTCCACTCTTCCTTCCACGCTTCCTTCCCCCCAGCTGAGGCTTCTGACGCCCAACCTGGGCCTTCCAGGCAGCAACATGTGGAGGAGCCCAGCTTGAGCCAGGTATAGCATTCTTCTAAATATTGCTGGTTGTCCAATCAATGATGTTAACTAGATGTTAGTTTGGAGTACTAATTTAAGATTGTGATTGATGAAGCAAAAACTAAAACCATGTCCCTTTTTCATACACAGGGAAGTCTCAGCCAGGAGGTGGCCGGGCCAAGCAGGCTGCCTAATGTCCAGGTCCCTCCCCTACCCCTTCAAAGACAAAGTGCCAGGAAGAGGAGTAACCTGGAGGAGGCTGCCATAGGCCTCTTTTGGAAGGCTACAGAGGCCCTGAGAAGCCCCCACAGTGTGGAGGAGGACTTTGCTGGTGTAACTGCCTGCAAAATGATGCAGATGGAGGAGGGCCAACGATTCCTGTGTGAGTTCCTAATTTTGGAAGCTCTCAATAAGGGGTTGAGGGGCCAAATAACATGTGCTACCCACATTTGTGACCTCACACATGGTCCTCCTCCTCCTCCTCCTCCTCCAGGTCCTACTCCTCCTCCTCTTACTCCTCAAGGTCCTAATCCTCCTCCTGGCACATCTCCCACACCAGAGCTACAGCGTGGAAGGAAGCATCTAAGGAAGACCAGAGAGTGATGACCCTGGGTCCAGTCTGGTCTGACAAAAGATGCAGGCTCTTGTATGACCACAGCCTGGGGACATGTATGTCATCTGCTGCTGTTCATGATCTCTTGGTCTTCTGGACCAGACTGCACTCCCTTAGATATGGACTCCTCAGGCCACCAATTTTGCTGGTAAATAATTAATGTCTGCCCTGGGAGTCAAAGCCTTCGCCAATTTCAACTGTTTCTCCAGCATTGCCTCCCTCTTTGTTTGGTTATGAGCCCTTAATAAAGGAATTTTTGTTTCAATTATACTCGCCTATGTGTGTTTTCCTTCAAAAAGGACAGTTTGTTTGTGAGGATTCAGGTGCATTTCAAAAATACAATGTGAAATTAACAAAGGACACCAACACCAAGCAATCTCCTTGAGATGAAATAATACAAGATAACAATGGTGCTGTGATAACTTGACACACAAAACACACACAAAAATATTATGGCGTAAAACACAAAACAAAACCAATAAAAACACAGCCTTGAAAAAAAGACAAACACCAAAAAAATAAAAAAAAAAACAGCCTTGAAAAAAAGAAAAAATATTTAAAAACAACCCTCAAAAAATTTGGTCAGATGTGACAAATAAAAATATATTGAGGGAATCCCAATAAATAATAACGAAATACGTTTCTGAAAAGTCTGTGTGAATATGAGCAGAAAAACTACTTCATTCTTCTCACATTTTAAAGAAGAAGAGAGTGCGCTGCATTAAACTATTTTTGACATTGCAGCGTGACAAAAGTGCTGTATCCATTCCAAACGCTAATTTTACCAGACCGAGCTGTTCCGTCTCGGAATTTCTTCTGAGCATGCGTGGCACTTTGTGCGTCGGAAATGGCCACACATGGTCGGAATTGACGGGATCGGATTTTGTTGTCGGAAAATTTTATAGCCTGCTCTCAAACTTTGTGTGTCGGAAAATATGATGGAAAATGTCCGATGGAGCCCACACACGGTCGGAATTTCCGACAACACGCTCCGATCGGAAATTTTCCATCGGAAAATCCGACCGTGTGTACGGGGCATAAGAGTTGTCATGTTGTGGTGAAGATGGCTGCGAAATATAAAAAAAGTGCGAAAACATTTTGAAGAACTCTCGTATACTTTATATGGCTTCTGAGCTTGAAGCAGTTAACGGACAGGAGAAAATAGATTTTTTTTTTTACGAACTGTCCATACAATTATGGATGGTTAACAAACCTAACTAGTGACCACACTACTGGATATAAAATACAGTATTTTTATTAAAACAGCAATGTTTTATTTAAAATTTGTATTAGCTTGTTGGTGAGGGCAGAAAGGAGGAACCAAGGTTGGCAAAATATAAGCAGAATAAACTTCAGCTTTAAGTAACGTTTCCTCCATATTTAATGGTCTCTATGACATATCCTAGCAAAACAGAAAAGTGTTAAAAGTATAACAAGTTACGCAATCCAAAAATTTATATTTTAATTTGCAGCTTTGATTCAGTAGAAATCTGGACTACTGCAATTTAAAAGGATGATTCGCCTTTACAAAAAAAACCTGCCTATGCGGGTAAGGGATGTTTGTAGATTAAAACAAACTGTGCAGCTCCGACTAAAGATGAATAATAGACAAGGAGAGAGGCGCCTCTGGGTGTAGTATTAGGACAAGTTTAATAACACTTTAAAATGGTAACTCACATTTGAAAGGAGTAAAGAAGCACATTAAGTTATGGTCCCAGCATGGGGAAAGGTTCATTGGCTGACGATCCAGTCCTATGGCTCCATCATGAGAGAGCGATGTGCTCACCATGGTCACCGCTGTGTAAAAGCCGCCTGCAGTGGAGGAAACTCAAGGCGAGGCTTGGAGCGCAGATGGTAGGATGGCGAGGAAGGATGACGTCACCAGAATTTAAGGGTCAGAAATGCTAATAGAATAGAATATAATATTCTTATAATTCTTGGGACAAATTAATATTAATAATTAAACCCATACGCAGACAAAACATGGTGTGTTAACAAATGCAAATTATGTATTATGTACATTAATTATGTAAATATATATATATATATATATATATATATATATATAAATCATATTATATATAGATCTCTCTCTCTCTCTCTCTCTCTCTCTCTCTCTCTCTATATATATATATATATATACAGTGGGGACGGAAAGTATTCAGACCCCCTTAAATTTTTCAGTTGTTGTTATATTGCAGCCATTTGCTAAGTTCATTTTTTCCTCATTAATGTACACACAGCACCCCATATTGACAGAAAAACACAGAATTGTTGACATTTTTGCAGATTTATTAAAAAAGAAAAACTGAAATATCACATGGTCCTAAGTATTCAGACCCTTTGCTCAGTATTTAGTAGAAGCACCCTTTTGATCTAATACAGCCATGAGCCTTTTTGGGAAAGATGCAACATTTTTTTCACACCTGGATTTGGGGCTCCTCTGCCATTCCTCCTTGCAGATCCCCTCCAGTTCTGTCAGGTTGGATGGTAAACGTTGGTGGACAGCCATTTTTAGGTCTCTCCAGAGATGCTCAATTGGGTTTAAGTCAGGGCTCTGGCTGGGCCATTCAGGAACAGTCACGGAGTTGTTGTGAAGCCACTCCTTCGTTATTTTAGCTGTGTGCTTAGGGTCATTGTCTTGTTGGAAGGTAAACCTTCGGCCCAGTCTGAGGTCCTGAGCACTCTGGAGAAGGTTTTCGTCCAGGATATCCCTGTACTTGGCCGCATTCATCTTTCCCTCGATTGCAACCAGTCATCCTGTCCTTGCAGCTGAAAAACACCCCCACAGCATGATGCTGCCACCACCATGCTTCACTTTTGGGACCGTATTGGACAGGTGATGAGCAGTGCCTGGTTTTCTCCACACATACCGCTTAGAATTAAGGCCAATAAGTTCTATCTTGGTCTTATCAGACCAAAGAATCTTATTTCTCACCATCTTGGAGTCCTTCAGGTGTTTTTTTTAGCAAACTCCATGCAGGCTTTCATGTGTCTTGCACTGAGGAGAGGCTTCTGTTGGGTCACTCTGCCATAAAGCCCCGACTGGTGGAGGGCTGCAGTGATGGTTGACTTTCTACAACTTTCTCCCATCTCCCGACTGCATCTCTGGAGCTCAGCCACAGTGATCTTTGGGTTCTTCTTTACCTCTCTCACCAAGGCTCTTCTCCCCCGATAGCTCAGTTTGGTCAGACGGCCAGCTCTAGGAAGGGTTTTGGTCGTCCTAAACGTCTTCTATTTAAGGATTATGGAGGCCACTGTGCTCTTAGGAACCTTAAGTGCAGCAGAATTTTTTTTGTAACCTTGGCCAGATCTGTGCCTTGCCACAATTCTGTCTCTGAGCTCTTCAGGCAGTTCCTTTGACTTCTTGATTCTCATTTGCTCTGACATGTACTGTGAGCTATAAGGTCTTATATAGACAGGTGTGTGGCTTTCCTAATCAAGTCCAATCAGTATAATCAAACACAGCTGGACTCAAATGAAGGTATAGAACCATCTCAAGGATGATCAGAGGGGGCGTGGCCAGGCAGCGCATGTAGCAGGACGCACTTCTCCTATGCTCCGCCGAGAATCCTGAAACGAATCCTGCGGATTACCCATCTGACCCGATAACACCCCCGAACGGAACCGCACATTGCGGGTGACTCACCCGGTCTAACTTGCCGTTCGATCTGCGGCTGATTACCATGCCAAAACGGGGTAAGGAAGGCGCCGGCCCGCCTGTGACTCAGGCCCAAGATAGCGCTTTGCCACAGAGATCGCAGAAGGAGAAATACAAGGAGGCTGCTCAGAAACTCCTGTTTGGTAACAAAACCTCCAAGGAACCACCCTCACCCACATCCGACCTTAGTGAAGAGGAAGGAGGCCAGCTGTAGATGGATAACACTATTCCGCTGGAGGATGGCACTGGATCTCCTGCTGACTGGGCCGCAGTAAGTACAGCATCACACTCATATCAGGGCACCCAGACACCAATCCTGCCCGTGGATAATACCGAACCCACTCTCAGAGACATACTCTCAGCAGTGACTATATGTAACAGATCTATATCCAATTTGACAGATGAAGTTAAAGGAGTTAAAGCTGAGATATCCTATGTGAGACAGGACATGCAAAAGCTGAGAGAGCGCACAGCTGCAATAGAGAGCAGGGTTAGTGTGATTGAAGATGAGCTTGTACCCATGCAGAGAGACTTAAAGTATAATTGTCATCTCACAGACCAGCACGCAGCTCGCTTGGATGATTTAGAAAATCGCATGCGTCGCAATAATGTACGCGCTCTGGGATTTCCGGAAAGGTTAGAGGGTAAAGACCCGGTCACCTTCATTGAGCCATGGCTTCTCAACACATTTGGAAAGGAAGCTTTCTCTCCGCTATTTGCGGTTGAGAGAGCGCACAGAGTGCCATCCCGCCCACTACCCCCTGGCAATCATCCTCGCGCCTTTCTCTTTAAACTCCTCAACTACAAAGATAGAGATGCCATCCTTGCCAAGGCCAGAACCATGGGAGGTAAACTAGTTGTGGAAAACTCTAAGATATCCCTATTCCCGGATTTCTCGGCTGAACTCCAGAAACAGCGCGCAAAGTTCATGGATGTTAAACGAAGATTGAGAGATCTTAATTTACCCTATGCAATGCTGTATCCTGCCCGCCTACGGGTGGTCGCACTCGGGGAAACCCGTTTTTTTGATCGGCCGGACATGGCGGCTCAGTGGCTAGATCGAGAGGACAGAGCCCTTAAAGCTGCCAGACCACAAAGAGATGTCCCTGCTTAAATGATGTGCCTTACACTGGCGTGGGCCTGATAAGATCCGGCTTCTTCTTTTGGGACAGGCGCCTGAGGCGGGAGTAGGCCTCAAAACCTGAGTTTGCTGATTGATGTGGACAGTTCCCGCACTCATATCCGTTGCTTAGGCGGATGAGGAGCTCTGCTTATTTCAACCCCCCCTTCTTCTTCTTTTTTTTCCCTTTTTCCTTTTTTACCTTTTTTGATTATAAGTAAAGAAGAATTACGTGCCTGCCGTTGTTGTAAAACCCCTGCAAGAACTAACCTGTTGGTTAACCAGGAGTTTTCAAGGCTCTTACCCCCCCCCCCCACACCTGTTGTGTGGGGAAAAGTTAACACTACAGCCGCTACGGTTGTGTGAACTACCGACCTTTAGAGTTATGCCATACAGAGCAATATACACTAAGCTTAAAATTTATTGCCTTCTGTGCTTGTACCCTAACTTGCTAGAGTATTTTTCTTTGCTTTGCATTTTGATTTCATGTCTACAGATACCTAACTGTTTCCAAAAAGAGGAAATTAAGAATAATATGGTTTTTCTTTTACTTTATTGGTGTCATGCTGATATACAACTGACTAATGTTTCTAAAATAAGATGGGGATGGCTAAACTGACCATTGTGACTTGGAATGTCAGAGGGCTGGGTAATCCAGTGAACGGATGGCGGTCCTCAGGTATCTCAAGTCGTTGAATGCGGGGGTGGTCTGCCTGCAGGAGACCCATTTCTCTGCAGATCCTATTCCCAGCTTTAGCCCACGATTATATGTGACCCAATTTCATGCAACCCACTCCACCTATTCTAGGGGAGCTAGTATATTGATCAGGAGGGATGTTCAATTCAAATGTATCCAAAAACGCATAGACTCAGATGGCAGATATGTATTTCTTTTATGCACAATCTCAAACCTAAGATGTATTCTTGCTAGTATTTACATCCCCCCACCATACACCTCAGAAATTGTAAGGATGATCAGAAGAAATGGACAGCACCTGAGTTAAATATATGAGTGTCACAGCAAAGGGTCTGAATACTTAGGACCATGTGATATTTCAGTTTTTTCTTTTTTAATAAATCTGCAAAAATGTCAACAATTCTGTGTTTTTCTGTCAATATGGGGTGCTGTGTGTACATTAATGAGGAAAAAAATGAACTTAAATGATTTTAGCAAATGGCTGCAATATAACAAAGAATGAAAAATTTAAGGGGGTCTGAATACTTTCCGTCCCCACTGTATATTGGCTTGAGCCGGTCGGCAAGCAGTTAACTAAGCTGAATATATATATCTATATAGATAAATAAGTTGATATGTTGATATCACGTCAACCATAGCAATACGCCAGGGGCATACAACAATGCAACCAGTGTCGGGGAGGGAACTCTAAACTTCCAAAGTTAGCAGCTGGTATAAAAGGGGGCTGGGCTGTATAACCACCAATACGTACAGATGATTTAATGCCCGCCATTCCTATGGAACAAGGACCTGAAGGGAAATGTGAAATGAATTATTAAAATTGCACAGAAGTACATATAGCATTTTAAATAGTAAAAAGGGGGGGATAAACAAGCTAAAGAATAGTAGCAATTTAAATTCCTTAATTTATACCTACTGGCGAAAGGACAACGAGGTTATAAATCCAGAATGTTTCTCTGGCACATAGCTTCTTAAAAAGTTCAGCTACAGGGAGGGATCTGGGAATCTGCTCAATGACCCACACTTGGAGTCCATTGGTAGATTTTTGGTGGACCTCAGCAAAGTGTCGTGCGACACTATGCTGTTCCTCACCTACCTCGATGAGTCTCCTGTGATGAGTCTTCACCGAATCTCTGCCTCAAGGCTCGGATAGAACGGCCAACATAAATCAGGCCACAGGGGCAAGTTAGCTCATATACTACAAAGTCTGAAGAGCAGTTATGAAACTCCTTCAGCTGGTATGTTTTGTCTTTTGTACTGAAGGATTTTTTACCATGCTGTATAAATTTACAGGTTTTGCAAAGGGCCTTGTGGCCCTGACACATACCCACCAGTGGTATTAGTATCGTTATGCTAGGTGAGACTAACGTAGGTTTGAATTTGCTAGGGGCAATTTTGTTTTTCAAATTAGGGGCTCTACGATAGGTAACTCTAGGGTGTTCAGGGAGGATAGTTTTTAAGTGCAGATCTTGTTGTAAGATGTTCCAATGATTTTCCAATATTTTCTCCATCTTTTTATATTGAAAATGGAACGTGGTAATGAACCTAGTAGAGTGATCCTCTAGTTCATGGACTGGTTTCAAAGGTTTTCCTTTTAAATGAATTTCATAAGCTTGGTCAACCAAGGCCTCTGGGTACTGTTTGTCAAGAAATTTCCTTTTTAGGATGGTGCTTTGTTTTATGTAATCAGTATCCCTAGTGCAATTCTGTCGCAACCGACAGAACTGTCCCTTAGGGATATTCTGAGTCCATTTGGGATAATGACAACTATTGTGATGTAGATATGAGTTGCCAGCAGTCAGTTTGATGTCATTTTTTGCACAGATAATGTCTCCATGTCCTAACTCCAAGTCTAGAAAGGTCAAAGTGATAGGGTCAGAGACAGATGTGAAGGATAAGCTGTAAGGAATGTCATTACAATGTTGGACGAATTGGCTAATGAGATTGGGAGCATCATCCCGGATGACAATCATGTCATCTATATATCTTCCAAAGAAGACAATGTTGGCCGAAAAAGGATTCTGTCTAAGAATGTGGTGGGTCTCCCAAAAACCCATTGCCAGATTCGCATAGGACGGGGCAAAATTTGCGCCCATCGCAGTGCCCTGTTGTTGCAGGTAAAAATCTCCATCAAAAATAAAATAATTGTGTGTTAGACAAAATTGGTTGCCTCCAAAACAAAGGCAGCCTGACGAGGGTTGATTAATGGGTCTTGGGCCCAAAAATGTTCCAAGGCCATTAAGCCAAAACTGTGGGGAATGGAAGTATAGAGGGGGTTGACATCAGGTGAGAGCCACACATAGGTGGACACCCACCTGTATGGAGACAAAAGTTCCAATAGATGGGTGCCATCCCTGTATGACTGTAATTGATGTACTATCGGTTGTAGATACTGATCAATGTATAAACTAAAGCCTGTAGTTGCACTATCCATCACAGCGACAATAGGTCTGCCTGGAGGAGTTTGTAAATTCTTATGTATCTTGGGAAGTTGATAGAAATACGGTATCTGATAAAAACCCAAACGGAGAAAAGAACTTCCTGTTTTTTGATAATACCATCTCTAAGTGCTGTAGTGACTAAAAGATCAGCTTCTTTTGAAAAGTTGGCTGTGGGATCTTTATTAAGTTTGATATTTGTGGCCTTGTCCGAGAGGAGCTTGATTGCTTCTTTTACATACCGTAATCTGTTCTATTATGAAGGACTATCCCTCCTCCTTTATCCACAGATTTTATAACAATATCTTTGGCATGAATCAATAAATCAAGAGCTTTTACTTCGGATGGAGAAAGATTATTAGTCTTAGGGGTGGTGCTGGAGGAGGAATGACAGAGTTCCAAAAGGTCTGTGTACACCACTCTATAAAAACTCTCCAAATAAGGAGCTTTAACATGGGCTGGATAAAAAAATCAACTTAGGTCTTAAAGATGAGTGGCCTATAGGGGGTGAGGTGGCTAGATGTTGAGTAAAAAGACTGATACCCTGTACACACGGTCAGATTTTCCGTCGGAAAATGTGCGATCGGTGTGTGTTGTCGGAAATTCCGACCATGTGTGGGCTCCATCGGACATTTTCCATCGGATTTTCCGACACACAAAGTTTGAGAGCAGGCTACAAAATTTTCCGACAACAAAATCCGATCGCGTCAATTCCGACCGTGTGTGGACAATTCCGACGCACAAAGTGCCACGCATGCTCAGAAGAAATTCCGAGACGGAACAGCTCGGTCTGGTAAAATTAGCGTTCTGAATGGATATAGCACTTTCATCTGGCTGCAATGTTTAAAATTGTTTAATGCAGCGCACTCTCTTCTTCTTTATAATGCTAGAAGAATGAAGTAGTTTTGCTGCTGTTATTCACACGGACTTCTCACAAACTTCTTTCTTTATTATTTATCATGATTTCATCAATATATTTTGCTTTGTCACATCTGTCAAAAAAGATATATGTTTTTTTTTGGGGGGTTTGTATTTTTTTCAAGCCTGATCGTGTTTTTGTTTTTTATTTTTTTTTTACTCCAGAATATTTTTGGGTGTGTTTTGTGTGTCACATTACCACAACACCATTATTATCTTGTATTATTTAATCTCAAGGATATTGTTTGGTGTTGGTGTCCCTGTTAATTTCACATTGTATTTTTGAAATGTACCTGCCTCCTCACAAACAAACTGTCCTTTTTGAAGGAAAACACACATAGGCGAGTATAATTGAAACAAAAAATCCTTTATTAAGGGATCACAACCAAACAAAGAGGGAGGCAACACTGAATAAACAGCAGAAATTGGTGAAGCCTTTGACCCCCAGGGCAGACATCAATTATTTTACTTCAAAATTGGTGACCTGAAGAGTCCATATCTAAGGGAGTGCAGTCTGGTCCAGAAGTCCCAGAGATCATGAAAGCAGCAGATGACATGTATGTTCCCAGGCTGTGGTCATACAAGAGGCTGCATCTTTTGCCAGACCATACTGATCCAGGGCCATCACTCTCTGGTCTTCCTTACACGCTTCCTTCCCGACTGTGGCTCTGGTGTTGGAGGTGTGGCAGGAGGAGGAGTAGGACCTGCAGGAGGGGGAGGAGGAGGACCTGGAGGAGAAGGACCATGGGTGAGCTGACAAATGTGGGTTTCACATGTGAGTTGGCCCCTCAACCCCTTATTTAGAGCTTCCAAAATTACAAACTCGCATAACAGTCATTGGCCCTTCTCCATCTGCATCATTTTGCATGCAGTTAGCTCTGCAAAATCATCTTCCACACTGTGGGGTGTTCTGAGGGCCTCAGTAGCCTTCCAAAAGAGGCCTATTGCAGCCTCCTCCAGGTTACTCCTCTTCTTGCCATTTTTTCTTTGAAGGCGGAGGGGAGGGACCTGGGTATTGGGCAGCCTGCTTGGCCCGGCCACCTCCTGGCTGAGACTTTCCTGTGTATGAAAAAGGGACATGGTTTTAGTTTTTGGTTCATCAATCACAATCATAAATTAGTACGCCAAACTAACATATATTTACCATCATTAATTTGACAACCAGAAATATTTAGAAGAATGCTATACCTGGCTCAAGCTGGGCTCCTCCACATGTTGCTGCCTGGAAGGCCCAGGTTGGGCTTCAGAAGCCTCAGCTGGGGGGGAAGGAAGCGTGGAAGGAAGAGTGGAGAGTGCTGGCCTGAGTTCAGTCTGACCTGACAGAAAATGCAGCCTGTCATAGTACCACAGCCTGGGGACATAAATGTCATCTGCAGCTCCTGATCTCTGGGAATCCTGGACCTTCTTGTGCTCCCTTAGATAAGTGCTCCTCATGCCACCAATTAGGATCTTCAAATAGGTGATGTCTGCTGTGGGGATCACTGGCTTCACAAATTGCAGCAAATGATCAAGCGCTGCCTTCCTATTTGTTTGGTTCTTATATTCGGGGTGGTTTACCTGCCACAGACAAGGCAGCTCCCTGAATATATCTATGAAGATTGGCATAAAGTCCTGATCATTGACTAGATCCATTTTCACTGCAAGACACAACACCAGACAAACCCTAATGTGAGCCTAAAGTCTTATAAACTTGTCTAAATACAGGCCTCAATCTAGAAGCAGTATAGGCCAAAATTTAAATCTTACCTTCGTTATCACGATCGGCGCCTCCGATACTCCTTCCTCCACTCACAGATCGTACGTACTACGCACGCGTGTTACGCATTATATACACTGCGCATGCGTGAAACTCCGCCCGCCCCTGACGTTCTATCTAGTCTATTCCCCGCCCCTTCTCGTTCGGCGCAGTGGGGAAGAGCACATGGCGGAGACACAGCAGGTGTCTGATAATTACACCAACGAGGAGGAGGAATGCCCGGAGCCTGAAACGTCCCGATCCCAGAAGAGACGATTTAAGGCCTCAAATATGTCTTTTGGGGAGATGTTGGAGATGGTCGACATAATGAAGAGGGCCGACTATGACGGGAAGTATGGACCTTACCCCAACCCCAATGTCCGAAAGGCCAAGATCATGGCGAATTTGGTCAAAAGTCTGCAGAAGAATTTTGGGTACGACAATTGAAAGATCAACTTAGGAAGCAGTGGTTGGACCTCAAATTAAGGGAGCATGAGCAGTACAGAAGGATCAGGAGAGTCCTGCAAAAAAGTAAGTAGTTGTCCTGTGTTCCTATTCTTTATTTTTCTAACGTTCGTGCTGCTCCATGTGCTTTTATTTTCTGTTGTACAGTTTAAAATGGCAACTTTCATGTTCATGGGCACATTATTCGTTCGTATGAAACATTGTTCGTTCGGCATAGAAAACACCATGTTTTGGACATATGCATTTGAATACATTTTTGCTAGCCTACTTCTCGTCAAATAATTTTGGTGTCTAGATGGGTTGGTAACTAGAATGAAATGCAAACTAGATTCTGTGTAAGGAGAGGACACTCAGCAGCTGTTTACACATCTGGACACAGGAGCACTAGTGGGGGACACAAGAACACCCTTTTTATTAGGGGGTCCCATACAGGTGCTCCAGTGTATACTATAGGGGTGTCTCCATCTGTGAAGCTTGTACAAAACAGGTAAGTATTCAAGCTTGACAAAGTGACAAAAATAATTCTTCATCTTGGAACTCTGCCATAACAGACAATTGTACCCCACTTCCAAGCAATGTTTCATGTTCCTATTTCTGTCATCAAATATCTGTGTGTTAAGTATACCTATTTTTTAATTACATGGGGAGAAAAGACTCGGAGGACATCCCTCATCCGAGGAGACCACAGACCCCCACTTCATGGGAAAGTGGAAATCCAACAAAGTCAACAGTAGGAAGAGGAGGAAGGAGACGTGGTGGAAATTGTCACCACAACAGGTGAGTGTCTGCGACCACAGGCTCAGGTAAGAGATGGATGTCGGAATATTTATAATACATGGTGTGTTTTTGTTTTTATATTTTTAGGTGATCGTGATGTTGTGAATGAAGGACATTTCACCAGTGAGAGTGCCCAGATCCTGATGGGGGAGATAATGGGGTGCAATAGGGACTTGGAAAACATCCAGAAAAACATCAATGATGTTAAAAACAAAATGAACAACATCATTGATGTTTTAGGGAGAGTTTAAAACACCTCCAAATCCCTTACTTTTTTTTGGTTTTTTGAATTGAAAAATTTTTCAGATTTTTGGACATATTCGAGAAAAGCCAAATTTTGAAGATGCACACAGTGTGTCAATATGTGCTATCTGCCATCACGGGAGATCAATATAGGCGTTTTGGGGGTGCAACCCCTTCCTCAATAATAAAGTAGCTGTGAGGAAGGGGTTGCACCCCCAAAACACGTCTCTTGATCTTGGTCTCTTGATGGCAGCTAGCACATGTTGACATTCGGCAATTTGTGTGCATCTTCAAAATTTGGCTTTTCCAGGGGTGACTTCACCCCATCTGAACGCAATATCAAACACAGTTTATAAATACTCATGTCTGATATTGCCTTCAATTTATACAAAAGTTGAACTTTGTAAGTTCCAGATTTGTGGATTTCTTGTTTGTTTGAAACATGCCTGTTTTACCTTAAATGGACATTTCTACTTTTATTAATGTGACCCAAAAAATTGTTATACAACAAACATGTTGGTTTGTTTTAAAAACCTTTTATAAATGCACATGTGATTGTGCTGGCATTAAAAAGATTGATACTCAAGAATGTGTGGATTATTGTTTCAATGCTCCTAAAATTTTGTTATGGTAAAATTGTTGTTTTCAGTGACAATGGGGGTTATTTACTAAGGGCAAATTCACTTTGCACTACAAGTGCAGTGTCAGTGCAGGCTCAAGTGCACTTGTAGTGCAAAGTGTATTTTCCTTTAGTAAATAACACCCAACAGTGCTTTTTTAGGTTACACAATCACGCCATTTTCAGGACTCGCCACATTTCTGTCAGGGTCAGCTAAAAGAAACACAAGCAGTAAATGTCACCAAAGATTTTAGTAGTTAATTTTTTTTTTTTATTTGAAAAATGTATCAGACATTGTCTGGCATATTGATGGCCCCTCTACCCGCAAAGTAATCAAGGTATCTAAGACGGACCTCGTGGGCACTCAGGGGGGGGCAAGCCAGGACGGCCAGCCTCCAGCGCTGTCAGGGTTGGTTCATTTACTTGAATTCCGGCCTCAGGCCCAACTGAGGCAGCAGGCAGCATAGTTGGCAGAATTTCGCCTTAAAAAGTTGTGGAGAACACAGCACGCCAGGATGATATGATTCAGTTTATACTCCGCCATGTGTATGGGTGTAAGAAATAGGCGGAACCGGCTGGCCATGATTCCAAACATGGAAAGCAGATTAGACACAAACATTCTTGGCCAACATCAGTATAACATTTATTTTAGGGAGTATTTAAAGACCAAGGTATAAGGTCCACCTATCAGATTCCTCCTCCCCCCTCTTATGGGCCATTTGTAAAATTTTATGGGGGGGGATATGTTTGGGACAGGTAACCCTCTCCACTTCATTGAGAGATGAATGGCAAAATAATGTGTATTAGTTTGGCCAGCCCCTCCTTACTTACACCATTGGCAGCCCACTGGACAGGTAAGAAGTGTCATAATACAAAGATATAAATACACACTGTACAAATTTTAGCACATTTTTACATTCTGCTGTTACCTATCAAGATAATAATAGGATACCAAAACTTTAAACAATACCATTTGAAATAGTGGGTATAGTGTGTATGGGTTTGGCAAAGTCAGCAGATAGAGGATTGGTATCAGCTGAGTTAGCAGTTGGGGGGGGGGAGGGAGGGTTCCAAATTATTTTGGGACACAAAAAAAAGCCTCTGGCACTCTGCCTGAATTTCAAACACACATCACAATTTTATAAATTTTAGGGGGTTTTTAGGGTAAAGCACTACTATGAAGCTGACAAAATACATTGTTAATTGAGTAGACGAGGTGAATATAGGCCCAGGAGAGCATGCTGGGGAGGTAAGTAAAGGCAAATATGCATGAAGGACAAAAAAAACTAAAATTTCAGCATGCATGAGGACAAAGGGGACATTCACTGCATATTACAATCATGGTAATTAGGGAATGAGGAAAGAAATACAATATATTAACAAACATTCTAGACAATAAAATTTGATATTAAAGGATAAAAATCTTACCTTAATATAGTCCTTCTGCAGGACCTGAATGATGGCAGAACAGGTCTCTGGGATAATGATCCCCAGAGCCTGGGGGGAGATGCCTGTCGAGAACTTGAGGTCCTGCAGGCTTCTCCCCGTCGCCAAGTACCGCAGGGTGGCGACTAGCCTCTGCTCCGGAGTGATGGCTTGCCTCATGCAGGTATCCTGCCTGCCGATATAGGGGGTCAGCAAAGCCAACAAATAGTGAAATATGGAGTCCGTCATCTGGAGAAAGTTCCTGAAATCATCAGGATTATTCTCACGGATCTCACGGAGCAAAGGCATGTGACAGAACTGGTCACGCTGGAGCAACCAATTCTTGGTCCATGAACTCCTCCCCACCCTGTTCATGGACTGGACTTGTGTCAAGGTAAGGACCCCAACACCAAGCCCCCGCACAGCACGAACTCTACGAGGAGTACGTATACGCAACATGGCTAGAAAACGGTCGGCTGCTCAGAATGAGGTAACAGAACGCACTGAAGAACAGCAAGGCCTGTGAAGAGCGGTCTGAAAAACAGCAACGAGCGGACAAGAACGCACTGATTAATCAAATACGAACTCACTGCACGCACTGAAGACCAGATACAAACCCACAAGCACAAACTGAACAGCAGAAAACGATCTGAAAATCACGAGTCTGAAAAAACGCAAATCGTTTCTCACCAAACTTTTACTAACACGAGATTAGCAAAAGGAGCCCAAAGGGTGCCGCGCTTGGTTCTGAACTGCCCTTTTATAGTCTTGTCATATGTGGTGTACGTGACCGCGTTCTTGGCGATCGGAAATTCCGACAACTTTGTGCAACCATGTGTATGTAAAACAAGTTTGAGCCAACATCCGTCGGAAAAAATCCATGGATTTTGTTGTCGGAATGTCCGATCAATGTCCGATCCTGTGTACAGGGCATTAGGGAACCATCTTCAAAAGATAGCGTGTCCGATGTATCTATAAATCAGTATCAAAATCAAAGTGATCAAGGGATTAATTGGATAGAGAACTAGGGGAAGGGTCAGCTGCAGGAATTAGGTTTAAATTGTTCTTCTCCTGTTTGAGATGATAGTATCTTTTTAGAGTGAGATTACGTATGTACCTGTTGAGAGAGAAGGAAAGGATTGGGTTTATTAAGAGGGGCAAAATTTACCCCACGCCTGAGGAGAGAAGTATCTGCAATTGAAAGGGTATGTGATGAAAGGTTAAATATTTTTACAGTTTCCGGAATTTTTGTGCATTTTTGTTGTTTCTTGGTTCGTCCTCCTCTACAGCCTCTCCTGTGAGTTTTCAACAACAATAAAGATGAATAATACCCTTGCTAAAGGTGTAGGCCATTTACATACCATATGAAGCCTGACTGGAATATTCCCAGGATGTTGCTAAGTACTTCCAGGACGTTGAGGCCTAGAGGTCACTGCTCATCTCCATTATCACAGTAGTGAGCTCTTTCTCTGATTCAAACCCTTTCACATGCTCTTTCTCTCCCCTGATGCAGTAGCTCTGAACTCCGCATTTGAGAGCTCACTCCTGTGATGGTGGAGGTGAGCAGTAATGACTAGGCCTCACTTGCCAACATCCTGGGAGTATTCCAGTTAGGCTTCAAAAGGTATATAAATGGCTTACACCTATAGCAAGGGCAATATTCAACTTTAGTAAGAGATGCACAGTTTGTTTTTATCTTCAGATGCCCCCTATCTGCATAGTCAGGTTTTGTGGTAAAGTTGAACTATCCCTTAAAGTGATTGTAAGCCACACCAGTTCTAATATTTAAATAGTCTTTTTATGTTGCCAACACAATGTTACACTTAATTTATGTGGCCACAAATTGAAAGCTAAAGAATTGTTAGTTTTTTTTTCAGTGTAGTACTTAAAGTTTAAAGGTCAAACATGGTTTGGCAGAAAAAAATGTTGCCAAAAGTCCATTTGATAAGTGCTAACCCAGTGAATCATGTTGCCATTAAATTAAATGTGCAGTGCCTGAAACATTCTTTTTATTTAATGTAACTTAGAAATCTTTTGTTAGCTCTAACTTTAGAACAAGATTGTAGGAGGACCAGTGACATCCTGTAATTGCTTTGATGTGCCATCTTGACAGGTTTTGCTGTGACATTCTATATAGGCAATTTAATCTCATTTCAGTCCCAGCAGTCTCCCTCCTAAAGGAAAAAGGCATGATGTGTCTCTAAGTGACAAAGGAACTGTGCTCTGCTGTCCTGATGCGTTTTGACTCACACTTTTTAAAAACATAATTCTAGTTTTAAGAATGGAAAAAATATACTGTACTCAGTAAATTGGTAGCTCCAATTACAATTTAATTTTTTGCCTTCTAAAGAAATTGACTAAAAAAAACAAGGTTTGTAAGGTGCTAAACCAAACATGCCAAAGAAGATATTGGCTTTGATTTGCTAAATTGTAGTAACACATAGCACATACACAGAATGCTACCTCAGACATTCTTTTACTTATTACAAGGACTGTTAAAACGACCACAAATTCTTTTAAAGTTTTGAAACTGAAAGTTTTTATTTTTAGGCCTCCTTTACATGGGCAGGTGAGAACAGTAAAAACAAGTGGTTGAAGTGAGGCAACCCTTTATCGCCCTTATTATTCGTGATCGCAATTGAAACTTTAGCAATCGTGATTCATCTGAATCCCAATATACAAGGAGTTCAGACCCCAGAAAAATTACACAAATGTGCACTCTTTCCAGATGATCCCCTGCTGCATGTGACCTTGCCCAATAATTCGGCACACTACCAGGCCTTCAAGTTATTCCGACTAAATCAGAGGCTCCCAATATCAGCCTCCCGGACCAGACTCTTGCCCTACTTTAAACTTCATATCCCTTCACATGGCAACCTTGGGTCTTGCCATACCTTTTAAACCTACCTCAGAGATAAAATCACTGTACCGGGCCAATTCGATACCACTGTACACTTCTTTTGAGGGGGAATTGAAGACTCGGTCGACATATACTCCCTCATGGATGAGCAGAAATAAATCTACTACTCAAAATATCATATTACTTCTGAACAATACCCATCCCAATCCCTTCTTTACAAGTAAAGAAATTCCAATCCAGCCTCTTTAAATTAATCTGGGAATCTGGAGGCTGTAGAGTGTCCCACAAAACACTTTATGCCCATAAATCATCCGGGGGCTTGGTTGTACCCCATCTGGTGTGATATTATTGAGTGGCAATATTTCATAAAGTATCCCCAATATATGCTATCACTTACAGACCTGACTGGATTATGTTTGAGTCGCAAGCAGGGCTCCCACAACCCATAGACCTCTAGTGGCTCCAAAAAGCATAAAGCTATTATGTGCACCACTTTATCCCACTCTCTCTACCTATGGGACACAACCTGTAGGTTATCTTTGCTCAAGTCTAACCATACGCTGGTCGACCCACTTTTTAATCACCCCCTGTTTTCACCGGGACTTAGCCCACAACACTTCTCATGGTGAATTAATAAGGGACTATATCGAATTGCCAAATTCTTAGATCATAAAGGATGTCAGATGCCCAGATTATTTTTTCTGGACACTTCAGATGCCGTCCTCAGAGATGTACCATTTGCACCAAATACTCCATTTCCTTCATTCCCAAACACACAATATCACCACAAGAATGATATTTAAATGTAAATACCTACAGGAAACAGGCTCCAGCGAAGCATTTCAAGGCTTTACTAGTTCTTTCAAATCTCAAACACTAATGCAACCCCCCCAACTAGCATGGGAAGCAGCCTCAGACACAGAGATATCTGAAGCAGGTTGGACTAAATGGAAAGAAAGGATTTATAAGAGCATCTTTAACACAACCCTGGTCAAGGCAAATTACAAAGTCCTTTCCTGGTGGTTTAGTCCCTTTCAGACTCTCCAAGATCTATCCTGAAGCATCCCATGCTTGCTTCCGGGGCTGTGGACAGGAAGGTACCATGTTTCATATATGGTGGACCTGCCCTAAGTTTCAACGGTTCTGGACTAGAATATTTACTATTACTTACTCTGTAACACCTGTTAACATACCCAAAAATGCAGTGAACAGAGAAAGGGAGACCAACTTGTTTTAGGAGGAAAGCCGTGCCACGTCCAATAGTACATAGACACAAGAAAAGGTTCCCCTAGGTGGACTTTCCCGGCACTTGCATAACAGAGAAAAATATTAGAAGTAGAAACTATAATACATAATAAAAGAATATATATTTTATTCAATTGAGAAATACAAATGTTAAAAACAAAGTGGATATCATAGGTAACATAGCAGTACTACTTGGTAAACACAATAGACAGTCAAGCAGTAGGCAGTGATGAAAAGGAACCAGAAAACTCTTTTCAAGCCCAACGCGTTTCGGGGTGTTTAATGTTTCTAGGGTCCTTCTTCAGGGGCATGGTTGAAAAGAGGGGTTCATCTAAGTTGATTGAAAAAAATATAAGAGAATGAGAGTGTATAGACAGAAGTCAAATAATGCAAAGGTTGTCAGTAGATATCCAATAGGGGGTTTGAATGATCCATTGATCACCTACCTGGAAAAGTTCCATTAACTGCTTGTGGGAGGAAGTTTAAAACAAAAAAACCACTGAGAAAGAGCAGGGTGTAGAAGTGGGCAGTTAAGATGTAGCAAGTGAAGGTGCTATTCTTAGATGGTATAGGCTGCAGGAAGGTAGGCAGCAATCTCCATAGAGGAGTATGACACTGTGCCCATCCCGCCCGACCCGGGCATGCGCAAGCCAGAGCGGTATGCTGAGGTCACATACCCAAAAATGCAGGAACAGATCTCCTGAATGGACCAGTTTCAGATATCCCAAAATATACTCAGACCTTGACATTCTTTATATTTCTGGCAGCGAAAATGTCTATTGCCAAGGCATGTCAATCCCCTGTAATAATTGCCACCAAAACTAAACTTTCTTGGATTATTCTTCATCAGAAATTGGGCAGCATCATACAAGACAAACCAAATTCAATAAGATCTGGGACCCTTGGCTAAGGTATGTGCACAGACTAATAGGGGGGCAGGGTTGAGGTCCTGGGGCCTGGCACTGGAGGAGCCACATATTGCAGCACTCGCACGTTATTTCTATCTCTATTCCTTACTTATCTCTTCCTTCTCTCCTCCCTTCTATCACTCTCCTCACCTGCTCTCACTGACCACTTGTTATGCTTTGAATCCTGGGATATAGTACCCCGTTGACGCCAAAGTCAATCGTTAGTAGATTATCCCATGCTGAAGTCAGATAAGGCTTTGACTGAGCCCCATTTTGTTAGGTTGAATGTATATAGAGAGAGGGTGCTTTTGTACAGATTCTCATCATATGATATTATGTGATGTCCCACGCATACCAGCATTTATTTAGCTATTTAATGTGCCTTGCTCAAGCCTCTCTTTCAAACAAATGTTTGTAACCCTCCTTTTCAATTAAAACAATAAAATTATTGGAAAAGAAAAACAGGTGGTTGAGCCCCAGGTACCTGCCCCTCAACCACAGTTAACATGGTCAGTGGCCAGGTTAGTACACTCTCTCACAGTCGCAACATTTGCATGACAAATCACTTTCAGCAGGCAGTACTTCAAGTGAACGGAGCTGCCTTGCAACCACATGTAATGCATGTGGTTGCAGTGCAGGGTTTTTTCAATAGTCAACACGGTGCAGTGTTTTTCATGTTGGAGGGGTTTTTTCTCTGGGTAGCAGACCAAGCTGAATCCATTATTTACTAAGAGGAGCTCACTATATGACAAGGTAGTGTGTGGATAGAAAGAGTGTGACTCAGAGGTTTGGGTGTGTCATTGCCATCATCCCTTGAATAGTTTGAAAAGCAAATATAAACCTCAATTTGGGATTTTTAAGGCAATGTAACAGAAAAAATATATTTTGGTAAAAAAAATAATTTATTGATACATAGAAGATTTCATACAAAAATAAACTTGAATGATCATATAGATTAAAAAGTCAAATAGCATGAAATTGTGGAGAAGAGAGAATTAATGATACTCCTATATCGTGATACATCCTACTACAAGATACAATCACCTCCAATAGCAATACGGTGGCGTCAAGTAGCAGTATTTCAACGCGTTTCAACTTATAGCATCAACAAAGTCTTCCTCAGGGAAAGATTGCATCACACTCTAAGAAAAATCAAAAATAACAATGTTACAAGCTATATAAATATGTCACATGAATCATCAAATACATAAACTCCACCAAAACGACTTACATTTTTAATGCATTTGTAGAAAAGAAAACAATATAATAAAGTGCATTCCCAGTGCCAAGGAGAGGGGTCTCTGTCATCCATTGCCCTGGCTGCCCAACATCCTATACAGGACGACAGGATACATTTCTAAGAGATCCAAAGGCAGGCGACCAACATATACAACTTGAGGCTCTAAAGAAATAAAAGTACAAGGTGTAAAAAAAAGGAAAGTGGGAAAAAAACACCCCTGCTGGGATTAATGTTCCCAGAGGTATTCCCATCTAAGCATCCAAGGTTACCTTGTGGAATATAATAGCTGGATCTGTTCAAGCTGCAGGCGAACCTGCAGGGACGAGCCTTAACTACAGAGCTCCCGTTGGTTGAACGCAGAGGGAGGGAATGTCGCCATTGGCCATCCCTGGCGTCCTTTTTAAAGGGTGTGGGCGTGGTCAACCATATGGAGAGGTCGTCGCGTCTCCATGGCAACGCCACGTCGCTCATTAGAGTTCTATGTGACCGTACTGACAGGAGGCGTGGCGCAAGCAAAGCGGCACCACGCCCCCCATCCGGGGTCCAACGCCCCACACCTCCATATCCTATAGGGGGTGGCACACGAAGGTGGGAGGCGCCGTGTCGCTATGGCAACACCACTCATCTCCACTACATGGAGACATGACGTCCGAGGTCATGGTCATGTTACCAGGCGTTACCATGCCTCCTAAGAAAGTAAACATCCCCAAAGAAGAGGTAACCACCATCTTGGAAGAGGGCGAATGACCAAAACCACCAGAAGGGGGGATAAATCCCCCACTAATGGGGAAGAAAACATAGTAATGATGTATTGTCGTTTAGTAAAGAACCATAGCGCAATGCATCATAATTTTAACCGAGGGTAAAAAGGAAAAATAACAAATAGTAATATGACGGCAACAGATATAACCAAAGAAAGTGGAAACATTGGAGGGTCAACTAAGTGCCCTAAACAGATTGCCATAACACCCCTAATGGGTCAGTATCTCCCCCTGCCTTAAAACTTAAAGCTGGGGAAATGAGGACCAAAGGACAAATAACCACCGACACAGTAAAAACCCCCCGCTCAGAAACATTAGAGTCCAGGGATGCGGATGCCGCAGTGTGGGTCACCACTGCCCCCCTGTGCCGGGTAGGGATGAAGGGACCGAGAGGGCAAATTCTCCAATTGTGAAACCGGAGGTATGAAGAGACTCAGAGCCCCAGCACTGGGAAGCAGCTAAATAAAGTTATAATGTGAACATATACATTGATTATAACAACCGATGTGTAGTTACTGTCAAAACATATAAGTGAATAACATTGGATAAATAACCATATATGTAAAAAATAAACATGTACATGGAAACAAAAAATAAATAATAATGATACATAATAAGTAAATCCTCCTAAAATTTAGTCTCAAGCTGAGCATATCCCTAGCGTTCTGGCGGTCAAAACAGGGCCCCCCCAACGGAAATCCTATGAGAGGAAACATACCCCCTCTACAAAAATCAGTAATTATAATTAAGGGTGGAGCAAGTATCGTGCCTAGAGTGGATACCCAAGAAGATGATTAAGAACAAAAATAATAATGATAAAGAACATAAGTGCAACTTATAGTCTATTCCGTCTTCCCAGAGCTATAACCCTCCAAGAAAACGGTCTAAAGCTCTCAACTTAATTTAGCCCGGGGGGGTGGTGGCCCTGAGGTGTCTGATCCAGTGCATTTTCCGCTGGAGCAGAACCTTGTTCCAATCACCCCCCCTGATTGGCAGATGAATCCTGTCTAAAACTGTAAAGTTAACAGAAGGTAATCTGTAGTTATGCTGTCTAGCGACATGTCTTTCCAATGGTAGGTATAAATTACCAATGCGCATTCTCTGCATATGTTTATCCACTCGTTTCCCGAATTCTTGTCCGGTCTTCTCAACATAGAAGGCACCACACTGGCATTGCATGGGGTAGACAACGCCCTGCGTCTTGCAGTTGGCAAAATTTCGCAGGGAGAACTCCCCATTAGGCAAGGCCAGAGTGGTCCTTCTACCTATGACTTTGCACTGTGCACAAGATCCACATGGGTAGGTACCCCAAGTTTTACAAGGATATTTTCTGGCATTGGCCTTGTATTCACTTTGAGTCAATAGATTCCCTATAGAGCCTGATTTTTTATATGTGATCTGCGGTTTTGAAGTGACTAAACCTTTCAGAATGGTGTCCTCTGTGAGGATGGACCAATGTTTGGAGATTATTTTTCTAATCCCAATATGTTCATTAGAGAATCTCATAATGATTCTGGTAGTGGTATCCTCTTTAGTATGTTGTTTGGTTCTGAAAATCAGATCCCTTCTATTAGTCTGTTTGACGTGATTGAAGGCCTTTTTGAGGGCCGATTTCGTTTAGCCCCTGTTCATCAACCTAATGGTGAGTAGATCTGCTTCTCTCTGAAAATCTTCATCCGTGCTACAATTCCTTTGAAGTCAAAGGAATTGGCTGAATGGAATGGATTTTTTTAGGGCGTCAGGGTGAAAGCTATTCGCATGCAATAATGTATTGCCAGCGGTTTCTTTTCTGTAGAGTCTACTAGAGAGTCCAACAAAAAGATCCTTAGATATAGTAACATCCAGAAAATTGACCTCATGAAGGTCCGAGGTCATTGTGAAAAAAGATTGAAAGATTGAAACTGTTGCTGTTTAGACAGTCTTTTAATTACTCCTTTGGGCCATCCCAGATGATCAGTATATCATCTATGTATCTCAGACAAACAAAGATGTGGCGAGTATACATAGATGCTGATTCCCCCAACAGAAAGTCCTTCTCCCACTCCCCCAGGTACAGGTTGGCATATGAGGTGCACAGCACGTCCCCATAGCCACTCCCTGCACCTGGAGGTAGTGGGAGCCCTTAAACAAAAAAGTATTGTGCCTAAGAATAAAGTCCAACATCTGAAGAATAAAGGCATTGAATTTCCAGTCTGTAGTTGCCCTTTGTCTCAAAACTCGTTCAATGGCTGAAATGCTCAGATAGTGTGGGATACTGTTATATAGTGATTCCACATCCACTGTAACAAGTATGGCCGAATTGGGAATGACAAAGTTGTCCAGGATTTGTAGTAGATGTACTGTATTGTATCTCTAGTGTAAGAGGGCAAATCCATGGCATGAGGTCTCCGGTGTTGATCTATAATTTGACTAATTCCCTCCGTAATGGAACCATTCCCGGAGATGATGGGTCTTCCTGGGGGATCATTGAGCTTTTTGTGCACATTCAGCAGGGCATAGAACGTGGGTAGGCGGGGATGCCTGGTTCGTATAAAACCCCACATATCCCTGTCGATTATGCCCTCGTTGAGGGATTCGTCGACAAGGGAAAAAAATTCCTGGTTAAATTTGTCTACCATGGCCGGGGAGATTTTGTTATAACATCTGGTATTGTTGAGTATGTTAAGGCACATCTTTTCATATTTGGCATTGTCCATCAGGACAATGTTCCCCCCCCCTTATCTGATGCTTTGATTGTGATATCCATATTGTTCTTCAAAGTATTGAGTGCCTGTTGGTGTTCTGGACTCAAATTATGTTTGGTAGTCTGTTTTTCCAATTTTTCAATTTCTCTAGTAGTTTGTCTTACAAACAAAGCTATTGCAGGATTTTGATAGAGGGGCAGAAACTTGTGAGATTTCCTTTTAAATTTTTTTGTTGTTGTGTAGTGTGAGTATGGGTGCCATTTTGAGGTGGCAATGACAGCTTCATATTTAAACAAGACCTTAAAGTGTCTTTTAAGGCTGGGTTCTCACATGTTGTGGCTCCAGCTCACAGCAGGGGGTCTGATGCGTCCCTTTTCACTGATTCAGGTGCGAATCAGGTCCAAATCTTTGGCAGAATTCATACCAGAATCGGAACCAAAGATGCACAGGACCCTTTCCAAATGCGGAACGTGGAACGTGTGTGAACCGGCTCCATTGCGAGCCGGGCATGTGAAGTGTGAACCCAGCCTAAAGCAGCACTGTCACACACCTAAACTATATCCAGAAAGAACGCACCTGCAAAAAACAGAGGTACTTTTTTTCCATTCACCCTGCAGCTGATCTCAAATCTGAAAAATGGTCCCCCAAAAATCAATTGAAAACTGACATTTCTGGGAGTGTCTACCTCTGTGTCTTCCCAGCTTTTCTCACTGGTTTCTCCCGCTGAGCTCCTAGTCACTGCAAAAGACAGCATACTGTTGTGCACCAATTAATTTAGTCTTATGCCCCGTACACATGGTCGGACTTTGATCGGACATTCCGACAATAAAATCCTAGGATTTTTTCCAACGGATGTTGGCTCAAACTTGTCTTGCATACACACAGTCACACAAAGTTGTCGGAAAATCCGATCATTCTGAACGCGGTGACATAAAACACGTATGTCGGGACTATAAACGGGGCAGTAGCCAATAGCTTTCATCTCTTTATTTATTCTGAGCATGCGTGGCACTTTGTGAGTCGGATTTGTGTACACACGATCGGAAATTCTGACAACAGATTTTGTTGTCGGAAAATTTTATAGCCTGCTCTCAAACTTTGTGTGTCGGAAAATCCGATGGAAAATGTGTGATAGAGCTTACACACGGTCGGAATTTCCGACAACAAGGTCCTATCACACATTTTCCGTCGGAAAATCCGACCGTGTATACGGGGCATTAGTCTTAGTCTTAGGACTAAAATGGCATTTTATTTTTAGTCCCATTTTTTTTGTCTTCTGCAAGTGTTTTAGTTTAGTCGACTAACATCAAATGGGTTTAGTTACATTGTATTGCATTGTTTAAGCATTTGTCTACAATTTCCAAACTCCTTATATACTGGAGTGAAAAATCGAATAGGTTTATTATTTATGGTATTGAACGTGATACAGATTTAGTCATTATATTAGGTCTTTAAGCTGAACCAAGTTTTGTTACAAGAATATTGCTTTTTTGACAGAAGTGTAATGTTAAAATAAAAAAATAAAAATAAATACTCTTTGCGTGATGATGCCACCATGCAGTGCACATTTACATGAACTTGTCTGCTTTCAGAAAATATATAATGTTAGGGGGTGTTTATGTAATCTTCAGGCCTAAATAGATTTTTTGAGAATGGGTGTAAAAATAGGGGGCCTCTATATATCAGTATGAAGTGTGAGTGTATGGCAGTGTGTGAGAGGGTTAACTACCCAGCCTAGCCCCCGACATCATAATAGAACATCCCACTTCAGGCTGCAGATAACAGACATTGATAGTCATGTTCGTTATGTTAAAATGATTTGTTTTCGGAATTAGTTTCGTATATTCAGATCTGGATTAGTTGTTCCAAACCGATTTATAATTTTCAGAAGTTATTTCGGAATTAATTATTCGGAATGAATCAGTTTTATTACAGCTGTGTTTCCTATACAATTATGCTGTGATTGGCCCACAGCTATCACATGGTATGAAGAAGAAAATGAAGTGGTCGCACACTAGAGCCAAACGAATGGTTGATAGAAAACCTTTATTGTCAGATGCCAGACACAGGTACATGAATCACAGTTAACGAGTTTCACACGGGTATATTGTGCTTGTTCAGTAATAACATATGGGTAAATAAAAAAATAGTAATATAAAGACAATTGAAGAGGGATTGTGTTTTTAGAGTACTATATTTTATTTACCCATTCAATGTAGATATACGTCCGTCCTTGAGCGTCTCTCGTAGCCGCTGCGGGGGAACCCCAGTGGCGCTTTTACTCTGGTTGGACATGGGCTGCGGGTAACTCAACACTGCTCTACCCCCCCCCCTTTTTTTCCATTGTTAAATACATTTCCCATGTTCTGTAATGTTATAGCATTTATTGTTTAATATTTTATTAATTAAATTTCAGATATTCTCCTGATGAAGCTGTGTTTAGGCCACGAAACATGTTGAGAACAATGATATCCGTGGACATTCATCATAGTGTGATCCTCCCAATTTATGGGACCATAATGCTGGTGATACAAATGGATTGTTACTATGCATTTTTTTAATGTACCCAACATTGTGTTTTTAATTATGTATTAATAAAATTATCTATTTACCTATTATAAATTTTGAGTTTATGCTTTTCAAGTCAGTACCGAAATAGTCCGTGTTCTCTCTTTTGGGTGACCGATCTCCTAATTTCCTTATTTATCCTTACCACCCGTCATATATGAATAAATAGACAACAGACCTTGGCCTCACTATTCATTGGTCTGACATCTGGATGGAAACCAAATCCTACTCTCAGAGTGCAGCGTCCATAGAAATGACCTTAACAGTTTTATTGCAATGGTATTTAGGTCCTGCTAGATTCAATAAGTTTGTACCTACTTACTCACCGGCCTGTGAAAGAGGTGATTTAGAGCCCCCCCTAATATATATTTCTAGTTTTGGGTTAATAATCCTTTAAATATATTGTTGCTCTGAAGTTAGAAGTAAGAGTGATGTTTCTATAGAGAAGATGGAAGTCTTGGTTTAGTTTTGTCCTAACCACAAATCTAACGCCTGCATCAAAGTGATGTTAAAGCCTGTTTATTGTTATAAAAGCTGTTATAAAAACATTGACAGGTGAGAAATCTGAACATTGACAATCGAGAAATGCTATGAATAACTATATGTACATGGGGGGGGGGGGTGTTTGGCATGGATTAGATTGGTAATATCCCATTGGTAGACTATATCGTGAATATATACTATAAATATGCTGTACAAGGACCAATAAATCAAACAGTGTGTAGACCTAACCATCTGTGTCGGGTCACTTTAATATACATTGTTCCCTGCGCAGAATCTGGGTGTGGCAAACGGAGAAGTGCTGGCAATCATAATAAGGTAAGATTAATAATAATAAAGTGATAGATAGGATTAGAGTTTATAGGATCCAGAAGCATCCTATCAACCTGCTATCGGGACTGCAAGGATATGGGTACGCACCATCATTTTCGTGGTCCTGCCTGGCGTTCAGTAAATTCTGGTCCAAATTTTTTCAGATCCCCATGTGAAAAAAAGTGATGGCTCCCTGGGCCACTATAAATCATATTGTTTGGTACATTGTAGCTGAGTTGATAAATTATGACTAAAGATAAAATTAGATTAACCTGAGGAAGTTAACCAGGAAAAGTAAATCAGTTGCTAGTTTAAGAAATGTCAAATGTTGCTTACTAGCAATTGAGGTCAATTTAGAAAACAAACTTGCTGTCCAAGTCATCTAATTCTGTTATGCAAGTACTCTCTTACAGCCCAGTGTAACTCAGCACACACCTACTACTTCTTACTTAGAACTGAAACACTTCATTTTCAAAGATGGCAGACAGCAGATTAAAGATCATGGATTTTTAATGCTGTAGTAGGCCTCTTCAAGCTTCTCTAACAAACACTGGTGTATGACAGAAACACAGTTCCACAGTAATACAGACATAGTACCCAAAATAAAAGGCTAAACTGATAGTCATGTAACTAGATTATACCATTTCTCAAACTCTGGCTTTGTAGGAGGAAATGTGGCAATATTTTTGGAGTAAGCCCATCAACACCATCCTAATTTCATCTTCTGCAAGAAGCTAACAATATCTTTTTAATACAGCACACAACAGAATTAATAAATGCATAGCTGCTAATGAAGGCCTTACCTCTATGAATGAGTATGTTGCTGTGAAATTATGAATTTTGCTTTTGATGAAATGTAATTGAAATGAGTCTGTTTGACAATGCAGACTACTGAGACGGAAAAAAAAAACCACACGTCTTATCAAAGTCAGTGCTGACATGGTGATCACCTGATGTAAACATAGATATATATTTTTTAAATAAATTTCAAAAATTAAAATAAAGTAAAGTAAGTAAAGTGCTTTTTTTTTTACATTAAATGCTTTTACTTTGTCCTTTTGTATAAAAATCTATCTCTGTTCCCCAATATCTAAAATTATAGTCACATCTAATGTGGGACCTTTTTGGCAGAAGAACAGGTCCAGGAAAGAAACAGTCCTAACTTTTTAGGAGTAATGTAAAGTCTATTGTACCTCTAAAAATAACCAAACCACTTTAATTTGGCTGGCCCTATAGACTCCCATGCATTTTACTGAAATTACAAAATTTTGTTGAAATATCCCAACCCAAAGCAAAACCTCTATAACAATATATTAATAAATACTACAGCCTAAGCAAAAGCTTTAAACTGGATTCACATAGGAAACAAAAATGTTGCTTTTCCCTGCATCATAAAGTCTATTGATGCTTCAAAATGAGCTACCTGTGCAGAGAGTCCTTCACCATAGTAATTTTATAATGCACGCTGGTTAACTGCTGATATGGAAGTTACTCACTAAGTGTGGTCTGTACCAATAACCTAGCTGCTTATAGAGTTGGGAACACACCTATTAACAATTGTAAATATACAGTATCTCACAAAACTGAGTATACCCCTCACATTTTTGTAAATATTTTATTCTATCTTTTTATGTGACAACACTGAATAAATTACACTTTGCTACATTGTAAAGTAGTGAGTGTACAGCTTGTCCCCTGTACACTCAAATTTGATGTCCCCTCAAACTAACTCAACACAGAGCCATTAATGTCTAAACCGCTGGCAACAAAAGTGAGTACACCCCTAAGTGATAATGTCCAAATTGGGCCCAATTAGCCATTTTCCCTCCCCGGTGTCATGTGACTCGTTAGTCTTATAAGGTCTCAGGTGTGAATGGGGAGCAGGTGTGTTAAGTTTGGTGTTATCGCTCTCTCTCTCATACTGGTCACTGGAAGTTCAACATGGTACCTCATGGCAAAGAACTCTCTGAGGATCTGAAAAAAAGAATTGTTGCTCTACATAAAGATGGCCTAGGCTATAAGAAAATTGCCAAGACCCTGAAACTAAGCTTCAGCACAGTCGCCAAGACCATACAGCAGTTTAAAAGGACAGGTTCCACTCAGAATAGGCCTCGCCATGGTCGACCAGAGGTTGAGTGCAGGTGCTCAGCGTCATATCCAGAGGTTGTCTTTGGGAAATAGATGTATGAGTGCTGCCAGCATTGTTGCAGAGGTTGAAGGGGTGGGGGGTCAGAATGTCAGTGCTCAGACCATAAGCTGCACACTGCATCAAATTGTTCTGCATGGCTGTCGTTCCAGAAGGAAGCCTCTTCTAAAGATGATGCACAAGAAAACCTGCAAACAGTTTGCTGAAGACAAGCAGACTAAAGACATGGATTACTGGAACCATGTCCTGTGGTCTGATGAGACCAAGATAAATTTATTTGGTTTAGATGGTGTCAAGCGTGTGTGGCCACAACCAGATGAGGAGTACGAAGACAAGTGTGTCTTGCTTACAGTCAAGCATGGTGGTGGGAGTGTCATGATCTGGGGCTGCATGAGTGCTGCCGGCACTGGGGAGCTACAGTTTATTGAGGGAACCATGAATGCCAAAATGTACTGTGACATACTGAAGCAGAGCATGATCCCCTCCCTTCAGACACTGGGCAGCAAGGCAGTATTCCAACATGATAACAAACCCAAAACACACCTCCAAGAGCACCACTGCCTTGCTAAAGAAGCTGAGGGTAAAGGTGATGGACTGGCCAAGCATGTCTCCAGGTCTAAACCCTATTGAGCATCTGTGGGGCATCCTCAAACAGAACGTGGAGGAGCGCAAGGTATCTAACATCCACCAGTTCCGTGATGTCATCATGGAGGAGTGGAAGAGGACTCCAGTGGCAAACTGTGAAGCTCTGGTGAACTCGATGCCTAAGAGGGTTAAGACAGGGCTGGAAAATAATGGTGGCCACAAAACATATTAACACTATGGGATCAATTTGGACACTTTCACTTAGGGGTGTAATCACATTTGTTGCCAGCGGTTTAGACAATAATGGCTGCGTGGTGAGTTATTTTGAGGGGAAAGCAAATTTACACTGTTATACAAGCTGTACACTCACTACTTTACATTGTAGCAAAGTGTCAAACATGCAAAGATATAAGTGTTTTTGTTGTCTCCCAAGGGCACGCTTCTCATATGATGTCTTTCATACTCAGCGGGCTATCTTTGGCTGCAGTAGCCATGAGTATGGCTGGATCCTATTAAGGATCTGTTTTCCCCCATGTATTATCGGATGTTTTTGCAGCTCCGCTGGCTCCATGTATATTTGGAATCACTTGCCCCTGCTTAAGAATTTGCAAAAATATTTGAAATTCATTTAAATTTTCAAAATTCATTGTTCACCTAGATCGTGGGTATATATAATATTACAATCCAAATAAAGATAGAGAAATTTGTTCTCTTATCTGTTTCATCTTTGAACCTTGGCCTGAAGAAGCCTAACGGCGAAACGCTTAGACGCACAAGGGCTCACTGCAATATAAACACAGATGCATATATGCTACGATTTTTTTTACTCTTTTTGAAGTTAATGTTTGTAGTTTATATTTTTCAATAAATTTGACTGTTTATACTGTTTCCTTCTCCATTGTTTCCTGGCCTTCAAAGTCCGCCTTTATTGGTAATACCTTTAGTAGTACCCCCTATTGTTCCCTCAATATTTACGGACGTGGCTATTTATTGCACTCTTTCCTCTTATCTATGTATTGTGGGTGGCAAACACCAATTATTTAATCATTGCATTTTTGTTTGATATATTCCCCCCCCCCCCCTTCCCTTTGTTCTAGTTGTTTGATTTATCTTACCTAATTGCAAGTGATATAATAAAATATTTACAAAAATGTGAGGGGTGTCACATTTGGAAATCCAAATTCTAAAATTCACTCTATCTATCTATCTATCTATCTATCTATCTATCTATCTATCTATCTATCTATCTATCTATCTATCTTTTTTCTGATTCTCTATCATTCTATTGTTGGAGTACTGGGGGAATATGCCTTTTACAGCTTAACCCGCCAACAAAGATTACAATTCTTGAGCAACTTTGCAACAGGTTAACAACCTAGCCAAACTCGCGATAGCTCTAGCAGGTGAGGCTTCTCACAATCTCAGTTTTCTCACACGAAAAGTATACATTGTGAGGAGGTGAAAATTGGGTACTCTTGCAAGTGAATTTGTAGAAAGACAGGGTAAAGGAGTCTTCATCATTTCCTTCTTTCAGATGGCACAGCTCATAAGCATGTCCTTTTGACATTGCATGCTCCTCTCTGGCAATGTATGAGAACAATAAAGGGTGGACAAAGGGGGATTCCTTTTCAGTCCACCTTGCCTCTAAACAAGCTCAACGTCCCCATGATATCCACTCCACTACACTAACATAAAACAGTAACAAAATGCATTAGTTCACTTAATATTAGGAAGGAAAAGGAGGTATAATACTCTTCACATACTAAACACACATGTAGATATATGTATGTTATAATAATTTATCATTGCATGTATGCTTGGTCAGTAGACAACTGCATTGTTTTTTTCCCCTTCAAATGTTAAATGTGCCTTAAAACGTTAATAGATCCTTGAATAGTTAAACACTACAATCAATAGATAAAACTTTTGAAACCACTACAAAGTAGTGCTGGAGTAATTAAAGCTCCTTCTGTCTAATGGGCAAATGTAAAGCTGAAGTTTATATGCACACCCAAGCAGAAGGAATCAATTCAGTCTGATTGGTTTTTACAGACATCTGTGGTGACTACTTCATTATATCCTTCAACAGATTGGTCAAGTTACTCATCAGATGTTGTCTTTCAGAGTTCCAGAATCACTTTTAGTACGTAAGTATTGGCTTTGATTGCCATAATCAACAAATAAGTAAGACAATACTGCCTTCATATTATATTTGTATCTGAAATGAAAAAAGACTAAACAATGTGTTAATTGAATTTGCTAATGTCTTAACATTTTCAGAGGGCTACAGTTAGAAGATTATGTACCATAATCTATCATTATAGTTTGTGCAAACAGTTGAGTAT
Source organism: Lithobates septentrionalis (assembly GCA_037952835.1). Classification (NCBI taxonomy): domain Eukaryota; kingdom Metazoa; phylum Chordata; class Amphibia; order Anura; family Ranidae; genus Lithobates; species Lithobates septentrionalis. The sequence continues at coordinate 3,496,582 of JBBDGP010000864.1, read as the reverse complement.
ATAAGTCTGAGAGCTGTGAGCGCCTGCAAATTTAAATAAAATGGGCTCTTTACTACAGCCTTATGCTTGATAGCCAGAACTGTACTATGATGCCAGTGCATAAAGAGTAGGTTTTATCAAATATTATATAAGCAGAACAGAGGTCCACTGTTCATTATTAGGGATGAGCCGAATGGGCCTTGATGCAGTTCAGTTCAACACGGGTCCGGTGAGCATTACTAAAGCTCGGGTGCCGAATCCCAACCCCATTGAAGCCAATGAGAGCTGAATGCTAAAAAACAGTACAGGCCATTTTCTAGTATAATGGCGAGGGATTGTCACACAAATTACACAAGGCACTGGGCACTGCTCTGATAACATGTGCCAAGGCAAAAAAAAGTTTTAAAAATTCAGGGAGCAGTAATTTTGATCATGGTTAAGGCCTTTTTCATCAAAAATGAAAAAGATTCTGGTATGGAATTTAAATGGGGAGGGCACACTTATTTAGTGGAGCCTCCTGGAATGAATATTGAGGTGGAGCCCACGCATTTTTAAAATGTTTTTTACACAATTCCTGCACCTTTGTTTCATTCTGCTGTCAGTCACGAGGAATCACAGAGCAAATAAAACAAAACGTATTTCCCAGCACACTTCTGAGCTAGACAGCAAAAAACAATTTGAGCCCTTGCACACTGGGGCGGGGGCGGCATCGGCGGTAAAACGCCGCTATTATTAGCAGCGTTTTACCGTCGGTATTTGGCCGCTAGCGGGGCGGTTTACCCCCCGCTAGCGGCCGAGAAAGGGTTAAATACCACCGCAAAGCGCCTCTGCAGAGGCGCTTTCCTGGCGGTATAGCCGCGCCGTCCCATTGATTTCAATGGGCAGGAGCTGTAAAGGAGCGGTATACACTCCGCTCCTTCACCGCTCCGAAGATGCTGCTGGCAGGACTTTTTTTACCGTCCTGCCAGCGCACCGCTCCAGTGTGAAAGCCCTCGGGGCTTTCACACTGGATACACAGCCGCGGCACTTTCAGGTTGGTTTGCAGGCGCTATTATTAGCGCAATAGCGCCTGCAAACCGCCCCAGTGTGCAAGGGCTCTTAATGTTAAAAGTTGTAGTTGCGCAACATTTGCAAATATATGTGGAAGCCACACTGCCTCATCAAGGCCCCTGTGTTTAGTTCAGTGCTAACACTAATCTCGTAGAATTTCTATATTGGAGCATACTGTATATAGCAATGAATAAATTAACCAGTTCCGGACCAGTTATACTACGCAGTTACACTACGGCAGGTTGGCCCAGCTGCGCAAAGCGTCGTAGCTATACGTCGCACGCGTGGCTGCCTGGGGGGTGTGCGCACGCCCCCCAGGCGGCCGCAATGATTGGATTCGATCCAGAACTGATCAATCCCCAGGCCAATGGTATCTGGCCTGGACCTGGTGATCGGTCTTGGCGAATGAAATGCTTCCCCTGCATGTGTAAGTGTAAACACAGCAGGGGAAGTGATGTCATCTCCCCTCGTGGAACTCTTTTCCGTTCCAGAGAGAGAACATCTCACAGTAAGTGCACCAACACTACACTGACACCAGTTCACGTAGGTACACTTGCCACCCCCCGATCACCCCCCCCAGTTAACCCCTTCACCCCTTGTCACTGTGTCATCTAGTGCCATGTTCATATTTTTTTTGATCACTGTACTAGTGTCATTAGTGATAAAAATCAGTGTTAGCGTACTTAGTGTAGGCCCAGATAGGTCTAGGGACCCCCCAATAAAGGTTTAACCCCTTGATCACCCCCTGTCACCAGTGATCACTGTAATGCCCTGTACACACAATAGGATTTTCCAACAACAAAATCCATGGATTTTTTCCGACGGATGTTGGCTTAAACTTGTCTTGCATACACACGGTCACACAAATCTTGTCGGAAATTCCAAATGTCAAGAACGCAGTGACATACAACACGTACGATGAGCCGAGAAAAATGAAGTTCAATAGCCAGTGCGGCTCTTCTGCTTGATTCCGAGCATGCGTGGAACTTTGTGCATCGGAATTGTGTACACACGATCGGAATTTACGTATTTTGTTGTCGGTAAATTTGAGAACCAGCTCTTAAATTTTGTGTGACGGAAATTCCGATGGAAAATATCCGAAGGAGCCTAGACAAGGTCGGAATTTCCGACAACAAGCTCCTATAGAACATTTTCCGTCGGAAAATCGTATCGTGTGTACGGGGCATATTAGTGTCACGGGTGACGCTGGTTAGCTTTTTTTTTATAGTGTCAGGGCCGCTGTATATTACCTAAATAAAGGTTTAACCCCCAATCACCCAGCGGGTGATATCAGTTAGGTTTTAGTATTAGATAGGGTCTGCATCGCCCCAGGCAGCATCAGATTAGTGCCAGTATCGCTCACACCCACGCACGCACCATACACCTCCCTTAGTAGTATAGTGTCTGAATGGATCGATATCTGATCAGATCTATACTAGCATCCCCAGCAGTTTAGGGTTCCCAAAAACACAGTCTTAGTCGGATTAGCTAAGATACCTGCTAGCACCTGTGTTTAGCCCCTCCGCCCAGCCCAGCCCAGCCCACCCAAGTGCAGTATCAATCGATCACTATCACTTACAAAAACACAAAACACATAAATGCAGCTGGAATAGATAAAATAAAAGGGCATTGGAGGGGGGGACAACAAGAGAATTAAGATCTCACAAAATGAGACTAAATAGATTTTCTTGTTAGACAGCCTCCAACCTGCAGGAATGAACATTGATGTTGATCTGAATTGTTTTCTCACTAACTTCTAGATCCAACAACAAACAGCCTATAACTTTAAATATATACACAGGTAACATTATCTCGTAATTATTACGAATAAAAGCAACCACTATGTCTCTAACCCCCAATGAACAGGTCATAGAATACAGTTCAATCTGGGGCCCAGTATTCATATTGGGCCCAAGGGACCGTTTTTTACATCGCCTCTATTATTAAACTAGAATAGTATACCCATGAATTAGATTTTTCACACCACCTCTATTATTAGACTAGAACAGTATACCCATGAATTAGATATACCCCTATGGGTCTCCTAATAGTTCAAATAATTTTAAAGAATTAATTCAAAAGGTCACTGGTTTTAATGTGAATTCTATTTACACCATGTCTCCACGAATATTATACTTAATATATATTCCCATAACTTGAGGTACCCAGACAGTTCTCCATGCATGAATGCCTGGGATCCCCCATTCTTATACACATTTAAATATACATATGTTTTTATATTTTTTATTTTTTATTTTTATGTATTTAGTCATAATTTTAAATCTTATGTACCTAGACATATTTTAAATTCTCATTTCAGCATAGTTCATGTTTATATACAAGCATAATGTAATCCACGCATTTAACTGCTTTGTACTGTTTAAGTAAAGTGCCTAGTGTATGCTTAGACATTGAAAATTAGTTCTATACAACATGGGTTTATCCCGAACGTGTCACGAATCCAGATGCTAGCTCAAAAGTGGCCATGTAACACAGCAATACAGCTGAACACCTTTAGCCACATGTTCCCAAGGCAACCATTACTAACACGGCCTATTTAACAACAGGACGCGGCCGTATAACTGAGGCTTCGTCTCCAAAATCTCCACCAAAATGGCTGCTAACATAACAGATTATGGCCGCCCACACATAGGCGCGCAGGCGCACTAGACACATGGCATAGTACTTAAACAGATGAGGTGCAGCAAGATGGAAGCCCCAGTAGAAGTCTGATGACGAAACGCACGTAGGGCGGTGTGACGAAAATGTAAGCGTAGGATAGTTTTGCCTTAACAAGATGTGGTGTGATCTGTAGAAGTAGTGTAATTGAAGATGTAGTTTAATTCTGGGTTATTAAAAATATAGTATTCTATGTCAGTCATGCACATGTGTTCTTTCATTAGCATTTGAAAAGGACAGAGATAGTTTTTTCTAGGATCGAAGTGACACCTAGATGCCAATAAAAGTTCCCATTAGAGTAAACATAGATTTCCACCATCCTGAGCCCTCAAAGAAAACTGCTAGTCATTTTGGCTACATTGATCCGCAGGGGGCATTCCCAAGGCTCCAGACAGTCTGTAAACTTTGATTAATACCAACAGATCTAAGGAACCTAGTTTATCTCTCATAAAAGCTAAAATATTAGCGTCAGAGAGATGAAAATAATTCCTTTTGATCGTCCACCTGATGGGTTACGTGTACATGTAACTCTGTATGTTTAGCAGGTGTGGAATCCTAGAGAACACCACAAAACCGTTATATGGCGACTGATTGCAGCAGGCAGGCAGTGATTGGTACTGTTGCGATCGGCATGATGCACTGGTATCGGAAATCCTATCCATGACCCAGCAATCAGCGCCGTTCTGGGCCAATTTGACTCTGGTCATTTCAGAACACAAAACATTTGTGGGCTGAGACAGGAACACCCCCCAGGGTTGATTGGCCAAGGGCTAAACTCCAGCCCGCATCCATATTTCAATAAATTGGGTAGCCTGAGATATGGACATTGTTCTTCCACGAAGCCAGTTTGAAACTGGGGAGTTCCCACATGTTCCAGTATGCTTCTACTAACGGATAGACTTGGGTAAAGTTTATTTCTGTTTTTATCCCTTTTTATTTTCATAGCAAATTGCCAATTGTGTGTCTTTCTGCATTTTTTGTATCTTTTTTGGTAAATCCCTTTTCTTTGTATATCTTATATGCACTGCCCACTTTCGGGATATTAAATGACAAAATTAATAAATGACTTCTGTGTACTAAGCTAGGGCTCATATCTCTGGAGAGGTTGTTGTATTTTAGTGCCTAAGTACTCGGTTTAAGTTACATGCCAACCGGTATGCAATTGCACTGTGTGTTGGCAGATTGCATGCAGATGGTAAGCTAACAGATCTGCCAGATGGAGATCTATGTGTGTGGTGGCTCAGCAGACCAGTCTGCGGACAAACTGTTGGGTGGTGGCAGGCTATCGTTTATTGTGTGTCTGGTGTGTTGGTGTGGGGACAGTGGGAAGAGTGATTAACACCGGGGTTCAAGCTTGCAGGATAGCTGGAGGAGCCCTAGAAGTGTATAGTAATTGCTAGACTGCTCCCCAACCTTTAGAGTGCACCAGATTGTATGTAAGATTTGTATCTGCCTGTGTGTGGATTGGAGTGGAGTCTCCCTCTAGTGGTGGCCAAAGGTAGTGCAGGCTGTGAAAGTACCACAGCCAGTCTTACATGCTCAGTATAAGTTCCCCCTTATTCCCTTAGTTCCTCATATCCCCCGGTCATGGAACGCATGTCGCGGTTAGCTAGTCGCCGTGGGCGTGCGAATCAGTGACAGGCGGGACTCACGGACGTCTTGTAGCACCTCTAGACAAGCTATCAACATGCTCTTTCTTATGCTTGATTTTTACCTTGTAAATGTGAGTACTACTATTTATTAGACATAATAAAGCTCTTTATGCGGTTTTACACTATGGACATTCCTCCTTCCTTTCACATGTAAACGGCACAACATATTAAGTACGGATCGGGGACATCCAGGGATGCTACACAGTTTCAAATACTGTGACTGCCTGCACCCCTGCAGGGGGAAGTTTATCTGGTGAGTGCAAACAGAATAAGAGCACGCCGCAGAGGCAACACTAACCAGCTAACACCTGGACAAGAAGCTTCCTATATCAATTTGTCTCCCACAGAGGGGTTTTCCCTCAGAGCCACTCCAAAAAGAACTTTTTATACAATCAATTGAAATTTTCTTATCCAACAAATACTGGTTTTATACACACAAGTCACTTTATTGTATAATCTAGCACAAGTCACTTTTAGCACATTTGATGCACAGAATTGCAAGTTGGTATTTTTGTTTAATTTATATATTTATATTTGGTTTACTATTAAGTGAAGATTGAAGTATTTTATATATAAGTTTTTCCTCACATCACATTATAGTTTGAAATTAAATTACGCACACAAACAAAAGAGACCAACACTCATTCCTTTTAGGCACACAGGAATTTTTATTTCCCGTTAAGATTTCTATTACCCTTTAAGAGTTTCAATACAAATACCACTCAAAATTCACGGAATATATAAGAGTTATCAACCAAAAGAGAAAACAAATTTCCCCTTTTTTCCTATTTTTTCAGTTTTTTTCCTTTTTTCCCCGTAAGGGCAGCGCCATACCTACTTCTGCTTTTCACACCAATCTCAATACACTCCACTTAGGTGGATTTGTATATGTAGGGGCAGCAGCTCTATTATCTAGGGAAGATCTAACCATTGCGCGGATTCACCCTTTACACATATAACTGCAGCGCTCGCAGAGTCAGGCCTGATCCCTGCGAACACTAATGCCCCGTACACACGGTCGGATTTTCCGATGGAAAATGTTCGATCGGAGCGTGTTGTCGGAAATTCCGACCATGTGTGGGCTCCATCGGACATTTTCCATCGGATTTTCCGACACACAAAGTTGGAGAGCAGGAGATAAAATTTTCCGACAACAAAATCCGTTGTCGGAAATTCCGATCATGTGTACACAAATCCGACGGACAAAGTGCCACGCATGCTCAGAATAAATAAAGAGATGAAAGCTATTGGCCACTGCCCCGTTTATAGTCCCGACGTACTTGTTTTACGTCACCGCGTTCAGAATGATCAGATTTTCCGACAACTTTGTGTGACCGTGTGTATGCAAGACAAGTTTGAGGCAACATCCGTCGGAAAAAATCCTAGGATTTTGTTGTCGGAATGTCCGAACAAAGTCCGACCGTGTGTACGCCCTATAACAGTTTTTTTGTAGAGTTTGAAGCAGTCGCTGACAGTCAGGAGCTCTTTTTTTCTGTGAGTCTCACTACTGTACCAGTAAATTTAGAGACCAAAATGTCAAATCGAAGGTACAGTAGTGAAGAGACCTAAACATTTCTGAGCGTGACAGATAGTGAAGAGGAAGTCACTCCTCTGTCAGATTCAGGCTCAGAATACGAACTGGTAGACAGCAGTGGCACACTGCCAAGGTCTGGCGTACCTGACTCCGTTCTTCTGCTGTCGTTGAAGTGCAAGAAACGCAGGGATCTCGTATGTAGCAGAGAGCCAGAACTAGTGCCGCTCATCCTTCTGGTGAACTGGCAAGCACCAGCGGCCTAGTACATCCTGGTCATACATCCAGCACTGCAGTAACAACTTGGTGACGTGGCGAGTTCCATAAGTGCAGTTCAAGCTGGTGAGGTGGCTAGCATTAGTAGTGTCCCGCTGCCACCAAGAAGAAGACAAACACAGGCCTGTCAAGCCCATAGTGCCCTTCCTGCTGCATTTGCCAATCCTAATTGGGAGTACACCACTTCTGCAGCACCTGTACTTCCCCCATTCACTGGCCAACCTGGAATTCAGGTGGAAACAGTTGATTTTACGTCACTTGATTTTTATTCGCTGTTTTTCACGGAAGATCTCTATCTATTGTGGACCAAAGCAATTTGTATGCTGGTCAATTCATCACCGCTAATCCCCAGTTGATCCTTGCCAGAGATTGGAGACCTATTACGGTCTCCAAATATAGGACCTTCCTGGGCCTATCCTTCCTCATGGGCATAACTAAAAAGAGTGAGTTGTGGTCATATTGGTCCACTGACCCAATTCACCATATGCCCGTGTTCTCTGTCTCCATGACCAGGACACGATACGAGCAGATCTTGCGGTTCATGCACTTCAATGATAATTAACTCTTTCGTCCTCGGGGTGACCCTGGATTTGATTGGCTCTACAAAATTCGGCCCCCCGTAAACCACTTCAGTCAGCAGTTTGTAGCCTTGTTTACTCCTGATCAAATTGTCTGCATTGATGAGTCCCTGATTAGGTTTTTTGGTCACTTGTCTATCAAACGGTATCTTCCCAGCAAGCGTGCCAGATATGGGGTCAAGATGCATAAGCTCAGTGACAGGGCAACCGGCTATACATATAGTTTTATGGTTTACGAGGGAAAAGATAGTCACGTAGAGCCGTAGAACTGCCCAGACTAAATAGGGAGCGCTGGTAAGATTGTGTGGGACTTGGTGTCACCCTTATTCAGAAAGGGGTACCACTTGTACGTGGACAATTATTACACAAGCGTTTTTAGTCACCTTTTTGATTATGGAATTGGCGCATGTGGCTCCGTGCGATCTAATCGCTGGGGCTTCCCCCAACGGCTTGTAGAATCCTGACTTAGACGGGGGAGAGAGCCTGCTTGAAGTGTAATCATTTGTTAGCAGTGAAGTGGAGGGATTCACGGAATGTTTTCACTCTGTTCTCTCTTCACGCAGATACGACAGTCCAAATTTCTATGGCGACTGGTGCTGTGGAGAAACTCCTCTGTGTCCACGAATACAACCTTAATATGGGAGGGGTGGACCTCAACGACCAGGATGTACTGGATCCTTCCTCAAATTCCAGGAAGAGATTGTCACAGCCCTTCTTTTTCCAGACGGTGCTTCCCAACGCAAATGCAGTGAGCCGGCTGCATGAGAGGCATTTTCCGTATGTCCTGCCTGGTACTCCTACCCAAAGAACACCCCAAAGAACATGTCCTGTCTGCAGAAAATGCGGATTTAGGCATGACACCCACTTTTATTGTCCCTCCTGTCCTGGCCATCACATTTTGAGAGACCCTAATTTGCAACGTTCAGTTTACATTTTTTTTTTACAGTTTTTATAAAAGTGAAAAAAGTAAAAAAAAAAAAACACAAAAAAATATAAAATAAAAAAAGCCAAAAACAGTTGTGGTTTTATTTTTCTTCTCTCTCTCTCTCTCTCTCTCTCTCTATTGTTCTCTCTCTTATGTTCGCTCTCTACTGTCCGCTCTATTGTTCGCTCACTATTGTTCTATATCTATTGTTCTCTCTGTGTTTTATTTTTACTATGTTTTATTGTATTTGCTTTGCAGGTATGGTAAGTCTTACTGTTATACTGTAATGTTACTTTGTTTTATTGTTAATCATCATTTGCTTAGCAGGTACGCCATTCAGCTGCAGCACTGATTTATTTATGTTGACAGCAGCAGCGTTTGCTCCCACGATACGAAAAGCCAGGACTCCAGCGCTGCCGAAGGTGATTTCACCACCACAGTTAAAAAAAAAGAGCATATATGCCGAAGCATGTGGGGCAGGGGTGGAGGAGCGATTTGCTCCTAACATTAGGGGCGAACACAGATTGCGTTAAAAAATGTTTTCTTTTTACTATGCTTTATTGTATTTGCTTTGCAGGTATGGTATGTCTTACTGTTATACTGTAATGTGAAAACCAGGTATCCTCTATGTTTACGCCCTCTACATAGAAAGTACCCCCACCGCGCCACTTACTCTCTAACTGTCCTCAACAGGATCTACATAAATGTGTATAAACACTTATGAAAATAATCATAAATTCCTTCGACACCCGTGACAGTGATGAACTCTAAAATAAATAAGTGAACACAAAAATGTGTATAAATATTGAGCTGCCCCCCTTAAAAGACAATGAATGATAAAATATTTAATCCCACATATCAGTTAATACCACAATGGGCAAGCCGACATAAAGGTTAAATGGAAGGCGCTTCAAAATAGTAGACCTTACAGTGTACATAAACAAGTGACACTCTCTTAAAAATTGAACTATCAAGGTGACACATATAAATAAATATAAATATGACTAGATATATGCTTGTTATTGTGCAATAATGGTGATAACCTCTACACCTATAACATTTAACTGGTGTGTTATAACATGCACATAATCTTTGACTAAACACTGATAGTAATATTAATCACTATAGTGCTATATGCAGCAGCAATAAATAAGAACACCTGCAAGTGTTTCAATTAGTGCTGTAAAATTAACAAAAAAATTCCAAATAAATTTAAAACAATATCCAAACAGGTTGCAAGTGACAAAAAATGGTGACAAAAAAGGTGAGTATCAAATGTCCCACACAGATGATTCTTAGGTGATCCTATGTCAACTGCTGAAAATCAACGTGCTTCTTTCACCACACCACCGTGCTAGTGAGACACTCTCCAGACCTGCACTCACCAAAGAGACATGCCAGCACTCTCATGCACGGCAAAACACGCTCTCTTTACCACACTCCAGGGTAAATGGTGTATACGAGGTCCAATGATGGTATTCAGTAGGTCCACATAGAAAGAAAATAAGTGCTCCAATAGTGTAATTCAGCAAACAATAATTTTAATAAAAATCACTGCACCCTTCACACATCGCACTCACATTAGTGTAAATAAAAACAGGCAGCAAAAACGTGTAGTTCACAGCAAGCCTCAACTTGTGGATACAATCAATAACCAATGGTCACGGCGGACCCGAGGTGTGCGGTTGCTGGGTATAATCTCACCCCTCCCTCGGGAAGCCTCCGTCCTTCGGAACACTCGTATTCCTCTCCTTCTGTGTGGCTGACAGCATGAACGTCACACGTCACAGCCACGCCCCGACATGTTTCGTCACAGATCGACTTATTCATGGGATCCCATGAATAAGTCGATCTGTGACGAAACATGTCGGGGCGTGGCTGTGACGTGTGACGTTCATGCTGTCAGCCACACAGAAGGAGAGGAATACGAGTGTTCCGAAGGACGGAGGCTTCCCGAGGGAGGGGTGAGATTATACCCAGCAACCGCACACCTCGGGTCCGCCGTGACCATTGGTTATTGATTGTATCCACAAGTTGAGGCTTGCTGTGAACTACACGTTTTTGCTGCCTGTTTTTATTTACACTAATGTGAGTGCGATGTGTGAAGGGTGCAGTGATTTTTATTAAAATTATTGTTTGCTGAATTACACTATTGGAGCACTTATTTTCTTTCTATGTGGACCTACTGAATACCATCATTGGACCTCGTATACACCATTTACCCTGGAGTGTGGTAAAGAGAGCGTGTTTTGCCGTGCATGAGAGTGCTGGCATGTCTCTTTGGTGAGTGCAGGTCTGGAGAGTGTCTCACTAGCACGGTGGTGTGGTGAAAGAAGCACATTGATTTTCAGCAGTTGACATAGGATCACCTAAGAATCATCTGTGTGGGACATTTGATACTCACCTTTTTTGTCACCATTTTTTGTCACTTGCAACCTGTTTGGATATTGTTTTAAATTTATTTGGAATTTTTTTGTTAATTTTACAGCACTAATTGAAACACTTGCAGGTGTTCTTATTTATTGCTGCTGCATATAGCACTATAGTGATTAATATTACTATCAGTGTTTAGTCAAAGATTATGTGCATGTTATAACACACCAGTTAAATGTTATAGGTGTAGAGGTTATCACCATTATTGCACAATAACAAGCATATATCTAGTCATATTTATATTTATTTATATGTGTCACCTTGATAGTTCAATTTTTAAGAGAGTGTCACTTGTTTATGTACACTGTAAGGTCTACTATTTTGAAGCGCCTTCCATTTAACCTTTATGTCGGCTTGCCCATTGTGGTATTAACTGATATGTGGGATTAAATATTTTATCATGTTATACTGTAATGTTACTTTGTTTTATTGTTAACCACCATTTGCTTAGCAGGTACGCCATTCAGCTGCAGCACTGATTTATTTATCTTGAAGGTACTGGTATGTTGCTGGACCTTGAGTGGTCATACCAGAATGATGCCTGCAGGTTTAGGTATCATCTTGGTATCATTCTTTTCAGCCAGCGGTCGGCTTTTATGTAAAAGCAATCCTACTGGCCAGTTAGCCTCTAGACTGCTTTTACAAGCAGTGCGAGGAAACGACCCCCCCCCTCCCACCGTCTTTCATGTTTTCTCGGTGCTTACCTGTCCCAAAAGGAAACCCGAGAATGCAGCCAGTGGTTCTGCTAGCTGACCATTGAGCTAATCAGAGACCAGAATGGCTCCAATAATCTCTATGGCCTAAGAAACCGGAAGCTACAAGCATTTCATGACTTAGGTTTTATCGGATATAAAGATTGCCATTGGGAAATTGGGAAAGCATTTTATCACACCGATCTTGGTGTGGTCAGATGCTTTGAGGGCAGAGGAGAGATCTAGGGTCTAATAGACCCCAATTTTTTCAAAAAAGAGTACCTGTCACTAACTATTGCTATCATAAGGGATATTTACATTCCCTGAGATAACAATAAAAATTATAAAAAAATAAAAAAAATGAAAGGAATAGTTTAAAAATAAAACAAAATAGCAAAATAAATAATTAAAAAAAAAGCACTCCTGTCCCCCCGTGCTTACGCTCAAATGCGAATGCAAGCGTCGGTCTTGTGTCATATGTAAACAGCAATTGCACCATGCATGTGAGGTATCACCGTGAAGGTCAGATCCAGGGCAGTAATTTTAGCAGTAGACCTCCTCTGTAAATCTAAAGTAGTAACCTGTAAAGACTTTTAAACATGTATGTAGTCTGTCACTGCTGCACGTTTGTGCGAAATTTTAAAGCATGTCATGTTTGGTATCCATGTACTCAGCATAAGATCATCTTTTTTATTTCATCAAACATTTGGGCAATATAGTGCGTTTTAGTGCATTAAGATTTTAAAAAAGTGTGTTTTTTCCAAAAAAAAATTGCAACACCCACCATTTTAATCTGTAGGGCCTTTGTTGTAAAAAAAGATATATAATGTTTGGGGGTTCAAAGTAATTTTCTTGCAAAAATTTTTTTTTTTTTCATGTAATCAAAAAGTGTCAGAAAGGGCTTTGTCTTCAAGTGGTTAGAAGAGTGGGTGATGTGTGACATAAGCTTCTAAATGTTGTGCATAAAATGCCAGGACAGTTCAAAATCCCCCAAATTACCCCTTTTAGGAAAGTAGACACCCCAAGCTATTTGCTGATAGGCATGTTGAGTCCATAGAATATTTTACATTTTGCCACAAGTTGCAGGAAAATATATTTTTTTTTTTTTGCACAAAGTCGTCACTAAATGATATATTGCTCCAACATGCCATGGGCATATGTGAAATTACACCCCAAAATACATTCTGCTGCTTCTCCTGAGTACGGGGATACCAAATGTGTGAGACTTTCTGGGAGCCTAGACGTGTACAGGACCCCGAAACCCAAGCACCGCCTTCAGGCTTTCTATGGGCGTAAAATAGTGATTTCACTTCCTCACTACCTATCACAGTTTCGGAGGCCATAAAATGTCATAATAGCACAAACCCCCCCCCTCCCCAAATGACCCCATTTTGGAAAGAAGGCACTTCAAGCTATTTGCTGAGAGCCATGTTGAATCCATGGAATATTTTATATTTTGCCACAAGTTTCGGGAAAACTGTTATTATTTTTTTATAGAAAGTTGTCACTTAATGATATATTGCTCAAACATGCCATGGGCATATGTGAAATTACACCCCAAAATACATTCTGTTGCTTCTCCTGAGTACCGGGATATCACATGTGTGAGACTTTTTGGGAGCCTAACCGTGTACAGAACCCCGAAAACCAATCACCGCCTTCAGGCTTTCTAAGGGCGTAAATATTTGATTTCACTCCTCACTGCCTATCACAGTTTCGGAAGCCATAGATATGCCCTGATAGCACAAAAAAAACCCCAAATGACCCCATTTTGGAAAGTAGACACCCCTAGCTATTTTCTGAGAGGCATGTTGAGTATTTTGCAGATCTCGCTTTTTGTCACAAAGTTTTGAAAATTTAAAAAAGAAAAAAAAATATTTTTTCTTTTCTTTCTTCATTTTCAAAAACAAATGAGAGCTGCAAAATACTAACCATGCCTCTTAGCAAATACCTTGTGGTGTTTCTTTCCAAAATGGGGTCATTTGGGGGGGGGGGGGTTGTGCTAAAATTCACGCCCTTAGAAAGCCCGAAGGCGGTGATTGGTTTTCGGGGTCCTGTACATGGCTAGGCTCCCAAAAACTCTCACACATGTGGTATCCCTGTGACAACTTTGTGCAAAAAAAGTTTGTAATTTTCCCGCAACTTGTGGCAAAATATAAAATATTCCATGGACTCAACATGCCTCTCAGCAAATAGTTTTGGGTGTCTACTTTCCAAAATGGGGTTATTTGGGGGGGGGGGGGGGGGCGGTTGTGCTATCTTGGCATTTAATGGCCTTTGAAACTGTGATAAGTAGTGAGGAGTGAAATCAAAAATTTACGCCCTTAGAAATCCTGAAGGTGGTGCTTGGTTTTCAGGGTCCTGTATGCAGCTAGCCTCCAAAAAAGTCTCACACATGTTGTATCGCTGTACTCAGGAGAAGCAGCAGAACGTATTTTGGGGTGTAACTCCACATATGCCCATGGCATGTTTGAGCAATATATCATTTAGTGACAACTTTGTGGGAAAAAAAAAAAAGGTTTGTCATTTCCCCCCAACTTGTGGCAAAATATAAAATATTCCATGGACTCAACATGCCTCTCAGCAAATAGCTTGGGGTGTCTACTTTCTAAAATGGGGTCATTTGGGGGGGAGGGGGTTTGTGCCATCTTGGCATTTTATGGCCTTCGAAACTGTGATAGGTAGTGATGAGTGAAATCAACAATTTACGCCCTTAAAAAGCCTGAGGGCGGTGATTGGTTTTCGGGGTCCTGTTCACGGCTAAGCCCCCAAAAAGTCTCACACATGTGGTATCCCCGTACTTAGGAGAAGCAGCAGAATGTATTTTGGGGTGTAATTCCACATATGCCCATGGCATGTTTGAGCAATATATCATTTAGTGACAACTTCGTGCAAAAAAAAAAAAAAGTTTGTCATTTTCTCGCAACTTGTTGCAAAATATAAAATATTCCATGGACTCAACATGCCTCTCAGCAAATAGTTTTGGGTGTCTACTTTCCAAAATGGGGTCATTTGGGGGGTTTTGTGCTATCTGAGCATTTTATGTTCTTCGAAACTGTGATAGGTAGTGAGAAGTGAAATCAAAAAGTTACACCCTTAGAAATTCTGAAGGCAGTGCTTGGTTTTCAGGGTCCTATACGCGGCTAGGCTCCCAAAAAGTCTCACATATGTGGTATCCCCATACTCAGGGGAAGCAGCAGAATGTATTTTGGGGTGTAATTCCACATATAACTATGGCACGTGTGAGCAATATATCATTTAGTGACAACTTTGTATAATTTATTTTTTTGTCATTTTTCAGTCACTTGTGACAAAAAATAAAATAATCAATGGGCTCAACAAGCCTCTCAGCAATTTCCTTGGGGTATCTACTTTACAAAATGGGGTCATTTGGGGGGGGGGGGGTTGTACTGCCCTTCCATTTTAGCACCTCGAGAAATGAGATAAACTAAAAGCTGCGTAAATTCCAGAAAATGTACTATAGTTTGTAGACGCTATAACTTTTGCGCAAATCCATAAATATACGCAGTTGAGTTTATTGGATTTTTCTTATAACAAAAAGTAGAAAGTATCATTTTTTTTAAAAAAATGTTGGTCTTTTTCCGTTTTTGTATTGCAAAAAATAAAAATCACAGAGGCAATCAAATGCCATCAAAAGAAAGCTCTATTTGTGGGAAAAAAGGATGCAAATTTCATTTGGGTACAACATTGCATGACCGCACAATTACCAGTTACAGCAGCACAGTGCCAAATTGTAAAGTTCTCTGGTAATTGAGCAGCCTAATCTTCCGGGGCTGAAGTGGTTAAGGGCAGGTATGCCTAGTGTATAGGCAGTCCATTTCTCCTTAACCACTTGCCTACAAGGCACTTGCACCCCCTTCCTGCCCAAGCCATTTTTCAACTGTCAGCGCTGTCGCACTTTGAATGACAATTGCACGGTCGTGCTACACTGTACTCAAACACATTTTTTATCATTTTCTTCACACAAATAGAGCTTTCTTTTGGTGATATTTAATCACTGCTGGATTTTTTATTTTTTACAAACAAAAAAAAGAAAAGACCAAAAATTTTGAAAAAAAAATGTTTTTTACTTTTTTTCTGTCAGTAAATTTTGTAACTAAGTAATTTTTCATCTTCGCTGATGTGCGCTGATGAGGCGGCACTGATGGGCACTGATAGGCTGAACTGGTGGGCATTGATGAGGTGGCACTTATGGGCACTGATGAGGCGGCATTGATGAGGAGGCACTAATATGCCGCACTTATGGGCATTGATAGGTGGCACTGATATGTGGCACTATTGAGCAGTGATAGGCGGAACTGATGGGCACTGTTAGCTGGCACTGATGGGCACTAATAGGCAGCACTGGTGGGCACTGATAGGCGGCATTGGTGGGCACTGATAGGTGGCGCGGATAGGCGGTGCTGATGGGCACTGATGGGCATTGATGGGTGGCACTGATGGGCATTACTGATGGGCATTGATTGACAGCAGTGATGGGCATTGATGGGCAGCACTAATAGGCGGCACTGATTGTCAGCACTGACTGGCATCGCTAATGGGCACTGATTGGTGGCACATGTGGGCACTGATTGCTGCCACTGGTGGGCACTAATAGCTGGCATTGGTGGGCAATGATGGGCACTGATTTGTGACACTATATTTCAATATTGTAATCAGGGCACTGATGATCAGTGCCCTGATTACATTCCTAAATGTCCCCCTGCGTGGAGATGTCGCTGATCGGCTCTCCTCACCACACATTCTGTCAGTGTGATGCGAGGAGAGCCGATCACCGGTACTTCCTTGTTTACATGTGGCCGGCTGCAATTGGATTTAGCCGATCACATGGTTAAAGAGCAGCGGACGTAGCTCTTTACAGAGATCGGGGTCGCGGCGTGGCTGCTAACGCCGCGCTCCCCGCGGACGCGCCAGAGCGGCCGTTCTGTGACGCCGTCATATGATGGCTTCCCAGAGCGAGAGCTGCACCGCCCCGCCTTTATTTGATGGTGGGCAGGCAGCAAGCTGTTAAAGACATGGGAACACATCTAATATTCAGCAAAGCACAATGACCGCTGGAGGCAGCCAATTTGTCCATAGTCAATTCCAGACAGCGAAACAAAGTTGCAACCACCCTATTTTAAAACAGCTTCTAGAGTAAGGTGCACATGGAAGGGCTTTGCACAGAGCAAACAAAACAGAATGTATTTCCCAGCACACTTACCAGCTAGCCAGCAAAAAAAACCTGAAAAAAATTACGCTGCCTAATAATTTGACAGAGGTTTTAGTTGCACAACAATTAATAATATATGTGGAAGCCACACTGTCTCATCAAGGCCCCTCTGTAAAGTGTGGTTCTATAAAGAATACAGTAATTACTTACCTTGGTTGCTGCCCATGCCGCTGTTCATTGCTCTGTCTTGTAGTGACATAAGGGTTGACAGAAGGACAGAGAAGATCGATAGTTCCAAAGGAGTCCGTTTGAGAACAGAGTTAATGACAGAACAGACTTTTCATCAGAACAGTGTCCAGAAACATGGACAGCAGGAGAGACTTGTGCCCCGTACACACGATGAGATTATTGGACGAATGATTGTCCGTTTTTTTTTTTTTGCATGCTAATCTCAGATCGAACCTGATGAGTTTACTAAAGTCACGAAAATTCCCGTACGACAGAAAAAAAATTCGGAAGTGATGTCATGTGTTGTAATGCATTTGTATTGCATTTTTGAACGATAGCTGTACTGATTAAACGAAAATCGTACGATCTGGCATCGTACAGAAAAAAAATTTGTGCGCGTCCGATAGAATAATATCAGATGAACTGTTATGATCGGCTCTCGAAAGCTCTGTACTAACAATCATTAATAATAATAATTATCGTACGATCGCTTCGAAAGCAGTATTTTCCGTACGATTTTCTGATCGTGTACGGGGCATAAAGCCTCGTACACACGGTGCGATCGTTGGCCAACCAAGCGTCTGATTTTTGTCAAAAGGCATGTGCCAGGATCTTGTCTTGCATACTAACGGTACACAATTGTGCCACAAACACGAACGTAATGACGTACTACAAGGAATTTCAGCTCTTGAGAACCACCCTTTGGGCCCCTTCTACTAATTTCATGTTTGGTGAGCATTGATTCAGAGCATGCGTGTTTGTACTTTCAACTTTTGTGTGACGGATTTGTGTACTGACCATACAATACCGTTGTCCGCCGAAAATTTACTAGCCTGTCATCCAACATTTGTTGGCCGAACGTTGGACAACAATGGTCAAAAGGAGCGTACTAACGGTAAGATTTTAGGACAACAGTCTGTCAACAGACAATCCCCTGCCAACAATCGTACCGTGTGTACGAGGCTTTACTGTCTTTTTTGCAGGTAACTTCTGTTGGGATGCCATGTCTCTGAATGGAAATGGTGAGTTGGGGGCTGATAAATCATGTATTGCTTCCCTGTATGAGAGCCTCAGCTCTCATAGCCACAGCAGGCTGGAAGTACAGCAATGGCATGCATTTGTAACACCTGTAGTATATGTCTGCCACAATGGGAAACACTGAGTTTACTTTTATTGAAAGCTACATTAACAAATTATATACCTCATCCAACTACACAGAATAAAAAAGTTGTTAATAATTTTTAGGAGCAAACAAAAATCCATCTACATGAATGGGCTAGGGTTCTGAATCAGTTGTGGCTATAGTCAGCATCTGTATAGTGTCAACACACATTTTTTTTTCCCCATAAGCTTGAGAAATACAGTCATCTAATGTCAACCTATTTAACCCCTTGCAGACTACCCCCTGCATATGTACTGCGTGGGTGACAGCTCTTCTGCCCGAAATCACGCACAGGTAAGTGATTTTCACACGTGATTGGACACAGCGGGGGCTAATCAGCGGATCCGGCGGACTTAATGCTCGCCAAGACCCACCGATCATTCCCAACAGAGGCAGACAAGGCGGATCACCGTTCTGTTAGTAGGAAAGACAGAGATCTTGTGTTTCTGCTAAGCAGGAACACGGATCTGTCTTTCCACAGTTAAAGCACCCCAATACAGTTAGGAAGCGCTCCCTAGGGACACATTTAACCCTTTGATTACCCCTGATATTAGCCCCTTCCCTGCCAGTGTCATTAGTACAGTGACAGTGCATATTATTTAGCACTGATCACTGTATTGGTGTCACTGGTCTCCAAAAACGTATCAAAAGTGTCACTTAGTGTCCGATGTGTCCGCCGCAATGTTGCAGTCCTGCTATAAGTTGCTCATCGCCGCCATTACTAGTAAAAAAAAAAAAAAATAATGAAAATTCCATTAAAATATCCCATAGTTTGTAGACGCAAACCAATCAATATACGCCTATTGGGATTTCTTTTTTACCAAAAACATGTAGGAGAATACATATTGGCCTAAACTGATGAAGAAATTTGACTTTTTACATTTTTTATTGGATGTATTTTATAGCAGAAAGTAAAAAATATTGATTATTTTCAAAATTGTCGCTCTTTTTTTGTTTATAGCACAAAAAATAAAAACTGCAGAGGTTACCAAATACCATCAAAAGAAAGCTCTATTTGTGGGGAAAAAACGTTTGCCTTTAGTTCTACGTTAACCACTTGTGGACCACCCACCGTACATACACTGTGGCAGGGCAGCCGCTCTGTGCCAGATCACGTACTAGGTCTGGAGCGACTCGCTTCCGCTGTGATCACACACACAGCGGGAGCCTAGCGGCAGGTACCGTGGCCTTAAAGCGGAGTTCCACCCTAAAGTGGAACTTCCGCTCATCGGATTCCTCCCCCCCTCCGGTGTCACAATTGGCACCTTTCAGGGGGGAGGGGGGTGCAGATACCTGTATAATACAGGTATCTGCACCCACTTCCGGGTATAGCTAGCCGCAGCTAGCCGCAGACTCCCCGCCCACCCCCGTTGTGTTGTGGGAAATACACAGTTCCCACAACACAACGGGGACCAGTGAAGACGCGCAGCGCGACTCGCGCATGCGCAGTAGGGAACCGGGCAGTGAAGCGGCAACGCTTCGCTTCCTGATTCCCTCAGTGTGAATGGCGGCGGCAGCACCCGAGGATCGAGGGACGGCTCGGTCTCGGGTGCCGACATCGCTGGACCCCGGGACAGGTAAGTGTCCTTATTTTAAAAGTCAGCAGCTGCAGTATTTGCAGCTGCTGACATCTAATTTTTTTTTTTTTTGGTGAAACACCACTTTAATGTCTGCCAGCACGGCAGATTACACACCACACAGGCAGGAGGGCAATCTGCCTATGTAAACAAGGCAGATTGCCGTTCTGTCAGGAGGGAAGGTATTAATCCTGTGTTCCTGCGAAGCACCTCCCACACAGTGAGTAAGCACAGGCTAGGCACACAGTTAACCCTTTGATCATCCCTGGTGTTGACACCATCTCAGCTAGTGTCATTAGTACATATTTTTTAGCACTAATTACTCTATTAGAGTCACTGGTCCCGAAAAAGTGTCAGTCAGGTGTTCGATTTTTTTTGCTGCAATATCACAGTCCCGCTATAAGTCACTGATCGCAGCCATTACTAGTAACAAATAAATAAATAAAAATATCCCATAGTTCTCCAGCAGATTGTCACAGAGTTCCTCATGCCAAGTTCTCTATCCTTTTCATTGTCCAGCTCTAATTGTTCTCTGACGACTGCATTGTTTAAGTTTAACCTTGTACCTTTGTTCCTATCATCACATTAATAGGAAATGGAATATACCCTATCTGAATATTTGTAAAATGATTTTTTTTTCTGAAAAACCCCAATAAGAATATTGAAATTAAAAAAATCCCATAGTTTGTAGACACTGTAACTTTGTGCAAACCAATCAATATACCCTTATTGGGAATTTTTGCTACCAAAAATAGGTAGCAGAATACATATTGGCCTAAACTGATGAAGAAATTTGATTTTTTTTTTTTTACATGTTTTTATTGGGTATGCTTTATAGCAGAAAGTAAAAAACATTGTTTTGTTTTTTTCAAAATTGTCACACTTTTTTTGTTTATAGTGCAAAAAATAAAAACAGCAGAGGTGATCAAATACCACCAAAAGAAAGCTCTATTTGTGGGAAAAAAAGGACAACAATTATATTTGGGTACAGCGTCGCACATCTGCACAATTGCCAGTTAAAACAAAGCAGTGCTGTATCACAAAAAAATGGCCTGGTCGGAAAGGGGGGTAAATCTTCCAGAGGTCAAGTGGTTAAAAAGTTATAATATTCAAAGCTGGGTAAGAACCAGTAAAATAAGATACTTTCTGTGTAACAGAGGTGGTTCTAGCAGAAGGGTGGCCCTTTAATAATTTACACATATTTATGTAGTCCCAGCTGATTTTCTAACAGTTACAATACAAATATGTTCTGCAGCAGTTAATTCTGTAAGTGAAATTTCAAAGCTCATCCTTTCTGAAATAAAGAATTGTGCCAGTTTTGAACAGGTCTGGTTGTTTTATGAACATCATTGGAACAATAGCACCATCTACTGGACAAAATAGACTTTCCATGAACTTGTGCTTGATCTGTAAGAAGGTGCTGATCTTATATAAAAGCATAATAAATGTGCTCCCTGCAGCAAAAAATGACTTTTAAACCAGCCTGGCTCTTAGCAGCATGCAATAAAATGATACACAATTATATGAATATTATAAGGATAAGGAAGCACAGTAAAGGATGAATTACTTTTAGTTTATTTTATAAATATTTAAAAGTGCAATGTTCCCCTGTGCCATTGAGTTACATTCCACTGTATTTTCTATAACACTAATGCCGCGTACACACGAGCGGACGTTTCGACCGGTCCGACGGACTCGAGTCCGTTTGAAAAGTCCGCTCGTCTGTATGCTAGTCTGACGGACGAAAATCGACGCTAGGGCAGCTTTTGGCTACTGGCTATCAACTTCCTTATTTTAGTCTGGTTGTACGTCATCACGTACGAATCTGTCGGACTTTGGTATGATTATGTGTAGGCAAGTCCGTTTGTTCGGAAAGTCCGTCGGAAGTCCGCGGAAAGTCCGTTGGACCAGTCCGGTTGAAAAGTCCGCTCCTGTGTACGTGCCAAAACATTCCATTTTTGACATGAGACTTTAAAGATATCTTAAGGAGAATACAAAAAAAATATTAAATATGTAAAAGATCTTACATTTTATTCATATACAGTATCTCATAAAAGTGAGTACATCCCTCACATGTTTGTAAATTATATATAATATAGATATAGATATAAATTATATAGATATAAATTATATCTTTTCATGTGACAACACTGAAGAAATGACACTTTGCTACAACGTAAAGTAGTGAGTGTACATCTTGTATAACAGTGTAAATTTGCTGTCACCTCAAAATAAATAAACACACAGCCATTAATGTCTAAACCGCTGGCAACAAAAGTGAGTATGGTTCAGATGGTGTCAAGCGTGTGTGGTGGCAACCAGGGGAGGAGTACAAAGACAAGTGTGTCTTGCCTACAGTCAGGCATGGTGGTGGGAGTTTCATGGTCTGGGGCTGCATGAGTGCTGTCGGCACTGGGGAGCTACAGTTCATTGAGGGAACCATGAATGCCAACATGTACAGTGACATACTGAAGCAGAGCATGATCCCCTCCCTTCGGAGACTGGGCCGCAGGGCAGTATCTATGGGGCATCCTCAAACGGAAGGTGGAGGAGCGCAAGGTCTCTAACATCCACCAGCTCCGTGATGTCGTCTTGGAGGAGTGGAAGAGGACTACAGTGGCAACCTGTGAAGCTCTGGTGAGCTCCATGCCCAAGAGGGTTAAGGCAGTGCTGGAAAATAATGATGACTACACAAAATATTGACAATTTGGGCCCAATTTGGACATTTTCACTTATGGGTGTACTCACTTTTGTTGCCAGCGGTTTAGACATTAATGGCTGTGTGTTGAGTTATTTTGAGTGGACAGCAAATTTACACTGTTATACAAGATGTACACTCACTACTTTACATTGTAGCAAAGTGTCATTTCTTCAGTGTTGTCACATGAAAAGATATAATAAAATATTTACAAAAATGTGAGGGGTGTACTCACTGTTGTGAGATACTGTACACTCAAAAACATTTTTTTTTTTTTAGAGAAGTCATGCTTTACTTGATTTACTAAAGGCAAATTGACTGTTCACTTTGCAAGAGATTTCCCCACAGCTTAGTGAATGAGGCGAGGCTCTGCTGAATTTCATCATCCAATCATGTGCAAGCTGGTTTTTTTTTATTCTCTTGAATGTGATTGGGTATTCTTTGAAAGTGAAATTTCACCACATTCACTAAGCTATGGGAAATTTCCCATGTAATGTACAATTTCCCTTGCAAATTGAATGACCTATTTTGTCTTTAGTAAATCACAATTGTAAATACAATCCCTCCAGTAACCCTTATTTATGGTATCTAAATAATGCATAAGTGTGATAGAATGAATAATAAGGATGTTGATACCACACAGAGAAATTGCTAAGTACAACTACTAGTTTCTTCCATACTTACCAACTGTCCAGGATTTCCCAGGACATTCCCGGGATTTGGACTCTTCCCGGTTTTATTGTTTCCCAGGAAATGTCCAGAGAAATACGTTTTTTCACGAATTTTCACCACCGCCACTTGCCGCCGCTAGAGGTCCGCGGCTGGTGGAGACATTGTCTCCGCCAGCTGCCATTTTTAAGAAGACCAGGAACGGCTGGGTGGCTAGACGAAGCTCCTGCGTCACTGCCCACCCTGTGCCCCGCTCCGCCTCACCCCGCCTACCCCCCGCCCCGCTGCCGGTCTGTTATGGAATGGGGCGGGGGTTCTATTGTAACCACGCAGCCGGCGGAGGGAGACATTATTTTGTATACCCCCTCCTACTAGGACACCTGAGGTAAGGGGGGGCACCGCTGGGGACACCTGATGTAAAGGGGGGCTCCGCTGGGGACACCTGATGTAAGGGGGGGCTCTGCTGGGGACACCTGATGTAAGGGGGGCTCCGCTGGGGACTCCTGATGTAAACGGGGGCTCCGCTGGTGACACCTGATGTAAGGGGGGCTCCGCTGGTAACACCTGATGTAAGGGGGCTCCGCTGGGGACATCTAATGTAAGGGGGGCACCGCTGGGGACATTTGATGTAAGGGGGGGCTCCGCTGGTGACACCTGATGTAAGGGGGGCTCCGCTGGGGACACCTGATGTAAGGAGGGGCTCTGCTGGGGACACCTGATGTAAGGGGGGGCTCCGCTGGGGACATCTGATGTAAGGGGGGCTCCGCTGGTGACACCTGATGTAAGGGGGGCTCCGCTAATGACACCTGATGTAAGGGGGGCTCCGCTGGGGACACCTGATGTAAGGGGGGCTCCGCTGGTGACACCTGATGTAAGGGGGGGCTCAGTTGGGGATACCTGATGTAAGGGGGGCTCCGCTGGGAACACCTAATGTAAGTGGGGCTCCGCTGGTGACACCTGATGTAAGGGGGGGCTCCGCTGGGGACACCTGATGTAAAGGAGGGCTCCGCTGGGGACATCTGATGTAAGGGGGGCTCCACTGGGGACACCTGATGTAAGGGGGGCTCCGCTGGGGACACCTAATGTAAGTGGGGCTCCACTGGTGACACCTGATGTAAGGAGGGGTTCCGCTGGGGACACCTGATGTAAGGGGGGGCTCCGCTGGGGACATCTGATGTAAGGGGGGGCTCCGCTGGGGACATTTGATGTAAGGGGGGGCTCCGCTGGGGACACCTGATGTAAGGACCACTGTACAGGTGGTTGGTGATAGTGCTGTCAAATCGGTTCTTTTTAAAACAAAATCAGATTTTTATCCTGTAAATTCCCACACTCCCGAGATGAGTAGATTTCAGAGAGCGGTAGAACGGGATTTGATGGCTCTGGCATCACAGGTTATGGTGGGGGACAGTGTATGGGGTGATAATTTGACCAAGGATGAAAGAGTATCTAGAGGAAGATGACACCATTGTTATTCGTAACTCGGATAAGGGAGAACTTACAGTTGTAATGGATATAGAATCTTATAGAGGAGAAGCCATCCGACAATTATCTGACACCCATACATATATCTAACTTAGAGGGTATCCAACTAAACAGTTTAGATCAGTTCTGGTGGGACTTATTAATAGAGGGGTTAAAGTAGGTATACTCAACCAAAAGGACGCTATTAAATTAATACCAGAAAATCCTGTTGTTCCTACATTTTACCATCTCCCTAAAACCCAAAAGGGACTAGATCCTCTGTTAGGGCGACCCATTATATCAGTCATCAATTCCCTTAATTAAAAATTAGGGCAATGGTTAGATAGGCAATTACAGCCGTTGGTTCAGTAACTCCCTGGATATCTAAAAGACACAAACCATCTTCTTGAGGTCATAGAGGATTTTGAGTACTGGGTCACACGTGACGTTGCAAGTTTATATTCGTCAATTCCTCATGACCTCGCTGTTTTGTCTGTGTCTTTTTTCTTAGAGACATTCACGGATCTACCAATTGAACAGAGAGATTTTATTTTGGAAGCCCTGGAATATCTTCTGTCCCATAATTATTTCTCTTTTGACGGTGTGTTCTACCTCCAAAGGTGCGGGGCTGCGATGGGGGCCAAATTTTCGCCCTCATTAGCCAACCTGTACATGAGTTGGTGGGAGAGGTCCCGTATCTTTGGAGGGGAGAACCCCTTTAGGTCTTCCAGCAAGTTATATTTGAGATTTATAGATGACCTCCTGTTTATTATGGAGGATGGGACATCTCGACTCATTCCCTTTTTGGAGTACCTTAATTGTAACGATAATAATCTCACCTTTACTGGTGAAGCTCATAATGATGAAATACATTTTCTAGATGTACTCCTCAAGGGAACTAACATGAGAATTAGCACGACTCTTTAAAGAAAGCCTCTGTCAGGGAATTCCCTTTTGTTAGCCCAATCTGGACATCCCAGGCATACGATTAAGGGTATACCTGTGGGTAGGGATGAGCCGAACACCCCCCCGGTTCGGTTCGCACCAGAACCCGCGAACGGACCGAAAGTTCACACGAACGTTAGAACCCCATTGACGTCTATGGGACTCGAACGTTCGAAATCAAAAGTGATCATTTTAAAGGCTAATTTGCATGGTATTGTCCTAAAAAGGGTTTGGGGACCCGGGTCCTACCCCAGGGGACATGTATCAATGCAAAAAAAACTTTTAAAAACGGCCGTTTTTTCGGGAGCAGTGATTTTAATGATGCTTAAAGTAAAAAAAAAAAAAGTGAAATATTCCTTTAAATATCGTACCTGGGGGGTGTCTATAGTATGCCTGTAAAGTGACGCGTGTTTTCCATGTTTAGAACAGTCCCTGCACCAAATGTCATTTTTAAAGGAAAAAATCTCATTTAAAACTGCTTGCGGGTTTAATGTCATGTCGGGTCATGGCAATATGGATGAAAATCAGTGAGACAAACGGCATGGGTACCCCCCAGTCCATTACCAGGCCCTTTGGGTCTTGTATGGATATTAAGGGGAACCCCGCACCCAAATTAAAATAAGGAAAGGTGTGGGGCCACCAGGCCCTATATACTCTGAACAGCAGTATACAGGCGGTGCAAACAAGACAGGGACTGTAGGTTTATTGTTAAGTAGAATCTGTTTGTAATTTTGAACATTTTTAACGTGTTTAGCTCCAGCCAAAAAATCTTTTCTAAGCTTTTTGGAAAACATAGGGAAGGGTTATCACCCCTGTGACATTTGTTTTGCTGTCTTTCCTCCTCTTCAGAAGATTTCACCTCACTTTTTTGTCCCAATGAAAAATGTTTTTTGAAAATTTGGGTTTTTTTGTGGAACAAGGATTGGAAAGCATCAGTGGAAAGGAGAAATTGTTTTCCCATATTAACTCTTACAGGAGAGAATTTCCCTTCCTAGGGGTAGATTTCATCTCACTTCCTGTTGTCTCCTTCCGTTTGCAAGTAGGAGTCGTTTGTAAGTTAGATGTTTGAAAGTAGGGTCCTGCCCTATATACTCAGCAGAAATTTGGGCCTTAGGTGTTGCTGTGGCCACAACACTGTAAGCCCTCACAGGGCCCTGCTGTGAAATATTAGATCAAGAATTGTAATTACACGCCCCTGTTAAACAGGGGCTGAAAAATTAGGCCTTAGGCACTGGTGGTGGCGCCCAGAACCAAAAATGTTCTTGCAAGCTATCAGCGTGATGATTGAGGAGGAAGAGGATAATTACTCAGGGATAGTCACTCAGCATCGGCATAGGCAGTCTTTGAAGGGATCTGAGATTTCAAAAAAAATTATTCGGTTACATCAGCATCAGGTGCTTGGTAGCTGGTGGTGATCCAAGACTGATTCATTTTTATGAAGGTCAGCCGATCGACCGAGTCGGTGGACAGACGCACCCTGTGATCGGTTACCACGCCTCCAGCAGCACTGAATGTGCGTTCCGAAAGAACGCTGGATGCAGGACAGGCCAGTAGCTCAATTGCATACTGTGCAAGCTCTGGCCAGTGATCCATCCTCAAGACCCAGTAACCCAGAGGATTTTCGGTGGGAAAGGTGTCCAAGTCTGATCTTGCCCCTAGGTATTCCTGCACCATGTAAAACAGACGCTGGCGATGGTTGCTGGAACCGATCATACCTTGGGGCTGCGGACCAAAAAATTGTCTGAACGCATCGGTCAGACGGCCACCTTCTCCACCGCTCCTTCTTTGACTGACCGAAGCCTCAGCAACACGTTGTCCAGAAACAGGAGTTTGTAACCTCCCAGTCTCTGGGAACGCGTTGCACAGACCTTTCTGCAAGGCCTCCCGAAGATGTTTCATCCTCTGCTCCCTCTGCGATGGCAAGATAAGGTCCGCAACCTTACCCTTGTAACGTGGATCAAGGAGGGTTGCCAGCCAGTATTGGTCCTTCTCCTTGATACCACGAATACGAGGATCCTTACGCAGGCTTTGCAGGATCAGGGAGGCCATGCAGCGTAGGTTTGCTGAGGCATTCGGTCCGGAGTCCTCTGGGTCACTAAGGACAACAGCGTCCGCAGCCACCTCCTCCCAGCCACGTACAAGTCCATGTGTTCCTTGGGACTGATCCCTTAAAGACTGCTGCTGATGCTGAGTGCCAGGCTCCACCTCCATACTGACACAATCTTCCTCCTCCTCCTCCTCCTCCTCCTCCTCTTCCTGTGTGATCGGCGGGCACGCAGGAACACTGTCTGGATAAAGGGGGCCTTGAGAGCTAAGGAAGTCCTCCTCTTCCTGCCTCTGTTCTGCCTCAAGTGCCCTGTCCATTATTCCACGCAGCGTGTGCTCCAACAGGTGGACAAGGGGGACAGTGTCACTGATGCATGCACTGTCAGTGCTCACCATCCTCGTGGCCTCCTCGAATGGTGACAGGACAGTGCATGCATCCCTGATCATGGCCCACTGGCGTGGGGAAAAAAAAACAAGCTCCCCTGACCCTGTCCTGGTGCCATAGTCGCACAGGTACTCATTGATGGCCCTCTGCTGCGTGTGCAGCCGCTGCAGCATGGCCAACGTTGAGTTCCACCTGGTGGGCATGTCACAGATTAGGCGGTTCTTGGGCAGGTTAAACTCCTTTTGGAGGTCCGTCAGCCGAGCACTGGCATTATATGACCGGCGGAAATGCACACAGACTTTCCTGGCCTGCCTCAGGACATCCTGTAAGCCCGGGTACCTGCCCAAGAACCGCTGCACCACCAAGTTAAGGACGTGAGCCAAACAGGGCACATGGGTCATTTGTCCCTGTCGGAGGGCAGAGAGGAGGTTGGTGCCATTGTCGCAAACCACCATTCCTGCCTTAAGTTGGCGTGGCGTCAACCACCTCTGAACCTGCCCCTGCAGAGCTGACAGAACCTCTGCCCCAGTGTGGCTCCTGTCCCCCAAGCACACCAGCTCAAGCACCGCATGGCATCTTTTGGCCTGCGTACTTGCGTAGCCCCTTGAACGCCTACGGAGCACCGCTGGTTCCGAGGAAGAGGCCATGGAGGAAGAAGAAGAGGAGGGGGTGGAGGAGAGAGGTGTGTCACAATCAGCATTTTGGAGGCGTGGTGGCGGAACAACCTCCAACACTACTGCACCTTGTCCTGCATCCTTCCCAGCTGCCAGCAGAGTCACCCAATGCGCCGTGAAACTTAGGTAACGTCCCTGTCCATGCCTGCTGGACCATGAGTCAGCGGTAATATGCACCTTACCGCTGACCGCCCTGTCCAGCGAGGCATGGACATTGCCTTCCACATGCCGGTAGAGAGCCGGAATCGCCTTCCGTGAGAAAAAGTGGCGTTTGGGTACCTGCCACTGAGGAACCGCACATTCCACAAACTCACGGAAGGGGGCAGAGTCTACCAACTGAAAAGGCAGCAGTTGAAGTGCTAGCAATTTTGCCAAGCTAGCATTCAACCGCTGGGCATGTGGATGGCTGGGAGCAAACTTCTTTCGGCGGTGCAGCAGCTGGGGCAGGGAAATTTGCCTGGTACAATCTGACGTCGGTGTACCAAAAGCAGATTGCCCACAAGTACTTGGCTGTGACACACCTAATTCTACACCTTCACTGCAGGTCTCAGAGAGGACTGAAGGTCTAGTGGGGTTGGAAATCTCAGCTGATGAGGAGCAAGGAGAGATCCTCTTTGCTCTTTGGTGTGGGTCTTTTAGATACGCTTGCCAACGAACTGCATGGCAGGTCAACATATGTCTGGTCAAGCATGTGGTACCCAAGCGGGAGATGTTTTGGCCACGCGAGATACGCTTGAGACATATGTTGCAAATAGCAGCAGTGCGATCTGATGCACTCGTCTCAAAAAAGGCCCACACCAAAGAACTTTTTGAATAACACGCAGAGACTGCAGCGCCCTGCACATGTGGAGCTTTGGGGTGTGATGCAGTCAATGTGCTGCCCTTAGGCTGGCCCCTGGAGGGCATCCTGCCTCGTTGGTGTTGTGCCGCCTCCTCCTCCTCCTCCTCCTCCTCCTCTCTCCTATCAGGCACCCACGTTGAGTCAGTGACCTCATCATCCCCTCCCTCCTCATCACTGGAGCAAACCTGGCAGTATGCTGCAGCAGGGGGAGCATGACTGCCAGATTGCTGTCCTTCTTGGGCACCCCCTCTGTCCGTGCTCATGTTACTGCCTTCATCGAGCTCAGTATCATCATCAGAGCCTTCCAAACGCTGGGCATCCTCCTGGAGCATGTACCCAACACTGTGGTCAAACAGTTCGAGGGAATCCTCAGGAGGACATGGTGGAGCTAGGGAAGGAGTCACTGATGACATTGAGCTGAGGGAAGAGGCCGCTGCTTTGCCAGACAAAGCACCCTGGGCATGGGTGAGAGAGGATGAGGAGGATGAGGACGGCTTGGTCATCCACTCGACCAAGTCTTCCGCATGTTGCGGCTCAACACGGCCAGCTGCCGAAAAAAAGGCCAAGCGTGTCCCATGGCCACGTGCTGATGAGGATGCACCGTCTCCACGACCAGCACTAGACACAGAGCCTGCTTGCCCTCTCTTATTGGCTTGTGACTGTCTGCCTCTCCTTCTTGGCCTTCCAGACATACTAATGGCCTGTAGCTGCACTAAGCTGGGATAGAACACCTGTAATTTTCTTCAGGTAGCTTTATATACTGTAACCAGACAAGCCTGCCTGTCAGTAGGAAGATAACAGGAACGGATCTAGCTGAACACTGTGAGCAGGACGCACTGCACTAAATGTAAATAACAGGAACGGATCTAGCTGAACACTGTGAGCAGGACGCACTGCACTAAATGTAAATAGCAGGAACGGATCTAGCTGAACACTGTGAGCAGGACGCACTGCACTAAATGTAAATAGCAGGAATGGATCTAGCTGAACACTGTGAGCAGGAAGCTCTGCACTAAATGTAAATAGCAGGAACGGATCTAGCTGAACACTGTGAGCAGGACGCACTGCACTAAATGTAAATAACAGGAACGGATCTAGCTGAACACTGTGAGCAGGACGCACTGCACTAAATGTAAATAGCAGGAACGGATCTAGCTGAACACTGTGAGCAGGACGCACTGCACTAAATGTAAATAGCAGGAACGGATCTAGCTGAACACTGTGAGCAGGACGCACTGCACTAAATGTAAATAACAGGAACGGATCTAGCTGAACACTGTGAGCAGGACGCACTGCACTAAATGTAAATAGCAGGAACGGATCTAGCTGAACACTGTGAGCAGGACGCACTGCACTAAATGTAAATAACAGGAACGGATCTAGCTGAACACTGTGAGCAGGACGCACTGCACTAAATGTAAATAGCAGGAACGGATCTAGCTGAACACTGTGAGCAGGACGCACTGCACTAAATGTAAATAGCAGGAACGGATCTAGCTGAACACTGTGAGCAGGACGCACTGCACTAAATGTAAATAGCAGGAACGGATCTAGCTGAACACTGTGAGCAGGACGCACTGCACTAAATGTAAATAACAGGAACGGATCTAGCTGAACACTGTGAGCAGGATGCACTGCACTAAATGTAAATAGCAGGAACGGATCTAGCTGAACACTGTGAGCAGGACGCACTGCACTAAATGTAAATAGCAGGAACGGATCTAGCTGAACACTGTGAGCAGGACGCACTGCACTAAATGTAAATAGCAGGAACGGATCTAGCTGAACACTGTGAGCAGGACGCACTGCACTAAATGTAAATAGTCTAGATAGAAGATAACAGGAACGGATCTAGCTAAACTGAATACAGTGTATATATATATATATGCAACACCTGGGATGCATATATATACACAATACACTGTAAGTGCAGCTAACTGACTGACTGTTCTGCCTAATCTATCTAACTCAAATCAAATGACACTGTCTCTCTCTCTCTCTATCTCTCAGCACACCGGAACACACACTACACAGGGCCGCCGTGCAGGCGGCCTTATATAGTGTGGGGCGTGTACTAAATCCTCTGAGCCATAATTGGCCAAAGCCACCCTGGCTTTGGCCAATTACAGCTCTCTCTACTGACGGCGCTGTGATTGGCCAAGCATGCGGGTCATAGTGCATGCTTGGCCAATCATCAGCCAGCAATGCACTGCGATGCCGCAGTGAATTATGGGCCGTGACGCGCCACACGAATTTGGCGCGAACGGCCCATATCGTTCGCAATTTGACGGACGGTCGAAAAGCCGATGTTCGAGTCGAACATGGGTTCGACTCGAACACGAAGCTCATCCCTACCTGTGGGACAGTTCATACGAGTGAAAAGAATTTGTAGGGATGACCTGGACTTTGAACGTGAGGCAGCATCCCTATTCCAACGGTTCTCGGAGATCGGGCTCGACTATTGCCAGATATAAAAACCGGGGAGATGTTATTAGGAGAAGGATGCAGGGTAGGGATTGTCATTCGGATAGAATAACTCTTTCTACTTCATATAGCAATGAGTTTAAAGAAATCAGAGATATAATTAATAAACATCTTCCTGTTCTATATGCAGATGAAGCCTGTGCCAACATTTTACGAGGGGGTATTAACATAGTGTCCTACAGAGCCCCTACTTTGAGTCGTACCTTGTCCCCTAGTTTCTTTAACAAAAAGACTACTAAGTATGCTACATGGCTGCATTTTAAGGGAAACTTCAGGTGCGGCATAACGGGATGCCCTTGTTGTGGCCACATTACTGGTGGTGATCAGTTTTGCTCGTCAGTGACACATAAGCAATATAAATTATCGAGTATTTTCAATTGTAACACTAGCTATGTTGTCTATTTACTGACTTGTGATATATGCCATGTCCAGTATGTTGGCAGAACAACTAGACGTCTTCGTGATCGTTTCTATGAGCACCTGTATAGTGTAACAAAAAAATCTATCAACTAATGTGGCCAAACACTTCAATATATGCCATAATGCCAACACTACAGCCATGCATATACGAGTCATTGAGAAGGTCAGGGTTCCAGCTAGGGGGGGGGTGATATATTTCGATTGCTTTGTCGTAGAGAGGTGTTCTAGATAGTCCACCATCTCCAAACTCGCATCCCTCATGGGTTAAATTTTGAGTGGGTTGTGACCCATTATTATGATTAAAAATGATAAGCACACTCTCCCTGACAAATAAGAAACACCCTCAATTATCATCGGATTATCTATTCCCTATCTTTTGTTGTTCCCTTGTTCTTTATTTTTATCTTGTGCTGACCCTATATTAATATTGATATTGATATTGATGTGGACTCTGCTTTGGACCTTGTCCTTATCTTTGTCTATAACTATATATTTACTTACTTATTTAATGGCACATTTATTTATATAACATCAGGGTCCATTCTAACATGTGCTACATACACATAGGAATATACATTTGTATGTCCTCTAGGTGAAAGACTCATTTATGCATTAAGTTGATGGGGGGGGGGGGGGGGGGGGGTAAGAGTTTGGCCTCAAATTTACTGCCCTTATTTCTCTCTCCGCCTACTCTCCTCGATGAGTCTTAACTTGTTGGGTATTCTATGAGCTTAAGGGAGCATGGGCTTGTAATATGTCGGTCTTTACCGATCGCATACAGATCGACATTTGATATTTGGTAATTGATATTTCAAATATAGTCTCATATCTCTCGTTGCTCTATTCGTTGTCTGTTTGTCATTTTTGTTTATACCCTGCCCTCTATTCCCCACCTGTTTCCTCTGTTTTTCCCTTCGGGACTATGGAGGATTTTATGTTTTGAATTATCTCCCCAGGTTTATGCACTATAGGGAAGATTTACTAAAACTGCTGCACTCAAGATCTGGTGCAGCTGTGCATAATAGCCAATCAGCTTCTAACTTCAGCTTGTTTAATAAAGCTTTGGCAATAAAAACAGCTTTAGTAAATAACCCCCTATATGTATTGATAAATGGTTTTATGATGGGGAGAGATATTCTACAGATCTGTGGATGTGTGGTTGCACATGTGTATGTATATATATATATATATATATATATATATATATATATATATATATATATATGTGTGTGTGTGTATGTGTGATACACACGTGCATATGCCTGTCAAGGGATGATGGATGATGGGATACACAGACTTGTATTAATCAAATAGGGTGATTACAATGCTTTTATTGTGTCCCTTCTTGAGTGTAACACTGCTGTTTACTAATATATATATATATATATATATATATATATATATATATATATATATATATATATATATATATATATATATATATATATTTGTCTACTGTACACGATGGTGCTATTCTACATGGATCTATATGCGATACATGCAAATATGTGTGTGTTTTGCTATAGGTTGTTGTAGGTTTTCTTTTGTCTTGGTTTTTATGTGTATCATATACAACAGGAAGTATGGGATCAATGATTAGTGTCACCTGCCACACAATTAGGTGGGGCTTTATAAGGAGATCTATGCTGCTCTGTCTGTGTAATGATTAAGCGCACTTGGAGTGTGTGAAATGCCAGCTTTCTGTCTCTTGTCAACACTTGGGATGTTCTGAATAAAAAAGAATTTTGATCCAGTACAGAGTGCGGCCATTTCTTCTATTATTGACTGCATCCCGAGGCGAGCCAAGGCCGGCACCTGTCTAGATCATCAGGCATCTAATCTCACCTGGAGCAGTGAGTTTTTCTTGTTGGACTTTGTCCATTGTATTCCACTGGCGTTCAAAATGCATAATGTCCTGATTTCCATGTTCGGAATCACAACATTTAACATTCTGTCATTAACTCAAACTCTGGCAACTCCAAGATTGTAAATCAATATCTACTCTTAAAAATACCTAGCAATGTGGATGAACACCTAGAACAGGGGTAGGCAACCTTAGAGAGATGTAGAGCTACTTGAACAACACTGATGAAGTCAAAGATCACCGGGCACAGTGTTCTGTTGTTAGGGCCGGTTAACACCAGAACACAGTGCCAGAAAGGCATGTTCCATGTGTGTTCCATGTGTGTTTCCTGCACCGTGTTCAAAGTGCACTGCCTTTGTGATCTACTGCAAGTGATGATACATTTTTAACCCCAAATGTAGATTGCAAACGCAGTGGACATAAAAAATAAGTATTACAAGAGAGTGCGGGGTGTGGGAGTGTGCACTACGCTCAGAATACAGGGTTCAAAAGTGCATTACGCTCAGAATGCAGGGTTCAGGAGTGCGTTACGCTCAGAATGCAGGGTTCAGGAGTGCGTTACACTCATTCAGGTGTGCACTATGCTCAGAATTCAGGGATCAGGAGTGTGTTGCGCTCAGAATGCAGGAATCAGGAGTGCGTTGTGCTCAGAATGCAGGGATCAGGAGTGCATTACGCTCAGAATGCAGGGATCAGGAGTGAAAACACATAAATGTGCAATTGACATATGGCACATGGCCTGAAATACTTGTTCATAGTCAACAAGAAATTTCTTGAGCATAGAGTTGTCCAACATGTTTCTCTATGCATCTAATCTTTAAATTCAAAGAGATATAATTAAAATAACATACATTTTTCTATTTACATTTTACGACAAAAGCAAAAACAATTTTCCTTAGAAGATATTACATCAATATTGTGCTCACCAATTTCATCAAACAATGACTCTCAAACATTTTGGTGATCATGTTGAACTTTTTGGTTTTGCAAGTTACTTTGTTGAATGTTAATCTATTATTTATTTATTTTTTTACATTCTTTATTTTTTACATATTATATATTACACTCCACATAGAGCATTTATCATATTCTTTATAACATCTACAGGCTACTTTCACACTGAGGCGTGCGGGCGCTGGCTGGACAGCAGCGCTAAATATAGCACTGCTTTACCGTCGTTTTAGCGGCGCTAGCGGGGGCGGTTTTAACCCCCCCGCTAGCGGCCGAAAAAGGGTTAAAGCTTTGCGGGCGGGTTTGCAGCGCTGCCCCATTGTTTTCAATGGGAAGGGGCACTTTAGGAGCGGTAAATACACTGCTCCTACAGCACTCCAAAGATGCGGCTTGCAGGACTTTTTAGACCGCCCTGCAGGCGCACCACTCCAGTGTGAAAGCCCTCCGGGCTTTCACATTGGAGTGCATTGAGCAGCTCTTTCGGGGCGCTTTGCAGGCGCTATTTTTAGCACTTTATCGCCTGCAAAGCGCCTCAGTGTGAAAGGAGCCTTACACCTTATCACTTCCCCATATCTTCAAATTATAATATCATTATACATTACATATTCGGTGCTACTCAATGTGCTCACCTCAGCAACAGCCTCATATCCTTTAAAATTCTAATTCTTTTATGGGAGGGAACCCCTACAGATTTTTTTTGGCTTTACTATACTGCTGGGATGCGGATGTGATTGGCTGTACCTAGAACTGGTCAAACCTTAATTAACAATTCCAAACCCATCATAAGCATCAGGCTTTCGTTTGAGAGCTGAAGTTGCCTTGGATAAGAATGAAGATGTGGCATCCTCCAGGTTTCTCCTTTTTTTAGCCTTGGGTGTTGGTGCAACAGGAGTTGATATCCTCATTATTAGCAAGTTTCTATAATTAGAAAAGAAGAACGTTATGAGCAAAGTGAAACCACATTTTCTACAAATTTATGCATATACATGTGTAATTTAATAACATTGTGTTATGTTACTACTGCACAACACAGAAACTGCTGAAGGTCATAAAATTACAGAAATTTTTCACAAAAAGACACCTCTAAAAAATGAATTTCATACAAGGTAAAAGTACCAAACTATGCTGCAGTTACCTGAGTAGGGGGAATCTCCTGAGAAATGTCAAGATCAATGTGAGATGTTGGCAAATCTGCTGAAGCTGGAGATGGGTTTGCAAGAGTACAAAGCGAAGCTCTGGCATCTACTTGCTCTGCCAAGAAGCAAAGGCTTTCGTAGTACCACAACATAAACATCTTCAGCTCCTGATTTTTGTGAGGCCCTTACTTTATTTAGCTTCTTTTTTGAACACTGTTCTCAAATTAAAAATTTTGTTCTGCACATACTGCACTGTAGGATTAGGGAAAACATCTTTGCAGAATTCTGCCCGCTTGCTGAGGGCCTCATGCTTCTTGTTGCGGTCTGAGTATTCTTTGGACTTGACTTTCCAAAGGCAAGGCATTTGCCTGTACATTTCAATGAAGCGTTGAAGCAATTCAGGGTTGGTGAACTTGCCTGTCATGCTTCCTGCAAAGTAAAATTGTATTGCTCAGGCATGAAGCACATAGCACATAATTAAGTTCTATTAACAGCTATGTTACATGGTGAAACAGATCTGATATAAAACTTTTTAACAAACATAAACCAAAATGAATGGGGCCTGATCCAAAATTCCTGGCCAAAAGACAACGACAATTCATGAGGCCTACTTGATGCAACAGCACCAGCGTGTCCACATATAATGAAATGTTCTCATATGCATCTCATACAAAAAGGTTGACTTACCTTCCTTCATTGAACAGATCCCTCATGTAGCGGATCAATCGGATTGTCGAAGTGTTCAATGCTCGACGTAACAGATCATTCGGGTCTGCTGCGTGTGTTCGTTGGATTGAGCATGCGTCCATTGCTCCGCCTCACTCTGATGACTCACGCAGCAGTGTATATGTGTGTAGGGCTTGCCAGCGACATACGAGGAAGACTTCAGGTGTACGAAATGGCAGATGAGGAGAACAAAGGGGGGCCCAGACCAAAGGCCAGGGGCACATATGGGAGAAATGTGAAGGCAACAGCAATGTCCCGAAGTGAAATGGTCAATCTTATATACCTGCTGGAGAAGCACGATTATAATGGCAAGCTCCAAAATTATGAGAGGCCCAACAGCAGAAAATACATCATCTTGGACAAAGTTCTGGAATGCTTAAGAAAGAAGCACGGAGTAAAAAGATCAAAGGACCAAGTCAGAAAGAGACAGTCAGATTTAAAACACCCTGAGCAGGAACTAATAGAACAAATCTATTGCACTCTTAAAAAAAGTAAGTATCTATTTATGTTATAGTGTCCCTGCATGTATGGCCTCTAAATTGTTGTGGAATGTAACATTTCTCTCTTTTATTTTCTCTTATTACACGACAAAAATGTAAAAAAGTATAGAGCCAAACAGAGAGAAAGGCTAAAAAGAAGCCATGCTAACCTGCCAAGTAACTCTTTGGAGCAAGAAGAAAATGATGATGACAACACAGAAGATAATGTGCGCACAAAAACAAAATCAAGTAGGTACCCTAGCATGTACAAACACATTTGTATTTCACATCCCAAAATGTTTCAACGCCCTTTTTTTTTTTTTAAAGGGAAGCGCAAGAAAAGAAGACAAAATTTGGTGATTCAAGCCTAGAAAATCAATAGATGAACACACTGATGAGGACAGTGGTGTCTAACGGTGGAAGATTCATCTATACCAGAGTCTGGTGTGAAAGTTTTTTTTACTTATCATATCTGTACCTATCAGACCATTGATGTATGTCTGCTATTATAGTATTGCAGTGTATTACATGGGGGTTGAGTATGGGTTCCAGCCAATCAGGAGATTCTAAGCATTAGATCAGTATTCTAGGAGGTATTACCAGATCGGTAGTTGAGTATTCAGGGACTACTCACATCGATGGAGCACTGCAGAGGCTTGAATTCTCACACTTGCATGAGTAGCTATAGCACATTGCTTTGTTCTAACCTGTCAATTTCATGTAGTGTCGTTGCACTTATAATGTCATTGATGAAAAGAAACACTGAAGAGCAGCTTCTAGGAACCTTCACAGGACATTTTTTTAATTTATGCATTAAATCTGACTGTAAATATTGGCATCTTTTGAAATGCAGATGCTAGAACAAAAGAACATGTGGAGCTTCACGAAATGACCAGTTATGATACCAGATCGGATATCTTGGAAGGGGACACTTTGGAGAATGTGGATGCAGATGTTATGAAGCCAACAGATGAGGGCATTGCAGAGACAGTATTATTCTCACGTAAGTGACAAGTTCATGTGTTTTTGTTTCCTGTTCCACTAGCACAAGCCATTAATTATTATTATTTACAGGACAGAACACAGTTTAAATCCAACAACCATTGGCCATCTATCTGCTGATTTGCTTAACTGCTGCGCTCAACTGCAGAAAATACAAGACACAACAAGTTCTGTACTGTGTTTATTGAAAAATTGAATTGATGTTCTAGCTAAATTGTAGGCCAAGGCTTTGGAAAGCAATCATGGTAGTTAAATGGTTTTCAAATTTGTAAAGGTTTACAATATTTTTGTCATAGTTTACTTTATAATAACCCTTTTTTATTTATAATTTTCTTTCTTATGCCGGGTACACACGATCGGAATTTCTAACAACAAATATTCAATGGGAGCTTGTTGTCGGAAATTCTCCATCGGACATTTTCTGTCGGAATTTCCGACAACAAAAATTTGAGAGCTGGTGCTCAAATTTTCCAACAACAAAATCCGTTGTCGGAAATTCCGAGCGTGTGTAGACAATTCCGACGCACCAAATTCCATGCATGCTCTGAATCAAGTACGAGACGGAAGCACTTGGTCTGGTAAAACTGCGTTGGTAATGGAGATAATACATTCGTCACGCTGCAAATTTAATAATCTTTTAATGCAGCGCATTCTTTTCTTCTTTATAATGCTAGAATCATGAAGTTGTTTTGCTGCTGATATTCACACAGAGTTCTGACAAACTGATTTCTTTATTATTTCTCGGGATCTGCTGATTAATATTTGTTATTTTTTTCGTCAGATCTCCATAATAATGTTTAGAATTTATTTTTATAGTGATCTTTTTTTATTCTTTTTTTTAGCAAGATCTCCATTTTTTTTGTTTTTTATGAAGTTCTCCTGTTTTTTTATATTTTTTTTTCTACTGATCTCCATAATATTTTTAGTCGTTTTGTGTGTCAAGTTACCACAACACCATTATTAACTTGTATTTTTTAACTTCAAGGAGGTTGTTTGGTGTTGGTGTTCCTTGTTAATTTGACATTGTATTTTTGAAATGTACCTACCTACTCACAAACAAACTGTCCTTTTTGAAGTAAAACACATAGGCAAGTATTTGTGAAAAAATAGCCATTTATTAGGGGTCATAACAACATAAAGAGGAAGGCAATGCTGGATAAACTGGTGAAATTGGCGAAGCCTTTGTACCCCAGGGCACACATCAACTATTTTACAGCCAAAATTGGTAGCATGAGGAGTCCATATAATAGTGAGCACAATCGATCAGGAACAGCAGCAGAT
Organism: Lithobates septentrionalis; assembly: GCA_037952835.1. Lineage (NCBI taxonomy): Eukaryota > Metazoa > Chordata > Amphibia > Anura > Ranidae > Lithobates > Lithobates septentrionalis. Next base: position 3,456,585 of record JBBDGP010000864.1, on the reverse strand, counting down.
GACATATATGTCCCCATGCTGTGGTCTTACAACAGCCTGCGTCTTTTGTCAGACCAGACTGAACCCAGGCCATCTCTTTCTTGTCTTCTTTCCATGCTTGCTTACAGGCTGTGGCTCTGGTGTTGGAGTTGTGGCAGGAGGTGGAGGAGGAGGAGGAGGACGATGGTCGAACTCAGAAATCTGGCTTTGGCTTGTGAGTTCACCCCTCAACCCCTTATTTAGGGCTTGTAAGATAACTTGCTCACAGAAGAAGCATTGGCCCTCCTCCATTTCCTGCATTTTGCAGGCTGCCATGCAGGCATAGTCCTCTTGAAGATTGTGGGGGTTCTGAGGGCCGCAGTAGCCTGCCAAAATAGCCCAAGTGCTGCCTCCTCCAGGTTCCTCCCCTTCCTGGGCCTTTTTTTTTAAGGCGGAGGGGAGGGACCTGGGATTCGGTCAGGCTGCTGGGCCCGGCCACCTCCTGGCTGCCACTTACCCCCGCCACCTCCTGGCTGCCACTTACCCCCGCCACCTCCTGGCTAAGGCTTTCCTGTGTATGAAAAAGGGACATAGTTTTAGTTTTTGGTTCATCAATCACACACAATTTTCAGCTCATGACTGTTGCAAACTGAATGTTAATAAATAGAAAAGACTATCATACTGACCCCAGCATTTTTCATTCTTGTCCCAATCATTTGTGGCCACTACTGTCTATTGATATGTAAAACACTTTGTTAAATCAGAAATTAGTGATCAATAATAACATCTAGTTAACATCATTAATTTTTGGACAAGAAATATGTTGAACAATGCTATACCTGGCTCAAGCTGGGCTCCTCCACATCTTCCTAAACCTGGAAACCTCAGCTGGGGTGGAAGGAAGTGTTGAAGGAAGACTGGAGAGTGCTGGCCTGGGTTCCCTCTGGTCTGCCAGAAAATGCAGTCTGTCATAGTACCACAGCCTGGGAAAATAAATGTCATCTGTTGCTGCTCCTGATCTCTGGGAATCCTGGACCTTCTAGTGCTCCGCAAAACACAGCACAAGACAAAAACCCTAATGTCAGGTTAAACTCTCCTAATCTTGTCCCAATATAGGCCCCAATCTATAAGCAGTATAGGCCTAAGTTAAAATTATACCTTCATTATCACAATCGGCGCTTCCGCTACGCCTTCCTCCACTCACAGATCGTACGACGCACGCGTGTTATGCTTTATATACACTTCGCATGCGTGAAACTCTTTCAGCGCAGTGGGAGAGCACATGGCGGAGAAAGAACAAGTGCATGAAGACAGCAGCAACGACGAAAGCCCGGAGCCACGAATGCCCCGATCCTGGAGGAGATTTAAGGCCTCAAATATGTCCTTTGTAGAGATGGTGAAGATGGTGGACATCTTGAAGAGGGCCTACTATGATGGGAAGTATGGACCGTACCCAAACCCAAATGTGAGAAAGGCCAAGATCATGACTAAAGTTGTGAGAAGTTTGCACAGGACTTTTGGGGTACGACGATCCAAGGAGCAATTGAGGAAACGCTGGTCAGACCTGAAATTGAGGGAGCACGATCAGCACAGAAAGATCAGGAAGCTGCTTCCAAAAAAGTAAGTAGTTGTCTTGTGTTCCTATTATTATTATTACTTTAGTGCTGCTCCATGTGCTTTTCTTTACTGTTGTACAGTTTAAAATGGCAACTTTCAGGTTCTTGGGCACAGTAAACATTCGTAGTAAACATTGTTCATTTGCCCACTAATACAATGTTTTTGGCAGATACAGGTTAACTACATTTGTTCAGGCCTATTTGTATTCAAAGAAGTTTAGTACATTGTTGTCTAGATGGGTTTGTAACTAGAATGAAATGCAAAATTGATTCAGTGTAAGGAGAGACACTCAGCAGCTGGTTACACATCTGGACGCAGGAGCACTAGTGTGGGACACCAGAACAAACTTTTTAGGGTGTCCCACACAGGTGCTCCAGTGGATACTAGGGGTGTCTCCATGTGTGTAACTTGACAAAAAAAGGTAAGTATTCCAGCGTGCAGAAAGGGAAAAAAAATCATGTCTTCAGCTTGGAACTCTGCCAAAACAGACAATTGTACGACACTTCCAAGCAATGTTTCATATTCTTATTTCTGCCCTCAAATATCTGTGTGCTAAGTATACCTTTTTTTTATTCACATAGGGGAGAAAAGACTCAGGTCATCAGAGGACACCAGGGACCCCCTACCTCCTAAAGAAGGGGAAATCCCCACATATGAAGTGGGCGAAAGTGTCTGAGACCACAGCTTCAGGTAATAGATGGATGCCTGCATATTTATAATACATGGTGTGTTTTTTTATTTTAGGTGATGTGGATGTTGTGGAAGAAGAAACATATTTTACAAGTGCAAGTGCACACGTCCTCATTGGGGAGATCATGGTGTGCAATCGTGATTTACAGAAGATCAAGGAAGACATCAATGATGTGGAAAAAAGACTCAAAAACATCACTGATGTTTTAGGCAGAATCTAAAGCATACCAAAATTTAGCAAATTGTTTGTATTTTTCTAACTCCTCTTTAAAAATTTGAAAGCCAAATTTTGAAGATGCACACAGTGTGTCTGTCAGGTCACCTGAGACCAGGTGACAGATGAACCCCATTGGGGTCAGGAGTGCGCTGCTAAGGTAGTGGACCCTAAGGCTGACTGCTGCGGATGGAACTCAGGGTGGTTCAGGAAGGCAGGCCCCCTGGAGCACCAACAGGGATCCCACAGGGAGCTAGAGCATAGATTCCCCAGGGCACGGAGTCTAAGAGCCAGCAGGTGTTCACCAGAGCCTCTAGTGGTGAGGATGGACTGGGCTGCAACTGGCTCCAGGTCGCGGCCCCCAGAGTCTCCCAGCTCACGCCCCAGCAAATTGTTTGTATTTTTCTAACTCCTCTTTAAAAATTTGAAAGCCAAATTTTGAAGATGTACACAGTGTGTCTGTCAGGTCACCTGAGACCAGGTGACAGATGAACCCCATTGGGGTCAGGAGTGCACTGCTAAGGTAGTGGACCCTAAGGCTGATTGCTGCAGATGGAACTCAGGGTGGTTCAGGAAGGCAGGCCCCCTGGAGCACCAACAGGGATCCCACAGGGAGCTAGAGCATAGATTCCCCAGGGCACTGAGTCTAAGAGCCAGCAGGTGTTCACCAGAGCCTCTAGTGGTGAGGATGGACTGGGCTGCAACTGGCTCCCGGTCGCGGCCCCCAGAGTCTCCCAGCTCACGCCCACGGTAGGCTACAGGAGGATGGAGAGGAAACAGCAGCCCAGGACAGCAAGGGATAGTAAGGAGGTAGCTAAATGTCGGGGCGACTAGTAGACAAGGATAACAGAGAACACGCCAAGATCAGGGTTACAGGCAAACAGGGATAGTTGAAATCACGCCAAAGGTCAGAGTCACCAGCAGACAGGAATAGTCGGGAACACGCCAACATCGGTAACAGAGACAAACGTAGAGCACATGGCAAGCAGGAAACAGGAAGCCAAGTACACAATATTGCACGACAAGGCAGGCTTGGAGAATATGGTGTTAAATAGTGGTTCATGTTGAGGCTAGGGTGGAGCCACATTGAGGAAAGATTACTTAAGCATGCAGGTGTGAAAGTACAAGCCTCAAGGCTAATACACAGACCAGGTAAGAGACAGACAGGTCATGAAAGTATTACTGCAAGGTCATGATTGTGTCAACATGTGCTATCTGCCATTACAGGATATCAATGTACGCGTTTTGTGGGTGCAACCCCTTCCTCGCAACTAAAGTAGATGAGAGGAAGGGGTTGCGCCCCTGAAACACGTCCATTAATCCCCATGATGGGAGCTAGCACATGTTGACCCTAGGCATGGGATCAGGAGGAAAATCCCCATTTTGACTCTCAATTTGTGTGCATCTTTAAAATTTGGCTTTCACAGGAGTGACATCACCCCATCTGATGAAGGCAAGATCAACTCAGTTTGGACATACTAATGTCTGATATTGCCTTCAGTTTATCAAAGTTGAACTCTGTACGTTCCTGAGTTGTGTATTGTTTTATGTTTTTAAAAACATGCCTGTTTACCACAAAAAAGAATATTTCTACTCTCCAAAAAAAATAATAATCCAAAAATACCCTTTTCTAAACGCACATGTTAATGTGCACAGAGTAAAAAGTTTTCTACTCAACAATGCGTGGCTTCTTCTTTTAACCACTTGCCGACCGCCGCACACAGATGTACGTTGACAGGGCGGCACGGGCAGGCAAAAGGGCTTACCTGTACGTCCCTGCCTGCCCGCGGGTGGGGGGTCCGATCGGACCCCCCCCCGGTGCCTGCGGCGGTCGACAAATGTTCCCCGGCGATCGGTGGTGAGGGGGAGGCCATCCATTCGTGGCCCCCCCCTCGCGATCGCTCCCAGCCAATGGGATCATTTCCCTGCCTCTGTATTGTACACAGAGGCAGAGGAAATGATGTCATCTCTCCTCGGCTCGGTATTTTCCGTTCCGGGCCGAGGAGAGAAGACTGTAATGTGAGTGCACAACACACACACACACACAGTAGAACATGCCAGGCACACATTACACCCTGATCCCCCCCCCGATCGCCCCCCGATCCCCCCCAATCACCCCCCCCCTGTCACAAACTGACACCAAGCAGGTTTTTTTTTTTTTTTTTTCTGATTACTGTATTGGTGTCAGTTTGTGACAGTTAGTGTGTTAGGGCAGTGAGTGTTAGGCCCCCTTTAGGTCTAGGATACCCCCCTAACCCCCCCTAATAAAGTTTTAACCCCTTGATCACCCCCCGTCACCAGTGTTGCTAAGCGATCATTTTTCTGATCGCTGTATTAGTGTCGCTGGTGACGCTAGTTAGGGACATAAATATTTAGGTTCGCCGTCAGCGTTTTATAGCGTCAGGGACCCCCATATACTACCTAATAAATGTTTTAACCTCCTGATTGCCCCCTAGTTAACCCTTTCACCACTGATCACCGTATAACCGTTACGGGTGACGCTGGTTAGTTCGTTTATTTTTTATAGTGTCAGGGCACCCGCCGTTTATTACCGAATAAAGGTTTAGCCCCCTGATCGCCCGGCGGTGATATGCGTCGCCCCAGGCAGCGTCAGATTAGCGCCAGTACCGCTAACACCCACGCACGCAGCATACGCCTCCCTTAGTGGTATAGTATCTGAACGCATCAATATCTGATCCGATCAGATCTATACTAGCGTCCCCAGCAGTTTAGGGTTCCCGAAAACGCAGTGTTAGCGGGATCAGCCCAGATACCCGCTAGCACCTGCGTTTTGCCCCTCCGCCCGGCCCAGCCCAGCCCACCCAAGTGCAGTATCGATCGATCACTGTCACTTACAAAACACTAAACGCATAACTGCAGCGTTCGCATAGTCAGGCCTGATCCCTGCAATCGCTAACAGTTTTTTTGGTAGCGTTTTGGTGAACTGGCAAGCACCAGCCCCAGGCAGCGTCAGGTTAGCGCCAGTAGCGCTAACACCCACGCACGCACTGTACACCTCCCTTAGTGGTATAGTATCTGAACGGATCAATATCTGATTCGATCAGATCTATACTAGCGTCCCCAGCAGTTTAGGGTTCCCAAACACGCAGTGTTAGCGGGATCAGCCCAGATACCTGCTAGCACCTGCGTTTTTCCCGTCCGCCCGGCCCAGCCCACCCAAGTGCAGTATCAATCGATCACTGTCACTTACAAAACACTAAACGCATAACTGCAACGTTCGCAGAGTCAGGCCTGATCCCTGCGATCGCTAACAGTTTTTTGGTAGCGTTTTGGTGAACTGGCAAGCACCAGCCCCAGGCAGCGTCAGATTAGCGCCAGTACCGCTAACACCCACGCACGCAGCATACGCCTCCCTTAGTGGTATAGTATCTGATCGGATCAATATCTGATGTTTAGGGTTCCCACAAACGCAGTGTTAGCGGGATCAGCCCAGATACCTGCTAGCACCTGCGTTTTGCCCCTCCGCCCGGCCCAGCCCAGCCCACCCAAGTGCAGTATCGATCGATCACTGTCACTTACAGAACACTAAACGCATAACTGCAGCGTTCGCAGAGTCAGGCCTGATCCCTGCGATCGCTAACAGTTTTTTTGGTAGTGTTTTGGTGAACTGGCAAGCGCCAGCGGCCTAGTACACCCCGGTCGTAGTCAAACCAGCACTGCAGTAACACTTGGTGACGTGGCGAGTCCCATAAGTGCAGTTCAAGCTGGTGAGGTGGCAAGCACAAGTAGTGTCCCGCTGCCACCAAAAAGACAAACACAGGCCCGTCGTGCCCATAGTGCCCTTCCTGCTGCATTCGCCAATCTTAATTGGGAACCCACCGCTTCTGCAGCGCCCGTACTTCCCCCATTCACATCCCCAACCAAATGCAGTCGGCTGCATGAGAGGCATTTTCTTTATGTCCTCCCGAGTACCCCTACCCAGCGAACACCCCCAAAAAAGATGTTGTGTCTGCAGCAAGCGCGGATATAGACGTGACACCCGCTATTATTGTCCCTCCTGTCCTGACAATCCTGGTCTTTGCATTGGTGAATGTTTTGAACGCTACCATGCACTAGTTGACTATTAGCGTAGGGTACAGCACTGCACAGACTAGGCACACTTTCACAGGGTCTCCCAAGATGCCATCGCATTTTGAGAGACCCGAACCTGGAACCGGTTACAGTTATAAAAGTTAGTTACAAAAAAAAAAAAAAAAACACATACAAAAATATAAAATAAAATAAAAAATAGTTGTCGTTTTATTGTTCTTTCTCTCTCTATTCTCTCTCTCTATTGTTCTGCTCTTTTTTACTGTATTCTATTCTGCAATGTTTTATTGTTATTATGTTTTATCATGTTTGTTTTTCAGGTATGCAATTTTTTATACTTTACCGTTTACTGTGCTTTATTGTTAACCATTTTTTTGTCTTCAGGTACGCCATTCACGACTTTGAGTGGTTATACCAGAATGATGCCTGCAGGTTTAGGTATCATCTTGGTATCATTCTTTTCAGCCAGCGGTCGGCTTTCATGTAAAAGCAATCCTAGCGGCTAATTAGCCTCTAGACTGCTTTTACAAGCAGTGGGAGGGAATGCCCCCCCCCCAACGTCTTCCGTGTTTTTCTCTGGCTCTCCTGTCTCAACAGGGAACCTGAGAATGCAGCCGGTGATTCAGCCAGCTGACCATAGAGCTGATCAGAGACCAGAGTGGCTCCAAACATCTCTATGGCCTAAGAAACCGGAAGCTACGAGCATTTTATGACTTAGATTTCGCCGGATGTAAACAGCGCCATTGGGAAATTGGGAAAGCATTTTATCACACGATCTTGGTGTGGTCAGATGCTTTGAGGGCAGAGGAGAAATCTAGGGTCTAATAGACCCCAATTTTTGCAAAAAAGAGTACCTGTCACTACCTATTGCTATGATAGGGGATATTTACATTCCCTGAGATAACAATAAAAATGATTTAAAAAAAAAAATGAAAGGAACAGTTTAAAAATAAGATAAAAAAATAATAATAATAAAGAAAAAAAAAAAAAAAAAAAAAAAAAAAAGCACCCCTGTCCCCCCTGCTCTCGCGCGAACGCAAGCGTCGGTCTGGCGTCAAATGTAAACAGCAATTGCACCATGCATGTGAGGTATCGCCGCGAAGGTCAGATCAAGGGCAGTAAGTTTAGCAGTAGACCTCCTCTGTAAATCTAAAGTGGTAACCTGTAAAGGCTTTTAAAGGCTTTTAAAAATGTATTTAGTTTGTCGCCACTGCACGTTTGTGCGCAATTTTAAAGCATGTCATGTTTGGTATCCATGTACTCGGCCTAAGATCATCTTTTTTATTTCATCAAACATTTGGGCAATATAGTGTGTTTTTAGTGCATTAAAATGTAAAAAAGTGTGTTTTTTCCCCAAAAAATGCGTTTGAAAAATCGCTGCGCAAATACTGTGTGAAAAAAAAAAATGAAACACCCACCATTTTAATCTGTAGGGCATTTGCTTTAAAAAAAAATATATAATGTTTGGGGGTTCAAAGTAATTTTCTTGCAAAAAAAATTTATTTTTTTATGTAAACAATAAGTGTCAGAAAGGGCTTTGTCTTCAAGTGGTTAGAAGAGTGGGTGATGTGTGACATAAGCTTCTAGATGTTGTGCATAAAATGCCAGGACAGTTCAAAACCCCCCCCCAAATGACCCCATTTTGGAAAGTAGACACCCCAAGCTATTTGCTGAGAGTCATGTTGAGTCCATGGAATAATTTATATTGTGACACAAGTTGCGGGAAAGAGACAATTTTTTATTTTTTTTATTTTTTTTGCGCAAAGTTGTCACTAAATGATATATTGCTCAAACATGCCATGGGAATATGTGAAATTACACCCCAAAATACATTCTGTTGCTTCTCCTGAGTACGGGGATACCACATGTGTGAGACTTTTTGGGAGCCTAGCCGCGTACGGGACCCCGAAAACCAAGCACCGCCTTCAGGCTTTCTAAGGCCGTAAATTTTTGATTTCACTCTTCACTGCCTATCACAGTTTCGGAGGCCATGGAATGCCCAGGTGGCAAAAAACCCCCCAAATGACCCCATTTTGGAAAGTAGACACCCCAAGCTATTTGATGAGAGGTATAGTGAGTATTTTGCAGACCTCACTTTTTGTCACAAAGTTTTGAAAATTGAAAAAAGAAAAAAAAAAATTTTTTTTCTCGTCTTTCTTTATTTTCAAAAACAAATGAGAGCTGCAAAATACTCACCATGCCTCTCAGCAAATAGATTGGGGTGTCTACTTTCCAAAATGGGGTCATTTGGGGGGGGGGGGGTTTGTGCCACCTGGGCATTCCATGGCCTCCGAAACTGTGATAGGCAGTGAGGAGTAAAATCAAAAATGTACGCCCTTAGAAATCCTGAAGGCAGTGATTGGTTTTCGGGGTCCCGTACGCGGCTAGGCTCCCAAAAAGTCCCACACATGTGGTATCCCCATACTCAGGAGAAGCAGCTAAATGTATTTTGGGGTGCAATTCCACATATGCCCATGGCCTGTGTGAGCAATATATCATTTAGTGACAACTTTGTGAAAAAAAAAAAAAAAAAAATTTGTCACATTCCCGCAACTTGTGTCAAAATATAAAACATTCCATGGACTCAACATGCCTCAAAGCAAATAGCTTGGGGTGTCTACTTTCCAAAATGGGGTCATTTGGGGGGGTTTTATGTCATCTGGGCATTTTATGGCCTTCAAAACTGTGATAGGTAGTGAGGAGTAAAATCAAAAATGTACGCCCTTAGAAATCCTGAAGGCAGTGATTGGTTTTCGGGGCCCCGTACGCGGCTAGGCTCCCAAAAAGTCCCACACATGTGGTATCCCCATACTCAGGAGAAGCAGCTAAATGTATTTTGGGGTGCAATTCCACATATGCCCATGGCCTGTGTGAGCAATATATCATTTAGTGACAACTTTTTGTAATTTTTTTTTTTTTTGTCATTATTCAATCACTTGGGACAAAAAAAATTAATATTCAATGGGCTCAACATGCCTCTCAGCAAATTCCTTGGGGTGTCTACTTTCCAAAATGGGGTCATTTGTGGGGGTTTTGTACTGCCCTGCCATTTTAGCACCTCAAGAAACGACATAGGCAGTCATAAATTAAAGGCTGTGTAAATTCCAGAAAATGTACCCTAGTTTGTAGACGCTATAACTTTTGCGCAAACCAATAAATATACACTTATTGACATTTTTTTTACCAAAGACATGTGGCCGAATACATTTTGGCCTAAATGTATGACTAAAATTGAGTTTATTGGATTTTTTTTAGAACAAAAAGTAGAAAATATCATTTTTTTTCAAAATTTTCGTTTTTTTTCCGTGTATAGCGCAAAAAATAAAAATGGCAGAGGTGATCAAATACCATCAAAAGAAAGCTCTATTTGTGGGAAGAAAAGGACGCAAATTTCGTTTGGGTACACCATTGCATGACCGCGCAATTAGCAGTTAAAGCGACGCAGTGCCGAATTGTAAAAAGTGCTCTGGTCAGGAAGGGGGTAAAACCTTCCGGGGCTGAAGTGGTTAATGTTTTAATGCTCAGTGGGAGTTTTTTGCTTAAGTTGGTGTTTACAGTGACAATGGGGGTTATTTACTAAAGGCAAATCCACTTTGCACTACAAGTGCACTTTCAGTGCAGTTTCAGTGCACATTCAAGTGCACTTTTGCAGTGCACTTGTAGTGCAAAGTGGATTTTACTTTAGTAAATAACACCCACAGTGCTTTATAATTTGCAACAATCAGGCCATTTTCGTCACTCCAAAAAATAAAATCATGGTGCTGAAAATGATGAATATTTTTATCCTTAATGCATTACATACATTAACATCAAAAACAAGGTGTGTGTGTAGCAGACCCACAACATAATAGTTAGCTGAAGAAGGGATTGTCACCTCATGTATCAAAAAAATTACGTTTGTACTATTGAAGAAAATGGCCAAAAAGAAAAGCCCATTGGATAACCTAGGAGACAGCTAAAAGAAACACAAGCAGTAAATCAAAGGAAATATTTTTTGGTTTACAATACAAATTTATTTAAAAAATGTTTCTTATACATTTTCTGGCATATCAATGGCCCCCCTACCTGCAAAGTACTCCATATATTTTAGACGGACCTCGCATGCGCTTTGGGGGGGCAAGCCAGGACGGCCAGCTTCTAGCGCTGTCAGGGTTTGGTCTTGAAAGCCCAACTGAGGCCACATAGTTCATCGAATTTCTCCTTAAAAAGTTGTGGAGAATGCAGCATGCAGGGATTATATGGTTAAGTTTATATTCCGCCATGTTGATTGGCGTAAAGAATAGGCGGAACCGGCTGGCCATTATCCCATTATCCCAAAAGCATTCTCCACCACTCTTCTGGCTCTGGCTGGGTTAAAAACCCTCTGATCCGGGGTGAGGGCCCTCATGGGGAACGGCTGCATCATGTGATCACCCAGCCCAAATACTTCACCAGCGACAAAGATGAACGGCAGACCAGCCACGTTGTCTTCTGGAGGTGGCAATCCCAAGCCACCACTCTGGAGCCGTCCGTAGAACTCGATCTGGGCGATGACTCCACCATCCGACATCCGGCCATTCTTCCCCACATCCACATACAAAAACTTGTATGTCGCCGACACCACCGCCAACATCACTATACTAATAAACCCCTTATAGTTGTAATAGCATGACCCTGAGTTGGGGGGTGGGACTATGTGGACGCGTTTCCCATTCCTGTGGCGTTGAAGGAAACTGTGGAGTGAAACAAGAAAAATAAAAATTAATACTTTTGCACATAACATTGCAAGCATATTAGACACAAACATTCTTGGCCAACATCAGTATAACAAAAAAAAACTAAGGTCCACTTATCAGATTCTTCTCCCCCTCTGATGGCCCATTGTACAAATTTTTGGGGGGGGGGGATGTTTTGGACAGGTAACCCGGTCCCCTTCATTGAGTGAATGCTGAATGCATAAATATTGTGCGTTTCTTTGGCCAGCCCCTCCTTACTTACACTATTGGCAGCCCACTGGACAGGTAAGAAGTGTCATAATACAAAAATATAAATATACACTGTACAAATCGAAACACATTTTTACATTATGCAATTACCTATCAAGATAATAGGAGAACAAAACTTTAAACAGTACCATTTGAAAGTATTGTGGCAGGCCCTTTCACTACATGCTTTGGTGAATTCATAAATAAATATGAACACAAAAGAGGTGGGTATAGTGTTATGGGTTTGGCAAAGTCAGCAGATAGAGGATTGGTATCGGTTGACTGGGGGGAGGGAGGGTTCCAACTAATTTTGGGACCCCAAAAAAAAGCCTCGGGCACTCTGCCTGAATTTAAGGACACAAATAACATTTGTACACATTTTAGGGGGTGTTTAGGGTAATGCACTACTATGGAGCTGACAAAATATATTGTTAAGTGACTAGGCTAGGTGTGTATGGGCCCAGGATAGCATGCTGGGGAGGTTAATGAAGGCAACTATGCATGAAGGACAAAAAGAACTTGAAAAGCTTCCAGCATGCATGAGGATAAAGAGGACATTTACAGCATATTACAATCATGGTAATTAGGGAATGATGAAAGAAATACAATACATTAGGAAACATTAAATACATAGAATGTGATGTTAAAGGAGAAATCTTACCTTGATATAGTCCTTCTGCAGGACCTGTAGGGTGGCAGAACAGGTCTCAGGTCTCCCGCAACAAAGGCATGTGAGAGAATTGGTCACGCTGGAGCAACCAATTCTTCGTCCATGAACTCCTCCTCGCCCTGTTCATGGACTGGACTTGGGTCAAAGTATGAACCCCAACACCAAGCCTTTGCACAGCACGAACTCTACGATGAGTACGTACCCGCAACATGACTAGAAAACGGTCGGCTGGTGAGAACGAACTAACAGAATGCAGAAGAACGCACTGAAAATCAAATACCTAATATAAAAATACGCACTGAAAACCAGATACGAACTGACTACATGCACTGAAAAACAGAACCCACAAGCACAAACTGAAGAGTAGTAACGATCTGAAAAGCACGAGGCTGAAAAGCGCGAATCGTCTCTCACCAAACTTCTACTAATATGAGATTAGCAGAAGGAGCCCAAAGGGTGGCGCACTGGTTATTGAACTTCCTCTTTATAGTGCCGTCGTACGTGTTGTACGTCAGCGAGTTCTTGGCAATCGGAATTTCTGACAACATTTGTGCGACCGTGTGTATGCAAGACAAGTTTGAGCCAACATCCGTCAGAAATAAAACCCAGGATATCGTTGTCGGAATGTCCGATCGCGTGTACGCGGCATTATGGTTTGGTATAAAAAAATAACATATTTGCACACATTAAAATGTATTACCTTATGTCATTCGACGTAAGATAAACTTTTTGCATTAATAGCCTATGACTGGCAACACTGAAAATGACTTGTTACGTTACATTCTCTGGACTGACCACATGGTAAGCCTATAATAAGGTTTACCTGTAGGTAAAATGAATATCTCCTAAACCTGCACAGTTTAGGAGATATTCACCCTGCATGCGCTCTGAAGGTCCTGTGTATTGTGACGAAACTTTAGAGCTTATTGCCGGGACTGAGGGCTCCGGCACGCCTGCGCAGGAGTGATGTTGTCGCGGCTCCGGCCACCCACAATGTTGGAGCTCACAAACCTAGAAGAAATGCCGGGGGAATATGTCAGCCCCCTCAGCGGTGACCGGGCACCACTGTGGGGGCTTCATTCTAAGGTAAATATTTCATAATGTGCTAGTATGCGATTCATACTGACACATTGGGGTTGATTTACTAAAAGCAAAAAGACTGTGCACTTTGCAAAGTGCAGTTGCACTCTGCAAGAGCAGTTGCCCCAGAGCTTAGTAAATAAGCAGAATTTCTGCTGACTTTTATCAACCAATCATGTGCAAGCAAAAATGCATTTTTTTTATTTTCCTTGCATGTGATTGGATAGTTTTTGCAAAGTGAAGCTTTACCTCATTTACTAAGCTCTGGAGCAACTGCCCTTGCAGAGTGCAATTGCACTTTGCAAGGTGCACAGTCTATTGGCCTTTAGTAAATCAACCCAATTATGTAATTGTCTTGCAGGGGTTTTTTTTGTTTTTTTTCTGCGGTTTAATACCACTTTAACCTTCCTATCCTAATATTAGAGAGAGGTTTTAGGACTTTGAATGAGGTGTGTATGATGGGACTCAGCAAGTGAAACAAAGTAATATGGATGTGTTTATTGTCTAAAACACACAGCAATAACAAGAAGCAGTGAATACACGGAGTATAGTAAACACATAAACAGCATATTGCAAATCATAAACATATAAATGTCAACTTGTACATATCATTTTTAAAAAAGTATTCTTCCATGAAAAGAAACCTAAAACACAAGGTATGGTCCTATGAGTAAACATAATGTATCAATGTAAGTCCGATGCGTTTCATGGCAATAATGCCACTCTTCAGGGGTGGATGTGTGGTAAAATTTGATCTGCAAGGAGACATAAGCAGACCACATAAGAATTCTAATCGTGCAACCCAACTAAGGGAAGCAATGCCATTGAGTAGAGAAGGTACAATATCCATCTACTGGACTACTTACATGTTAGCTGCATGTGAAGGTAGGTACACTGGAGCACGTGGGCTAGCACAGATACGTGTCAACATGTGTCATCTAAAGTCCCAAAACCTCCTCTTTTGTTCGAATATCAGGGATGGAGGTTGTGTTGATGGCCTACAACTAGGTTTAGTGACTCTTTCTAGATTGATCCCCATCAAACCCCTAATGGATCACACTTGGTAGTTACCCATTTTTCCAACACCCAGGCACCATTTGTGCATATCACCTTTCGAACATTTAGTGTCACCTGCATAGCAGCATGCTTTGTGTTGGGGACTGGGGTACTGTGCAGTTGCTTCCTGCCTGCGATTTCTGGGAGCTGCGATGCTCACAGGCGCCCCTCCCATTCCCTCTTCAACCCCCTAGTGTTGGTGTGGGGGTGTGGGTGGGTCTGTTCCTGTGCGCATCAGCGCCATGCAGCTGCCCCGTACATCCTATATCCTCGTGACACTGTCATGCCGGGGCGTGACATTCCGCCTTGGCAGACCAATAGGGAATCACATCTGGGTTCTTATGAGCGGCGGCTGCCGATTTGACTCAGATACTTCCCATTTACGTAATGCAAGCATGAAGCTGGTTGAGTCTCGTCGGCAATGCTGGGAACAAAACACACCTCTCACCTGCTGTGGGCTATTATGCCACCAGCACATCTTTGAGTATTGAGCACTATCTATTTGATCATGGTTATCTCAGGTCTGCAGGTAATCACTTGCTCACATGTTTCTTTTCTTTTCCTACTACCCTTAGCACTCACCTATCCACACTTTCCGGCGATTATGTGTACACACATATATGCCGGTTTCTATATTTCCTTTCACATTCACTTGGCTCAGGGATTTCACCCACTTCTAGTCCACTTGGGTTTAATCACTATTCATTATTTATTTTAGATTGGAGCCCCTGTTGCACCCTTGGTTGGACATGCATGTCTTTGGGTATCAAATCCATGTTCTCTGTCTCGCCACTGACCCCATCTCAGCTCCCGGTGCAGAAAATTGTGCTAGCCCACATGCTCCAGTGTACCTACCTTCACATGCTGCTAGCATGTAAGTAGTCCAGGAGATTGATATTTTTACCTTCTCTACTCAACGTCATTGCTTCCCTTAGTTGGCATGCATGATTAGAATTCTTATGTGATATGCTTATGTCTCCTTGCAGGTCTAATTTTACCATGCATCCACCCCTTAAGAGTGGCATTATTGCCATGAAAAGCATCGGACTTACATTTACTCATAGGACCATACGTTGTGTTTTAGGTTTCTTTTCATGGAGGAATACTTTTTTTAACAATGATATGTACAAGTTAACATTTATATGTTTATTATTTGCAATATGCTGTTCATGTTTTTACTATACTCCATGTATCCACTGCTGCATATTATTGCTGTGTGTTTTAGACAATAAACACATCCATATTACTTTGTTTCACTTGCTTAGTCCCATCATACACACCTCATGCAAAGGGTGGGTTGAGGAGTGGAGAGATAGATCTGGGTGTCATCGGCGTAGAGGTGGTATTAGAAGCCATGGGAGGTTATCAACTGGCCCAGGGAAGAGGTATAGTGCGAGAATAGGAGGGGCCCAAGGACGGAGCCTTGGGGTACCCCAACAGAGAGAGGAAGAGGAGAGGAGGAGATGGAGTTGTAAGTGACTCTGAAAGTGCACTGAGATAGGTATGAGGAGAACCAGGATAAAGCAGAATCACAGAGGCCAAGGGAGTGTAGTTTGCTGAGGAGGAGCAGGTGGTCAACTGTGTCAAAGGCAGCAGAGAGATCTAATGCCCCGTACACACGGTTGGATTTTCCGATGGACAATGTCCGATCGGAGCGTGTTGTCGGAAATTCCGACCGTGTGTGGGCGTCATCGGACATTTTCCTTCGGATTTTCCGACACACAAAGTTGGACAGCAGGAGATAAAATTTTCCGACAACAAAATCCGATCGCGTCAATTCCGACCGTGTGTGGCCTGTTCCGACGCACAAAGTGCCACGCATGCTCAGAACAAATTCCGACACGGGACAGCTCGTTCTGGTAAACTTAGCGTTCGCAATGGATACAGCACTTTCGTCACGCTGCAATGTTCAAAATGGTTTAATACAGCGCACTCTCTTCTTCTTTATAATGTGACAAGAATTAAGTAGTTTTGATGCTCATATTCACACACACTTCTCACAAACTTCTTTCGTTACTATTTATCGGGATTCCCTCAATATATTTTGATTTCTCACATCTGACAACATATTTTTTTTTTTTTTGACTTTAATGTAGATTCTTTTTTTGTGTTTCTCTTTTTAATTTTTTTTTTTTGGTGATTTTGATTTGTACTCCCGAAAATGTTTGTGTGTTTTTTGTGACAACACCATTGATATGTTGTTGTATTTAATCTGTAGGAGATTGTTTGGTGTTGTTGTCCCTTGTTATTTTCACATTTTATGTTTTTAGAAATGTACCTGAATGGTCACCAACAAACTGTCCTTTTTGGATGAAAACACACACAGGAGAGTAGAATTACCGAAATAATTTTTATTAAGGGGTCACAACTATAAAAAAACAAAGAGGGAGGCAACGCTGGAGAAACTGCAGAAGTGGGCGAAGCCTTGGACCCCCAGGGCAGACATCAATTATTTAAAAGCAAAATTGGTGGCCTGAGGAGTCCATATCTTAGGGAGGGCAGTCTGGTCCAGAAGTTCCAGAGATCCGGAAAGCAGCAGATGACATCTGTGTCCCCAGGCTGTGGTCATACGAGAGACTGCATCTTCTGTCAGACCAGACTGAACCAAGGGCAATCACTCTCTGGTCTTCCTTCCACGCTTCCTTCCAGGCTTTGGCTGTGGTGGTGGAGTTGTGGCAGCAGGAGGAGGAGGAGGAGGATGGTCCATCTCCATGACATCCGTCTTGGGTGTCAGTTCCCCACTCTCCCCCTTCCGAAGGACTTTATAAAGCAGGTCCTCACAGAGCCTGCGTTGGCCCTCCTGCATGCCCTGCAATTTTGTGGCAGCCATGCAGGCAAAGGCCTCTGCAGGACTGGGGAAGGCTCGGAGGGACGCAGAAGCCTCCTGGATCAGCCTGTATGCTGAATCCTGCACAGGACTGGGAGCCATCTTCCTGGCCCTTTTGTATGGCAGGCGGAGGGGAGGAACCTGAGACTCAGTCAGGAGAGTGCTGCAAAAAAGTAAGTAGTTGTGCTGTGTTCCTATTTTTTTGGTGTTTATTACGTTCGTGCTGCTCCATGTGCTTTTAGGAACTGTTGTACAGTTTAAAATGGCAACTTTCATGTTCATGGGCACATTATTTAGTACGAATCACACATTTTTCTTTCGGACTATAAATAAAATACCATTGTTTAGGCCATATGCATTTGGCCACCATTTTGACGCCCTATACTTGTCTTCAAAGAATTGGGTTGTGTAGATGGCTTTGTTACTAGAATGAAATGCCAACTAGATTGTGTGTAAGGAGAGGACACTGAGCAGCTGTTTTCACATCTGGACACTGGAGCACTAGTGTGGGACCCCAGAACACCATTTTTATTAGGGGGGCCACACAGGTGCTCCAGTGTATACTATAGGGGGGGCTACATCTGTGAAGCTTGTACCAAACAGGTAAAGTATTGCAGGTTGACAAAGGACACTAAAAAAGCTACATCTTGGAACTTGGCTAAAACCGACAATTGTACCCCACTTCCAAGCAATGTTTCATCTTTATAGTTCTGCCATCAAATATCTGTGTGCTAATTATACCATTTTGTTTTACATAGGGGATAAAAGACTCGGAGGACACCCCTCATCCGAGGAGACCAGAGCCCCCCCCCCTCTGGAAGAAGGGGAAATACCCCCAACACAAGAAGAGCAGGAGGATGAAGACGTGGTGGAAATAGTCACCACAACAGGTGAGTGTCTGCAACCACAGGCTCAGATAAGAGATGGATGGCGGCATTTTTTGGCAAACCTAATTTATTTTGGGGTTCCTCTCTTTTTAGGTGATCGTGAGGTTGTGAGTGAAGATCCTTTCACATCCGAAAGTGCCCAGATCCTGATCGGGGAGATCATGGGGTGTAATTTACAATTGCAAAACATCAAGCAAAACATCAATGATGATATTCCAAAATATAAAAACATCATTGATGTTTTGGGGCGAGTTTAAAGCCCCTCCAAATCACTTTCTTCTTTTGTGTGCTACAATGTGCTAAATCTTTTTTTTATTTTTCCTTAAGCCAAATTTGGAGGATGCACGCAGTGTGTCAACATGTGCTATCTGCCATCACGGGAGATCAATGGACGCGTTTTGGGGGTGCAACCCCTTCCTCAATAATAAAGTAGCGGTGAGGAAGGGCTTTCTCCCCCAAAACACGTCCCTTGATCCCCCGTGATGGCAGATAGCACATGTTGACATTGTGAAATTTGTGTACATCTTCCAAATTTGGCTTTTCCTGGTGTGATTTCCCCCCATCTGAACGCAATATCAAACCCAGTTCCTAAATACTGATGTCTGATACAGCATTCAGGTTCTACCAAATGTGAACTTTGTAAGATCAAGATATGTGTCTTTCTTGTTGGTTTTACACATGCCTGTTTTCTATAAAATGGACATTTTGATTTTGGATAATGACACCACAAAAATTGTTAGACAACAAACATGTCGGTTTGTCTGAAAAACCTTTGGTAAATGCACATGTGATTGTGCAGGTATTAAAAAGATTGTTCATCAAGAATGTGTGGATTATTGTCTCAACGCTACAACATTTTTGGGGTGATGTAATTGTTGTTTGATGAGAAAATGGGGGTAATTTCCTAAGGGCAAATACTCTTTGCACTACAAGTGCAGTTTCAGTGTAGTAGTGCAAAGTGTCTTTGCATGTAGTAAATAACAGCCAACAGTGCTTTGTAAGGTTACACAATCACAACATTTTCTGGACTCCACACATTTCTGTCAGGGTCAGCTCAAACAAACACAAGCAGTAAATGTCCACAAAGAAGAGCCTGGGGGGAGATGCCTGTCGAGAACTTTAAGTCCTGCAGGCTTCTCCCTGTGGCCAAATACCGCAGGGTAGCGACCAACCTCTGTGTGATGGCTTGCCTCATGCAGGTATCCTGCCTGCTAATATAAGGGGTCAGCGAAGCCAACAAATTGTGAAACACGGGGTCCGTCATCCTGAGAAAGTTCCTGAAATCATCAGGATTATTCTCACGGATCTCACGGAGCAAAGGCATATGACAGAACTGGTCACGCTGAAGCAACCAATTCTTGGTCCATGAACTCCTCCCCACCCTGTTCATGGACTGGACTTGTGTCAAGGTCAGGACCCCAACACCAAGCCCCCGCACCGCACAAACTGTACGAGGAGTACGCATACGAAACATGGCTAGAAAACGGTCGGCTGCTCAGAACGAAGTAACAGAACGCACTGAAGAACAGCAAGGCCTGTGAAGAGCGACCTGAAAACCAGTAACGAACAAGAATACAATGACTCCTTAAAGTCACGCGGAACTTGCTTGCACGCCCTGAAGAGCAGATACAAACCCACAAGCACAAACTGAAGGGCAGAAAACGGTCTGAAAGCCACAAGTCTGAAAAAGCGCGAATCGTCTCTCACCAAACTTTTACTAACACGAGATTAGCAAAAGGAGCCCAAAGGGTGCCGCGCTTGGTTCTGAACCGGCCTTTTCTAGTCTCGTCGTACGTGGTGTACGTGACCGCGTGGTTGTCGATCGGAAATTCCGACAACTTTGTGCGACCGTGTGTAGGCAAAACAAGTTTGAGCCAACATCCGTCGGAAAAAATCCTAGGATTTTGTTGTCGGAATGTCCGAACAAAATCCGACCGTGTGTACGGGGCATAAGAGTATGAGTATGGAGTAATGGCCATTGGTTTTAGCAGTTAGTAGGTCAATGGTGAGTTTTAGTAGGGCAGATTCATTGAAATGTTGTAGACAGAAGCCGGACAGTAGGGGGTTGAGAAGGTTATTGTCCGTGAGATAGCGACTCATTCATTCATGGACAAGGCGTTCGATGAGCTTGGAGGCAAATGGGAGCAGGCAGATGGGTCTTAAGTTATTCAAACAGGTGGGGTCTAGTGAGGGTTTTTTAAGTATGGGGGTAACCAGTGCATGTTTGAGCGGGGAAGGAAAGGAGAGGGAGAGGTTGAAGATGTGGGTTAGGGAGTTTAGGATAGAGTGGGAAGGTGGTTGCAGTAATTGTGAGGGGACAGGGTCCAGTTTTGGAAAATGCAAGTACACAAGCATATATAAAAATTACAGGAATATTTACAAATTTACACGTTTTTCTTGCAAACATATTTTTGAGCCAAAAAGTGTACAAACCTAACTTTGACATCAGCAAATTACATGTCGTTCTGCCAGCTCACTGGACTGATTCCAGTAAAATAATTCATGTACTCCAGCCTGCTTTGCCGAGCACTTTGTGTTGGTAGCCTCAAATGTTCACGGTCAAGAGATGTGAGTCCAGCAAGGCGCTCATGCCCTTCCTCACGGATATTTATGCCAAGTCTCTCAGCTTCCCAATCTGGTACTGCAGCAACATAGCCCTGTGCATGTCAACGTAGGTAGTTGTGTAGGACACAACATGCCAGAACTATAGTGTCTATTTTGTACATGGCCAGGTTAATTGCGGTTTGGAAAATGCAAAATCTGTTGACCAGGATTCCAAATGCATTCTCCACCACCCTATGTGCACGGTACAGCCTATAATTAAAGATCCTCTTATCTGGAGTCGAGCCGCGTATGGGGAATGGCTTCAATAGGTGTTCTCCTAAAGCGAAGATGTCGTCTGCTAAAAAAAAACAAAACTCATACCTTCCACATTCTGGGCAGTGCTTGGCAAATTAAGCGTCTCGTTCTGGAGGCGCCTATAGAATTGTGTGTGTTCAATAACACTGCCATCTGAGTGGCGTCCATTTTTACTGATGTCCAAGTATAGGAATTCATAGTTGACATTAACAACTGCCATCATGACAATGCTGAAGAATCCCTTGTAATTATAATAAAATGAGCCAGAGTTGGTAGGCCGGGTAATCCTAACATGCTTCCCATCTATTGCACCTCCATAGTTTGGGAAGTTCCACATGTCCTGGAAGTTTTTGGCCACCTCCAACCATTCCTCTGGCTTTTGGGGAAACTGCAAAAAAATTATCAGATAGGATTTGTCAATCTGTGTGCTACAGACAACAATTTACACCTAGCTATATATTCTAGACATGGGAATAAGCAGAGTCTGATAGCAATTATACATTCATTGCAACCAAAATGAAAACATTATTTAAAGTTTATATTTAAAATATATGCAAATTACCTTTATATATATTCACTCTTTAGAGCAGTGATCAGTGCCTTGCATGTCTCAGGGATGATCTTGCCAAGGGCCTGCGGGGAAATTCCTGCGGTAAATTTTAAGTCCTGCAGGCTTTACCCAGTCGCCACATAATGCAGGGTGGCTATCAGCCTTTGCTCTGCACTGATAGCCTCACACATTGCTGTATTCTGTTTCTGCATCGGTGGAGTGACAGCTGACTGGAGTTGCTGGAAGCACTCATCGTTTATAAGAATTGCGGAAATCATCTGGGTTATTTTCCTGATTTTCACAGATGAGTTGCATGTGGGAGTACTTGGCAGGGTTGAGGAGCCATTATTTACACCACGCTCTTCGTCTTGACTTTTTTTTTTTGGTTAAGCACATTCTGGATAGCCATAACACCTATCAAAGCTACTGGAATGCTGAAATATTCCATATTTCCAGTTAAATGCCGAAAAGCCATTCAGAACGATTGAATAAATAAATAAATGTGACCGCACATGAATATTCCAAATAGCTACGAAGAAAGGCCCTCAAGGCGTGGCTAGAGGGGTCACACACACATTACATAATTTCCCCTCACATGCTACAATGTGGTTAAGCATACATGAAGCTATTGTATTATCATACGGGGAAAATTTGTATTGTTAGTACAATCTCCCAATTGTGATACATTTGAGATTGGACTAGCAACCAAGAAAAAAGAGAAGATAAGTTGTACGATTTTCGGGTCATAAGTCTGGTTGAAAAAAGTCCATCTAGTTTAACCAATAAAAGAGGCAAATAAAAAATCATACAATCCTATATACATAATCCTATACCCACAGTTGATCCAGACGAAGGCAAAAACAACCCCAGCAAAGCATAATCCAATTTGCTCCAGCAGGGGAAAAAATTCCTTCCTGATCCTGCGAGAGGCAATCGGATATTCCCTGGATCAACTTTACAGATAAATGTAAGTATCCTATTATATCATGTACATTTAGGCCTTTTTAAGGCAATCCAGTTGAATACAAGGCAAACATATTGTGGCTTCTTCTTCTTCTGTCTTGTATTTTTTTTAAACACTGAAAATACGGAACAATACCTGTTGATCCTGCCAGTGAGCTTCTAAAGTTCTATTGTTGTCTGACAACTTTGCCTTTGTTGGACAGAAACAACCATTTCTAATCTCTATAATATTAGGGAGAGGTGTTCTATAGTCCAACGGGGGATTCTGATTATTTTTGAAAAGCTTGGTACAAAATAAATAAATCATTTTACATTTTTTTATTTTCAGCAGATACATAACTAGTGGCCTCTCTTTCTCATACAGAACTCCATAAAATAGCCTTATTGTAGTATAATCTACCAGGTAACTAAATGCCTTATGCAATTTGTTGCATTAAAGTGTATTTTTAAACCAGGGTTAGTGATACCCCACCCCAGGCCCATGAGGTTTGTTTTTCATTAATGCTGCTTTTTTTATCATTGCCACTAGTTAAAATCCAGATAGATGAACCATCACTGAATTTTTACACCTAACTGCAACTTTAATAGTGACATGTCTACAGATAAACTCTGCATGGATTTTATTTGAGGTAATGGGAGGAGTATACTTGCTTATCCTGCTATACTGGAAAGGTAATCAGTAGTCAATCAAATCCATCCTGTGCCAGTCCCAGTGTGATTTCTAAAGAGGTTTCTATTGCTAACTTTCAAAATAAAGAACCCCTTTTTAATTAAGGCTATGTAAGCCTCCGCATGAGATACAACATGCAGAAAACCTCTGGATTCTTAAAAAATGTAAAAATATTGTTTTCATGCAGATATATTTATGGCTGTTTTTTTCCAACTGCTGTCAACTTAACAAAATGATTATCCATTAAATATCGGGTTATATGATAAAGAGAACATTGGTTGTATTTGTGGAAAATATTAATAGATCTGTCAAGTAAGTTAGACATTAATAAAATACAGGGACATTTCAATGAACAAACATTTTTAAGGCTTTCCATTTTATGGGATTGGTCTTGGGGATAATAGAATGTCGGCAAATAAAGAGTTTCATGCAGTACTTGGCTTTGAAACAGCGCTCCTGCTGTATTATCAATTCTATAGCAGCAGAGGTCACTCTACACATCCAAAAAGCTCATTTATCAAATTTATTGGAAACACATTTAAAGAACAAATACAAGCCCTTAAATGAAATTTAATAAAGTGCTAAGTGCAAGTGTACTTATGTATAAAGCCGCCTGAAAATGGCTCAAGCTTGTATTCTGTATCTAGACTTCGGAGTCAGCTCAAATCAGGCTGGATAACCAAAACATAATTTTAATAGTTTCCTACACCAAACTGAATGTGGAATAATGTCAAAATGAAATTAGACTGTCTTACGTGCAATTTGTATAGGAGTGAGTCACGGTGAAAAGGGATGCATATTAAAACACAAAAAAGCAATAATTTGCCAGCTGAATACTGAACATTTTCTCTGAATTACAAACAGAAAATTTATCCCAGAAGGTTGTGATTTGAGAGAATAAAATAAACCAAGGCCCTCCATTTAACCAGTATGTAGCACAGTAGAGCCTTCCATCACATATTCCTCATTATATAGAGGTTATTGGAGCTATACAATTCATCTATTTTTGGGCTAACTTTACATCCAGTACTGCTGGTGTATAGTACAAACACAGCTAATATTATACCTATTTATTCCAAACTGCATACAGCTGTTCCACCATTATCACTGCAGAGGAAACGGGGAATAATCAGGGGCATATTTGGATATTCCTAAAATGTGCAGTATGTGCAAGGTGCTTTGGGGGAGGGGGGGGGCCCGCAGGGTGCCCCCTCCCCAAAGCACCCACCCCCCATGTTGAGGGCATGCGGCCTGGTACGGTTCAGGAGGGGGGGGGGGCGCTCGCTCGTCCCCACCCCCTTTCCTGACCGGCCAGGCTGCGTGCTCGGATCGGGGTCTGGTATGGATTTTAGGGGGGACCCCACGCCGTTTTTTCGGCGTAGGGGCTTCCCTTTATAATCCATACCAGACCTAAGGGCCTGGTATGACCCGCGACGGGGCTCGCAAGGTGTCAATCTCGCCGATAAAAGCGGCAAGATTGACATCCTTTTCTAGTCCCATCGCACCTGAGTCACGTTCAAAATGAAAGTCCGCTGTAACTCCGGCGAAAGTCTGTCGGAAAGACGGGCGGACTTAGCCCGCCGCAAAGTCCGGTCGTGTGTGGGCAAGTCCGTCCGTTTTAAAGTCCGGCGCACCTGGCGGACAAAGTCCGTCGGAAAGTGTGCCGGACCAAGTAGGATAGAAAGTCCGACCGTGTGTACGCGGCATAAGATGCAAGTCCCAGAGTCTTTCAACAACTTCAATACAGGGCACTTATACACCTTCCTGCCCAGACCAATTTTCAGCTTTCAGTGCTGTCGCAGTTTGAATGACAATTGCGTGGTCATACAACGCTGTACCCAAACTAAATTTTTATCATTTTATTCCCACAAATAGAGCTTTCTTTTGGTGGTATTTGATCACCTCTGTGGTTTTTATTTTTTGCGAGACAAATAAAAAAAGACCGAAAATTTTGAAAAAAATAAAAGTTTTGCTTTTGTTTTTGTTAAAATATTTTGTAAATAAGTAAGTTTTCTCTTTCACTGATGGGCACTGATAAGGAGGCACTGATAAGGCTGCACCGATGAGGTGGCAACAATGAGCGGGCACTGACGATGGGCACTGATATGCAAGAACATATTTGGCGGGCACACCCTACAATGCTTTTACTTTCAGGAAGGTGCTGCTATAAGACCTACAAACAAAAAAGTACAAAATATTTTACAGCGCACACATACAAGACTGACATTTCCTGCAAGGCTCACCTGAACATATTCAAAAAATACGGGGGTTTGGTCACACTATATGGCCATATAGTGCTAAGCCCACTTACTGCGACAAAGTACCCCGAATTAGTGGGTCCTACTCTAGTAATAGAATGGAAGATCCTTTGTCTCAACCATGGGAGCTGAACTCCTCTATGTGGGAGAACTGAAGGGGATACATCCTATGCACTGGTGGCCACTAAATAAGAGGTAATGAGGAGGGGGAGGGGTGCTCCAGCCCAAAAAACCTGGTCAGGGTCTATTACAATATACAAGAACATATTTGGGGCGGCACACCCTACAATGCGTTTAAATTCAAGATGGTGCTGCTATAAGACCTACAAACAGTACAAAATATTTTACAGCGCACACATACAAGAATGACATTTCCTGCAAGGCTAGTTAAAAACACCTGAACATATTCAAAAAATTCGGGGGTTTGGTCACACTATATGGTCATATAGTGCTAAGCCCACTTACTGCGACAAAGTACCCCGAATTAGAGGGTCCTACTCTAGTAATAGAATGGAAGATCCTTTGTCTCAACCATGGGAGCTGAACTCCTCTATGTGGGAGAACTGAAGGGGATACATCCTATGCACTGGTAGCCACTAAATAAGAGTTATGAGGAGGGGGAGGGGTGCTCCAGCCCAAAAAAACTGGTCAGGGTCTATTACAATATACAAGAACATATTTGGGGGGCACACCCTACAATGCGTTGAAATTCTGATGGGCACTGGTGGGTGGCACTGATATGCAGCATTGATGGGCATTGATAGGCGGCACTGATGGGCACTCATGGGTGGCATTGGGTGGCACTGGTGGGCCCTGATGGGCACTGATAGGCAACACTGATGGGCACTGAAAGGCTGCAAATATGGGTTCTTATCGGTGGCACTGATGGGCACTGATAGGTGGCACTGCTGGGCACTGATAGGCGACACTGCTGGGCACTGATGGGCACTGATACATGGCACTGATGGGCACTGATACGCGGCACTGATAGGCATCCCTGGTGGCACTGGCAGTGGTAGGCATTGTGAGTGGGCACTGGCAGCTGTCTGGGCATTGATTGGCAGCTGCCTGGGCACAGATTGGTGTTTCCCTGGGAGTCTAGGGGGCATACCTGGTGGTCCAGTGTGGATGGCTTCCCTGGTGGTCCTGGGCGGCTTCCCTGGTGGTCCTGGGTGGGATGCGAGGGGAGGCTGTGCTGATAAACAATGAGCATAGATCCCCCCTGTCAGGAGAGCAGCTGATTGGCTCTCCTCTACTCGCGTCTGTCAGACGCGAGTGAGGAAAAGCTGATCACCGGCTCTTCCTATTTACATCGTGATCAGCCGTGATTGGACACGGCTGATCATGTGGTAAAGAGTCTCCGTCAGAGACTCTTTACCTAGATCGGTGTTGGGAGGTGTGGAGACTGACACCCCGCAACAACGATCGCCGTGATGAGCGCCTCCGGGGGTGCGCAGCGGCTCAATATCCTGAGGACGTCATATGACGCCCAGTCAGGATATTGAAACCACTTTGCCGTCGTCATTCTGCTATATGGCGGGCGGCAAGTGGTTAAAACTATCAATACTCCCTGCCGGACACCACCAATTGTGGAAGAGACATCCTTATTACCCTGGCTGTAAAAAACCCTCTACGCAGCTTAAGGGTAAAGTGCTTCTCCTCCAATCTCATTATGTGGCCCGTGTCTTCCTCTACTCCCTAAAACTGAATAGTTTTCTTCCTAGGCTGGGATCACCATTGAGGTATTTGTATACCGCTATCATACCTCCTTTCAGATGTCTCTTCTTCAGAAAAAATAAGCTTAGTGCTTGTAGCTGTTCCTCGTAATTGAGGTCCTCCAGTCCCCTAATTAATTTTGTTGCCCTTCTCTGCACTTTTTATAGTTCCAGCACACCCTTCCCAAGGATTGGTGACCAGAACTGGGCAGAATACTCCAGATGTGACCAACCAGAGTTTATAAAGTGGGAGGATTATAGTTTTACCTCTGGAGTAAATTCCCTTTTTTATTCATGCTAATATTCTGCTGGCTTTGCTTGCTGCAGCTTGACAAAGCATGCTATTGTCTGTCTTCTACTAGGACCCCCAGATCTTTCTCCATCCTGGATTCCCACAGAGGTTCTCCCCCTAGTGAGTAATTTACATTTATATTTTTAGCCCCCAAGTGCATTACATTACATTTTTCAACATTAAACCTCATTTGCCATGTAGTTGCCCACCCCATTATTTTATTCAGGTCTTCTTGTAAAGTTTCTATATCCTGATGTGAAGTTATTGCCATTATTTAATTTTGTGTCTTCAGCAAAAACTGAGATCGAGCTATTTAATGCCGACCTCTATATCATTTATGAATAAATTAAACAGAATTGGTCCCAGGACAGAGCCTTGGGGTACCCCACTTACCACTCAAGACTAGTCTGAGTAAACGTTATTTATGCCTACCTTTTGGACACATTCCCGTAACCAGTTTTCTATCCATGAACAAACTCTCTGGTCCATGCCTACAGACCTCAGTTTGTAGAGTAAAGCCCCGTACACACGATCGGATTGTTGCCCAAAAAAATCGTGGAATTTTGTCCGAAGGGTCAAACTTGTCTTGCATACACATGGTCACACAAATGTTGGCCAACAATTACGAACGTAGTGACGTACTAGACGTACTACGTGGTTTTTCAGCTCTTTGGGCTCCTTCTGCTAATTTCGTGTTAGTAGAAGTTTGGTGAGTGTTGATTTACGCCTTTTCTTTTCATGTTCTTCAGTTCGTGCTTTTCATTTCGTGCTTTTCAGTTCGTTTCTGAACGGCCGTTCGTCAACCAGCCATGTTGCGGAATCGGAGGAGATAACGTGTTATTTATTATTGGCTTTCGAGTTATTGCTTTGACATTATTTTTTTGGTTGAATAATGATTTGATTTGGTAAATTTTCTATATTTTTGGATGCATAGAATGCACTTTTTGGTTAAGTTCTATTTGCAGATAGCATGTCTAATTTTTTTTTTAACGCACAATAAAAAAATTGTGTAGAATAATACTTGGCTATGTGTTTTACTTCAAATTACAGTTTGGGAGTAGGCAGTTACATTTTTGTATCTTTGTTCTTAAAAACTAGGGGATAATGGTGTTGTGGTAACTTGCACAAATAAAAAAAAAAAAAAAAATGCATAATAATATTATTCTTGATATCTCTGGAAAAAAAAAAAGTCTTTGAAAATGTGTTTGCAATAACTCCATCAGTATCACCATCCAAGCAGCTTCATTATTATCCCATTAAAGAAGAAGAGAATTGTGCACTGCAATTGGAGATTTCATAATTTGCCACGTCACAAATGTTGATTCAACATTACAAACGCTCATTTACAAGACCAACCGCTTCTGCTTCCGAGCATGCGTGTTTGTACTTTGGACTTTTGTCTGACAGACTTGTGTACACACGATCGGAAAATCCGACAACACACATTTGTTGGCGGAAAATTTGAAAACCTGCCATCCAACATTTGTTGGCGGAAAGTCAGACAACAATTGTTCGATGGAGCATACACACAGTCGGAACTGTCCGCCAACAACCTCACATCCAACATTTTTCGTCGGAAAGTCAGATTGTGTGTACAGGCCTTGGCATGGGGGAAAAAAGCTGAGACGGCCTGAGCCTGTCGTCGTGCCACCCTCTGCTGCATGTATAGCTGCTGCAGCATTCCCATAGTTGAGTTCCACCTGGTGGGCATATCACAAATTAGGCGGTTTATGGGCAGGTGGAATTCCTGCTAAATTTCTGCCAACTGAGCACTGGCTGTGTATGACCACCTAAAATGGCTACAGACTCTTCTGGCCTGTTTTAGTACATCTTGCAACCCTAGGTACGTACTTAGGAAATGCTGCACCACCAAATTGAGGACATGTGCCAGGCATGACACATGTGTCAACTTTCCCTGTCTAAGGTGGAAAGGTTAGAGCCATTATCGGACACCACCATTCCTGGCTTCAGCTGGTGTGGTGTGAACCACCTCTGGGCCTGTCCCCGCAGAGCTGCAAGAATCTCTGCTCCGGTGTGGTTCCTGTCCTCTAAACACACCAGCTGAAGCACTGCATGGCACCTTTTAGCCTGGTTCTGGGAATAGCCCTTTAAACACTTAGGGGGTACCTGATGATCATAGGACAATTCTGCAGAGGAGGGCATGGAGGTGGCGAAGGAGGGGGAGGAGGGGGTAGAGCTCACAGGTCTGGCATCATCGCCACCAGCTGTATGGAGACGTGGGGCACAACAAGCTGCAGCACCGAGCCCTGTCCTGCATCCTTTCGAGTTACAAGCAGCGTTACCCAGTGTGCTGTGAACGAAATATATCGTCCCTGCCCATGCTTGCTGGACCAATTGTCAGCAGTAAGGTGGATTTTATGGCTGACTGCCTTGCCCAATGATGCCAGAACATTCCCTTCCACGTGACGGTAGACAGATGGAACGGCCTTACATGAAAAGTAGTAGCGACTGGGAACCTGCCATTGAGGTACAGCACATTGTGCGAATTCACGGAAGGGGCAGAATCCACCAAACTTCTGAAAGGCAGAAGTTGGAGAGCCAACAGCTTTGACAAGCTTGCATTCAGATGCTGGGCATGTGGGTGGCAGGGACTGTATTTTTTTTTCCGCTGCAACAGATGGGGTAGAGAAATTTTCTGGCTACAGTCCACAGCTGGTGGTGTGCTGCTGGCAGATGTGCTGCTAGGACCTGGGACACCCGGTGTTATACCATCATCCCTGTCAGTGGAGGTTGCTGAAATGTAATGACTCTGTATCGCAGGGGCAGACTGAAGTGGGTAAGGAGGAGGGACAGATTTGTGCCCCTTTTGTGTGGCTTTTAGGTGCTCTTGCCAATGGGCTGAGTGGTTGGATTTTAAATGCCTTGTTAGGCATGTGGAACCAAAATGGTTGGTGTTTTTACCACGTTTGATGTGCCTGAGACACAGTTGGTAGATAGCAACAGTGCGATCTGCTGCAGATGTGCTGAAAAAGGCCCAGACAGCTGAGCTTTGGGGAGTGGGCCGGGAGAAAACAGCTGCAGAACGTGATGGAATAGGGTAGCTGCTCTCTACTCTTTCTTGATGTTGGCCTCCTTGGGGTTGTGCGGCCTCACCTTCAGTTTCCTCCTCTGCTCTCAAGGCACCCAAGTCGCATCAGTGACCTCATCATCATCACCATCATCATCTCAATCTTCATCATTACCACTGGAGACAACGTGGCAATACGCTGTGGCTTGGGGAACATGAATGCCAATTTGTCTACCAGTGTTCATCCCTCTCTCTGGGCTCATGTTCCTGTCATCCTGTACCTCAGAACCAACATCAGAATCCAGTAATGGCTGGGCATCATCAAGGAGCAAGTGGCTTACGCTGTGGTCAAATAACTCAGCTGACTCCTCAATGGCTGATGTTGGGGCTATGGGAGGAATAGATGTGGACAAGGAGGCAGGTTTATCCACTCTGGCAATTGCAGGGGACTGCACACTTGTCCCTGCTTGCGTGACAGAGGATGAGGAGGATGAGGAAGGTTTAGTAAGCCAGTTTACCACCTCCTCTGCATGCTGTGGCTGGATTGCATGGGCAAACTCACTAAACAGAGGAAATGATGCCCTGCCTGAGGACTAACCACCACGTCCACCTTTGCCTGTGGACACATTTGTTGCTGGCACCCTAACAGTGCCAAGGGAACGTCTGGCTATCCTTGTTGACCTCTCAGACATTATTGGGAGGGAGGGGGCGGGGCAGACTGAAGTGGGTAAGGAGGAGGGACAGATTTGTGCCCCTTTTGTGTGGCTTTTAGGTGCTCTTGCCAATGGGCTGAGTGGTTGGATTTTAAATGCCTTGTTAGGCATGTGGAACCAAAATGGTTGGTGTTTTTACCACGTTTGATGTGCCTGAGACACAGTTGGTAGATAGCAACAGTGCGATCTGCTGCAGATGTGCTGAAAAAGGCCCAGACAGCTGAGCTTTGGGGAGTGGGCCGGGAGAAAACAGCTGCAGAACTTGATGGAATAGGGTAGCTGCTCTCTACTCTTTCTTGATGTTGGCCTCCTTGGGGTTGTGCGGCCTCACCTTCAGTTTCCTCCTCTGCTCTCAAGGCACCCAAGTCGCATCAGTGACCTCATCATCATCACCATCATCATCTCAATCTTCATCATTACCACTGGAGACAACGTGGCAATACGCTGTGGCTTGGGGAACATGAATGCCAATTTGTCTACCAGTGTTCATCCCTCTCTCTGGGCTCATGTTCCTGTCATCCTGTACCTCAGAACCAACATCAGAATCCAGTAATGGCTGGGCATCATCAAGGAGCAAGTGGCTAACGCTGTGGTCAAATAACTCAGCTGACTCCTCAATGGCTGATGTTGGGGCTATGGGAGGAATAGATGTGGACAAGGAGGCAGGTTTATCCACTCTGGCAATTGCAGGGGACTGCACACTTGTCCCTGCTTGTGTGACAGAGGATGAGGAGGATGAGGAAGGTTTAGTAAGCCAGTTTACCACCTCCTCTGCATGCTGTGGCTGGATTGCATGGGCAAACTCACTAAACAGAGGAAATGATGCCCTGCCTGAGGACTAACCACCACGTCCACCTTTGCCTGTGGACACATTTGTTGCTGGCACCCTAACAGTGCCAAGGGAACGTCTGGCTATCCTTGTTGACCTCTCAGACATTATTGGGAGGGAGGGGGCGGTGCTTATAAGAAAATGTAAAGAAGAAGTTGAAATCTGTACGTAGATGCACTTTAATCAATGTAAAGAGGTGTTTGGTGCACTTTAATTTGAGTACTCACACTACAAAGACACACTCCACGGATACACTATAATATACTGCAATATAATGCGTCAAACTTACAGTGACGCACAGAACTATATGGCGTTAAACTGGCAGTAATGCACACAAAACGATATGGCGTTAAACTGGCAGTAATGTACACAAAACTATATGGCTTTAAACTGGCAGTAACGCACGCAAAACGATATGGCATTCAACTGGTAGTAACGCACACAAAACTATATGGCGTTAAACTGGCAGTAACGCACACAGAACTATATGGTGTTATACTGGCAGTAACGCAAGCAAAACTACAGTGGGGACAGAAAGTATTCAGACCCCCTTACATTTTTCACTCTTTGTTATATTGCAGCCATTTGCAAAAATCATTTAAGTTCATTTTTGTTCCTCATTAATGTACACACAGCACCCCATATTGACAGAAAAACACAGAATTGTTGACATTTTTGCAGATTTATTAAAAAAGAAAAAATGAAATATCACATGGTCCTAAGTATTCAGACCCTTTGCTCAGTACAGCCATGAGTCTTTTTGGGAAAGATGCCACAAGTTTTTCACACCTGGATTTGGGGATCCTCTGCCATCCCTCCTTGCAGATCCTCTCCAGTTCTGTCAGGTTGGATGGTAAACGTTGGTGGACAGCCATTTTTAGGTCTCTCCAGAGATGCTCAATTGGGTTTAAGTCAGGGCTCTGGCTGGGCCATTCAAGAACAGTCACAAAGTTGTTGTGAAGCCACTCCTTTGTTATTTTAGCTGTGTGCTTAGGGTCATTGTCTTGTTGGAAGGTAAACCTTCGGCCCATTCTGAGGTCCTGAGCACTCTGGAGAAGGTTTTCGTCCAGGATATTCCTGTAATTGGCCACATTCATCTTTCCCTCAATTGCAACCAGTCGTCCTGTCCCTGCAGCTGAAAAACATCCCCACAGCATGATGCTGCCACCATCATGCTTCACTGTTGGGACTGTATTGGACAGGTGGTGAGCAGTGCCTGGTTTTCTCCACACATACCACTTAGAATTAAGGCCAAAAAGTTCTATCTTGGTCTCATCAGACCAGAGAAAATTATTTCTCACCATCTTGGAGTCCTTCGGGTGTTTTTTAGCAAACTCCATGCGGGCTTTTATGTGTCTTGCACTGAGGAGAGGCTTCCGTCGGGCCACTCTGCCATAAAGCCCCGACTGGTGGAGTGCTGCAGTGATGGATGACTTTCTACAACTTTCTCCCATCTCCCGACTGCATCTCTGGAGCTCAGCCACAGTGATCTTTGGGTTCTATTTTACCTCTCTTACCAAGGCTCTTCTCCCCCGATAGCTCAGTTTGGCCGGATAGCCAGCTCTACAAAGGGTTCTGGTCGTCCCAAACATCTTCCATTTAAAGTGGATGTAAACACTAATTTTTTTTTATCATACTGTAGAGTATAAGATTTCCTATCATTTGAGCCCAGTCATGCCACACATAGTTAATCCATCTCTGAGCAATCCTCTTTTATTGTTCAGTGAGAGAAATCTTGACAAACTGACAAAAACTTTGTCAAATACTCCCCCTTGCTGTGAGTGACAGCCTAAGACACAGGCATGATTTTTTAATTCCCTCCCCCACTCCTTTCTTCAGCAGCTCTGCAAGGATTGGCTGTTCCACACCTCAGCATGATTTGGCATGCTGAAGTCATGTGGTTACTTTCCTGTCTTTTCACTGGATGTTAGAGATCATAGTAGAAGTTCAGTGTTAGAAATAAACAGGAGAAAATGCATATTGACAAGGGGAGTGTAGAGGTGGGCGGGGAGTCTACTGACATCACGACTCCACCCACCGAGCTCCAGACAACAGACCCACCCACAGAATCTGCAGTTTTTCAGCTCTCATAACAGACAGAGGGGAGACATTTGACAGGTAAAGGTACATGCAGGAGGCATGTATATCCTTATAGATAACCCCTATGGCAGTAGTTTAGAAAGGATGACATTGGGTTTACATCCACTTTAAGGATTATGGAGGCCACTGTGCTATTAGGAACCTTAAGTGCAGCAGAAATTTTTTTGTAACCTTGGCTAGATCTGTGTCTTGCCACAATTCTGTCTCTGAGCTCTTCAGGCAGTTCCTTTGACCTCATGATTCTCATTTGCTCTGACATGCACTGTGAGCTGTAAGGTCTTATATAGACAGGTGTGTGGCTTTCCTAATCAAGTCCAATCAGTATATTCAAACACAGCTGGACTCAAATGAAGGTGTAGAACCATCTCAAGGATGATCAGAAGAAATGGACAGCACCTGAGTTAAATATATGAGTGTCACAGCAAGGGGTCTGAATACTTAGGACCATGTGAGTGGGCAAGGGTTTAGGCTTGTCACTCCTTGCACAAAGTGTCACGCCGGCAACAAGTGTTTGGCACTTGTACACGGGCACTTCTTCTAACAAGACCACCTGTCATCTTCACCATCTCCTCACCATGCCTTCTCTCCTCTACTCTTTCAGGTAACTACCCTGATCTTCCCTGCAACACAAAAAGTCGCTCTACCTGTCTGCGATTTCCCACCTGACTCTTCATACCCTCTGGTAACTACCCTGATCTTCCCTGCAACACAAAAAGTCGCTCTACCTGTCTGCGATTTCCCACCTGACTCTTCATACCCTCTGGTAACTGCAAAGACTCCACTCTTCTCTTAAACACTGGACTACATTGCCTAACTGAACTTTAATTCTGCCTTACTAAGAATTTGAAACTACTGTCTATACTTGTTTGTTTTTGAAAGTGTCACTTATTTTGTATTATGCTGCCCTGACCAAGATCAAACATTTAACCTGTAAAACCCCACCTCCCACAAGCCTGGTTTTATCAGCTTCTAATTGACTAATTTTGAATCTCCCCCCCCCCCCACACCTTCCCAGTAGGGATGAGCTTCGTGTTCGAGTCGAACCCATGTTCGACTCGAACATCGGCTGTTCGACCGTCCGTCGAATTGCGAACGTTATGGGCCGTTCGCGCCAAATTCGTGTGGCGCGTCACGGCCCATAATTCACTGCGGCATCGCAGTGCATTGCTGGCTGATGATTGGCCAAGCATGCACTATGACCCGCATGCTTGGCCAATCACAGCGCCGTCAGTAGAGAGAGCTGTAATTGGCCAAAGCCAGGGTGGCTTTGGCCAATTATGGCTCAGGGGATTTAGTACACGCCCCACACTATATAAGGCCGCCTGCACGGCGGCCCTGTGTAGTGTGTTCCGGTGTGCTGATAGAGAGAGAGACAGACAGTGTCATTTGATTTGAGAGCTAGATTAGGCTAGATCTGTTCCTGCTCTTTACATTTAGTGCAGTGCGTCCTGCTCACAGTGTTCAGCTAGATCCGTTCCTGCTATTTACATTTAGTGCAGTGCGTCCTGCTCACAGTGTTCAGCTAGATCCGTTCCTGCTATTTACATTTAGTGCAGTCAGTGCGTCCTGCTCACAGTGTTCAGCTAGATCTGTTCCTGCTATTTACATTTAGTGCAGTGCGTCCTGCTCACAGTGTTCAGCTAGATCTGTTCCTGCTATTTACATTTAGTGCAGTGCGTCCTGCTCACAGTGTTCAGCTAGATCTGTTCCTGCTATTTACATTTAGTGCAGTCAGTGCGTCCTGCTCACAGTGTTCAGCTAGATCCATTCCTGCTATTTACATTTAGTGCAGTCAGTGCGTCCTGCTCACAGTGTTCAGCTAGATCCGTTCCTGCTATTTACATTTAGTGCAGTGCGTCCTGCTCACAGTGTTCAGCTAGATCTGTTCCTGCTATTTACATTTAGTGCAGTCAGTGCGTCCTGCTCACAGTGTTCAGCTAGATCCGTTCCTGCTATTTACATTTAGTGCAGTGCGTCCTGCTCACAGTGTTCAGCTAGATCTGTTCCTGCTATTTACATTTAGTGCAGTGCGTCCTGCTCACAGTGTTCAGCTAGATCCGTTCCTGCTATTTACATTTAGTGCAGTCAGTGCGTCCTGCTCACAGTGTTCAGCTAGATCCGTTCCTGCTATTTACATTTAGTGCAGTCAGTGCGTCCTGCTCACAGTGTTCAGCTAGATCCGTTCCTGCTATTTACATTTAGTGCAGTGCGTCCTGCTCACAGTGTTCAGCTAGATCCATTCCTGCTATTTACATTTAGTGCAGTGCGTCCTGCTCACAGTGTTCAGCTAGATCCGTTCCTGCTATTTACATTTAGTGCAGTGCGTCCTGCTCACAGTGTTCAGCTAGATCCGTTCCTGCTATTTACATTTAGTGCAGTCAGTGCGTCCTGCTCACAGTGTTCAGCTAGATCTGTTCCTGCTATTTACATTTAGTGCAGTGCGTCCTGCTCACAGTTTTCAGCTAGATCTGTTCCTGCTATTTACATTTAGTGCAGTGCGTCCTGCTCACAGTGTTCAGCTAGATCTGTTCCTGCTATTTACATTTAGTGCAGTCAGTGCGTCCTGCTCACAGTGTTCAGCTAGATCCGTTCCTGCTATTTACATTTAGTGCAGTCAGTGCGTCCTGCTCACAGTGTTCAGCTAGATCCGTTCCTGCTATTTACATTTAGTGCAGTGCGTCCTGCTCACAGTGTTCAGCTAGATCTGTTCCTGCTATTTACATTTAGTGCAGTCAGTGCGTCCTGCTCACAGTGTTCAGCTAGATCCGTTCCTGCTATTTACATTTAGTGCAGTGCGTCCTGCTCACAGTGTTCAGCTAGATCTGTTCCTGCTATTTACATTTAGTGCAGTGCGTCCTGCTCACAGTGTTCAGCTAGATCCGTTCCTGCTATTTACATTTAGTGCAGTGCGTCCTGCTCACAGTGTTCAGCTAGATCTGTTCCTGCTATTTACATTTAGTGCAGTGCGTCCTGCTCACAGTGTTCAGCTAGATCTGTTCCTGCTATTTACATTTAGTGCAGTCAGTGCGTCCTGCTCACAGTGTTCAGCTAGATCCGTTCCTGCTATTTACATTTAGTGCAGTGCGTCCTGCTCACAGTGTTCAGCTAGATCTGTTCCTGCTATTTACATTTAGTGCAGTGCGTCCTGCTCACAGTGTTCAGCTAGATCCGTTCCTGCTATTTACATTTAGTGCAGTCAGTGCGTCCTGCTCACAGTGTTCAGCTAGATCCGTTCCTGCTATTTACATTTAGTGCAGTGCGTCCTGCTCACAGTGTTCAGCTAGATCCGTTCCTGTTATCTTCCTACTGACAGGCAGGCTTGTCTGGTTACAGTATATAAAGCTACCTGAAGAAAATTACAGGTGTTCTATCCCAGCTTAGTGCAGCTACAGGCCATTAGTATGTCTGGAAGGCCAAGAAGGAGAGGCAGACAGTCACAAGCCAATAAGAGAGGGCAAGCAGGCTCTGTGTCTAGTGCTGGTCGTGGAGACGGTGCATCCTCATCAGCCTGTGGCCATGGGACACGCTTGGCCTTTTTTTCGGCAGCTGGCCGTGTTGAGCCGCAACATGCAGAAAACTTGGTCGAGTGGATGACCAAGCCGTCCTCATCCTCCTCATCCTCTCTCACCCATGCCCAGGGTGCTTTGTCTGGCAAAGCAGCGGCCTCTTCCCTCAGCTCAATGTCATCAGTGACTCCTTCCCTAGCTCCACCATGTCCTCATGAGGATTCCCTCGAACTGTTTGACCACAGTGTTGGGTACATGCTCCAGGAGGATGCCCAGCGTTTGGAAGGCTCTGATGATGATACTGAGCTCGATGAAGGCAGTAACATGAGCACGGACAGAGGGGGTGCCCAAGAAGGACAGCAATCTGGCAGTCATGCTCCCCCTGCTGCAGCATACTGCCAGGTTTGCTCCAGTGATGAGGAGGGAGGGGATGATGAGGTCACTGACTCAACGTGGGTGCCTGATAGGAGAGAGGAGGAGGAGGAGGAGGAGGAGGCGGCACATCACCAACGAGGCAGGATGCCCTCCAGGGGCCAGCCTAAGGGCAGCACATTGACTGCATCACACCCCAAAGCTCCACATGTGCAGGGCGCTGCAGTCTCTGCGCGTTATTCAAAAAGTTCTTTGGTGTGGGCCTTTTTTGAGACGAGTGCATCAGATCGCACCGCTGCTATTTGCAACATATGTCTCAAGCGTATCTCGCGTGGCCAAAACATCTCCCGCTTGGGTACCACATGCTTGACCAGACATATGTTGACCTGCCATGCAGTTCGTTGGCAAGCATATCTAAAAGACCCACACCAAAGAACAAAGAGGATCTCTCCTTGCTCCTCATCAGCTGAGATTTCCAACCCCACTAGACCTTCAGTCCTCTCTGAGACCTGCAGTGAGAGGAATGAAGGTGTAGAATTAGGTGTGTCACAGCCAAGTACTTGTGGGCAATCTGCTTTTGGTACACCGACGCCAGATTGTACCAGGCAAATTTCCCTGCCCCAGCTGCTGCACCGCCGAAAGAAGTTTGCTCCCAGCCATCCACATGCCCAGCGGTTGAATGCTAGCTTGGCAAAATTGCTAGCACTTCAACTGCTGCCTTTTCAGTTGGTAGACTCTGCCCCCTTCCGTGAGTTTGTGGAATGTGCGGTTCCTCAGTGGCAGGTACCCAAACGCCACTTTTTCTCACGGAAGGCGATTCCAGCTCTCTACCGGCATGTGGAAGGCAATGTCCATGCCTCGCTGGACAGGGCGATCAGCGGTAAGGTGCATATTACCGCTGACTCATGGTCCAGCAGGCATGGACAGGGACGTTACTTAAGTTTCACGGCGCATTGGGTGACTCTGCTGGCAGCTGGGAAGGATGCAGGACAAGGTGCAGTAGTGTTGGAGGTTGTTCCGCCACCACGCCTCCAAAATGCTGATTGTGACACACCTCTCTCCTCCACCCCCTCCTCTTCTTCTTCCTCCATGGCCTCTTCCTCGGAACCAGCGGTGCTCCGTAGGCGTTAAAGGGGCTACGCAAGTACGCAGGCCAAAAGATGCCATGCGGTGCTTGAGCTGGTGTGCTTGGGGGACAGGAGCCACACTGGGGCAGAGGTTCTGTCAGCTCTGCAGGGGCAGGTTCAGAGGTGGTTGACGCCACGCCAACTTAAGGCAGGAATGGTGGTTTGCGACAATGGCACCAACCTCCTCTCTGCCCTCCGACAGGGACAACTGACCCATGTGCCCTGTTTGGCTCACGTCCTTAACTTGGTGGTGCAGCGGTTCTTGGGCAGGTACCCGGGCTTACAGGATGTCCTGAGGCAGGCCAGGAAAGTCTGTGTGCATTTCCGCCGGTCATATAATGCCAGTGCTCGGCTGACGGACCTCCAAAAGGAGTTTAACCTGCCCAAGAACCGCCTAATCTGTGACATGCCCACCAGGTGGAACTCGACATTGGCCATGCTGCAGCGGCTGCACACGCAGCAGAGGGCCATAAATGAGTACCTGTGCGACTATGGCACCAGGACAGGGTCAGGGGACCTTGGTTTTTTTTCCCCACGCCAGTGGGCCATGATCAGGGATGCATGCACTGTCCTGTCACCATTCGAGGAGGCCACGAGGATGGTGAGCACTGACAGTGCATGCATCAGTGACACTGCCCCCCTTGTCCACCTGTTGGAGCACACGCTGCGTGGAATAATGGACAGGGCACTTGAGGCAGAACAGAGGCAGTTAGAGGAGGACTTCCTTAGCTCTCAAGGCCCCCTTTATCCAGACAGTGTTCCTGCGTGCCCGCCGATCACACAGGAAGAGGAGGAGGAGGAGGAGGAGGAGGAGGAGGAAGATTGTGTCAGTATGGAGGTGGAGCCTGGCACTCAGCATCAGCAGTCTTTAAGGGATCAGTCCCAAGGAACACATGGACTTGTACGTGGCTGGGAGGAGGTGGCTGCGGACGTTGTTGTCCTTAGTGACCCAGAGGACTCCGGACCGAATGCCTCAGCAAACCTACGCTGCATGGCCTCCCTGATCCTGCAAAGCCTGCGTAAGGATCCTCGTATTCGTGGTATCAAGGAGAAGGACCAATACTGGCTGGCAACCCTCCTTGATCCACGTTACAAGGGTAAGGTTGCGGACCTTATCTTGCCATCGCAGAGGGAGCAGAGGATGAAACATCTTCGGGAGGCCTTGCAGAAAGGTCTGTGCAACGCGTTCCCAGAGACTGGGAGGTTACAAACTCCTGTTTCTGGACAACGTGTTGCTGAGGCTTCGGTCAGTCAAAGAAGGAGCGGTGGAGAAGGTGGCCGTCTGACCGATGCGTTCAGACAATTTTTTGGTCCGCAGCCCCAAGGTATGATCGGTTCCAGCAACCATCGCCAGCGTCTGTTTTACATGGTGCAGGAATACCTAGGGGCAAGATCAGACTTGGACACCTTTCCCACCGAAAATCCTCTGGGTTACTGGGTCTTGAGGATGGATCACTGGCCAGAGCTTGCACAGTATGCATTTGAGCTACTGGCCTGTCCTGCATCCAGCGTTCTTTCGGAACGCACATTCAGTGCTGCTGGAGGCGTGGTAACCGATCACAGGGTGCGTCTGTCCACTGACTCGGTCGATCGGCTGACCTTCATAAAAATGAATCAGTCTTGGATCACCACCAGCTACCAAGCACCTGATGCTGATGTAACTGAATAATTTTTTTCAGATCCCTTCAAAGACTGCCTATGCTGATGCTGAGTGACTATCCCTGAGTAATTATCCTCTTCCTCCTCAATCATCACGCTGATAGCTTGTAAGAACATTTTTGGTTATGGGCGCCACCACCAGTGCCTAAGGCACAATTTTTCAGCCCCTGTATAACAGGGGCGTGTAATTACAATTTTTGATGTAATACTTTGCAGCAGGGCTCGTTCCTGCATTCCAACTAGAGTGTCTGTGAGGGGTTGCAGTGTTGTGGCACCAGCACCAGTGCCTAAGGCCCAATTTTTCTGCCCCTGTCTAACAGGGGCGTGTAATTACAATTTTTGATGCAATACTTTGCAGCAGGGCTCGTTCCTGCGTTCCAACTAGAGTGTCTGTGAGGGGTTGCAGTGTTGTGGCACCAGCACCAGTGCCTAAGGCCCAATTTTTCTACCCCTGTCTAACAGGGGCTTGTAATTACAATTTTTGATGCAATACTTTGCAGCAGGGCTCGTTCCTGCGTTCCAACTAGAGTGTCTGTGAGGGGTTGCAGTGTTGTGGCACCAGCACCAGTGCCTAAGGCCCAATTTTTCTGCCCCTGTCTAACAGGGGCGTGTAATTACAATTTTTGATGCAATACTTTGCAGCAGGGCTCGTTCCTGCGTTCCAACTAGAGTGTCTGTGAGGGGTTGCAGTGTTGTGGCACCAGCACCAGTGCCTAAGGCCCAATTTTTCTGCCCCTGTCTAACAGGGGCGTGTAATTACAATTTTTGATGCAATACTTTGCAGCAGGGCTCGTTCCTGCGTTCCAACTAGAGTGTCTGTGAGGGGTTGCAGTGTTGTGGCACCAGCACCAGTGCCTAAGGCCTAATTTTTCAGCTCCTGTTCAACAGGGGCATGTAATTACAATTCTTGATCTAATATTTCACAGCAGGGCCCTGTGAGGGCTTACAGTGTTTTGGCCACAGCAACACCTAAGGCCCAAATTTCTGCTGAGTATATAGGGCAGGACCCTACTTTCAAACATCTAACTTACAAACGACTCCTACTTGCAAACGGAAGGAGACAACAGGAAGTGAGATGAAATCTACCCCTAGGAAGGGAAATTCTCTCATGTAAGAGTTAATATGGGAAAACAATTTCTCCTTTCCACTGATGCTTTCCAATCCTTGTTCCACAAAAAAACCCAAATTTTCAAAAAACATTTTTCATTGGGACAAAAAAGTGAGGTGAAATCTTCTGAAGAGGAGGAAAGACGCAAAACAAATGTCACAGGGGTGATAACCCTTCCCTATGTTTTCCAAAAAGCTTAGAAAAGATTTTTTGGCTGGAGCTAAACACGTTAAAAATGTTCAAAATTACAAACAGATTCTACTTAACAACAAACCTACAGTCCCTGTCTTGTTTGCACCGCCTGTATACTGCTGTTCAGAGTATATAGGGACCTTTCCTTATTTTAATTTGGGTGCGGGGTTCCCCTTAATATCCATACAAGACCCAAAGGGCCTGGTAATGGACTGGGGGGTACCCATGCCGTTTGTCTCACTGATTTTCATCCATATTGCCAGGACCCGACATGACATTAAACCCGCAAGCAGTTTTAAATGAGATTTTTTCCTTTAAAAATGACATTTGGTGCAGGGACTGTTCTAAACATGGGAAACACGCGTCACTTTACAGGCATACTATAGACACCCCCCAGGTACGATATTTAAAGGAATATTTCACTTTTTTTTTTACTTTAAGCATCATTAAATCACTGCTCCCGAAAAAACGGCCGTTTTTAAAAGTTTTTTTTGCATTGATACATGTCCCCTGGGGTAGGACCCGGGTCCCCACACCCTTTTTAGGACAATACCATGCAAATTAGCCTTTAAAATGAGCACTTTTGATTTCGAACGTTCGAGTCCCATAGACGTCAATGGGGTTCTAACGTTCGTGCGAACTTGCGGTCCGTTCGCGGGTTCTGGTGCGAACCGAACCGGGGGGTGTTCGGCTCATCCCTACTTCCCAGTATAAATGTAGTTCATTTCTTGGGACGGCTGGCGAGGGTTTAGGCTGGTCACTCCTTGCACAAAGTGTCACGCCAGCAACAAGTGTTTGGCACTTGTACACGGGCACTTTGACTAAGGCACTGCTACAAAAAAGGAAGTACAGACATTATTATTCAACAGATATTTTGCTGGAAGTTCCTCTTCATTCTCTAACTTTCCTTAGCCTTCCTTCTATTCCCCTCTTCCCACCCTCCAACATGATCACACTAATTTTTGTTATAACGTCCTCTCTCCTCAAACTCTCATTTCTTTATCCCCGCTCTCCAGCCCCCAACCTGTACATCACTCCCTCTCTTCTTCCCACTCAATATTACGCCACTTACCACCTCCTGCTCTTTCTAAGCCTTCACAGTATCACCTCTTCCATTCCACCACAGCATCTGCCCTCCCATAAATCCCACTCCCGCCTTATCACCCTCACCCTCCTACTACTCCTAATGTCTGGGGACATCGCACCAAACCCCGGCCCTCCCACACCAAATTCCCAACGCCAAAATTGGCCATCTACCTCCTCCAACAGTAGTGGTAACTTCAACCTTCCCATCCCAATTCACCTGATTCCACAAGTCGGCACCCCTCTTTCATGTGCCCTCTGGAATGCCCGCTTGGTCTTCAACAAAATAGCTTCTGTCAATGACCTTTTCTTCTCCAAATCCCTTAATCTATTTGCTATAACCAAAACCTGGCTCCAGGAATTTGACACTACCTCTCCAGCCTCCCTTTCCCACAGTGGCCTCCTCTGGACTCACTCCACCAGACCCAGTGGACGAAAAGGAGGTGGTGTCGGACTTCTCCTCTCCCCACAATGCACCTTCCAGGTACTTCCCACACCTCCCTCTCTTTCCCCCTGCTCTTTCGAAATGCACTGCATTTGTCTTTTCTCTCCAGCTTGTCTGAGGGTCGAAGTCATGTATCGGCCTCCTGGACCAGTGTCAAGCTTTCTGGGTGACTTCTCTGCATGGCTACCCTATTTTCTCTCATCTGAAGTGCCTGCCATCATCCTAGGTGACTTTAACATTCCAATCAATGTTAATACTGCTACCACTTCTAAACTACTCAACCTAACCTCCTTTTTTTAACCTAACACAATGGGCACAAACCACCACTCACTCCAACGGCAATACTCTTGACTTTGTATTCTCCCATCACTGCACTCCCTGCAATCTCTCTAACACCCCCTTTCCTCTCTCTGATCACAACCTTATCCATTTCACACTCTCCTTGTCTCCTACATCCCATGCTGCCAACCCACAAACCACTTCCCGCAGAAACCTTCACAACCTCAACCCCTCCCTTCTCAACTCTGCTACTGATGGCCTTTATGACAAAATCACACCCCTGTCCTGCCCAGACCTAACCACTTCCATCTACAACACCACGTTGTCATCCTCCCTAGACATACTTGCTCCTCTTTCTACACGCAGAACCAGGCCCCATCTGCCACAACCCTGGCAAACAGACGACACCAGAAGTCTTAAGAGACACAGACGTGCTCTTGAGCGAGCTTGGCGTAAATCTAAATCCCTGCAAGACTTTACCCTCTACAAATCTGCCCTTCTCAAATACAACTCCTGCCTCCACACTGCTAAACAAACCTATTACAATACTCTCATCAAAACCCTCTCATCAAAAACCTCGTCAACACTTTTCTACCCTTAATTCCTTACTTCACCCCCCACTGCCCCCACCCACAAACTTGCTTACCGCTCAACAGATTGCCAACCATTTTAATTTCAAAAACGACACAATACGCAAGGAGATATCCAGCATTCAAACTCCTCCCCTACTCAACACATCAGGTCCAACACCACACTCAATACTCTCCTCCTTTTGCCCAGTTACCACAGATGAAGTTGATAAACTCCTCTCCATGGCCCACCTCACTACCTGTTCCCTGGACCCTGTCCCCTCTCAATTACTGCAACCACCTTCCCACTCTATCCTTAACTCCCTAACCCACATCTTCAACCTCTCCCTCTCCTCCGGAACCTTTCCTTCCTCGCTCAAACATGCTCCCATTTGCCTCCAAGCTTATCGAATGCCTTGTCCATGACCGAATGAGTGGCTACCTCGCGGACAACAACCTTCTCGACCCCCTACAGTCTGG
Source organism: Lithobates septentrionalis (assembly GCA_037952835.1). Classification (NCBI taxonomy): domain Eukaryota; kingdom Metazoa; phylum Chordata; class Amphibia; order Anura; family Ranidae; genus Lithobates; species Lithobates septentrionalis. The sequence continues at coordinate 3,411,775 of JBBDGP010000864.1, read as the reverse complement.
CTTCCGCCCACAACAATCTACTGAAACTAACCAATGACCTACTAACTGCTAAAAACAATGGGCACTACTCCCTACTCATACTTTTAGACCTCTCTGCTGCCGTTGACACAGTTGACCACCTGCTCCTCCTCAGCAAATTACACTCCCTTGGCCTCCGTGATTCTGCTTTATCCTGGTTCTCCTCCTACCTATCTCAGCGCACTTTCAGTGTCACTTACAACTCCATCTCCTCCACTCCCCTTCCTCTTTCAGTTGGGGTACCCCAAGGCTCCGTCCTTGCGCCTCTCCTATTCTCTCTCTATACCTCTTCCCTGGGCCAGTTAATAACCTCCCATGGCTTCCAATACCACCTCTATGCTGACGACACCCAGATCTATCTCTCCACTCCTCAACTCACCCCCTCGATCTCCTCATGGATCTCAAACTTATTGAATGACATATCGATATAGATGTCACACCACTTCCTCAAACTCAATCTTTCTAAAACTGAACTTGTTATATTTCCTCCTTCACGGTCCCCCCCTGTGACTTCACACAACCCTTCTCACAACAACAACACAACCATTGGTCCCTCCACACATGCCAGGGTGCTGGGTGTAATCCTTGACTCTGACCTCTCCTTCAGCCCCCACATCCAATCACTGGCTAAATCCTGCCGCCTTAACCTCCCCAACATCTCCAGAATTAGCCCCTTTCTGACTAATGACACCACAAAGCAACTTATTCACTCCTTGATTATTTCCCGCCTTGACTACTGCAACTCTCTCCTTAATGGCCTACCCTTAAGCAGGCTATCCCCCCTTCAGTCTATTATAAATTCTGCTGCTAGACTAATACACCTCACTAACCAATCCATGACTGCTGCTCCTCTCTGCCAATCCCGTCACTGGCTTCCCCTACCCCACCACGTAAAATTCAAAATGCTAACCATAACCTACAAGGCCATTCATAACATCGCCCCCATCTACATCACCAAACTTATCTGCAGATATCGCCCAAATCGTCCCCTCCACTGCTCCCAGGACCTCCTGCTCTCTAGCTCCCTTTTTACCACCTCCCATGCTTGTCTTCAGGACTTCTCCAGAGCCTGTCCCATCCTCTGGAACTCCCTGCTCCAGTATGTCCGATCAGCCCCTACCCTGTCCACCTTTAGGAGATCCCTGAAAACTCATTTATTCAGTCCCCGAGCCACCCCCATCAAATCATTCTCTGCAGCTATTACCTTTTGTACCACTACCCCCTCCCTTTAGAATGTAAGCTCTACGAGCAGGGCCCTCCTGTACCTTTTGTATTGAACTGTACTGTAATTGTGTTGCCCCCCTTATACATTGTAAACTGTTGGCGCTATATAAATCGTGAATAATAATAATAATAATAATAATAATAATGTGATATTTTAGTTTTCTTTTTTAATAAATCTGCAAAAATGTCAACAATTCTGTGTTTTTCTGTCAATATGGGGTGCTGTGTGTACATTAATGAGGAAAAAAATTAACTTAAATGATTTTAGCAAATGGCTGCAATATAACAAAGAGAGAAAAATTTAAGGGGGTCTGAATACTTTCCGTCCCCACTGTATATGGCGTTACACTGGCAGTAACGCACACAAAACGATATGGCGCTAAACTGACAGTAACGCACACAAAACTATATGGCGTTAAACTGGCAGTAACGCACAAAATTATATGGCGTTAAACTGGCAGTAACGCACAAAACTATATGGCATTAAACTGGCAGTAACGCACGCAAAACAATATGGCGTTAAACTGGCAGTAACACATACAAAACGATATGGCATTAAACTGACAGTAACGCACACAGAACTATATGGCGTTAAACTGGCAGTAACGCACACAGAACTATATGGCGTTAAACTGGCAGTAACGCACAAAACGATATGGCATTAAACTGGCCGTAACGCATGCAAGACGATATGGCGTTAAACTGGCAGTAATGCACACAGAAGTAAATGGCGTTAAACTGGCAGTAACACACAGAAGTAAATGGCTTTAAACTGGCAGTAACGCAATCAAATAGACGGTGTTAAATCGTCACTACACTGACGCTATCTGAACTGTCCCTACTCTAGTTATACACAGATGTCAAGATTACTGACACTGTCTCAATACACTACACTGAAACTATATGAGCTGTCCCTACTCCACACTAATGTATGTATGAATGACACAGTCTCACTACACTACAGTGAAACTGTCTGAGTTGTACCTACTCTAGCTGCATACTATGCAAAGCTGAATGATGGTCCTCCTCGCTACACTCACACTATCCCTGAACTGACACTAAACAAATATTCTGCAATGACAAATGAAACAAAATAGCACAGTATAGCACACTAACTAACTGATAGCACTGAACAGAGCCCTGTTCTATCTCTCTCCATGTCAAAATCACACTGAAAATGGCTGCCACTGAAAGAATACTTTTATACTTTGGGGCGGAAATGAGCCATGATTGGATAAAGTCATGATGACAGTGTCCAATCATGACTCTGACAGGGCTCTGTGCCCTGATTGGCTGAAACTTTCACTGCTTCAGCCAATCAGGGCTTGCAATGCACTGTTCAGGGCAGCAATGCATTGCGGTTGGTTTGGGGGGCCAAACGACCGAACGACTGAACAATGAAAAATTGGCCCGAACTTATGCTCAGGCTGAACCATTCGCCCATCCCTACTGGTTATATATGGCAACTTATGCATGGTGCAGGGACCCTCCAAAGTCTTCTTCCCAACTTGAGTTAAAAGTTTCATCTCTTTGGAAAGGAAAGTGAGCAGTCATCATCCAGCATGCTGAGATTTCTCAGTGTGTTGGAAAACAACATGTGCTCAAAATTGCACTTTGTCACCTACAAGTTAAACCCTAAACAGCACATTTGTTGACTGATTCTTGGGGGAGATACTCGGATTTATCATAATTCCTGCAGCTATAAAGGATGTTATGATTAGGAGACCTCTCCTTTTAAAAATGCTAGGAAACTGGCTGTCTTATAACCATTGCTTCAAAAAGGTAATTGACCCAGAATAATCATGCAGATAAGTGCTTCTGACTTTTCCCTAAAATCCTGTTTTGTATACTTTTTTTCTCCACACAGCCTCAGGGAAATTATTAAGGCCACAATATCAGCAGGACAAGTTACATCTAGAGGGGAAAGAGGACAAAGTGGAGAGATACCAACTGGGACAGAAAGCTAAAGTAACTTAATCTATAATAAAACAGAGCTTGCAACACAACTGTAGTGTGTTAAAAAAAAGAGAGTGCTGAACAAGAGCTTGCAAGAAATGCAAAGTGGTGTATAGAGGAAGAGGCTAACATAAAAACAGATTTGCTTTAAACCATTTTTTTAACTGACCCCGTATTGTTTGTTTTTTGGACTTTTTCAGAAAGTTATTTGTTGGTGGTTTCTTTCAGAAATGTTAGGGAATTTTATGGGTGAGTGTTTAAAATTGCTTTAGTATGTGAAGTGTATGTGTAGCACCTTCTAGTTGTGCTAGGTGTTAGTGTAGGTACATTTCTTTTTAGCTCGACGCTAAGCCTGAGCTATGAATCTGGGTCAGGGTTCAGTGACTCAGGGCTGGATGACTCATCCTAGCAGCCTCTCGTGCCTTCCCCTGTTTTCTGGGACATTGGAGAATGTTCTAGACATAGTGAGTGGAGGTTAAGAAGAGCTGCTTAGCATATTTATGAGGGCCTCAGCCAATCCCTAGTAAAGGGCTGGCAGGGGGCAGGCCACCTCATAAATAGGCATGAGTCATGTCAGGAGGGGGCGTCGGGTGGAAGATGGAGATGGAGTGCTGAGGAGGCTGTCGTGGCCCTTAAGGGTGCCCCTAGTCTGGGGGGGAGGCCTTGGTATGAGACAGCAAGAAATAAAAAGCTTACAACAGCCATTATAAATATGTACTGTTAGATGGAATAATGAGTTAGATGACATGGGACACTTTAAGCTTTCCTGAATTATGGAGGTCAGCATCTAGTGTTTTCCAGTTGAAGATGTTTCAATACTACCCACAAGGTTTGTTTTACTCTTTGTTTTAATCTTGGCTTACATAGCAGATATTTTATTAGCTCAACAAATGATTTGTTTTCCAATTAACTGCATATCTGGGCCACCACATTCGCTTTCTAAATGTAGCTAATATATTAAAGTGGAGTTCCACCCACTTTTACAACTATTCAGCATCCCTCACTAAACTGTGCACTGTAAACAAATTGGATATTTTTTTATTTTTTTTCTCAGCACCTACTGTAAATCTGCTGTATTCATTTTTCACTGCCTCCTCCCTGGCCGCGGCCCATTGCATCATTTCCTGTTTGCAATGCCTTCTGGGAAGGGGCGGCAACTTCCTCTGAAACTGCCGTTGCTATGGAAACCTGACCTGAAACCTATTACACTGCTTGTGCTGCACTGAGCATGTGCGAGATCTGCAAGGATGAGATCCAGGAAGAAATACAGTCTGGCTTCAGATGCCCACACTTAAGATGGCCACGGCCTTCTGTAAGTTTATAACATAACAAACTACTGCTATAAACTAACAAAACAGACCTTAGTTTACAGACTAACTTTACTAGAATACATTAAGCTTGTGTATTATAGGGGTATTTTTATTTAAAAAGTATAATTTCGGCCGGAACACCACTTTAAGTTTATTATGTGTAATTGTAGTGTAAGTATGTGTAAGCTGCTCTACCTCCAGTGATTCATCAAATCAAATATACTGTAAAAAAATAATGCAAAAAAATGGAAGGCTGCTGCTAAAATTTGCGTGAAACACAATCAGTGATAAAATGAATAACAATAGCTGCGCTATCCTCTGTAATTATAAAGTGACAACTACTATATAAAGTAGAAATTGAGCTTAAAAAGTGTTAAACAGTCTTTAAAAAGTGCAATAGTGTTGAAAAAAAGTGTTCCTCCTGCGTATTCCCAAGTAAAAGTGCTTTATCTTGTGCAAAAGAACTGAATATCTTTGTGATCAATCCCTCCTAGGACCGCACTCACCGAATGCTGTTGACCCCTTAAGTATATACTAAGGCAGGTCAAAACACACGTAATATCTAAATGGTCGGTCTCTCATGTTGCTCCCCCATCCAGGTCACGTTTATTCATACAAAGTAAACCAGAGGCGGTATCATCACGTAATACCATTTATTTATACAATTCCCCTAAATTTAAAAGTATTGGACACTTCATTCCACTCCCTTTGTGCTCCAACTGGCAGGAAGCGGAAGTGACATAGTACCGTGCGTGTGCATTCCTACGTGTTTCGTCACCAGGAATTCATCAGGAGGCGAAGCTAACTACGTCTCCTACGTTCTTATATTGTGCAATGTCCGTCTCAATCAGTAATCATAAGTTAATCACCCGGGACATATTACTACACAAGGTACTTCACAAAATACCAATATATTTGAGCTTTGATGGCAAGTTGCACTTATATAATAAGGGCAAGTCAATAACTTTGGCATACACTAGATGGCAGCGAATAGATTGAAATAAGATGTAAATACGTTTTTGTTTTAAATTGACATGGTTTAAAAAATACAGATTTTGTGAAAACTACCTGCCCTAAAGCTCAAATATATTGGTATTTTGTGAAGTACCTTGTGTAGTAATAAGCACAAGCCACAAGCAGGGGGGTGCACATGCAGGGTTTTTTTCCAAATAAGTGGGGTTCTTTAAATAATTGGCACTTCCGCTCTTGCACCATCCATCTGAACATTTTCCTCTCTCTTCACAGGTAAATCTGTGTTTATACTTCCATCTACCTAAACTTAACATTGACTGACTGCTCAAATGCATATTTGGTAAATCTGCGTTTATACTTCCATCTACCTAAACTGAACATTGACTGACTGCTCAAATGCATATTTGGTAAATCTGTGTTTGTCACTGCTGTTTCAACTCTAACTGTAGCCATGCTCACATTATTTCAATGTTTATTTAGCTATTACGTCTTACCCAAATTATGGTTCCCTTATCTTTACAATTTTGGCCTTTTGGTCCTCTTGCAGTTTGATTGTGGTGTGAAAAGTTTTGCTCTGCTAGCTGTGTTCCTAATATTACCTCCTCATTGATTTATTGCCAGATTCAATCCACACCCAACACAGTATAAAAACAAGGCCTTCTTTACGGGGGAACACAAGCAGGGGGCTGCACATACAGGGGGTTCTTCCAAAGAAGTGGGGTTCTTTAAATAAGTGTCACTTCCGCTCTTGCACTTCAGCAATTTGCACAAAGCAAACCACAGCAGACTACAGGTGACCTCATTTCCATATTAATAAGAAAAAATAAGAAAAAATATGCGGCACTTACTAATACTCAAAGGAAGTTAAGTAGATATGTAAAACCAACAATCCTACCAGGAGATAACAAAACGGGAACTCCAGGTATTGATTATGTCTAAATGATTGATCTTCCACTACATTGTGCAATCAAAGGTCACGCTAAACCAGTATTGCATAAAAAAATGAGATTTCTAAAACAGGAGCAAATCCTATAAATATAAATGAAATATGAATGATCAGTAGCTGTTTCTAAATAGCCCATCACATGTGTAACATAAATAAATACCAATAAATGAGTGTGAGAATAACTGTATCCACACACCATAAGCCTAAAAGATCTTCAAAATCCACCACTCCAATAATAATGTAAATAGATACAAAATAAAGTGTTTACCTAAAACAGGTGAATGCAAATAAAACAATCAGTGCGACATCCAAAAAATATTTTCTCAACAAATAAATGGCTAGAAGGTAAATATGTGTAGCAAGTGAAGCACAACTAAATACCATACACAGTGCAGCATAAATATACAATTATGATCTTCAAAATCCACCACTCCAATGATAAAATGTGAATGAATAAAAATAAAAGTGAAAACAAATGCAGCAATCAGTGTGGCATCCAAAAAAGAAACTACTAAATCACTAAGTGTAACAGGTGAGACACAGCATAAAGTGAATCATCAGTGATAAAACAAAATGTGAATAAATTAATACTGTGGCTAAAAAATAGAGAACAGTCTCAAAAAGAGTCCCATATATGTTCAGATCTCCATCATGACAGATACAATTGGAAAATCGTGCCAAAGAAGTTCCTCCAAAAGTGACCAGTGATAGATTAAAGGTGTGTAAGAATAGCGGTTCCCCCAGCCTCTCCCCTCATGGCTGAACGATCACAGCCTAATAAGCTAATAACAGATGAACAAACAGCTTCCCAATCTCCTTGACGACAGGGGATCAATCATTTAGACATAATCAATACCTGGAGTTCTCGTTTTGTTATCTCCTGGTATGATTGTTGGTTTTACATATCTACTTACCTTCCTTTGAGTATTAGTAAGCGCCGCATATTTTTTCTTATTTTTTCTTATTAGTCTTTGATTGGTGTGTGAACACTTGTATGATGGCAGCTACTTATTAATTTAATAATTTTTATATATTTTTTATATTTTATATCTTTTATATCTGTTTTATTTGTTTTTTGTGGTATGCGCACAAGTATCTATTATTCTCATTTCCATATTATCTCACCTTGCTCTCTGAAACTTGCACTCTTTACCTCTCCTCCTTTTCACAAATGCAGCCTCTCTCCTCAGACTCACTTTTCTTCACCCCTCTGCTCCACCCCACAATCTGTACATATCACCCTCACTTCTCCCCTCCCCCTATTACTGCAGTCATCACCTCTTTCTAACTCTAAACCCACTTGCTAAAAAACCCCCCAGGATACTGAAGCATGTCCCCTCATACAAATCGTATTCTCATATTACATCCCTTACTCTTCTGCTTCTCCTAACCGCCCGTGGCGTCTCCAGCTTTCATATTTAAGGGGGGGGCACATGGGGTGACAGGGACAAAAGTAGGGGGGCAACTATAAAATGCAATTATATATATATATATATATATATATATATATATATATATCCTGGGGCCCTTTACTACGATCCCACAACAGGCCCTTTCACATGTTCTGTAGTGAGCTTGCTTCCTACTGTATTGGGCCCCCTCCCCAGGGTGGCAGAAAACAAGAGATATATGTCACCAGCATACCAAGAAAGTTTAAGGGTCCAAAGCAGTGGGAGAACTATCAGGGTTGCAAAGGTTGTCTTGCCACCGGGCCCTGGTGTTCTGCCACTGTGGGATTCCCCAGCCTCCTCTTGCTGCCCTGCCCCTGCTATTGACAGTGCTGGTCTGGCATCTCTTGGAATTTACAGGCTGGTTCTCCTGTCCTAAGGACGGGAGAAGTCAGTCTGTTTTTTCAGTAACTGAGAGTCCTGGTGGAGTCCTTCCTGCAACTCGCTCTTCTCCCTGCCAATGAGGATGCAGGGGAAGCAGCAGATCGGGTGGCCGTGGTTGTGTGAGCGCTCGCATTATGCAGTGTCAGCGAGCAGAGGGAGGGGAGAGGAATCACCCACAGGAGCTGACTGGGGACGCTCTCCCTCTCAATAGAGACTGTGTTACTCCAGCGGCAGCCCGAGTAAGACGCTACGAATGCAAACAAAAAGACATTGTAAAAAAAAAAAAAACATTTTAATTGGGGGGGGGGCACATGGTGGGGCACAGCATAATGTTGGGGGGGTCAGGGCCCCCTTCCCCCCCCCCCTAGGGATGCCATTGCTAACTGATGGAGATATTTCCCCAAGCCCTGGGCCTCCTTTATGTAACTGTACCCAACACACCCATCACCCTACACCCTCTGGCAGTAGTCGCAATCTACGCAATTTAGTCTCCATTCCTCTTCTACCCAACGCCAGCCTCCCCCTCTCCTGTGCCCTCTGGAATGCCCGCTCTGTCTGCAACAAACTCATTGCTGTTCATGACCTCTTTGTCACTAACTCTTAATAATCTCTAATCTCTTAATCTACTTGCTGTCACTGAAACCTGGCTCCACGAATCTGACACCCCTTCTCCTGCTTCCCTCTCCCAGGGTGGCCCTCACTGGACTCATTCCCCTAGGCCTAATGGATGCAAGGGAGGTGGAGTGGGATTCCTCCTATCCCCTCAGAGCACCTTCCCGGTTATTCACTGTCCTCCCTCTCTTTCCCTCTCATCATTTGAAGCTCACTGTATACGTCTATTCTCTCCAACTTTCCTAAGATTTGCTGTGATCTACTGCCCCCCTGGACTTCTAAACTTCTTAATCTAACCTCTTAATTTGACCTGAAGCAATGGGTACAAGCCTCTACTCACTCTGATGGCAACACCCTTGACCTTGTATTCTCCTACCTATGCACTCCATGCAACTTCTCAAACAATCCTTTTCCTCTCTCTGACCACCATCTTATTAGTTTCTCTCTCCCTCTGCCTTCCACCACCTTTCCCTCCAATCGCCTAACCATCACCCACAGAAACTTTCGCAACTTCAACTCTTCTCTCCTCTATTCTGCTACTGACCACCTCTATGACAAAATCTCTCCCCTATCCTGCCCCAACCAGGCCACTTCCATCTACAATAAATCCCTGCCCTCCACCCTGGACAAGCTCGCTCCCTTCACTACATGCAGAATCAACCCTGGCAAATAGATGACACTAAAATTCTCAAAAAAGGTAGTCACGCTCTTGAGCGTCTGTGGCACAAGACTAAGTCTCTCAAAGACTTCAACCAATACAAATCTGCCCTCCAAAAATACTATTCTTTCCTCCACACTGCCAAGCAGACCTATTTTACAACTCCTATTAACACCTTATCATCCAGTCCCCGTAAACACTTCTCTACCTTCAACTCTCTACTTTGTCCTCCACCGCTTCCACCCACTGACTCATTCACTGCCGAGGAAATTGCTAATCATTTCAAAAACAAGACTGATACAATCCTTGATGAAATCTCCACTCTACAGGTATCTCCCCCAGTTAAGAACCCATGTCAACAGGTACAACTGACACTCCCCTTATTCAAATCTGCTACTATAGACGAAGTTGCTAAACTCCTTTCTAACGCCCACCTAACCACCTGTCCCCTGGACCCTATTCCCTCTCAAATACTACGGTCGCCCTCTGACTCTATCCTACACTCTCTAACCCACATCTTCAATCTCTCCCTCAACTCTGGCATTTTCCCCAATGCTCTAAAACATGCACTGGTCACCCCCATACTTAAAAAGCCGTCCTTGGAGCCTACCAATCTTAACAACCTATGCCCTATCTCCTTGCTCCCCTTTTCCTATAAACTCCTTGAACGCCTGGTTTACAACCAACTGAGTGACCACCTCATTAAAATGAACTTTCTTGATCCCCTTCAATCTGGATTTTGCCCTCAACACTCCACAGAAACTGTTCTTTTAAAACTCACAAAAGACCTACTAACTGCAAAAATCAACAGACACTATTCTGTACTCCTACTTCTGGACCTTTCAGCTGCCTTTGGCATGGTTGACCACCCCCTCCTCCTCGAAAAACTTTACTCCCTCGGTCTTTGTGACTGTGCTCTTCAGTGGCTCTCATCCTACCTATCCCAACGAACCTTCAGTGTCACTTACAATTCTACTTCCTCCACTCCTCTTCCCTTCTCCGTCAGGGTCCCCCAAAGTTCTGTTCTTGGACCTCTTTTATTTTCAATCTACACCTCTTCCCTAGGTCAGCCGATAGCCTCTCACGGCTTCAATATAATTTCTACGATGAAGACATACAAATCTATCTCTCCACCCCTCAACTCACTCCCTCAGTCTCCTTACGCATCACTAACTTACTAACAGACATATCTGTCACACCACTTCCTCAAACTCAACTTTTTCAAAACCAAGCTTATAATATTTTCTCCCCCACGTGCCTCTTCCCCTGACTTCTCTGTCAAGACAACCATCCACCCATACCCACATGTCAGCGTGCTAGGTGTTATCCTGGACTCTGTGCTAGGTGTTATCCTGGACTCTGAACTTTCCTTTCGGCCCCACATCCAATCACTTTCCAAAGCTTGCCGCCTCAACCTCCGCAAAATCTCTAAACTACATCCCTTTCTAACCAATGAAACCACAAAGCTCCTGATTCGCACCCTGGTTATCTCTCACCTTGACTACTGCAAACTCCCTCCTCATTGACTTACCTTTAAATAGACTATCCCCCCTTAAGTCCATCATGAATGCTGCTGCCAGACTCATCCACCTTACAACATACAAGAACATATTTGGGGGGCACACCCTACAATGCATTTAAATTCAAGATGGTGCTGCTATAAGACCTACAAACAGTACAAAATATTTTACAGCGCACACATACAAGAATGACATTTCCTGCAGGGCTAGTTAAAAACACCTGAACACCTGAACATATTCAAAAATACGGGGGTTTGGTCACAGTATATGGTCATATAGTGCTAAGCCCACTTACTGCGACAAAGTACCCCGAATTAGTGGGTCCTACACTAGTAATAGAATGGAAGATCCTTTGTCTCAACCATGGGAGCTGAACTCCTCTATGTGGGAGAACTGAAAGGGATACATCCTAAACACTGGTGGCCACTAAATAGGAGGTAATGAGGAGGGGGAGGGGTGCTCCAGCCCAAAAACCTGGTCAGGGCCTATTGCAACATACAAGAACATATTTGGGGGGCACACCCTACAATGCATTTAAATTCAAGATGGTGCTGCTATAAGACCTACAAACAGTACAAAATATTTTACAGCGCACACATACAAGAATGACATTTCCTGCAGGGCTAGTTAAAAACACCTGAACATATTCAAAAATACGGGGGTTTGGTCACACTATATGGTCATATAGTGCTAAGCCCACTTACTGCGACAAAGTACCCCGAATTAGTGGGTCCTACACTAGTAATAGAATGGAAGATCCTTTGTCTCAACCATGGGAGCTGAACTCCTCTATGTGGGAGAACTGAAAGGGATACATCCTAAACACTGGTGGCCACTAAATAGGAGGTAATGAGGAGGGGGAGGGGTGCTCCAGCCCAAAAACCTGGTCAGGGCCTATTACAACATACAAGAACATATTTGGGGGGCACACCCTACAATGCATTTAAATTCAAGATGGTGCTGCTATAAGACCTACAAACAGTACAAAATATTTTACAGCGCACACATACAAGAATGACATTTCCTGCAGGGCTAGTTAAAAACACCTGAACACCTGAACATATTCAAAAATACGGGGGTTTGGTCACACTATATGGTCATATAGTGCTAAGCCCACTTACTGCGACAAAGTACCCCGAATTAGTGGGTCCTACACTAGTAATAGAATGGAAGATCCTTTGTCTCAACCATGGGAGCTGAACTCCTCTATGTGGGAGAACTGAAAGGGATACATCCTAAACACTGGTGGCCACTAAATAGGAGGTAATGAGGAGGGGGAGGGGTGCTCCAGCCCAAAAACCTGGTCAGGGCCTATTACAACATACAAGAACATATTTGGGGGGCACACCCTACAATGCATTTAAATTCAAGATGGTGCTGCTATAAGACCTACAAACAGTACAAAATATTTTACAGCGCACACATACAAGAATGACATTTCCTGCAGGGCTAGTTAAAAACACCTGAACACCTGAACATATTCAAAAATACGGGGGTTTGGTCACACTATATGGTCATATAGTGCTAAGCCCACTTACTGCGACAAAGTACCCCGAATTAGTGGGTCCTACACTAGTAATAGAATGGAAGATCCTTTGGCTCAACCATGGGAGCTGAACTCCTCTATGTGGGAGAACTGAAAGGGATACATCCTAAACACTGGTGGCCACTAAATAGGAGGTAATGAGGAGGGGGAGGGGTGCTCCAGCCCAAAAACCTGGTCAGGGCCTATTACAACATACAAGAACATATTTGGGGGGCACACCCTACAATGCATTTAAATTCAAGATGGTGCTGCTATAAGACCTACAAACAGTACAAAATATTTTACAGCGCACACATACAAGAATGACATTTCCTGCAGGGCTAGTTAAAAACACCTGAACACCTGAACATATTCAAAAATACGGGGGTTTGGTCACACTATATGGTCATATAGTGCTAAGCCCACTTACTGCGACAAAGTACCCCGAATTAGTGGGTCCTACACTAGTAATAGAATGGAAGATCCTTTGTCTCAACCATGGGAGCTGAACTCCTCTATGTGGGAGAACTGAAAGGGATACATCCACCTTACAAACTGCTCAGTGTCTGCTACCCCTCTCTGCCAATCCCTCCATTGGCTGCCACTCACCCAACCAATTAAATTCAAAATACTAACAATAAGTTACAAAGCCATCCACAACTGCCCCCAGCTACATCACTAGCCTAGTCTCAAAATACCAACCTAATCGCCCTCTTCGTTCCTCCCAAGACCTCCTGCTCCCTCATCACCTCCTCCCACATCTGCTTCCAGGACCTCTCCCGAGCCTCGCCCATCCTCTGGAATTTGCTACCCCAATCTGTCAGACTGTCTCCTCATTTATCAACTTTTAGGCGATCCCTGAAAACCTTCCTCTTCAGAGAAGCCTATCCTGCCTCCATCTAACAACTGCACTATTTTCCCCATTAGCTCATCCCCCACAGCTATTACCCCTTTGTATAACTTGACCCTCAAAGCTCTAACGAGCAGGGCTCTGATTCCCCCCTGTACTGAATTGTATTGTAAATGCCCTAATGTTGTAAAATGCTGTTTAAACTGTCGGCGCTATATAAATCCTGTATAATAAAACGAGAAATATGTCCGGGTGATTAACCTATGATTACCAATTGAGATGTAAATTGCACTATATGAGAGCGGAGGAGATGTAGTTAGCCACGCCTTCTGATGACATCCTGGTGACGAAACATGTAGGCGTGCACACGCACGGTACTAGGTCACTTCCGCTTCCTCCCAGGTGGAGCGCAAACTGACTTTTACACACTATTGGAGTCATGGGATGATCGTGGCTTGACTCAGACTGACGGCAGATAGTTCCTGGTGCCGAATAGGCGCCCAAAAAATGTGAGTGTCCAATACTTTCATTTTAAGGGGATTTGTACAAATAAACGGTGTTATGTGATGATAGAGCAGCTATTGTTATTCATTTCATCACTATGTGTAATTGTAGTATAAAACATTTTCATTGCAAAAAAATGCTATAGAGATACAGTACATAGGGATAGGACAGTGGATTCAAGCTCACTTTTTTCCTGGGCTGACTTGTAAATGTCCAGGTGTAATTTTTATAATTTGAGAAAAACTGAAGGAAGAGCCGGCACTGCTGGATATAACATCTGTGATCTTTATTGTATCATGACAAGTATAAAAAGGACAAGCAGACGCTTTTTGGCACAGGCCTTGTTCACAGCTCTGTACAAAAATGACATTTACAACATATATATGCACAATAAAATGCCCAAATCCCTCCTCCAATCAATCAAATAATTAGATGATATCAATCAAAACAAATTGAAAACATTGCTGCATGATTGCGAAGGAGGTGCAATACATAATAAGTGTAAAGTAAACATGCAAAATAAAATAGACATAGAACATAGAAAATGGATCTGTGAGAAAAAAATGCATGAAAAATGCATTAAAAAAATGCCATGGGGTATCCTTGTATTTAAATTAAAAAGCCACCAAACTTCTCGTTCCAGGAGTCTGCGATGCAGATCTCCTCCCCGAGGCAGGTTTTTAACCTTCTCCATACCATGAAAACGAAAACATGACATGTCACCTGAGTGTTGGTATTTGAAATGTTTAGACACGTTGGACAGATCTTTATCAGAAAGATAGGAAGCACCGTAATAATGTTCCCCAATTCTAGTTCTCAAGGGTCTCACGGTGCATCCTACATACTGTAGATTACAGGAGGTACATCGTACTAGATACACTACAAAATTTGTACCACAATTAATAAAATCTCGAAATGCTTTGCCCTTGGAACAAGATACTATTTCTTTTGTTTGTTTAGTGTGCTTGTCACAAAAGCGACAAGTGTTGTTACCACAGGCATATGATCCCGTGGTACTCAACCGGGTCCTCCTGTGACCTCCTGACTGGAACATGCTTGGAGATAAGATATCACCTAGAGTGCTAGCTCGTCTGTTATTAAATCTACACCTGGCTTTGATGACAGCTGCTAAATCATGATCGGTTGACAGAATTTGAAGATCATTAGAAAGAAATTTGAAGTGATGGACTTTATAGGCATAACACAGAAGGTTTTTTAAAAAAGAATTTGAATATTTATTACAAAAAATAGAGCTAAAAAACACATACATAGACTTGCATATATTCACAGATAATACCTATGAGCATTTTAAGTACACCGTCTATATACTTAGTACATGTTTAAACAAAATTCAGATATTCGATCATTTTTCTTGTTCACTTGTAACAGGTTTCAAAAAGAGACAGTGTATCATAATAGCTCGATTTGCTCTACGTGTTAGGCGTTCAGTAACGCTTCCTCAGGAGCTTTTGGCATATTCTATGAACAAAAGAATAGACATAAATTCATTGCATTCTACATTAATAAAATCATTTAACATATATTCATATATAATAAGGTATTTCCGCTCCTGTGATATTGGCAGTTGTAAACATGTCTATAGGCCAGAACCCAGAACCTCTATTAGCATGTAGAGGTACAGAGGGAGCCTAAAGAAGAACAGAACAGGGAAACCAAAAGAGGGAAAGGGAGACAGATGAAAAGGGAGAGAGAGCAACACCAGAGAGGAAAAGAGAGAGAGGGCTGGGGTGTGCAATATGGGGACTATGGGGAGGGATATATTATATAAATGATTTAAAAAACGGACAATGGGAGTGGACTTATCAATATGGGATTATAAGTATATAATCATAACCAAATGTCTACTTACATTTTCAAAAAGAGGAAAGAAAAAAATAATAACATAGAATGAGCGGGGAATGCTGTCCTCCACCTTAATGGGCATCCAGAAAGGAAGGTCTTCAGATTGGGTGAGGCGATCTGCATATATATATATATGTATAAATAGTATAAATTCAATATCATGTTATTAATCTAGTTCAGATAAAGTAATAAAAAAAAAAAAGAATTAAAGAGGAAGAATATGTAATAGTAATCATCTCACCTAAGTAAAGCCAAATAAAACCAAATCCAGCAGGGAACTAGTAGTAGGCTAGTACCAAAAGTAATATTGTCCAAGGCGACCAGATAGAGGCTGGGTCAATTTAGGACATCCCATCATAGAAAAGCCAGCAATTGAAAGGTTGCTAGATAGTCCCTGACAGGTGCCTATTAGGGGAATATAGAGGAGAAACCTTCTCATTAATATAGACAAGATGAAATGATAACTCTGACTATTTTGCTTTTGGCGGTTGCAAGTTGGCATATAGGGATATGGTAATTACCTTGGATGCACTGGATTCTAGAGCTGACAGCCCCACGCCGGGTGTAAGCAGCTGTGAGAGACGCCAGTCCAGAGCGTCTCTTTGTAGATCCGTCCCGGTAGTGATGTCAGTCTGTGGATCGGAAATGACATTCACATACCCGGCCGGGCTCTAGTGCGCATGCGCACGGCCTGGGAGACGCTGCCCCGCATCCACTAGGAGCGGGGGGCAGACCCAGTGTTGGCACAGCTGCAGAGCATAGCACCAGGAAGGGACGGATGTCTCCCTCCCGGGGCTGAAAGCTCCGCTGACAGCCATAGGCTGTATCCAGGTGGCGCTTTGCGGCCGCATAATACACCATAGTGCTGAACCAGCCAATATAAAAAAAAATTAAAAAAAGGGACATTAGATTGGTCATGATAGTTGGAGGGAGACAGACTTCACAGTGAAGAGAATTGGAGGGCAGTTTTAAAGGGAGACATTACAACAAAAACGGCTCACAGGGAACTGCATAATAACAGCGTAAACAAAATGTGTATTCCTAAGGATATAACTATTAAAAATATAATTACAGAATAAAAATGACATAATCCATAATTGTCGAATCAGACCTACAATAGTTTACAATTCTAAAGAACTATAGATACAAGTTGGGAGAAGAGAGACAGAGAAAGAGAAAAAGAAAAAAGGGGGGATGAAAAAAGGAATAAAATTGGAAAACTGAAAAAGAGAAAGAACTGACAGGCAGTAATATTGTAGTATTATTAATGGACAAGGTGTCATTACAAAATGGGCCTGTATGACTGTGTCTCATTAATTCCTGGAGCATTAGTAGCGTTCAAACGCTTGATCCATAAAGTTTATTTTTGTAGGATCACCTTTTTCCAATTGCCTCCACGTGGATCCATAGGGATTACCGCTAAGGCAATGAAGGAGGCACATGTCGCATCAAAGCCATGGTAAAGATCAAGATGTCTACTGACCGGAGTCAGCATTTTGCCATTTGTTAAGAGGTATACATGGTCTATGATGCATTGCCAAAAACATCGGGCTGGAACGATGGAACCACTGGGCTGTCAACCATAAGATGTTCTATTTCCTTAGATCTCAAAACTCCCAAACCCTGTCCTGTATCCAGGAGGTGGGACAGTTACTTCCTGACTCTAAAGTAGGATTATTTTTCAGAGTTCGGTATGTTGTTGTATTGCTAACGTAAAGCTTACAATCTGTTTTTCAAACAACTACATCGCCTCCTCGCCTCTTTCCTATGGGGGTCCCAATCCCCCAGATACAGCTGGTCAACGCTGATACGCCCGACCTCCCAAGGTGGCTTGGCGTGTCCGGATCTATACAAGTACTATCTGGCCGCCCAGCTAGTAACAGCTGCTTGGTGGCTCAATCCGGACACCTCCAACCCAGCTACCCAGGTCGAGACGGCAGTGCTGGGATCCCTAGAGGCGCTCAAATTTTTGCTTTTTCGAGGCCCTCAAGCCCCTTATCCACTGACACCCTCCATGCGCACTACACTGCGTGCATGGGGGGCAGGTCTCAAATTAGAAAAATACCCTCAACAGGCAATCTCACCCAATGCTCCCCTTTGGATAAACCCAACCCTGGAGCACATCTATAAACTACCTGAGCCTCATGCCTGGACCAAATTTAACATTAAAACGGTGGCACAGATTATCTCCAATCAATCCCTAGTCCCGCTCTCCAAACTAAACTCCGATTTTAATATACCACAGTCCTATTTTTTCCGATTCCTTCAACTTTCCCATGCCTTCAGTCACCAATTCTCCAACTCCCCTCCTCAACTAGTCCAATCTTCACTGGAGGACCTTCTTAGATCAGATTGTGCGAAAAAACCCACTTCTCAATTATATTCACACCTGACTGTCACCTCCCTCCCGACTATGGAAAAGCTAAGATCTAAATGGTCCCATGACATCCCCAATTTTGACGACGATGACTGGGATGACATATGGGATTTCCTATTTAGCTCCCTGGTCTCTCTGAGAGATCGCCTGATCCAATTCAAGATAGTCCATCGGGCATATTTTACCCCTCACAGACTACACAAAATGAACCCCGACTCCCCTCCCGGATGTTGGAGATGTGGTGGGACTCCTGGGGACTTCACCCACATCTTCTGGACCTGTCCGGCAATTGTCGGATACTGGAGGGAGATATTGGACTTTATCACACAAATCACCTCTGTGCCACTACAACCATCAATGTCAATCTGCATACTAGGCCTGGTAGAACAACTAATTCCTACGGTGGCGGGACGCACACTGGTGGGATTGCTCCTGTTCTATGCCCGTAAAGCTATAGCCCTTAGTTGGCGCAAACCAACCCCCCCTCCTCTCTCCCTGTGGAAACAATTAGTCAACAATAGCTTACCTCTGTATAAGGACACATATGACAACAGAGGCTGCCCCAACAAATATAGCAGAGTCTGGTCTAAGTGGCTGGCAGATCCCTCCACCGCTTCAGAGGCCTCTCAGTAGACCCCAATCACAAAGTAGCTCCCAAGCGGGTGCCAGGTGTACACAATAATCTACAATATGCTATTTTACCATGTACAACTGCACATAGCACCACCTCATGACCCAGTAAACTGTACCGCTATGACTGATTTCATAATATATTTTTCATGAATAAGGTGACAGCGTGATTCCTGCAAGGATCACATAGACATCATATTAGACCAATGTATGTTTAACTGTTTAACTGTATCTGTTTTTGTTTCTCTTTTTAAAAACCAATAAAAAGATTTTGGAAAAAAAAAAAAAAAAAGCTTACAATCTGTAATCCTCAGAGTTCAGGATAACAACAGCCCCAACTTTGTCAGCTTGTTTTATAACTAGATTCACTTGCGATTTCAAAGTTTTAATTGTTGCTTTCTGTTCTTGTTAGATTATCATGCGTAAATCTAGTATTACTCTCTACTATATTATTTAATCTAACCAGGTCATCCTCTACTAAGGCTGCAACACAAAAATAATACCGCTCTGAACTACGATATCCAGATAACAAGTAACTGTTGGTACTTTTTATAATCCTTTGTACCTAATTGCCAATTAAAAGTTATTTAATTTTTGTTTCCTTTCTATTTCTGTTGCCTTTATTGCCAATTCCCTTCCCTATACCAAAGCAAATGTTCATAAATGCCAAACTGCTCTTAAATTAACATAAAAAGGACAAAAAAAGGAATGTCAAAACTCCATAAGATAACCAGCATGATACTAATGGGCATCAGACTGTGCCACGTGTCTTTGCCAAGCAGAGATGTGATTTTACTAAAAAATTAATCTGTATCAGTTGATGCTTAGGACCCTTTCACACGGACGGATAGAATGGTGCTTTTAGCTGCGGATTTTCTAGTTTTCTAAGGCAGCTAAAAGCACACAATGCTTTCCTATGGCCCCATTCACACACTGCGTTTAGCTGCGATTTAGTTTCAAATGCGGTTCTGTGCGGATAGAAAAAATAGAATTGACTGCGTCCAGGAGCTATCTGCAGCTATCTGCACATAACTGCAGGTAATCGCAGTGTACTATTTCTCCTGCGGATAGCAGCGGCAAGAAGGAAAGAAAAGCAACAGGAAGCACATCAGAAATGTCAAGAATGTTCCAAACGCAGCTAAACGCAGCCGCACGTAAACGCAGCTAAACGCAGCTAAACGCAGGTAATCTCACTGTACAAATGCAGCTGATCGCAGTGCCTGGAGTCTTGAATTTCACAGAACATATCATATGCTTTTAACTGCGGCAGAACAGCCGTCCGTGTGAAAGGCGCCTAAAGTGGATGTTTAATGTTTACTCTTTTAAAATTGCAGGCTAACTGGCAATTTTACTTTGGTTTTCAAACCTTCACTCACTGCCACATTACGATTCACTTGTATTTAATAGTTACAATACTAGAGAAATAAAATGCATTCAAGATCAACTCTGTTCTCTGACTATAGCATTTTTTTTTTTAAAAAAAGGACAAACACTGATAGTCTGTCCATTTCCAGGAATCATTTAATTTCTAATGAAGGAAAAGCGACACAGAGAAAAGGCATATATAATGAAAGGAGATTTGTGACCCTTCCAAGAAGATAGTACCACATAGGTCGGCACTGGCAGCTCTTGGCTCATACTAAGATCTTCCATAAATGTTTAAAGTAGGGGAAGGAAGATTTGGAGAAGGATGTGTGCTGCCTATAGAAGAAGGCTGGTCAAGGCATAAAATAGCACTTTCTAAAGACAGATCACTATATCCATCCTCATAAAAACCTCAGAACAGTCAAGTCTCTCAGGACGAAGGGAATTTTGCCCACCCAAGTTTTACGACCAAAGATTAAAAGAAGTTATTCTACATGCAATTCAGATTTTATTAGAAGTCGAAAAGAAATTCTTCTTCTTTCTTTCTCTTCTAAAAGGAAGTTTTAGGGGTTTTGTCACATAATGAATAATGACCAAGAAAATCCCTCTTTGAAAATTGATTCTTTTAATCTTTTATATGCTGTTTGTTTGGCATATACAGCAAAAAAGTTAAAACGATTTTTGCAGTGTGAAAGAGAATCCCGACTGAAAAACAGAGCCGAATTACAGGGGTGGACAAAGATACCACATAGAAAAAAGTTTAACTTTTGAAATTGCTAAATCCTTACTACAAACACAGCTGCCAAGGTGAACACCAATTGCTAATTAGCAGTGTCAGCTAAAAAGTAATTGTCTGTTGATTAGCCCTTTAATATGTGAGTTTTCCAGTCAACCATGGCACTACTCCATGTTCTTCCTGTGACAGCGTGGGTTTCCTTTGGGTACTTCCATTTCTTCCCACATTCCAAAGACATGCTGGTAGGTTAATTGTATGTTGTCTAAATTGGACCTAGTAAGTGTATGTATGAATGTGTGTTAAGCCAAGTATACACTATTAGTTTCAGGGGGGACAGCTCCCCGCCAGAACACTCTGGTCAGCGCTCTCAGCCATTGGCTGAGAGTGCTAATAAGGAGTCGGTCAGCCAACCTTTCCTGCCAAACGGCCGGCTTCTGTCAGACCGGTAGCAGCACACGGGCCGAATGTCGGCAGGTTTCTATTGCACTGCCCGATGCCACCTGACATTCATTCCGTGTGTACTAGGCTTTATGGACCTTAAATTGTAAGCTCCTTGAGGGCAGGGACTGATGTGAATGCACAATACTGTATGAAAAATGCTGCGTAATTGACAGCGTTATATAAGTACATGTAATACATAAATAAATAAACACAAGGAAGGTTCCCTCATTCCCTGCATTTCATAGAAATAATACCTTATACAATTGGCTGAACTATTTCAAGAGCAGTTTCATGACAAAGTCAGACACTTTCCATGAACTAAAAAATGTATAACGTGAATATCAATTTGCACAATCACATGAAATAAAGTAGTGTAAAACAAATATTAATAATAGCTGCTATCACTAACAAGTGTTCTCACTTCATTTAAAAGGTGCAAATAATCAATAAACAGTGCTGCGCTATCAATCAAAAACAATTATTAATGGTACAAGTGTAACAAAAAATGGTAATCAATACACATATATTGCTGAAAGTTCATATATAAAGTTCATATATTAAATCTGAGACCCCTACTGAAGAAGTCAATGCTTTGGCGATACGCATCTAAGGGACGGAGCCTGCGTATTGACATTACAATACCATCTTGTGGCCATCTTGAGGCCTATTGTGTCTGAAATGTGTTTCCAGCTTGCACAGCTTACAGCGCCATCTTTGTGAGTTGTATACCTTACCCTTTTTTGTATATAATTAATTATTTTAAAATGGAGAGCATTAGATTCTGCCTTCCTTTCTTTTGCATATCCATCATATTTGGTGAGATGATCAGGGTTTTTATCCCATGTGAATAGGCGATTTGGAGGAGGAAAGTGATTACCAGCACCACGCCAGCCTTCTCTACTATCCCCAGAGGGGAACACTGCCGATTTGACTCAGTTGTGAGGTGAGCAGCCTGTGAGAATGGTGGAGGAGAGCACAAGCACTTTGGATTTTTGCACCGTTGATATATAGATTTTTTGAATTCACTTGAATCAGTCACATATTTAATATATGAACTTTATATATGAACTTTCAAAAATATATGTGTATTGATTACCATTTTTTAGTTACACTTGTACCATTATTAATTGTTTTTTATTTATAGCGCCGCACTATTTATTCATTATTTGCACCTTCCATGAACTCACCAGATCTTTACATTACTGTATCATGAAGGTTTGAAGCTAAGAGACTGAAGTAAATTACCATTTCAGAAAACTAAAAGATTGTTTTCAAGTTGAGTAAAATTCCACTACTCACAGCTGAGGACTTGTATGATACTATTCTAAGATCAGACATTGTTCTAAAGCAGCCTTTCCCAACTTTTTTTACCAGATAGAGAAAAGTGTAAACCTTGAAAAAACATTGGGGGTACACATGCATGAGGCTAGCAAGATGGAAACGCTTTAGCTGGTTCCAAAACAACTTGGGGATTATACACGCCAGCAGACCATACATTCACTATTTGTCAGCAGACATTATGAAGAATGTAGCAATCCTGACATGGTGAATCCCAGTGCTCAGATAGAGGTAAATTGGGCATGCCAATGCTGCACGAGGTCCTGGGCAGAATGGCTTCTAAGATTGCAAGATCATAAATCTGATCATGGTAGGCATTTTGTTGAGGTACTCTAGGCCAAGCTGTTGAGTTCACCCTGTATGAATGATCAGGTTTCAGCCAAGGGTTACATATTAGTATCTTTATTTTGTACTGTAACATGTTCCATGTTATCACGTTACACTGTATGGTTCTAACTGCTCTGGTATAGTGCTCTGATCAAAGCTTACACAGCGCACCAACTGTTTCTCTGTTTTAGGCCTCTTTCACACGGATGATCCGTTCAGGTCTGCCTGTCAGTTTTTTAGGCGGACCTGAACGGATGCTTCATAGACCTCTATGGAGCATCAGATGTCCGCGGACATCCGACCTGCTCCGATCCGAAAAAGTGTGATGGAGGAAAAACCTACTTTTCCATCCATCTGCGGAACAGATCGGGTGACGACGGATTCTACGGCGCTCTAACAGGTCTGTCGCTGCACCTGTCAGCGGAGCGATCCCCCACTGAGCAGAGCGGGCTCCATACACGGACACGTCCGTGTGAAGGAGCCTTTACTGTTATGGACAGTTTGTTAGGGTTGCGGAGGGGGTGGGTAAGGGAATATCTCCGCTACATGCATGTAGTGTTTTTGGAGGGGTTTTTTTGGAAAAGTGATGTAAATTTTGGACAAATTTCAAATAAAAAAGATTGCAACACCAACTGCAACACGGGAAGGATTTACCCCCAAGAAAATCTACTGTTGGCTCCCAGGATACTGCCATTGTACTTACCACATCCTTCCAAACTGACAAAAACTCCAGGCACTTCTGAAACAATTCAAAGAAACTATCCCTAGATTAAACATCACAGTTTAGAAAGGCCACAAGAAAGGGGTGATTGAGCAGTTGAAATGAGCCAAACTGTTATTGGTCATGCAGCTGGAAGAAGCTAAGAACTGGGATCGCTGCCCTAACCTGAGCCTGAGAGGTCTCTCTGAATCAATTTCAGATCTCCATTCCTCAGTTCCTCCTGAAGCTTCCTTGATTTATTCTACGCCACCACTCCCCTGTGAGTTAGATATGCTTGTTCTTTTCTTCACCCTTTAAGTTTGTCTTAGCTGCTGTCTAATGCCGCGTACACACGGTCGTACTTTTCGTCTACAAAAGTCAGACAGCCTGTCCGACAGACTTCCGACAGACTTCCGGCAGACTTTCGACGGACTTGCGGCGGACTTTCTAACGAACAGACTTGCCTACACACGATCACACAAAAGTCCGTCGAATTCTTACGTGATGACGTACACCGGACTAAAATAAGGAAGTTCATAGCCAGTAGCCAATAGCTGCCCTAGCGTGGGTTTTTGTCCGTCGGACTAGCATACAGACGAGCGGATTTTTCGACCAGACTCGAGTCCGTCGGAAAGTTTTAAAGCATGTTTCAAATCTAAAGTACGTCGGATTTGAGGCTAAAAAAGTACGTTGAAAGTCCGGAGAAGCCCACACACGATCGGATTACCAGCCAGCTTTAGTCCGTCAGCGTCCGTTGGACTTTTGTAGACGAAAAGTACGACCGTGTGTACGCGGCATTAGGGATCATATGAATGTTACTCCTTACATGTGGCCACTAACCATATTTCTTAGCTTCTCCTATATCAGAATAGATTAAAGACTCTGAATTAAAGTTTCTGTAATGGTGAAATATTTGCCTTGGGAGCCACTCCCTCAACAAGTTGTATCTACTTGGCGAATTAAAACCACCGTTAGGAACTATACTATCAATGTTTGTCTTCAACCCCTTAAACCTGGAGCTATTTAAACTGATTTTGGTGGACAGCTTTTTGTGACTTTGGATCAATAAGAATTACAGCTGGTCCCCTTTCTATCATAACAATGACTCATTTGATATCTGCTTAGGCCCAGTAGGTTTACATGTCCACAAATGTTTCCATGCCAATGCCAAAGTCCACTCCATTTCTATCTTTTATAATTGTTCTACAGAATGTGTCATCAATTATAGTGTTCCAAGACATTTTGAGGATTTACATGGGCAATGAACAAAAGGATTACACGTGTGGGTGATAGATCATATTCCCATTACAGGCAGTCCCCGGGTTACAAACAAGATTTGTAGGTTCTATAGGTTTGTTTCTAAAGGGTAGGTTCACCTTTACAGAAAACTCTGTAAGGTGAACTTACACAGTTCCCCCTCCTCCTCCTCCTCCTCCCACAGTCCCGCTGACCTGGAACGTAGAAATCTCCGGTTCTAAGCCCTGGTATATCCACGCCAGGAGTCCGGGGCTGAGAAATCCCCTGAGCTGAATGTCCAAAACGTCCCTCATCAGGAGGGTCGTTTTGGAGCATTGTAATTGGTCAGTGCTGTCACATGGGCGGCGCCCACCAATCAGCAGCTGCATAGCCCATCCTGTCAGCTATGGAGAAGACGCAAGGCTGCAGAGGGGATTTTTAAGCCCCGGGCTCCTGGCGTGGATATATCGGGGTTTAGAACTGGAGATTGTCGTGGTCCAGGTCAGTGGGACCGGGGGGGGGGGGGGCGGTGAGCAGGGGGACCTGTGTAAGTTCACCTTACAGATCTTTAAAAAAAATATTTTTACCTTTTTTGGATAGCATAGGGAAGGGTTAACCACTTCAGCCCTGGAAGGATTTGCCCCCTTAATGACCAGGCCATTTTTTGCGATACGGCACTGCGTCGCTTTAGATGACAATTGCGCGGTCATGCAATGCTGTTCCCAAAAAAGATTAACGTCCTTTTTTTCCCACAAATAGAACTTTCTTTTGGTGGTATTTGATCACCTCTGTGCTTTTATCATTTTTTGCGCTATAAACAAGAAAAGAGGGACAATTTTGAAAAAAAGCAATATTTTTTACTTTTTGCTATAATAAATATCACTTAAAAAAAATAAAAAAGTAATTTCTTCCTCAGTTTAGGCTGATATGTATTCTTCTACATATTTTTGGTAAAAAAAATCCCAATAAGCGTATATTATTTGGTTTATATATTTATTGGTTTGCACAAAAGTTATAGTTGTTTTGAGAGAAGGGTATGGCGCTGTTCCTTTAAGAGAACTTTTTTGTATCCTGTATATGTGCTATATACAGTTCATGAAAGCAGTGTAAAAGTCAAAAACCATACATGGTGCTCCTATGTTTCAAGTATCCTGTTATATATGGAATATTGTTGCTAGTGCAAGAAAAAATGCAACAAGCATGAATGTGCTATATACAATTCAAAAAACCGGTGTAAACATCAAAAACCATAGATGGAGCTCCTATTTGGATCATACGTGTCAAATATTCTATTATATATGGAATATTATTCCCAGTGCAGAAAAAACATGCAGTCAAACATGAAGGCAAAAAAGGAGGGGGTGGGGGGTGGAGGGGGGGGGGTCAGGTAAGGGAGGGGGGGAGTAAGGTGATTGGGATACAAAATAGTAACCAAATACAATCTAATAAAGTGCACATGTGCAGTCAAATATATATATATATATAAAAGTCCTTTTGTTTCGGAACAACTTAGTTCACGTGATGTTTATGCTTTTGGTGGTAAAATCCCGTGCTTTAAATGTGCAGCAACTCACCAGCTCACTTCACCCCTGCTGGGGTATCAGGCAGTCACAGTCTATGCCACTGTGCAGCAATCTCTGGCAGTATCAGGATCGTAGTATGTCATATAAAAAAATAGAAGGGGTGCCCATAGTGTAAGATCATTTAAAAAAGTTTATTCAAAACAAGCAGAGAGATACTCACAATTTAAAAGCATGTAATAAGCGAAAAGAGACAAAATACTCGGTTAACCATCAGCTGTTCAGTGTTGATTGGGAAGCACAGATTAGGCCACGTCTATGGGAGCGTTATAGTGTCTACAAAATAGGGGATGGATTTATGGCATTTTTATTATGATTTTTTTTTTTTACTAGTAATGGCGGTGATCTGCAAATTTTTTTTGGGACTGCGACATTGCGGCGGACAGATCAGACATTTTTGACACTTTTTTGGGACCATTGACATTTATACAGCGATCAGAGCTAAAAATAGCCACTGATTACTGTATAAATGTCATTGGCAGGGAAGGGGTTAACACTAGGGGGTGATCAAGGGATTAAATGTGTGTCCTAGGGAGTGATTCTAACTGTGGGGGGATGGGACTGCCTGGAGGAGGAGACCGATCTTTGTTCATACTTAGTATGAACAACAGATCAGTCTTCTCTCCCCTGACAGAACGGAGAGCTGTCTGTTTATATTGACAGATCTCCGTTCTGTCTTTCTCAGGAGCAATCGCGGGTGCCCAGCAGACATAGCGACCACCGGGCAAGCGCATCGGCTCTGTCGTCGCGGCGCACGCGCCCCCTAGTGGTCTTAAAGCTGCCAACGTATAGCTACGGCAATTTTCCCAGGAGAGCCAACCTGTGGCAGTATAACTGCGGTGGCTGCTCCTCTAGTGGTTAACACCCCTGTAACATTTGTTTTGCTGTCTGTACCCCTGTTCAGAAGATTTTCCCTCACTTTCTGTCCCTGTGAAACAAGGATTGGTGATAAAGTGGGATATTTGTGACTTGGGGACCGCCTGTACCTGTTCTAAAGCTGAAAGATTCAAAAATCTCTGTGAGCAGGTGACTTTTTGCATACTCTGTCCCCCACAAAGGCTCAATGAAGAAATAGAAACCAACACAGTTATTTGAATAATTTCAGTCTGGCCAAAAATTCTATATATTTGCAGCTCATTATTTTTTTTTTAATTCATTTTATTCCTTTTTTTCAGTACTTTCTGTTATTGTTATTTTTGTTTATTATTTGCTATTATTAGTGCTACTAATATTGCTATTATTATTTGTATCCATTATTTATCCATTAAATTATATTATTATATTTTACCATTTATTATTGTTATTTACACATTCATTGCATTTTTTATATTCTTTTTGGCAATTGATTTGTAATATTTGTATTTTTCATCTATACTGTTTTTGTTTCATTCACGCTATTCATGTTCCGGTCTCTGTTTCTGCTGTTTTACGTTAGCTTATATTCTTGTTATGGCCCTGTTTGTCTTTTAAATTTATGGTCATGCATATCTATCATATCTTACATATCTCCATGGTATTTGTCATCGGGCTTGCAAAAGAGGTGTCTGTCTATAGCCCTGAAACACCCAACCATGCCCACGTTGACGTCTGACATCATCCACTTTCCCAGAACCGCCATCTGACTTCCTGCATCGCTGTGCACTCCACACTGGCTCAATTGGTTGCTATACATCAACAGCTTCCTTATGTATGGCTTATTAATGAGTAATCCTGCCAAGGTCACACTATTCCAATCAAACCTAGCACTCAACTTACCACAAGCCAATGCCCTTTTTTCCACCATATCCCTCCTTCAGATTCCTAAAAAGTGACAGACCTTATTTAAAGAAGAAATATGTCTGAAAGAAATCCAAGATGCCATAAAGAACCTTAAATTCAATAAACAATCTGACCCAGATGACTTCTTATTGAATTAAATTTTATAGTCCAAAACTAGTCTTGGCTTGAAATAACCTTTTAAAAGGGAAAAGATTTGGTCCAAATTCCAAAACAGCAGCTATTAGCATATTCCCAAACTGGCCACAAAGTACCCACAATTGTCTACAGACTGATGTTACTCATTGCCAAAATTGTGTCCAAAGTTCTTGGCAACACAGCTAACTACAGGCATCACTAAACTAATATCCAAAAACCTAATGGGGTTTATGCAAGGCAGGCAAGTGAGACTACAACATTGCTTACTCGCTACTCTCCCTTGATATAGAAAATGCTTTTGATAGTCTCTCCTGTGACTTTTTATTTTACATCCTAGGAAAATGGGAATATAATTTTATCAAATGGATTCAAGCTTAGGTTAAATACCTGGGCTTTACTTGGGCTTTAAATCAAAGAACCCCCAATATGTTTGCCCCATTTCCCTCCTATCCTTTATTTTGGCTAATGAGTCCTTGGGTATACTAATTAGGCACACATCTGACATCACTGGATTTGACATTGTGGAATACCAACTCAAATTATGGATGTTTTCAGATGCCATTATGTTATTTTAACAAGTCCAGTAGTCTTGCTGCCAAATGTATCTGCATGTTAACAATCAAAATCTAAAATATCCCTCTTTCCTGACACCACAGATCATCTAGAATAATTTTGATTTCAGCTGTTTCTCTGACATGCTTCCTTATTTGGACATCAATCTGACTAATGCTTCTTCCAAACCAATTACCCAGTACGAATACATCACATACAGAGACCTGTAGTTGATTGGAAACAGCACCCCATCTTTTGGCTAGGTTAGATGTGATCTAATGCCTCGTTTTCACTGAGCGGATCGGTTTGGTTTGGTATGGTACGCTATTTTGGGTGTTTCCATTATGAAAGCGGCCCATACAACCGAACCGTACCGCTCCATTCAGGGTCCTGCTTCAGATGTGGGGCCATAGAAAATGGAACGGTTCGGTTAGGGCGGAGCTACGATACATTCCACTGATTGGCTGACAGAAAACCCTCTGCTGTGCTATGTTGAGGCATTTTTTCTAAACCCTGTATGGCCCCTTGTGGTCCCACTTGCAGTGGAAACGCTCACCAGAATAGACCGGACCATTCTAGGCCATTCAAACTGTACTGACCCGAACTGATCCGCTCAGTGGAAACTAGGCATTAATGACAATTTGCCCAAACTGCTATTCTTTTTTGTACTCTAGGGCTAGAGTAGCAAAAAAAGTAGCTTTCAAAAGCAAAAATTAGGAACATCTCCCAGTTCAAACTTCATGCAAATCCATTTACCCCCATTGGGTTAGCTTGAGACATACACTATTTCCCCTAATTTCATTGCTTTTATTTTATGGACCCCTCCTGCTTTGAGAAATTGTTATCCCTTAAATCTGGGGATAATGTCAAATACTCCAGATTGATTTCTCTTCATCTACACCTTTCTATAATCTTAGTATAGCCACCCTTCCTTAGGTAGGAGGTGTCTATTTAAATTTAGAGTTACTATTTAGAGTGCTTGTAATCAGCCTGAGCCTGATTGATATAACTGATTTGTTAGATCTTTCCTAAGCTCTGGGTATTTTTTGCTTCTGCCTGCTGCTTTAGAGTATTGTGGGGAAGGCTGCAATAATAAGAGTTATGAGTATTTAACCTCTCTAGCCAACCACCAAGGGCTTTATAGCCAGTGATGCTGTCTGGGAGAGGGTATAAATATGCAGGAGTGACTTGGGAAGCCAGTCTTAACAATAATAATAATAGCGGCGTTTTACCGCCGACGCCGCCCCTGCCCCAGTGTGAAAGGGCTCTCAGAGCCCTTTCACACTGGGGCGGTTTGCAGGTGCTATTGCGCTAATAATAGCGCCTGCAAACCGACCCAAAAGTGCCACTGCTTTCATTCCAGTGTGAAAGCCCCAAGGGCTTTCACACTGAAGCGATGCACTGGCAGGACGGTGAAAAAAGTCCTGCTAGCAGCATCTTCGGAGCGGTGAAGGAGCGGAGTGTATACCGCTCCTGCCCATTGAAATCAATGGGACAGCGCGGCTATACCGCCGGCAAAGTGCCTCTGCAGAGGCGTTTTGCGGTGGTATTTAACCCTTTCTCGGCCGCTAGCGGGGGGTAAAACTGCCCCGCTAGCAGCCGCATACCGACGGTAAAACGCCGCTAATAATAGCGGCATTTTACCGCCGACACCGCCCCCGCCCCAGTGTGAAAGGGCTCTTACAACTGCTGCCTAAAGAGAGTGGCCATGTGATTAGCAGATCCCCAGAGGCCTGGGTTCAGAACCTATAATGCTAAGTAAGGGGATCATTGGAGTACTAGAGAGTAACTCTAACATAAGTGGGATAGTGGAGCAGTTGTGTAGAAGCTTTGAACTCAACTGAAGTGTGATGCCATCTCATCAATGAGTCAGTAACTTAACCATTCAGTATTTTCTAGCCAGGAGCTGAATTTACAAGGTATACTGTGAAAGCTGTACTTTTTGTCCCTCCAATGAGGTCTGTCACATCCATTGGTGTCCCTAACCCTCCCTCCCAGGAATTTGGGTAATAGTCAATAAACTTCTTGTTTAGTCTGAAATGTGACTGGTGACCATCAGTTCTCATTGCTCCACTATTGCTGATGACTAGACCATGAGGTGAAATGATAGTCCACCCTGCCTCTAAGGTTCGTCATATGCCTTTAGGGATTTGGGAGGTGCTTCACTAAGTAGGCTACATTTCTTTTTTATATATTTATATTTTAATCTACAACCTACTGATGGCAACAAATGTACTGTTAGGTGTAGACATAAGTTATTTGCAGGTGTTCTCTGAATATTTTTGCTTCAATGTTTTTATTGAGAGAGAGGGCTTGGGGAGCAGAAAGGATGTAAGTATTAAAAGAATAGGAAAGGGAAGTAGATGGGGAAACTAAAAAGTTTACTGTCAGGTAGTGTGGAATCCAAGAGTGACAAAACCTGCGAAATGTGATAATTGAGGGTAGCTGCCATTTTTTAAAAAGTCAAACAGAGGTTAATGGGGAAATAAAGCTCAATATTCTTCATGTTCATGTGTTAAGCTGTCAGAAAACAATTTCAAGGGTTCCCAGGGAACTGAAAATGCTTTTAAATGTTGCTCAAAGTTTAAAAGGTTCAGAAAGGCTGGTTTACGTTGTATGTCCTGTGAGCTGTAGGTCAGAAAATCATTTCAAGGGTTCCTAGAGACCTGAAAATGTTTTTAGGTGTTCCTCAATGGTAAAAATGTAGAGAAAGGCTGGTTTACACTGATTGTCCTATAAGCTGTAGGTCTGAAAATTATTTCAAAGGTTCCCTGAGACCTGAGGATTTTTTCCAGGGTTCCGCAAGGGTAAAAAGGGTCAAAAATATTGCTTTAAAATAAAGTGATTGAGCAAATCATCCTCTGGTTGTCTTCAGACTTGCCTGTTAGAGGGCTGCGTAGCACCTGGTTTGTTAAACCAGTTCCCTGACCTATAGGGGGTCTCTCACTCATCTTCTCATGTCTTGAGCCAACATAGGCGTTCTACACAGTTCTTTCAGAGGCCTTGATTACTTCCACAATTACAGGTTGATTTTACAAGCAGTCACACCTACATCTGGGGCCCAGACATCTTGACCAATGCACCAGAAAAACCTTCCCAGTCACTGCCTCTTATTAACCCCTGTTATTGACCATCGCCATTGCTATCCAGAACTGGCTACTACAAAGATTTTCCCATGCACCCCTTTGAATAACTTCAGTCCAGGCTCAAGAACAGTTAGTAAATCTTTATTAAATGCTTCAGGAACATTACAGTTCAAAGTGCAACACAGTCCAACTCCTAACTAACTATTCTGTGACCACCCAGGCGTACCTGTAAAAGCCTGAGTCCAATTAAAGTGGAGTTCCATCCACTTTTACAACTCTTCAGCATCCCTCACTAAACTGTGCACTGTAAACAAATTGGATATTTTAATTTTTTTTTCTCAGCACCTACTGTATATCTGCTTATTCATTTTTCACTTCCTCCTCCCTGGCCGTGACCCATCGCATCATTTCCTGTTTGCAATGCCTTCTGGGAAGGGGCGGCAACTTCCTCTGACACTGCCGTTGCTATGGAAACCTGACCTGAAACCTATTACACTGCTTGTGCTGCACTGAGCATGTGCGAGATCTGCAAGAATGAGATCCAGGAAGAAATACAGTCTGGCTTCAGATGCCCACACTTAAGATGGCCACGGCCTGCTGTAAGTTTATAAAATAAAAAACTACTGCTATAAACTAACAAAACAGACCTTAGTTTACAGACTAACTTTACTAGAATACATTAAGCTTGTGCATTATAGGGGTATTTTTATTTAAAAAGTATAATTTCGGCCGGAACACCACTTTAAGTAGTGTCCATGACTGGTGAGTTCACTTGGGGAGGCAAAGGCTACATCCTTAAAGATGACACTGACCCTCCGGCTCCCATGTGGTCCTGGCAGAAGCTCTCTGGTGCTCAGCCTTCCCCCTATATATATCCACTGGCAAGGAAGGCAGGACCCAAAAATTCTGGGAAATTGGTGATCCAGAACTTAACTGTACCCAAACCTGGCCATACTAAAACTCGCTTACTACACAAAACATTCCCCTTCTACGCACCTGCCTACACTTCCCCTTCCCTTTTTCGTAACGCCATTGACAAAGCAAGTTTCTTTCCTGCAACCACAGACAGTGTTGACAGGGGAATCCCTCCCGCAAAGCCATTGTGTTCTCCAAGCACAGGAAGCTGTCCTCGCTGGAAGGACACAGTGATTATTGCTAGCAGCTATAAAAGCTCAACTTGGGTACATTAAGCCAGCCCATACATGGCTCATGCTGAGTCAGCCAAGATTCCAACCATCTATGGCAACTATAACATGAAATACAAGAGTTATCAAACATAAATAGTAGCATAAAACACTTAAATGGTCATACACAAACATCTAAACATTAAAAACTGAGTTTGTGTGTTTGCGCCCTATTTGGTGGATAACAGGGTAGGAGAAGCCTGGCTTGATGAGCTCCACTCTAATGATATATATGAGAGATGTTCCGGCACTCAGAGCTTTTCCCAGATAGCCTTGCTGTTAATCCAGAGCTATTCTTCCTCTATTTGCCAGAACAAGGATTCTGCTAGGGGAAATCATAGTCATAGCGGTCCACAACATATTAATGGAAGTACTGCTGCAGTCTAGCAAGTCTGGTAATTCTGGCCTGAGGCGGAACCAACCCGTTTGGGAAGAATGCATCTATATACATACTATAGCAGGGGTAGACAACCTTTTAAGAGGTAGAGATCTATCTGAACAACATGAAAGAGTTCAAAGCTTACCGAGGTTCCGAGCCCCTTTTTTCAAAAGAAATGAACTAGCAAGGCCTAACTAGTCAGGAAAACGCAGAAAAATATAATAAAACAAGCATTACTGTAAAAATATAAACTTAGGCGGCGTGGCCAAGACCATCACGTGGGAGGACTTGGGTCTAACAGCTCCGCAACAGCACCATTAATTGATCCTCTCCCAGCAGCGATCTGCGGCTACAAAACAGCTTCTCTGCTAGATCCTGACCCCTTCACCCTCCTGGATCACCCGCCGGCTCTCTGCACCCGAGGGAGGGCAAGAAAAGAGGAGGGAAGCATGACCTCTGAATTCCAAGATGGTGCTGCCGCGGCCCTGGCACAGCGCACACCGCGAGGCAGTGGAAAGCTCAAGGGAGGGCTCAGCAAGGGGACACAGAAGCTCCAGGGTAAGGAAACACCGAGGGACATGTTGTATTATGCCCAAAAGGGGTGTCTGCTGAGTGGGCACATGTGGCAGCTCATGAGACATTATCACAGAGCACACTGCACGCTGCAGAACATGGTGACACAGACTCTCGGGCAGAGTAACCCCCCTTCCCTCCCGCTGACACTGACGCTGAGGAATCAGTGCAACCTACTTTGGCTGAAATACTTAGGACTGTACATGTTTGCACGGCCTCTGTGAACACCCTTAAGGAGCAGTTTAGAGGGCTGAGAAAGGATGTCTCCCTGCTAAGGCAGGACCTGCAAAAAATTCGAAATCGCACGACTGCTGTGGAAAGCAGGGTGATTGAGGTTGAAGACAGACTCCCGCCAGTTGCTCGAGAGGCCCATGCTACCTCTCAACTTGCCAAAGACACTAACCAAAGAGCTGACAATATGGAAAATCTCCTGCGTCACAACAATGTCTATATTGTAGGATTGCCCAAGAGAACAGAAGGGAGAGATACCACCACCTTTGTAGAGACCTGGCTGATCGAGATATTTGGGAAGGAAGTTTTTTCCCCTTTCTTTACAGTTGAACGGGCGCACCGCACACCGGGCCAAAGACACTAACCAAAGAGCTGACAATATGGAAAATCGCCTGCGTCGCAACAATGTCCGTATTGTAGGATTGCCCGAGAGAACAGTAGGGAGAGATACCACCACCTTTGTAGAGACCTGGCTGATCAAGATATTTGGGAAGGAAGTTTTTTCCCCTTCTTTTACAGTTGAACGTGCCGCAACCAGGCGCTCCCCCCAGACCTATTTTGGCCCGGCTTCTGCATTATATAGCGGTATTGAGAAACGCACGGAAAAAAGACAATATACAGGTAAATGAGGTTAGAGTGTCATTCTACCCCGACTTCTCGTTGGAGGTACAGAAATCAAGAGCCAAATTCTCGGATGTAAAGAGGCGCCTGGGAGCTTTGCAGCTACCTTACGCCATGCTGTACCCAGCCAAACTCAGAGTTACAGCAAATAGACAGTCCCATTTCTTTGAGTCGGCTCAGGAGGCGGCCTTGTGGCTGGATCGCAACGAACAGGCCCTACGCCACCGAGCTAGGGATGAAGACGGAGAAAGACCTGCCTGACTCGACCATTACTGACCTCCCCCAGAGATCTTCACAAGATTATTACGGGAAAGTTGTTTGAAGCTCACTTTTTGCCCCCTGGATGTTGCTGGGGTTCCCTCTTTGTTTTTATGTATACATGTTCCTATTTCCTCTTTTACATCTTTTTACAGCGACAGAAGAATTTGCACTTCAGGGGAATTCCCCTGTCTTATGCTGCTGGGAGACATAATATTACTATGTGAATCGTGAGCTTTCTTGTGAAGTAGGCAAGAAAAAATGCGTTTCCCCTATCTAAGGGGTAAAACAGGATCACCAAATTGGTTTCTGTTCAAAGTTAACATTCACGGGTTTGTCCTGTTGACAGCCTGGTTCTCTGTTTTTTTGTGTTTTTTTTACTTATACCGAAAGCTATTCCTGCACGCTACTGCTTTCTGGATGCATGGTTCTGCATTTCTTGACACTTCTGAAATGGTTGCCCCCTACCCTGACACTATGCCCCACACTTGGAGACCATATTTGCGGCCACTATCTATACTGCACGTGTGGAAGGAGGGACCCCTGAGTTTACCCGACCAAGGAGACTCGGATCTATCACACAATTCTCTAGACACTGGTTTGCTACTTCATTCCTCTTTGAGGAGATGTCTGCCCCTTCCAGCCAGAATTACCAGTCATTTCTTGGAATGTGAGGGGTTTAGGCTCCCCACTTAAGCGCATGATGGTATCTACCTGTATGAAGAAATATCAGTCTATGATTTTATGTTTGCAGGAAACGCATTTAACCAGTGAAATGAAATGCACGAAATGCATGGGTGGGTAGGGCCTACCATTCTACTCACACCTCCTATTCCAGGAGTGTGAGTCTAATGATATATGGCTCAGGAGATTTTCAGGAATTTGATGTCTGTATTGATGCTGAGGGCGGATTTATCTTCTTGCATTGCAGAGTGGGAAAAGTGTACTGTATTCTGGCTTGGGTATATATACCCCCGCCGTTTTCGGTGACGGTACTCTGACTCTTGCTGACGTATTTAGAGGGCAAACTGGATCTACCGCTACTGATAGTGGGTGACTTTAACTGCTGGTTGAGTCCTTCCATGGACAGGCACCCGAACTCGGGGGTCTCTGCCGCATCGAGGGAGTCTCCATTGCTGAGACTATTAAACAAAGTGGGTTGGATTGATATATGGAGGTTCAAACATCCTGTTGATAAACAATTTTCCTGTCTCT
This sequence comes from Lithobates septentrionalis, assembly GCA_037952835.1. Lineage (NCBI taxonomy): Eukaryota > Metazoa > Chordata > Amphibia > Anura > Ranidae > Lithobates > Lithobates septentrionalis. Next base: position 3,375,242 of record JBBDGP010000864.1, on the reverse strand, counting down.
CCAAAACCCATGGGACGCGGTCCAGAATTGACCTCGCTGTGGGTAACCCTGTCATGCTCCCATCCATATCGGAGGTGATGTATAAGCCCCGCAGTGTATCAGGTCACTCATATGTAGTGATATACTCGATTATATCCCCGCCATCCACACTCCCCAGAGCCCTGTAGAAATGTAATGCCTTCTGGCTGAAGCTATTTTTGACACACGATGAGATGGAGCGGAGCATGGGGGAATTTCTGGATGGACGGGACTTCACTGACTCCCCGGCAACAATGTGGGACACTTTTAAGGCATATATGAGGGGGCTACTTATCGCTGAAATTAATAAGGTAAAGAAGAACTCCTCTGGACTCAGAGAGGACCTTGAAAAACAGGTAGCGGCTCTGGAGGAGGCATATGTACAAACCCCGACAGACTCGGCCAGGGAGGCATGGCAGTCAGCTCAATCAGGCTATGAGCGGTTGTTGTCCTCCGCGGCAGAGAAAAAACGTTTTTTCTCCAAGGTAGCTTTCTATGAGGAGGGGGAAAGCACGGGGTGCATGTTGGCCAGGATAGCTAACTCCCAACAACGCTCCCCTACTATCGGGGCTATCAAAAAGACGGAGGGAAGGATAGCAAACTCCCCCGACTTAATCTTGGCAGAATTGGCCAGATTCTATGAGAATCTCTATCTTCCGCTTGGACAGTATAGTCAGATGGAACTTACGGAATATTTATAGAGCCTTGCTTTCCCACAACTCACGACTGCCCAACGAAGGGTCCTGGATGCCCCTATTACATTGGAGGAGCTACAGACAGCACTGGCAGCGTTTCCCAATTGTAAGGCCCCTGGGGAGGATGGGATACCCATAGAGGTATATAAGCAATATGCAGATAAACTCCTGCCCAAACTTTTAGTTGTGTTTATCGCGGCTAGGCAGCGGCAGGCTTTGCCTTCTTCCATGGGCGTGGCTAACATTGTCCTCATATTAAAACCAGGAAAGGACCCTATAGACCCGGGCTCATACAGACCCATATCTTTGCTACAGAGCGATATTAAGCTTTTGGCCAAAATTCTGGCAATTAGGCTAAACGGTGTCATCACAGGGATCGTTCACCCCCCGATCAGGCCGGTTTTATGCCTAATAAGTCGACGGCTGTCAACTTACGGCGGCTTTACCTTAACATGCAATCCCCAGGGGAAAACTTAGGGCAGAGGGCCTTGCTCTCATTGGACGCTATGAAGGCCTTCAATAGCGTCAGATGGGAGTACCTGTGGGAAATTCTCAGACATTTCGGCTTTGGAGAATCATATATCTCCTGGGTGCACCTGCTGTACCACAGCCCTCAAGCAGCCATCCGGGCGACCGGAGCTATGTCACACACCTTCACGTTAGGTAGGGGTACGCGCAGGGGCGGACTGACCATTGAGCCACTCGGGCACTGCCCGAGGGCCCCAGGCCACTAGGGGGCCCCATCAGGGTTGCCAGCCTTAGTAAAACCAGGGACAGTATGTATAAATCTGTGTTTTTTTTACATCTGTCTGTGTATACTGTGTGTATATGTATGTGTATACTGTGTGATTGTATACTGTGTGTGTGTATACTGTGTGGCCCCATAATCTCTGATTGCCTGGGGGCCCCATAATCTCCTATTACCCGGGGGCCCCATGAGTTATCAGTCCGCCCCTGGGTACGCGCCAGGGATGTCCCGTGTCACCCCTGCTTTTCACATTAGCATTTGAACCCCTAGCGATAAAGGTGAGAGTCAACCCATGAATTGTGGGCTTTAAATATGGGAACAAACAGAAGAAAATAATGTTATACGCAGATGACACTATGATCTTACTTGGCGACATGGAAGGCTCGCTTACAGGAGCTATGGCTACCATAGGAAAGTTTGGCAAGTACTCCGGTCTTCAGATAAACTGGACTAAATCCTCTCTGATGTTAATTGACAAAGGCGGGACGCCCCCAACCTCTAATACAGTACCACTGACTACTTCATTTAGATACTTGGGTATTCAGGTGACGCCCAACATTTGTGACTATGGAAGATTGAATGTCTCCCCGCTGCTACAAAGATTTAGAGACCGGATCAAAACATGGAACTCGCTCTGCCTGTCGGTAACAGGCAGAGTGAATCTAATTAAAATGATCCTCATGCCACAATTACTCTACGTACTCCACAATGCCCCGATGGTCGTGACTCTGAAGGTGTTTAGAATTCTTAACTCCTTGTTTCGTACACTTATATGGAAGAACCGCACACCTAGAATTAAACTTGAACATCTTCAAAGACCAAAAGACGAGGGAGGGCTTGCCCTCCAAATCCTTGGTTATACTACATTGCTGCACAGCTACAACAGCTGACAGGGATGATCCACACAAGCACAGATAGAGAGAAGGGAATTGGTGACTCTTCGGAATTAGTAATGTTACATACAGTGGGGAGGGACTCGGTATCAACAGCCCTGGAGTCGACAGCATTTGGGAAACTAAATAAACTATTCCCGACATATAACCTTATTCAAAAAATTTGGAACAAAACTAGATATCTGCAAGATGTGATGGGGTACACAGAACTAGCTAAACGACAGCACGGCACATTATGGAAAAGATATGGGGTGGTCTACCTTGGACAGATCTTTCACAATGGAAAAATGCTTACGTTTGAAAACTTGCAAGGCCTTTTTGGTTTACCGCAATCTATGAGATTTTACTAATTGCAACTAAAGCATGCTATTACGACCCAAAGTAGATCCTCGGAGTGGGTCCCCTCCCCAACCCCATTGTTTAATTTAATAGCAAGTGCGCCTAATACTAAGGGCTTTATATCACAATGTTATAATATGCTATTACAAAACTTTTTGAATAAATACCCGCTGCGAATGTTGGACAGGTGGGAGGGGGAGGTGGGCCCGATTGATGGAAATCAGTGGGAAGAGGTCCTGCAGGCAGTACCCACATGCTCCTTGAATGTATCACACAGATTGTCGTAGCTGTATCTATTGCTCAGAGTGTTTTATACTCCCCACAGATTGTTTATCATGGGCTTACGACCTAACCCACTCTGCACCAGATGTAAGAGGGATCATGGAGACCTGATCCACCTACTGTGGAGGTGCCCGAAACTCCACCCCTAGTGGCAGGGGGTGGTGGACACCATAAACACGGTGTTTCAGGGGGCGTGGCCTGGACGGCAATGGGATAAGACGTGTGTGACCAGCGCTCCGTACGTGGTAGATCCTGTAACCAACATCCTGAGACCCCAAACAGTACTTTGTGCCCCACATCTGTGCCGGAAGGACCCGCCACATCCGCCGAGCCATGTCTCCACCGAAACGGAGCACTGCAGCCTCATCGTCCCTAGAAAGATACCGGAGGACGGAGCGGGACGGCGAGGGGCAAGATGGCGCCCCCTCCACAGCACACTCCGCTCCCCATACAGAGCATGAGGCAGCTGATACAGCGCGCATCCTAGAGGCGATCTCCCTATGCCAATCCACCCTCACTACCAAGCTGGAGGAGGTAAAAGTGGACATTTCCTTAATAAGACAGGATATGACTAAACTTAGGGAAAGGGTCACTGAAACGGAGGCCAGAATTAGCCGGGCTGAGGACACTTTATACCCCCTACAACATTCCCAGGATGATCTTAAGCGACAAGTTCAGATATTGGCGCAGAAACATGACGATCTGGAGAACCGCGCTCGCAGATCCAACTTGCGCTTTATTGGCCTGCCTGAAGGTTCAGAAGGTGCTGACCCAGCCACTTTTCTAGAAAAACTCCTCATTTCAACCTATGGCAGAGAGGCCTTCTCCACCACGTTTGTGGTGGAGCACGCACACCGTATGCCTGCCCGCCGACCACCTGAAGGAGCTCCTCCACGCACCTTTATTGTGAAGATGTTGAACTTCAGAGACCGCGATGCAGTTCTCCGTATGGCTAGAATTAAGGGCAACATTCCGTTCCAGTCAGGATCTGTCTCAGCATACCCCGACTTTTCTGCGGAGGTGCAGAAACAACGCTCCAGATTCGCAGAGGTCAAGCGATGCCTTCGAGCACAACACATCAAGTATGCCATGTTGTTTCCTGCCCGCCTACGTGTGGTGGGTGAAGATCGAGCATACTTCTTTGATGATCCAACACTTGCCTCGGAATGGATCGACCGACGGGATGCAGAGAGAAACAGACCAGGCTAACGATGATGCCTCCATATGCAGAGGACTAGGTGAGACTTCAGGCCCCCATGCAATCTATAAACATTTACTGCACACACTGTACCCTGATCAAAGCCACTGGCTCTATTGGGAGCTGCAAAACATTATCTGACAAACACCCTGCAGTGACAGAACCCCTATAGGGTTCACTCCGGAGCAGAACACACAATATGCTCAGTACCTTTCAGGCTGTAGTGACTTGCCTATGTAGTCTCTGATCAGAGTACATTCCCTGAGCTTCAGTGTGAGATTTTGATCCGCCCGATCTGGGGTACACATACCCCTGTGTTTCTCACTATGACTTTACCCCATCGAAAGAAGAGACTGTTCTCTCCCAATAGACCTTTTCTGCCTGGTTCCTTAGGCTCCTAAAGTTGGTCACAGTCATGTCTGTAACAGGAGGGATGAGGGAAGAGGTCACGGGGTCACCAGCTCAGCATTAATAGTTATGGTTTACAATAGGTTTTATGAAAAATCTGTTACTTACTACTACATACCACTATTGGGCGTAAGAATGGAACATATATTACTACCAAGTGTTCCACAGACGTACCGTCTAAAATCTCATTGCTGGACTACCAACCAGCGAATTATTCGCCCCTACCACTAGTGTGATATATTGTCACCGGCACAGTTAACTAAGCTTTAGCCGGTGTCAATAAAGGTAGTGTGTACTATCAAGTGCCATGGTACCTACTAGTAGTTGCACAGGTTATGGGTTTGATGCTCCAGCCAAGTTTGGCGCGGCTGAGAGCAGGGAGGGGGGATTGGGAACTGTTTCACTTAAGTTTAAAGAGCATGTGTTCTGATACGATGGAATATACTTGTAATGAATATGTATGGTTTTACTTGACACTAAGATTGATCACTGTATGGGAAGTTGCGCGTGTTGAAGCTGAGCCTGCCCTGGGAAAACTTATCCAGCCGCACCCCTACACACACCCATACGACACATATGATTAACGTAAAATTCCTAACATGAAACGTCCGGGGAATCCGGGACAAAATTAAGCGAACGGCAATCTTTGGCTGCCTTAAGTCCTATCGTGCGGATATAATTGTACTAGTCGAAACGCATATAACAGGCCAGCTACAGGTTGCACTAAAATGCCCATGGATAGGGTGGGCGTATCACGCCACACACTCTTCCTACTCCCGAGGGGTCTCTATACTCATTGCCAAAACTACTCCATTTGGCATAATTTCAGTGCGGACAGATCCTCAGGGCAGGTTCATCTTCCTACACTGTACTATTAGTGGCTCACAATATCTGATTCTTGCCTTTTACATACCCCCACCTTACAACTCTGCTATAGTCACAGAAGGGTTACTATATATGTCTCAACACCCTACCATCCCGGCTATTTGGCTAGGGGATTTTAACACAGTCCTAAACCCTACTAGAGATAGATTACAGTCCCTTCAGTGCGCCCAAACCCCTGACAGTACCAGATTTGGGCGATTAATGTCCGAATTCTCCTTAATAGACACATGGAGATCTAAATACCCAAACACCCAGACCTTCTCTTGCTTTTCGGCAACACATTCCACCATGTCCCGCATAGATTTCATACTAATCTCAGAAATACTCCTCCCACTGCTAGCAGACGCAGGATATCACACCAGATCCCTCTCAGATCACACTCCTTGTTGGGCAACCCTACATCTAGCCTCGCACACGGGATCCCACACATGGCGCCTTCATCCCTTCTGGCTCTCTGCCTTAAAAGATCAGGAGGATATCCAAGAGGAATGGCAATATTTTTTTAACCGTAACAGGGACACCGCTTCGGTAAATATGGTGTGGGAGACATTTAAAATACATGTCCGTACAATCCTTTCTTCACGTATAAATAGATTGAAGGCCTCTTCTAAAGCTGCACTACACCTTGCCTCTGAAAAGGTAGAACTAGCAACTAAAGAATTTAACCTAGACCCCAATCCAACCACGGTATCAGCACTCAAACTACAAACCCGTATTCTAAACCAATTACACTTTGAGAAAGCTAAACAAAAACTTTTCTTCTCAAAACAACGGATATTCGAGATGGGTGAACAAGCGGGTAAATTATTGGCGTACTTAGCCCACCAAGACACTAACCCACCGGTTGTGGTATCCTTGATAGACCCACATAATGCACCCTTAACAGACCCTATATCGGTAGCAACAGCATTCCGTACATATTACGCCGACCTCTACTCCTCTAAAGTAAATGTCACGGTTCAAGAGACGCAGACATTTCTCCTCAATATACCGTTCCCCCAAATCTCAGAATATCAGATGACAGACATGGAGGCCCCTCTTACAGCAGACGAGATCGCAGCTGCGATTTCATCTTTAGCCCCAGCGAAAGCCCCAGGCCAAGATGGCATACCCCTAGACTTTTATGCAGAGTACTCCGAGGTATTGGTCCCTGAACTACTCAAATTATACAATTATATCTTCGAATCTGGCTCCCTACCTGAATCCCTCCGACGGGCAGTAATCATAGTGATCCCCAAGCCAGGAAAGAATCCCCAATATCCGGAATCATATCGCCCAATATCACTGCTGCAAGCAGACATCAAAATTCTAGCAAAAGTTTTGGCCATTCGACTTAATCAAATTATTCTCTCCATTATCCACCCTGACCAAACGGGAATTATGCCTGGGAAGAACACAGCCATGAATCTACAACGTTTATACATGAATATCCAAGCGACCCATGAGAACATAGGAGACCGAGCAGTGGTGGCGCTGGACGCCGCCAAGGCATTTGACTCCGTGGAGTGGGAGTATCTGTGGGAGTGCCTTAGGGGGTTCGGATTCGGGCCCAGATTTATAAAGTGGGTACAACTATTATATTTCTCACCAGAAGCTAGCGTGCTTGTGAATGGAACGCTATCAGACTCTTTCCCGCTGGAACGTGGTACCCGTCAGGGCTGCCCACTTTCCCCACTCTTGTATGCCCTGGCAGTCGAGCCCCTGGCCATTTCCCTCAGGATGCACCCGGGCATTAGAGGTCTCAGGGTTGGCAACCTGGTAGAGACAGTGAGCCTATACGCTGACGATATGCTTTTATATTTGGAGGATACTGGCCCGTCTCTCCAGGCGGCCCTAACGACCATAGAGGAATTTCGGAAACATTCCGGACTAAGTATGAACTGGTCTAAGTCGCAAATTATGCCCCTAGATCTAACATCACCCACGCGCCAATCAGCCTCCCTTCCATTACTGAGAGTTGCCTCTTTCAAATATCTAGGTGTATTAATTACTAGAGATCCCAAGGATTTTATCGTCAACAATATAGAGCCCTTATTTACATACTTGAAATCCCGTACACAAACCTGGACTAGACTCCCACTGGGAGTGATGGGGAGAATAAACCTTTTTAAAATGATTCTGCTCCCAAAATTTCTTTATATACTGTGGAACTCCCCATTACTTATCCCCCTAAAAATTTTCAAAGCCCTAGATAAGATAGTTAACTCCTTTATATGGGGATCCAACAGACACAAGCTAGCTTGGAATACCCTAAAAAACCCCACCACCGCCGGAGGAGCTGCTCTCCCGGATCTACACACATACTACATAACTGCACAGATTTCACACCTTTTTCATCTCCATAAAACTGACAAAGATAGATACCAAGCTTTAGTATGTAGAGAATCAAATAAGGATATACATTCTCCTCTGCAAGTAATATTTAGAGGCAAGGAAGGTAAGTGTAGAGGAATGACTCAGAACCACATGCTACACCAACATAAAAGAATTTGGGAGATTGCGCTTAAATTAACTGGGGCTGATTTCTATCACTCGCATACACCCTTATGGCATAACCGCCAACTACAAGAACTATTGCATATACCAGGTGCTACACTGTGGGCTACTAAGGGAATCACATACCTATTTCAGGTACTTACGCCTCTAGGGGTGAGACATTTCCAAGCACTTAGAGAGGAGTTTGACTTGCCCGCACATATGCTGTTTAACTATATGCAACTAAGACATGCTCTACGGGCCCAATTCACAGATGGATTCCCTAACACACAAACGTTACCAATGGTTGAAGTGATCACAGGCGAAGAGCCAGCTAAACTGATATCCAACCTCTATAGCATCATAAGGGTGCGATCAGTAGCAAGAATTATAGATAGAGCTAAAAATAGGTGGGAAGAGGACATAGGCCCAATAGAAGACTCGGATTGGGAGGAGGCATTGGAGAATGTTAAGAAATCATCCCCGACACTATCCGAACGTTTGACTCAATTATATATTATCCACAAAGCCTACCTTACCCCCTCACGGCTGGCCAAATTCTCACGTGACCAGGACCCAAACTACCCAGGGTGCTCAGCTAACCCATGTTCATTTGTTCATTTAATATGGGAATGTCCAAACATTCAGCACTAATGGACACAGGTTATAAAATTTTTACACGATCACATGGGCTCACCCCTACAACTTGATCCCAAAACATGCCTACTAGGTATATTGCCAGACGCTGACACTGAAAAGTATTTGGCAATTTTCCTCTACGAAACCTTGTTCTGTGCCAGGAAAGTGATTGTCAGACACTGGATGAGGGTTAGTCCTCCCACAGTTCGAGCCTGGATTGGTGAAGTAAACAAAACACTGCCGTATAAGCAAGTATTATATAGCCACAGAGGGTGCCCGGCCAAGTATAACAGAATCTGGGATAGGGGGCTCAACTCCAGTGAAACCTGTATTGAATAACTACATAAATGAGAGATTACCTGATGTAAGCAATACTTACAATGCGTTGTTTATTCCTTAATGTTAAATGAAATACCACTATGACAATTGGATATGGTTGGAGAACTGAGGGGAGAATATAATGATACTTAGCGCAATGTACCCAAGGACATTAACACAAGTATGACCCTCTGATGTAATGGAAACCGTACCTAACAAACTCTTTTTCTTTTTTTTCTTCCTCTGTTTGTACAAGTGTACTTTGATTGGTGTTTCAGGTCTCGGTGCCTACAAATCCAAGGCACTGCCTACTCAATGTTCTGGATGAATTGGGCTGGAGGAATGCACTAGGGTAGCAGTCATTAGATCTCTATTTCAGGCACGCAAGCTAATAATGGCTCACTGGATATCCGAACATCCTCCTACTCTTAAGGAGTGGATTAACAAAATGGGAGACATGCTCCGGAAGGAGAAAACAATTTATCAACATAGGGGCTCCGCCCAGAGATTCGAGAAGCTATGGGGACCATTGCTGAACGGACTAGCCCCGGTGGATTTGGTCATGGGCAGATTGCTGGGTATTGGTACCTGAACGGGGAATACCATGGATCATTGGCTTAAATCAGGAGGTGCTGGTGATTTAATCTAGAACATGGCATGTGGCATGACCAGGTAGTCAAGGAATGTTTAGACAAATCTGCAGACCGTGCAAAATTATTGCGAGTGATATTTGTATATGTACTAGAATGTATTTGTAGCTTTGGTGTATGTATATACAGTATATGTCCTTTAATAAACTTTTTCTTTGGAAAAAAATATATATATATAAACTTAGCCTATCTTGAAGGTGGACAGTGTCAATCAGTAGAGCAGTGGGTAATGTCAGTAAGGCAGTGGATGGTGTGTGGACAGTGTCAGTAGGGCAGTAGATGGTGTGTGGATGATCCCAGTAGGGCTGAGGATGGTGTACTTAAAGCAGTGACATTGTTAGTAGGGCAGTGGACAGTCTGTGGACAGTGTCAGTAGAGCAGTGGATGGTGTCAGCAGGGCAGTGGAAGGTGTCAGTAGAGCCATGAACGGTGTCAGTAGGGTAGTGGATGGTGTCAGTAAAGCAGTGAATGTGTCAGTAGGGCAGAGGTTTTTGTCAGTAGGGCAGTGGATGGTGTCAGTCAGTAGAGCAATGGACAATGTCAGTCAGTAGAGCATTTTTAATTTTTCAATTATTTTTCCATTTTTTAGCAACCCTGTTGTGTGGATTTGGTGAAATATCAGGTGTCTAAACAGACCCATAGGGGTTAATGTATGAAAACTGAGAGAGTGCAAAATCTGGTGCAGCAGTGCATGGTAGCCAATCAGGTTCTAACTTCAGCTTGTTCAATTAAGCTTTGACAATAAAACTGGAAGCTGATTGGTTTCTATGCAGAAAACCAGATGTAACCAGATTTTGCACTCTGCAGTTTTAGTAAATCAACCCCATGGTGTCTTACGTTTGAGAAAAAGAAAGGCAATTGAGCTGCATAGAATGAATGAACAGGAAGAGTTCTGTACAGTCTCCCTGTTTATTCACAAACTGAGGCAAAGTAAACACAGTTTACTACGCTTCAGTTATGAATGAACACAGTGAGTGATTGGTACCGATCACTCATTGTCTTCATTCAAAAAAGAAAGGGGCCGGTAAATTATATATTTACTGGCCCCTTCCCCTGTTCTCCATCCTGAAAGGATCCCCCCAGCAGCCAGCAGGAGAGGAGAGGAGGGAAAGCCAGAAGTGCTGTAATTACTTGAACAACTAGTGTAATTACCTGAACTTGATCTGTCTCAGCAGTTCCTGTTTACAGTAGCATTTAGGAAAGAAAAACCACCGTGGAGAAACTGCGTCTCCAATATGTGTTGACAACATCCCTTAGTTTAATATATAGAACAAAAAATACCCCCCAGTACTGTGGGACTTTATGGGCAGACTATGGTAAACACTTGTATTGGTTAAAAACATTTGATAAAACTTATTAAAGTATTAAAAATTATTTTGGTGCAAACATCACCATGGAAATACATAGTACATAATACAAACTATAATACCAAGCTCATAAAGAGCTAATGAAAGGCATGAAGGTTGCTTCTTATAAGACCCAATGCATTTCGGGAATGTAGAAATATATCCTTTGTTCAGGGCAATAGAGTAGATCATAAATTTGAAGACACTCCATAACAGAACAAAGCACAAATTAAGAACATGTAGCAGGACATAAAATGCGCACACATATACACTGTGACAAGCGAGAAAGCATTTACATACCAATGCCGCATCATATGAAAATTAAAAATTGAAAAAGTAAAAGATAAAGCTGCATCAGATGGAAGTTTCCCTATAAGTATGTTATACAAATAAATAGGGAACCTCTGAGGCCCGAGATGTCCCACACAAGGATCCACAAAAAAGTAACAGCTACCCCAGACAGCAAGAGATGGAGGCTTCACAAATGGAACCAGAGGTTGCCAAAAGGAGATCTTAGGATGGATATGCAAGTAGGTGAAGTAGCTCAGCCTATAAAGAAAATAAATACATAGGGGTAGACTGTGGAAAGGAGGTAGAGGGTGTGTACCCTTCCAATTACCTCATCAACAGTCACCGAGGGACATGATAGCATTTGACTAGCTAATCACTAACATGGGAGGCCACAAAAGGATCCCCAGAGCCATAAGTGCACGGCGCCCACCCACAGAGAGTGGAAGGACGCCATGCACCCACAGCACACCAGCTCACAATTATACTCAGCAAATGCATGGAGAAGGAGCAATGCCACACATGGTGGGCATGCCCGATGTCCTGCAATGCAGCGTAAATAGGCCGCCCATGCTGGATGGTAGGCCTTTGTGGGCCAGGCGGGGGCATGACGGGTCAGAGGGGAAAATGTCAAGCAAATATTTAAGAACCAATAGGGTCCATGAAAAAACATTGAAATAATAATTGCATAATATGTTCAAAGAAGTAAAAATTACAACAATGTCACATAATTATATGTATGCAAAACATTGTGTGAAAATTTAAGCAGACTGAACGAAATTGTGAATTGGTATCCACATACAGAAAACCACAGCTGAGGCAGTGCACAGAATGTGAAGGAGGAATGGTGATACAGGTTATGGAGGACAAAAAGTCATCTGTAGTTTCATGACAAGGCAGTCATCTAGATATTGACTTACATTTACAATGCATGAATCTATCTATTGGTGATAGAGGGGTGGCTGGAGAGAGGGGGCGGCGCCCATGCTCCCTTATGGATGCACCATCACTGCACCAAACTGGGCATGAACAGAGTGATTCCAAAGGCTCTGTACTATCAGGAGATGGATTAGGGACAGTGGAAGAAGGGGAGACTGATTTTACTGTTGTAGGGTTTAGTAACATTTTAATTAAAAAAAATGTATGCAATTAATAAGTTGTGGTGAATCAGGAAAGGAACATACAATTCAGTATTCTTCTATGTCAATAAAAATGCTTCCAGCTTGTCAGAAGGTATTTTATGTGGCTCATTTGCCTGTTAGTTATCCGTGTGATTTGTCAGTGCTTTCATTTGCCAGCAATCTCACTTTCTCATAAAATATGGCTCTTAATCCTCAGATTTAGAGCAGGATTCAGGCACCTGCAGAGTTTCTCTAATAATGGCATGGCAACATGAATTTAGACATTCCGCTGTGTAATCTAAGATACAGCAGATATCATTTTGCCCCACTTCTTAATGTTTACTGGCATTTTCTAAAGTTAGTCATCGCAGGTACAACTTGATCAATTATTGTGAGCTGCTGGGATATACTTCCATACCATGAGCACATGTCATCACTAGATAGTGTGGTACAGTATATGTAAAACAGGTGAAAGTCATACAGTTCAAAAACATTTATCCTGTCAATTTTTTGTTGCATAAAGATAGGATTGCAGAATTAAAGTATACTTAAACACTAAAATCTTATGAAAGCTTTATCATGGTACATGTTTATCATGTAAAGTCACTAAAATATTTTTGCATATACTGTTTTTATTAAAATAGTATATAGTAATACTGCTAAAATGGTCCTTGTAAAGGCACTTCAAGTTGTAGGGTGACAATGATCTGTTTCCCAATCTTTCTCCTGCATTGAAACTCTGTCTCATACTCTCCCAGGGAGACTTCAATGGACTGTGCTGATGCACAGTGCACAGTCTCCACTGTTATCACCACCAAGAAATTCATCCTTTGAAATGCCAGGCTGCAGGAGATTAGCAGTGTTAATATGTGTAGCACCCTTTTCCCCCTGGAGAGATGAGGAGGACCCCCAGACAGTTCCATCATGTGCTAGCATTTCAACCCTAATGCCCCGTACACACGTTTGCACATTCTGACAACAAAATCCATGTTTTTTTTTCTGACAGATGTTGGCTCAAACTTGTCTTGCATACACACGGTCACACAAATCTTGTCAGGAATTTCAAACGTCAAGAACGCGGTGACGCACAACACGTACGATGAGCCGAGAAAAATGAAGTTCAATAGCCAGAGTAAAATGAGAAAAGTCTGCTGCGCCAACCAAACAAAACAAAACAAAAACAAGCAGCCAACACCAACAATTAGACTAATTGTATTGATTAATAAGAAAAAGAAAAAGTGTAGCGCTATATTGTGCAAAGAGGTATGTCACACCTATGTGCATATCAAATACTAAGTCCTGCTAAACCCAGCAGGTAGGCAGGTTATTAGTGGCCTGTATATGAAAATCAAGTGATCCAAATAGTCATTAGTATCAGCTTATAATATAGTGAAAACATGTGAATGTGTATACACGATAAGAATAATCACAAACCCTTAGATTAAAACATAAACATATATGTAGCGAATTGGGGTGGGAGTAAATGATAAGTCCCTGGGGTATTAAACAGTCCGTTCAATTTGACAACGGAATCCTGGACCATAGATGTAAATATCACAGTAGCATCTATTCCTGTCCTCAATAGATTTTTCCAATGCTTGACCCGGCAAAAAAGTAATGTAAAATGCCCTTACCGGACGTGGTGGACTCACAGGCCGTTGGCGGTGAGTCATATGAGCTTGCACCGTGAGATACGGTAAGGTTATAGTTGTCCTCGATCCATAACGAAAGGGTCCTGGAAGGATTCCCAATCCTAGACGGTACCACGGATTCCTCCTCCAGCGAGCGTTTTGGGTCTCATGCGATTGAGACGAAGAGATAAGGAGAAAAAAGGCTCCACATAGTGTGAATTCCGGATTACCAGGAAAATTTATTGTATTATAAAAAGATTCCGATAAAAATTCGGGTAAAAACAAAGTAACAAAAGTATATTTAGCGCAGTGTACAGATAATCAAGATGGCGTCATACACTCGACGCGTTTCGTCTTAAAAAGACTTCAACTGGGGTAAAAATAGCCAGAGTGGCTTTTCTGCTTGATTCTGAGCATGCGTGGAACTTTGTGCGTCGGAATTGTGTACACATGATCGGAATTTCCCGATTTTGTTGTCGGAAAATTTGAGAACCAGCTCTCAAATTTTGTGCGACGGAAATTCCGATGGAAAATGTCCAATGGAGCCTAAACACGGTCAGAATTTCCGACAAAAAGCTCCCATCGAACATTTTTCATTGGAAAATCCGACCGTGGGTACGTGGCATTAGTGCAGAATCCTTTGACTATTGAAACCGAAATAATAGTTAATTGAGCATCTGACCCAAAAGATAGCAAGGACCATTGTAGCAGAGGTGACTTGTGCTCAAATAACTTTTTTGGCCTCAACTATGTAAGGAAAGTTAAAAAGCTAGCACATGGAGCTGCCTGGGGTCCTGCCCTCTTGCATTTGAAGACATGATGATGCTCACTCGACATTAGTTCCATTCAGAGAACACCTTGTATTTCTCTCAGTGAATACCAGGCATTCTCTAATTGGATGAGGTGGATATTTTGACATCACCCCCCTGCATCTATTCCTAGTCCAATCAGAGAACACTTTGCAATCACTGAGAAAAATGCAAAGCATTCTCTTAATGTCATAATGGCATCTGTGATGAGTGAATGACTGTTTTCACTATGCAGTAGGGCATGGGACCTGAAAGACACTTAGTAAGGATCACTGTGATAGAGCAGCTACTACATTGATTTCTAACTTCCACAGTAATTGGCCAGGTATGGAACATGCATATTTACATTGGTCTAAGCCAGACTAATGCAACTATGCAAAAAAAAACCATACCCGGAGTTCAGCTTTAAAGGTAGATTGGTAAACAAAGAATGAGCCTGCTTGATAATATTATATATATATATATATATATATATATATATATATATATATATATATATATATATATATATATATATACAGTGGGGACCAGGCCCGGACTGGGTCAAAAAATAGGCCCGGGCATTTTTGATTGAGCAGCCCATGATATGTTAACCGGCCCCTTCCCCACTCTCCACCCTGACAGATCCCCTGAGAGAGGGGAGGGGGGAACCCAGCAGAGGTGTGGAGGGGGGGGGGGTGCGACCAGGAAAGAGCATGGGGGTTGGAGAGCACAGGGAAGAACCTTGAGAACATGGGTGGGGCGAGAGCACAGGGGAGAGGCAGAGAACACAGGGAGGAAGAGGAGAGCACAGGGGGGCAGCGGAGAGCATGGGGGGAGGTGGAGAGCCCAGGGAGGACAACGGAGAGCATGGGGGATGTGGACAGCACAGGAGGGCTGGCGGAGAGCATGGGGTGATGGGAAGACTGGAAGAGCACAGGGGGGAGTGGTGGAGAGCACAGGGGGGAGTGGTGGAGAGCATAGGGGGAGGTGGAGAGCATAGGGGGAGGTGGAGAGCATAGGGGGAGGTGGAGAGCATGGGGGGAGGTGGAGAGCATGGGGGGAGATGGAGAGCATGGGGAATGTGAAGAGCACAGGGGGAAGCGGAGAGCGTGGGGGTAATGTGGAGAGCACGGAGGGTGGCAGAGAGCACGGGGGGTGGCAGAGAGCACGGGGGGTGGCAGAGAGCACGGGGGGTGGCAGAGAGCACGGGGGTGGTGGCAGAGAGCATGGGGGTGGTGGCAGAGAGCACGGGGGTGGTGGCAGAGAGCACGGGGGTGGTGGCAGAGAGCATGGGGGGGAGGTGGAGAGCATGGGGGGGGAGGTGGAGAGCATGGGGGGGGGGAGGTGGAGAGCATGGGGGGGGAGGTGGAGAGCATGGGGGGGAGGTGGAGAGCATGGGGGGGGAGGTGGAGAGCATGGGGGGGAGGTGGAGCGTATGGGGGGGGAGGTGGAGCGTATGGGGGGGAGGTGGAGCGTATGGGGGGGAGGTGGAGCGTATGGGGGGGAGGTGGAGAGTATGGGGGGGAGGTGGAGCGTATGGGGGGGAGGTGGAGCGTATGGGGGGGAGGTGGAGCGTATGGGGGGGAGGTGGAGAGTATGGGGGGGAGGTGGAGAGTATGGGGGGAGGTGGAGAGTTTGAGGGGGTGGCAGAGAGCATGGGGGGGAGGTGGAGCGTATGGGGGGAAGGTGGAGAGCATGGGGGAAGGTGGAGAGCATGGGGGAAGGTGGAGAGCATGGGGGAAGGTGGAGAGCATGGGGGAAGGCGGAGAGCATGGGGGGTGGCAGAGAGCATGGGGGGGGAGGTGGAGAGTATGAGATGGGGGGAGGTGGAGAGTATGAGAGGGAGGGTGGCAGAGAGCATGGGGGGGAGGTGGAGAGTATGAGAGGGGGGAGGTGGAGAGTATGAGAGGGAGGGTGGCAGAGAGCATGGGGGGTGGTGGAGAGTATGAGGGGGTGGCAGAGAGCATAGGGGGAGGCGGAGAGTATGGGGGTGGCAGAGAGTATGGGGGTGGCAGAGAGTATGGGGGTGGCAGAGAGTATGGGGGTGGCAGAGAGTATGGGGGTGGCAGAGAGTATGGGGGTGGCAGAGAGTATGGGGGTGGCAGAGAGCATGGGGGGTGGCAGAGAGCATGGGGGGTGGCAGAGAGCATGGGGGGTGGCAGAGAGCATGGGGGGAGGCAGAGAGCATGGGGGGAGGCAGAGAGCATGGGGGGAGGCAGAGAGCATGGGGGAGGCAGAGAGCATGGGGGTAGGTGGAGACTATGAGGGGGTGGCAGAGAGCATGGGGGGGAGGTGGAGCGTATGGGGGGAGGTGGAGAGTATGGGGGGTAGGTGGAGCGTATGGGGGGTAGGTGGAGCGTATGGGGGGTAGGTGGAGCGTATGGGGGGTAGGTGGAGCATATGGGGGGTAGGTGGAGCGTATGGGGGGAGGTGGAGAGTATGGGGGGTGGCAGAGAGCATGGGGGGGAGGTGGAGAGTATGGGGGGAGGTGGAGAGTATGGGGGGAGGTGGAAGAGAGCATGGGGGGTGGCAGAGAGCATGGGGGGTGGCAGACAGCATGGGGGGTGGCAGACAGCATGGGGGGTGGCAGAGAGCATGGGGGGTGGCAGAGAGCATGGGGGGAGGCAGAGAGCATGGGGGGAGGCAGACAGCATGGGGGGAGGCAGACAGCATGGGGGGTGGCAGAGAGTATGGGGGGAGGTGGAGAGTATGGGGGGGTGGAGAGTATGGGGGTGATGTGGAGAGCACGGGGTTGGCAGAGAGTATGGGTGCGGTGGAGAGCCCTGCGGGAGCAGCAGAGAGAAGCAGGATAGGAGGATCGGTGGGGGCGGCTGCATATAGAAGAATCATTTTCTCCATCTTCCTCCTGCAGTCTCGGAATGCCTGCTTCTCCTCTACCTCTCACAGGCATTCGATACTGCAGGAGGAAGATGGAGAAAATAATTGTTCTATATGCAGCCACCCCCACCGATCCTCCTATCTAGTTCACAGGGGAGGCTGAACTTACGTTTTCTGTTCCAGCACCTCTCGACATAACAGCGGCTCCAATGTGTCTGCTCTGGCTCCTCCCCCCGGCACTGACGGCTGACCTATACGTGCGGCCGTGCAGCCGTGGTGAGGCCGAAGACGTCTCATTTAGCTCCTCCCCCCGGCGCCGATGGCTGAGCTTAACTGGCAGCCGGGCGGCCGCGGAGAGGCTGGATGAGCGGCACAAGCTCAAGCCGTTGGGCCATGCAAGGACTTGCAGCCTGGCGGCCCCAGCGGCCGCGGCCCACCGGGCAAATGCCCGGTTTGCCCTATGGCCAATCCGGGCCTGGTGGGGACGGAAAGTATTCAGACCCCCTTAAATTTTTTCACTTTTTGTTATATTGCAGCCATTTGCTAAAATCATTTAAGTTAATTTTTTTCCTCATTAATGTACACAGAGCACCCCATATTGACAAACACAGAATTGTTGACATTTTTGCAGATTTATTAAAAAAGAAAAATTGAAATAACACATGGTCCTAAGTATTCAGACCCTATGCTGTGACACTCATATATTTAACTCAGGTGCTGTCCATTTCTTTTAATCATCCTTGGATTGTTCTACACCTTCATTTGAGTCCAGTTGTGTTTGAACATACTGATTGGACTTTATTTGGAAAGCCACACACCTGTCTATATAAGACCTTACAGCTCACAGTGCATGTCAGAGCAAATGAGAATCATGAGGTCAAAGGAACTGCCTGAAGAGCTCAGAGACAGAATTGTGGCAAGACACAGATCTGGCCAAGGTTACAAAAAAAATTCTTCTGCCCTTAAGGTTCCTAAGAGCACAGTGGCCTCCATAATCCTTAAATGAAAGACGTTTGGGATGACCGGAACCCTTCCTAGAGCTGGCCGTCCGGGGAGAAGAGCCTTGGTGAGAGAGGTAAACAAGAACCCAAAGATCACTGTGGCTGATCTCCAGAGATGCAGTCGGGAGATGGGAGAAAGTTGTAGAAAGTCAACCATCACTGCAGCCCTCCACCAGTCGGGACTTTATGGCAGAGTGGCTCGACGGAAGCCTTTCCTCAGTGCAAGACACATGAAAGCCCGCATGGAGTTTGCTAAAAAAAACACCTGAAGGACTCCAAGATGGTGAGAAATAAGATTCTCTGGTCTGATGACACGAAGATAGAACTTTTTAGCCTTAATTCTAAGCGGTATGTGTGGAGAAAACCAGGCACTGCTGATCACTTGTCCAAGACAGTCCCAACAGTGAAGCATGGTGGCGGCAGCATCATCCTGTGGGGGTGTTTTTCAGCTGCAGGGACAGGACGACTGGTTGCAATCGAGGGAAAGATGAATGTGGCCAAGTACAGGGATATCCTGGACGAAAACCTTCTCCAGAGTGCTCAGGACCTCAGACTGGGCCGAAGGTTTACCTTCTAACAAGACAACGACCCTAAGCACACAGCTAAAATAACGAAGGAATGGCTTCACAACAACTCTGTGACCGTTCTTGAATGGCCCAGCCAGAGCCCTGACTTAAACCCAATTGAGCATCTCTGGAGAGACCTAAAATGGCTGTCCACCAACGTTTACCATCCAACCTGACAGAACTGGAGAGGATCTGCAAGGAGGAATGGCAGAGGATCCCCAAATCTAGGTGTGAAAAACTTGTTGCATCTTTCCCAAAAAGACTCATGGCTGTATTAGATCAAAAGGGTGCTTCTACTAAATACTGAGCAAAGGGTCTGAATACTTAGGACCATATGATATTTCAGTTTTTCTTTTTTTTAATAAATCTGCAAAAATGTCAACAATTCTGTGCTTTTCTGTCAATATGGGGAGCTGTGTGTACATTAATGAGGAAAAAAAATGAACTTAAATGATTTTAACAAATGGCTGCAATATAACAAAGAGTGAAAAATTTAAGGGGGTCTGAATACTTTCCGTCCCCACTGTAAATAAAATAAAAGCAAAGAAAACGTCCATCAATCCCGAGAGGCACCCGATTGGTGAATGAATCTTGACTAAAAAGATGGACACAGGGGCGGACTGACCATTCGGTCACTCGGTCGCCGACCGAGGGCCCGACGTCAGGAGGGGCCCCATTAGCGGCTCAGTCAGCAGCGGAAAAAAGCCGCCCGCCGCACCGCACGAAAACCCCGTCCTCCCGGATTATTTCAGCTCCCAGCACCGCGGCCAGCCCGCTGCCGAGCAGACCTCGGCTTAGGCTGAGTGAGGCTCTGTCAGCAGGGAGGGGCGGGGCAGGGAGCTCCACTGATGCTCTGACCCTGTCCTGCCCCGCCCCTCCTCATGTAGTCTGAGTTTGTTCCTAATTAGAGCGTCTCTCCTGCACTTCTGAGAGCTCCGCTCTGGACCACAAATATCACCGCCCCTACCGACGAAAGCTCCGCCCCTACCGACGAAAGCTCCGTCCCCCTACCGACAGAAGCTCTGCCCCTACCAGCGAAAGCTTCGCCCCCTAACGATGAAAGCTCCGCCCCTGGACCTCTGAGAGCGGGAGGTGAGCCCGACCGGTCAGGTAGGTCCTTCTGCCTACATTATATACACGGCCTGTAGACCCCTTTTTTCCCTAAACCATCCCTGGAAATGTTGTTTACCCCCCTGTATAGCTGTGCATTGCTGAAAGTTTAAATTTTAAAACTGGCTACCTGGTCATCTCCTGTAGTCGCATCCCCAGTCTCTGGTTATCTCCTGTAGTCGCATTCGCAGTCTGGTCATTTCCCGTAGTCCCATTCGCAGGCTCTGGTTATCTCCTGTAGTCGCTTCCCCAGTCTCTGGTTATCTCCTGTAGTCGCATTCGCAGTCTGGTCATTTCCCGTAGTCGCATTCGCAGTCTCTGGTTATCTCCGGTAGTCGCATCCCCAGTCTCTGGTTATCCCCTGTAGTCGCATTCGCAGTCTGGTCATTTCCCGTAGTCGCATTCGCAGTCTGGTCATTTCCTGTAGTCCCATTCGCAGTCTCTGGTTATCTCCTGTAATCGCATTCGCAGTCAGGTCATTTCCTGTAGTCGCATTCGCAGACTGGTCATTTCCTGTAGTCACATTCGCAGTCTGGTTATTTCCTGTAGTCGCATCCCCAGTCTCTGGTTATTTCCTGTAGTCGCATTCGCAGTCTGGTCATTCCCGTAGTCGCATTCGCAGTCTTTGGTTATCTCCTGTAGTCACATTCGCAGTCTGGTTATTTCCTGTAGTCGCATTCACAGTCTGGTCATTTCCTGTAGTCGCATTCGCAGTCTGGTCATTTCCTGTAGTCGCATTCGCAGTCTGGTCATTTCCTGTAGTCGCATTCGCAGTCTGGTTATTTCCTGTAGTCGCATCCCCAGTCTCTGGTTATTTCCTGTAGTCGCATTCGCAGTCTGGTCATTCCCGTAGTCGCATTCGCAGTCTCTGGTTATCTCCTGTAGTCGCATTCGCAGTCTGGTTATTTCCTGTAGTCGCATTCGCAGTCTGGTCATTTGCTGTAGTCGCATTCGCAGTCTGGTCATTTCCTGTAGTCGCATTCTCAGTCTGGTCATTTCCTGTAGTCGCATTTGTAGTCCGGTCATTTCCTGTAGTCGCATTCGCAGTCTGGTCATTTCCTGTAGTCGCATTCGCAGTCTGGTCATTTCCCGTAGTCCCATTGGCAGTCTCTGGTTATCTCCTGTAATCGCATTCGCAGTCTGGTCATTTCCTGTAGTCGCATTTGCAGTCTGGTCATTTCTAGTAGTCGCATTCGCAGTCTGGTTATTTCCTGTAGTCGCATCCCCAGTCTCTGGTTATTTCCTGTAGTCGCATTCGCAGTCTGGTCATTCCCGTAGTCGCATTCGCAGTCTCTGGTTATCTCCTGTAGTCGCATTCGCAGTCTGGTTATTTCCTGTAGTCGCATTCGCAGTCTGGTCATTTCCTGTAGTCGCATTCACAGTCTGGTCATTTCCTGTAGTAGCATTCGCAGTCTGGTCATTTCCTGTAGTCGCATTCGCAGTCTGGTCATTTCCTGTAGTCGCATTCGCAGTCTGGTTATTTCCTGTAGTCGCATCCCCAGTCTCTGGTTATTTCCTGTAGTCGCATTCGCAGTCTGGTCATTCCCGTAGTCGCATTCGCAGTCTCTGGTTATCTCCTGTAGTCGCATTCGCAGTCTGGTCATTTCCTGTAGTCGCATTCGCAGTCTGGTCATTTCCTGTAGTCGCATTCGCAGTCTGGTTATTTCCTGTAGTCGCATCCCCAGTCTCTGGTTATTTCCTGTAGTCGCATTCGCAGTCTGGTCATTCCCGTAGACACATTCGCAGTCTCTGGTTATCTCCTGTAGTCGCATTCGCAGTCTGGTTATTTCCTGTAGTCGCATTCATAGTCTGGTCATTTCCTGTAGTCGCATTCGCAGTCTGGTCATTTCCTGTAGTCGCATTCGCAGTCTGGTCATTTCCTGTAGTCGCATTCACAGTCTGGTCATTTCCTGTAGTCGCATACGCAGTCTGGTCATTTCCTGTAGTCGCATTCGCAGTCTGGTCATTTCCTGTAGTCGCATTCGCAGTCTGGTTATTTCCTGTAGTCGCATCCCCAGTCTCTGGTTATTTCCTGTAGTCGCATTCGCAGTCTGGTCATTCCCGTAGTCGCATTCGCAGTCTCTGGTTATCTCCTGTAGTCGCATTCGCAGTCTGGTCATTTCCTGTAGTCGCATTCGCAGTCTGGTCATTTCCTGTAGTCGCATTCGCAGTCTGGTTATTTCCTGTAGTCGCATCCCCAGTCTCTGGTTATTTCCTGTAGTCGCATTCGCAGTCTGGTCATTCCCGTAGACACATTCGCAGTCTCTGGTTATCTCCTGTAGTCGCATTCGCAGTCTGGTTATTTCCTGTAGTCGCATTCATAGTCTGGTCATTTCCTGTAGTCGCATTCGCAGTCTGGTCATTTCCTGTAGTCGCATTCGCAGTCTGGTCATTTCCTGTAGTGGCATTCGCAGTCTCTGGTTATCTCCTGTAGTCGCATCCCCAGTCTCTGGTCATTTCCTGTAGTCGCATTCGCAGTCTGGTCATTTCCTGTAGTCGCATTCGCAGTCTCTGGTTATCTCCTGTAGTCGCATTCACAGTCTGGTCATTTCCTGTAGTCGCATTCGCAGTCTCTGGTTATCTCCTGTAGTCGCATTCGCAGTCTGGTCATTTCCTGTAGTCGCATCCCCAGTCTGGTCATTTCCTGTAGTCGCATCCCCAGTGTCTGGTTATCTCCTGTAGTCGCATATGCAGTCTGGTCATTTCCCGTAGTCGCATTCGCAGTCTCTGGTGATCTCCTGTAGTCGCATTCGCAGTCTGGTCATTTCCTGTAGTCGCATTCACAGTCTGGTCATTTCCTGTAGTCGCATTCGCAGTCTGGTCATTTCCTGTAGTCGCATCCCCAGTCTCTGGTTATTTCCTGTAGTCGCATTCGCAGTCTGGTCATTCCCGTAGTCGCATTCGCAGTCTCTGGTTATCTCCTGTAGTCGCATTCGAAGTCTGGTTATTTCCTTTAGTCGCATTCGCAGTCTGGTCATTTCCTGTAGTCGCATTTGCAGTCTCTGGTTATCTCCTGTTTTTGCATCCCCAGTCTCTGGTTATTTCCTGTAGTCGCATTCGCAGTCTGGTTATTTCCTGTAGTCGCATTCGCAGTCTCTGGTTATTTCCTGTAGTCGCATCCCCAGTCTCTGGTCATCTCCTGTAGTCGCATTCGCAGTCTCTGGTTATTTCCTGTTGTCGCATTCCCCAGTCTCTGGTTATTTCCTGTAGTCGCATTCGCAGTCTGGTTATCTCCTGTAGTGGCATCCCCAGTCTCTGGTCATCTCCTGTAGTCGCATTTGCAGTCTCTGGTTATCTCCTGTAGTCGCATTTGCAGTCTCTGGTTATCTCCTGTAGTCTCATTTGCAGTCTCTGGTTATCTCCTGTAGTCGCATTTGCAGTCTGGTTATCTCCTGTAGTCGCATCCCCAGTCTCTGGTTATTTCCTGTAGTCACATTCGCAGTCTGGTTATTTCCTGTAGTCACATTCGCAGTCTGGTTATTTCCTGTAGTCGCATTCACAGTCTCTGGTTATCTCCTGTAGTCGCATCCCCAGTCTCTGGTTATTTCCTGTAGTCGCATTCGCAGTCTGGTTATTTCCTGTAGTCGCATTCGCAGTCTCTGGTTATTTCCTGTAGTCGCATCCCCAGTCTCTGGTCATCTCCTGTAGTCGCATTTGCAGTCTCTGGTCATCTCCTGTTGTCGCATCCCCAGTCTCTGGTTATTTCCTGTAGTCGCATTCGCAGTCTGGTTATCTCCTGTAGTCGCATTTGCAGTCTCTGGTCATCTCCTGTAGTCGCATTTGCAGTCTCTGGTTATCTCCTGTAGTCGCATTCGCAGTCTCTGGTTATTTCCTGTAGTCGCATTCACAGTCTGGTTATTTCCTGTAGTCGCATTCGCAGTCTCTGGTTATCTCCTGTAGTCGCATCCCCAGTCTCTGGTTATTTCCTGTAGTCGCATTCGCAGTCTGGTTATTTCCTGTAGTCGCATTCGCAGTCTCTGGTTATCTCCTGTAGTCGCATCCCCAGTCTCTGGTTATTTCCTGTAGTCGCATTCGCAGTCTGGTTATTTTCTGTAGTCGCATCCCCAGTCTCTGGTCATCTCCTGTAGTCGCATCACCAGTCTCTGGTTATTTCCTGTAGTCGCATTCGCAGTCTGGTTATTTCCTGTAGTCGCATTCGCAGTCTCTGGTTATCTCCTGTAGTTGCATCCCCAGTCTCTGGTTATTTCCTGTAGTCACATTCGCAGTCTGGTTATTTCCTGTAGTCGCATTCGCAGTCTCTGGTTATCTCCTGTAGTCGCATCCCCAGTCTCTGGTTATTTCCTGTAGTCACATTCGCAGTCTGGTTATTTCCTGTAGTCGCATTCGCAGTCTCTGGTTATCTCCTGTAGTCGCATCCCCAGTCTCTGGTTATTTCCTGTAGTCGCATTCGCAGTCTGGTTATTTCCTGTAGTCGCATTCGCAGTCTCTGGTTGTCTCCTGTAGTCGCATCCCCAGTCTCTGGTTATTTCCTGTAGTCGCATTCGCAGTCTGGTTATTTCCTGTAGTTGCATTCGCAGTCTTTGGTTATCTCCTGTAGTCGCATCCCCAGTCTCTGGTTATTTCCTGTAGTCACATTCGCAGTCTGGTTATTTCCTGTAGTCGCATTCGCAGTCTCTGGTTATCTCCTGTAGTCGCATCCCCAGTCTCTGGTTATTCCCTGTAGTCGCATTCGCAGTCTCTGGTTGTCTCCTGTAGTCGCATCCCCAGTCTCTGGTTATTTCCTGTAGTCGCATTCGCAGTCTGGTTATTTCCTGTAGTCCCATCCCCAGTCTCTGGTCATCTCCTGTAGTCGCATCCCCAGTCTCTGGTTATTTCCTGTAGTCGCATTCGCAGTCTGGTTATTTCCTGTAGTCGCATCCCCAGTCTCTGGTTATTCCCTGTAGTCGCATTCGCAGTCTCTGGTTGTCTCCTGTAGTCGCATCCCCAGTCTCTGGTTATTTCCTGTAGTCGCATTCGCAGTCTGGTTATTTCCTGTAGTCGCATCCCCAGTCTCTGGTCATCTCCTGTAGTCGCATCCCCAGTCTCTGGTTATTTCCTGTAGTCGCATTCGCAGTCTGGTCATTTCCCGTAGTCCCATTGGCAGTCTCTGGTTATCTCCTGTAATCGCATTCGCAGTCTGGTCATTTCCTGTAGTCGCATTTGCAGTCTGGTCATTTCTAGTAGTCGCATTCGCAGTCTGGTTATTTCCTGTAGTCGCATCCCCAGTCTCTGGTTATTTCCTGTAGTCGCATTCGCAGTCTGGTCATTCCCGTAGTCGCATTCGCAGTCTCTGGTTATCTCCTGTAGTCGCATTCGCAGTCTGGTTATTTCCTGTAGTCGCATTCGCAGTCTGGTCATTTCCTGTAGTCGCATTCACAGTCTGGTCATTTCCTGTAGTAGCATTCGCAGTCTGGTCATTTCCTGTAGTCGCATTCGCAGTCTGGTCATTTCCTGTAGTCGCATTCGCAGTCTGGTTATTTCCTGTAGTCGCATCCCCAGTCTCTGGTTATTTCCTGTAGTCGCATTCGCAGTCTGGTCATTCCCGTAGTCGCATTCGCAGTCTCTGGTTATCTCCTGTAGTCGCATTCGCAGTCTGGTCATTTCCTGTAGTCGCATTCGCAGTCTGGTCATTTCCTGTAGTCGCATTCGCAGTCTGGTTATTTCCTGTAGTCGCATCCCCAGTCTCTGGTTATTTCCTGTAGTCGCATTCGCAGTCTGGTCATTCCCGTAGACACATTCGCAGTCTCTGGTTATCTCCTGTAGTCGCATTCGCAGTCTGGTTATTTCCTGTAGTCGCATTCATAGTCTGGTCATTTCCTGTAGTCGCATTCGCAGTCTGGTCATTTCCTGTAGTCGCATTCGCAGTCTGGTCATTTCCTGTAGTCGCATTCACAGTCTGGTCATTTCCTGTAGTCGCATTCGCAGTCTGGTCATTTCCTGTAGTCGCATTCGCAGTCTGGTCATTTCCTGTAGTCGCATTCGCAGTCTGGTTATTTCCTGTAGTCGCATCCCCAGTCTCTGGTTATTTCCTGTAGTCGCATTCGCAGTCTGGTCATTCCCGTAGTCGCATTCGCAGTCTCTGGTTATCTCCTGTAGTCGCATTCGCAGTCTGGTCATTTCCTGTAGTCGCATTCGCAGTCTGGTCATTTCCTGTAGTCGCATTCGCAGTCTGGTTATTTCCTGTAGTCGCATCCCCAGTCTCTGGTTATTTCCTGTAGTCGCATTCGCAGTCTGGTCATTCCCGTAGACACATTCGCAGTCTCTGGTTATCTCCTGTAGTCGCATTCGCAGTCTGGTTATTTCCTGTAGTCGCATTCATAGTCTGGTCATTTCCTGTAGTCGCATTCGCAGTCTGGTCATTTCCTGTAGTCGCATTCGCAGTCTGGTCATTTCCTGTAGTGGCATTCGCAGTCTCTGGTTATCTCCTGTAGTCGCATCCCCAGTCTCTGGTCATTTCCTGTAGTCGCATTCGCAGTCTGGTCATTTCCTGTAGTCGCATTCGCAGTCTCTGGTTATCTCCTGTAGTCGCATTCACAGTCTGGTCATTTCCTGTAGTCGCATTCGCAGTCTCTGGTTATCTCCTGTAGTCGCATTCGCAGTCTGGTCATTTCCTGTAGTCGCATCCCCAGTCTGGTCATTTCCTGTAGTCGCATCCCCAGTGTCTGGTTATCTCCTGTAGTCGCATATGCAGTCTGGTCATTTCCCGTAGTCGCATTCGCAGTCTCTGGTGATCTCCTGTAGTCGCATTCGCAGTCTGGTCATTTCCTGTAGTCGCATTCACAGTCTGGTCATTTCCTGTAGTCGCATTCGCAGTCTGGTCATTTCCTGTAGTCGCATCCCCAGTCTCTGGTTATTTCCTGTAGTCGCATTCGCAGTCTGGTCATTCCCGTAGTCGCATTCGCAGTCTCTGGTTATCTCCTGTAGTCGCATTCGAAGTCTGGTTATTTCCTTTAGTCGCATTCGCAGTCTGGTCATTTCCTGTAGTCGCATTTGCAGTCTCTGGTTATCTCCTGTTTTTGCATCCCCAGTCTCTGGTTATTTCCTGTAGTCGCATTCGCAGTCTGGTTATTTCCTGTAGTCGCATTCGCAGTCTCTGGTTATTTCCTGTAGTCGCATCCCCAGTCTCTGGTCATCTCCTGTAGTCGCATTCGCAGTCTCTGGTTATTTCCTGTTGTCGCATTCCCCAGTCTCTGGTTATTTCCTGTAGTCGCATTCGCAGTCTGGTTATCTCCTGTAGTCGCATCCCCAGTCTCTGGTCATCTCCTGTAGTCGCATTTGCAGTCTCTGGTTATCTCCTGTAGTCGCATTTGCAGTCTCTGGTTATCTCCTGTAGTCGCATTTGCAGTCTCTGGTTATCTCCTGTAGTCGCATTTGCAGTCTGGTTATCTCCTGTAGTCGCATCCCCAGTCTCTGGTTATTTCCTGTAGTCACATTCGCAGTCTGGTTATTTCCTGTAGTCGCATTCACAGTCTCTGGTTATCTCCTGTAGTCGCATCCCCAGTCTCTGGTTATTTCCTGTAGTCACATTCGCAGTCTGGTTATTTCCTGTAGTCGCATTCGCAGTCTCTGGTTATTTCCTGTAGTCGCATCCCCAGTCTCTGGTCATCTCCTGTAGTCGCATTTGCAGTCTCTGGTCATCTCCTGTTGTCGCATCCCCAGTCTCTGGTTATTTCCTGTAGTCGCATTCGCAGTCTGGTTATCTCCTGTAGTCGCATTTGCAGTCTCTGGTCATCTCCTGTAGTCGCATTTGCAGTCTCTGGTTATCTCCTGTAGTCGCATTCGCAGTCTCTGGTTATTTCCTGTAGTCGCATTCACAGTCTGGTTATTTCCTGTAGTCGCATTCGCAGTCTCTGGTTATCTCCTGTAGTCGCATCCCCAGTCTCTGGTTATTTCCTGTAGTCGCATTCGCAGTCTGGTTATTTCCTGTAGTCGCATTCGCAGTCTCTGGTTATCTCCTGTAGTCGCATCCCCAGTCTCTGGTTATTTCCTGTAGTCGCATTCGCAGTCTGGTTATTTTCTGTAGTCGCATCCCCAGTCTCTGGTCATCTCCTGTAGTCGCATCACCAGTCTCTGGTTATTTCCTGTAGTCGCATTCGCAGTCTGGTTATTTCCTGTAGTCGCATTCGCAGTCTCTGGTTATCTCCTGTAGTTGCATCCCCAGTCTCTGGTTATTTCCTGTAGTCACATTCGCAGTCTGGTTATTTCCTGTAGTCGCATTTGCAGTCTCTGGTTATCTCCTGTAGTCGCATCCCCAGTCTCTGGTTATTTCCTGTAGTCACATTCGCAGTCTGGTTATTTCCTGTAGTCGCATTCGCAGTCTCTGGTTATCTCCTGTAGTCGCATCCCCAGTCTCTGGTTATTTCCTGTAGTCGCATTCGCAGTCTGGTTATTTCCTGTAGTCGCATTCGCAGTCTCTGGTTGTCTCCTGTAGTCGCATCCCCAGTCTCTGGTTATTTCCTGTAGTCGCATTCGCAGTCTGGTTATTTCCTGTAGTTGCATTCGCAGTCTTTGGTTATCTCCTGTAGTCGCATCCCCAGTCTCTGGTTATTTCCTGTAGTCACATTCGCAGTCTGGTTATTTCCTGTAGTCGCATTCGCAGTCTCTGGTTATCTCCTGTAGTCGCATCCCCAGTCTCTGGTTATTCCCTGTAGTCGCATTCGCAGTCTCTGGTTGTCTCCTGTAGTCGCATCCCCAGTCTCTGGTTATTTCCTGTAGTCGCATTCGCAGTCTGGTTATTTCCTGTAGTCCCATCCCCAGTCTCTGGTCATCTCCTGTAGTCGCATCCCCAGTCTCTGGTTATTTCCTGTAGTCGCATTCGCAGTCTGGTTATTTCCTGTAGTCGCATCACCAGTCTCTGGTTATTCCCTGTAGTCGCATTCGCAGTCTCTGGTTGTCTCCTGTAGTCGCATCCCCAGTCTCTGGTTATTTCCTGTAGTCGCATTCGCAGTCTGGTTATTTCCTGTAGTCGCATCCCCAGTCTCTGGTCATCTCCTGTAGTCGCATCCCCAGTCTCTGGTTATTTCCTGTAGTCGCATTCGCAGTCTGGTTATTTCCTGTAGTCGCATTCGCAGTCTCTAGTTATCTCCTGTAGTCGCATCCCCAGTCTCTGGTTATTTCCTGTAGTCACATTCGCAGTCTGGTTATTTCCTGTAGTCGCATTCGCAGTCTCTGGTTATCTCCTGTAGTCGCATCCCCAGTCTCTGGTTATTTCCTGTAGTCACATTCGCAGTCTGGTTATTTCCTGTAGTCGCATTCGCAGTCTCTGGTTGTCTCCTGTAGTCGCATCCCCAGTCTCTGGTTATTTCCTGTAGTCACATTCGCAGTCTGGTTATTTCCTGTAGTCGCATTCGCAGTCTTTGGTCATCTCCTGTAGTTGCATCCATAGTCTCTGGTTATTTCCTGTAGTCATTTATGATATCTATGGCTATGCATATTTCTTGAATCCATATTGAGCACTATATTTGATTGGCTGTTTGCTTCTGCTTAGGCCTGGCAAACACGCACAATCGCACATGATGATGATTTCATCATCATGTGCGTGATTGTGATTGTGCCTGTGTGCCAAGCAGAAGCAGCCAATCAAATATAGTGCTCAATATGGATTAAATAAATAGTGGGAAGAAGGCCCCTTACATTGGTGGTCAGTGGGAAGAATGTTTCTATACATTGGTGGTCAGTGAGAAGAATGTTCCTTACATTGGTGGTCAGTGAGAAGAATGTTTTTTCCATTGGTGGTCAGTGAGAAGTATGTTCCTTCCATTGGTGGTCAGTGAGAAGTATGTTCCTTACATTGGTGGTCAGTGAGAAGTATGTTCCTTACATTGGTGGTCAGTGAGAAGTATGTTCCTTACATTGGTGATCAGTGGGAAGAATGTTTCTTACTATGGTGGTCAGTGGGAAGAATGTTCCTTACATTGGTGATCAGTGGGAAGAATGTCCCTTACATTGGAGGTCAGTGAGAAGAATGTTCCTTACATTGGTGGTCAGTGAGAAGAATGTTCCTTCCATTGGTGGTCAGTGAGAAGTATGTTCCTTCCATTGGTGGTCAGTGAGAAGTATGTTCCTTACATTGGTGGTCAGTGAGAAGTATGTTCCTTACATTGGTGGTCAGTGAGAAGTATGTTCCTTACATTGGTGATCAGTGGGAAGAATGTTTCTTACTATGGTGGTCAGTGGGAAGAATGTTCCTTACATTGGTGATCAGTGGGAAGAATGTCCCTTACATTGGAGG
The DNA here is from genome assembly GCA_037952835.1 of Lithobates septentrionalis. NCBI lineage: Eukaryota > Metazoa > Chordata > Amphibia > Anura > Ranidae > Lithobates > Lithobates septentrionalis. The sequence continues at coordinate 3,344,771 of JBBDGP010000864.1, read as the reverse complement.
TCAGTGAGAAGAATGTTCCTTATATTGGAGGTCAGTGAGAAGAATGTCCCTTACATTGGAGGTCAGTGAGAAGAATGTTCCTTACATTGGTGGTCAGTGAGAAGAATGTTCCTTACATTGGTGGTCAGTGGGAAGAATGTTCCTTACATTGGTGGTCAGTGGGAAGAATGCTCCTTACATTGGTGGTCAGTGAGAAGAATGTTCCTTACATTGGTGATCAGTGAGAAGAATGTCCCTTACATTGGTGGTCAGTGGGAAGAATGTTCCTTACATTGGTGATCAGTGTGAAGAATGCTCCTTACATTGGTGATCAGTGAGAAGAATGCTCCTTACATTGGTGATCAGTGAGAAGAATGTTCCTTACATTGGCGGTCAGTGGGAAGGAGGAGGAGGACACACCCAAGGAGCTCTCTGTGAGAACCAGCCTTTTTTCAAGCCTGGGCCTTGCCTGCTAGTTTTGGCCCAGGAACAATGCCTGATCCTGGGGGAGGCCCAGGGAGGGATCCCCCTGATGACACGGGGCCTAGTGAGGAGGAGGTGGAGGATCTGACTGTGGGTCCAGGCCCTGGTATGGAAGCGAGTATCTTCAGTCAGAAGATTGTTGATCGCTTTAGGCAAATTGGAAGGGCTGAAGAGAAACTTCAAGTTTTGAAAGCTGAACATAAAAACTTTAAAGCCAAATACTTCCAGGCCTGGAGTAGAAATCGCACAGCCATGAAGCCTGAGTTACAGGATTTGGAGGAAAAGGTAAAGCAGCAAACTTTATTGTTGGAGAAATTAAAAGCCAGAAGTGGAGCTTTTAAAGAAAAATTTGACAATGAAAAGAGATTTGCCAGCCAGTCGTCAGTAAGTTGCATGGATCAGCAGCCTCAGGTTATGGATGACCCGGGTCCATCTGCCTCTGCACCTCTCCCCCCATGTAAGGCCTTGGAATCGCCAGCGGCAACCAGCCAGGGGGTTGAGAGTGAGCATGGCACCCTGACCTTCATCCAGCAGATGGAGTCACCCCTGAGAGCAGGCAAGGTTTCCATATCTGATGATCCATCAGAAATCCCTGAGGATGAGAGGAAAAATAAACCAGGGAATGAAGATGGACCTGCACCAAACACCCTGAACATGGATGTTTCTACTCCTGCATTTGCTGAGACCAGTAGTTCCTCTACCAAGTTTGCTGCATGTGTTTCACACAGTATGGCTGACACCAGCAAAGAGATTGCCTCACCTGAGCCTCTCTGTGTTCCAGCAGAGCTGATTGATGCTGATGGGGGAGGGGATCAGCACATTGCACCATGTGTAGTGGAAGCCATGGAGGTGTCAGACCAGCCTGCTGAAAGTCCTGTCCTGATGGAAGAGAACAGGCCAGCTGAAGATTCCACCAGCACAGCAGTGGGAAAGGACACTGTTGGGAAGACTACAGGAACTGTGAATATACCAGCAAGTATTAAGAATGACAGTAATGATAAAACAATGAATGTGGTGGGTGGTGGTGAAGGGGTTAATACTGCTGGGAAAAATAAAAATGACATTGCTCTCCCTGCTCAGCAGAGGAAAGACTCATCGATTGTGCAGACCAAATCTGTACAATCGATATCTGCTAGAAATGTGTCAGACGGTTCAAAACACACAAATGCTTCTTCTGCTGGGAGAAATGTGGGCAGTTATGCGTCTGTTCTGGGGAGTCGCATCAAGGAGGGTGGAGGGAATTTTGTAAATATTAGTGGTCACAATTTGGGGGGGCTTGGTGGTGGGATGGTTGGTGGGTACAGGAGGAGGAATGTGGTTCAATTGAAGTGGGAGGGGACCCCACCAGTAAGGGGGAGGGTGGCTGAGTTGGTTCTGGAAATGGGGTTTAAAGCCTTGGATATATTTGCTTTGATTTGCCCAGTGGGGAGTTATGAATTTGATTTGTCCTTTTGTAAAGCCTGAGGGTCTGGATTTATTTTGGGAGCGATATAGGAGGTGCAAGGGCCTTCCGCAGTGGAGTGGTTTGGTGCCAAAGGTGATTTCCAGGCAGCCTCTGATAAAGTCGGTGACGATCCTGGTGCGCAACGAATCCATACCAGAGGCTGATTTGATAGTATGGCTACGCCGATATGGTGAGGTCCTCGCTCCACTGCGGAAGGTCCTTGATGAGCATGGGATATGGACAGGGGCCTGGACAGTGTCACTAAAATTGGGGGTGCTTGGAAATGTAGTTCAACACCTTCCCTGTTCAGCTTTTCTGGGGAGAGATAGGCTGACTATTTTTTACCAGGGTCAGCCTAAAGTCTGTAATAAATGTGGAGACAAAGGCCATTTTGCATCTACCTGTACCTGTAAGAAATGCTCACTATGCCAGGATTTGGGCCATTTGGCTAAGGATTGTACTGAAATTCGCTGTAATTTGTGCCAAAAGCTCGGTCATCCTTATAGTCAGTGCCCGGAGGCATTACATAACTTGCCAGGATTGGAGGCTGAGTTGCAGAGGCTTGATAAAGAGGATGAGGCCGCTAAAACTGTTATTGTCCCTCCTGTTTCTGTTACATCTGTTCCAGATTCTGTTTCCCCTAGTGATGTGGTCCCTGAGTCTGTCCCTCCTGTGTCTGTTACATCTGTTGTTTCGGATTCTGTTTCCCCCAGTAATGTGGTCCCTGAGTCTGTCCCCCATGTGGTGGTCCCTAATCCTACTGTACGTAGATCCTCCAGACTGGCAGAAGCTGCTGGGGGGGCAGGTTTGGCGGATCTTCCATCTCAGCCTCCAGTCCCTGTCCCTCGGCAGCGTAAACGTGGTCAGGGGCCTGTGAGGGTGTTGGATGGGGGAGGGGTTGAGGGAAAGGTGTCCATATCCCATGTCTCACCCTCTGTTGAGGGGGATTCAGATGATGAGGGGTGGGAGAAGTTTAGGAGGAAGAAAAAGAAGAAGAGGAAGACAAGTAAAGTGGTCATTTCTTCCTCAGAGTCGGACCCAGGAGGGGTTCCTCTTGGTAATACTTTTTCAGTTTTGTCGGGTGATGAGATGTCTGATATATCTTTCTCTTTATCATCCATGGATGAGGGGGAGTCACGTAGTCTTAAGAGAGCTGTTTCGGGTGATGAGAGTGTGGCAAAGGTTAAGAAACAACTACCCCAATCATCCTGATGGCAGTTCCCACTCCGATAAAGGTGGCGACCATTAATGTCGCCAGCATTAAATCTGCAAGAGCTCGTGATATTGCCTTATTTTTGCTCAGTCTCTGGTCATCTCCTGTAGTCGCATTTGCAGTCTCTGGTTATCTCCTGTAGTCGCATTTGCAGTCTCTGGTTATCTCCTGTAGTCGCATTTGCAGTCTCTGGTTATCTCCTGTAGTCGCATTTGCAGTCTGGTTATCTCCTGTAGTCGCATCCCCAGTCTCTGGTTATTTCCTGTAGTCACATTCGCAGTCTGGTTATTTCCTGTAGTCGCATTCACAGTCTCTGGTTATCTCCTGTAGTCGCATCCCCAGTCTCTGGTTATTTCCTGTAGTCACATTCGCAGTCTGGTTATTTCCTGTAGTCGCATTCGCAGTCTCTGGTTATTTCCTGTAGTCGCATCCCCAGTCTCTGGTCATCTCCTGTAGTCGCATTTGCAGTCTCTGGTCATCTCCTGTTGTCGCATCCCCAGTCTCTGGTTATTTCCTGTAGTCGCATTCGCAGTCTGGTTATCTCCTGTAGTCGCATTTGCAGTCTCTGGTCATCTCCTGTAGTCGCATTTGCAGTCTCTGGTTATCTCCTGTAGTCGCATTCGCAGTCTCTGGTTATTTCCTGTAGTCGCATTCACAGTCTGGTTATTTCCTGTAGTCGCATTCGCAGTCTCTGGTTATCTCCTGTAGTCGCATCCCCAGTCTCTGGTTATTTCCTGTAGTCGCATTCGCAGTCTGGTTATTTCCTGTAGTCGCATTCGCAGTCTCTGGTTATCTCCTGTAGTCGCATCCCCAGTCTCTGGTTATTTCCTGTAGTCGCATTCGCAGTCTGGTTATTTTCTGTAGTCGCATCCCCAGTCTCTGGTCATCTCCTGTAGTCGCATCACCAGTCTCTGGTTATTTCCTGTAGTCGCATTCGCAGTCTGGTTATTTCCTGTAGTCGCATTCGCAGTCTCTGGTTATCTCCTGTAGTTGCATCCCCAGTCTCTGGTTATTTCCTGTAGTCACATTCGCAGTCTGGTTATTTCCTGTAGTCGCATTCGCAGTCTCTGGTTATCTCCTGTAGTCGCATCCCCAGTCTCTGGTTATTTCCTGTAGTCACATTCGCAGTCTGGTTATTTCCTGTAGTCGCATTCGCAGTCTCTGGTTATCTCCTGTAGTCGCATCCCCAGTCTCTGGTTATTTCCTGTAGTCGCATTCGCAGTCTGGTTATTTCCTGTAGTCGCATTCGCAGTCTCTGGTTGTCTCCTGTAGTCGCATCCCCAGTCTCTGGTTATTTCCTGTAGTCACATTCGCAGTCTGGTTATTTCCTGTAGTCGCATTCGCAGTCTCTGGTTATCTCCTGTAGTCGCATCCCCAGTCTCTGGTTATTCCCTGTAGTCGCATTCGCAGTCTCTGGTTGTCTCCTGTAGTCGCATCCCCAGTCTCTGGTTATTTCCTGTAGTCGCATTCGCAGTCTGGTTATTTCCTGTAGTCCCATCCCCAGTCTCTGGTCATCTCCTGTAGTCGCATCCCCAGTCTCTGGTTATTTCCTGTAGTCGCATTCGCAGTCTGGTTATTTCCTGTAGTCGCATCACCAGTCTCTGGTTATTCCCTGTAGTCGCATTCGCAGTCTCTGGTTGTCTCCTGTAGTCGCATCCCCAGTCTCTGGTTATTTCCTGTAGTCGCATTCGCAGTCTGGTTATTTCCTGTAGTCGCATCCCCAGTCTCTGGTCATCTCCTGTAGTCGCATCCCCAGTCTCTGGTTATTTCCTGTAGTCGCATTCGCAGTCTGGTTATTTCCTGTAGTCGCATTCGCAGTCTCTAGTTATCTCCTGTAGTCGCATCCCCAGTCTCTGGTTATTTCCTGTAGTCACATTCGCAGTCTGGTTATTTCCTGTAGTCGCATTCGCAGTCTCTGGTTATCTCCTGTAGTCGCATCCCCAGTCTCTGGTTATTTCCTGTAGTCACATTCGCAGTCTGGTTATTTCCTGTAGTCGCATTCGCAGTCTCTGGTTGTCTCCTGTAGTCGCATCCCCAGTCTCTGGTTATTTCCTGTAGTCACATTCGCAGTCTGGTTATTTCCTGTAGTCGCATTCGCAGTCTTTGGTCATCTCCTGTAGTTGCATCCATAGTCTCTGGTTATTTCCTGTAGTCATTTATGATATCTATGGCTATGCATATTTCTTGAATCCATATTGAGCACTATATTTGATTGGCTGTTTGCTTCTGCTTAGGCCTGGCAAACACGCACAATCGCACATGATGATGATTTCATCATCATGTGCGTGATTGTGATTGTGCCTGTGTGCCAAGCAGAAGCAGCCAATCAAATATAGTGCTCAATATGGATTAAATAAATAGTGGGAAGAAGGCCCCTTACATTGGTGGTCAGTGGGAAGAATGTTTCTATACATTGGTGGTCAGTGAGAAGAATGTTCCTTACATTGGTGGTCAGTGAGAAGAATGTTTTTTCCATTGGTGGTCAGTGAGAAGTATGTTCCTTCCATTGGTGGTCAGTGAGAAGTATGTTCCTTACATTGGTGGTCAGTGAGAAGTATGTTCCTTACATTGGTGGTCAGTGAGAAGTATGTTCCTTACATTGGTGATCAGTGGGAAGAATGTTTCTTACTATGGTGGTCAGTGGGAAGAATGTTCCTTACATTGGTGATCAGTGGGAAGAATGTCCCTTACATTGGAGGTCAGTGAGAAGAATGTTCCTTACATTGGTGGTCAGTGAGAAGAATGTTCCTTCCATTGGTGGTCAGTGAGAAGTATGTTCCTTCCATTGGTGGTCAGTGAGAAGTATGTTCCTTACATTGGTGGTCAGTGAGAAGTATGTTCCTTACATTGGTGGTCAGTGAGAAGTATGTTCCTTACATTGGTGGTCAGTGAGAAGTATGTTCCTTACATTGGTGATCAGTGGGAAGAATGTTTCTTACTATGGTGGTCAGTGGGAAGAATGTTCCTTACATTGGTGATCAGTGGGAAGAATGTCCCTTACATTGGAGGTCAGTGAGAAGAATGTTCCTTATATTGGAGGTCAGTGAGAAGAATGTCCCTTACATTGGAGGTCAGTGAGAAGAATGTTCCTTACATTGGTGGTCAGTGAGAAGAATGTTCCTTACATTGGTGGTCAGTGGGAAGAATGTTCCTTACATTGGTGGTCAGTGGGAAGAATGCTCCTTACATTGGTGGTCAGTGGGAAGAATGTTCCTTACATTGGTGATCAGTGGGAAGAATGTTCCTTACATTGGTGATCAGTGTGAAGAATGCTCCTTACATTGGTGATCAGTGGGAAGAATGTCCCTTACATTGGAGGTCAGTGAGAAGAATGTCCCTTACATTGGAGGTCAGTGAGAAGAATGTTCCTTACATTGGTGGTCAGTGAGAAGAATGTTCCTTACATTGGTGGTCAGTGGGAAGAATGTTCCTTACATTGGTGGTCAGTGGGAAGAATGCTCCTTACATTGGTGGTCAGTGAGAAGAATGTTCCTTACATTGGTGATCAGTGAGAAGAATGTCCCTTACATTGGTGGTCAGTGGGAAGAATGTTCCTTACATTGGTGATCAGTGTGAAGAATGCTCCTTACATTGGTGATCAGTGAGAAGAATGCTCCTTACATTGGTGATCAGTGAGAAGAATGTTCCTTACATTGGTGGTCAGTGGGAAGGAGGAGGAGGACACACCCAAGGAGCTCTCTGTGAGAACCAGCCTTTTTTCAAGCCTGGGCCTTGCCTGCTAGTTTTGGCCCAGGAACAATGCCTGATCCTGGGGGAGGCCCAGGGAGGGATCCCCCTGATGACACGGGGCCTAGTGAGGAGGAGGTGGAGGATCTGACTGTGGGTCCAGGCCCTGGTATGGAAGCGAGTATCTTCAGTCAGAAGATTGTTGATCGCTTTAGGCAAATTGGAAGGGCTGAAGAGAAACTTCAAGTTTTGAAAGCTGAACATAAAAACTTTAAAGCCAAATACTTCCAGGCCTGGAGTAGAAATCGCACAGCCATGAAGCCTGAGTTACAGGATTTGGAGGAAAAGGTAAAGCAGCAAACTTTATTGTTGGAGAAATTAAAAGCCAGAAGTGGAGCTTTTAAAGAAAAATTTGACAATGAAAAGAGATTTGCCAGCCAGTCGTCAGTAAGTTGCATGGATCAGCAGCCTCAGGTTATGGATGACCCGGGTCCATCTGCCTCTGCACCTCTCCCCCCATGTAAGGCCTTGGAATCGCCAGCGGCAACCAGCCAGGGGGTTGAGAGTGAGCATGGCACCCTGACCTTCATCCAGCAGATGGAGTCACCCCTGAGAGCAGGCAAGGTTTCCATATCTGATGATCCATCAGAAATCCCTGAGGATGAGAGGAAAAATAAACCAGGGAATGAAGATGGACCTGCACCAAACACCCTGAACATGGATGTTTCTACTCCTGCATTTGCTGAGACCAGTAGTTCCTCTACCAAGTTTGCTGCATGTGTTTCACACAGTATGGCTGACACCAGCAAAGAGATTGCCTCACCTGAGCCTCTCTGTGTTCCAGCAGAGCTGATTGATGCTGATGGGGGAGGGGATCAGCACATTGCACCATGTGTAGTGGAAGCCATGGAGGTGTCAGACCAGCCTGCTGAAAGTCCTGTCCTGATGGAAGAGAACAGGCCAGCTGAAGATTCCACCAGCACAGCAGTGGGAAAGGACACTGTTGGGAAGACTACAGGAACTGTGAATATACCAGCAAGTATTAAGAATGACAGTAATGATAAAACAATGAATGTGGTGGGTGGTGGTGAAGGGGTTAATACTGCTGGGAAAAATAAAAATGACATTGCTCTCCCTGCTCAGCAGAGGAAAGACTCATCGATTGTGCAGACCAAATCTGTACAATCGATATCTGCTAGAAATGTGTCAGACGGTTCAAAACACACAAATGCTTCTTCTGCTGGGAGAAATGTGGGCAGTTATGCGTCTGTTCTGGGGAGTCGCATCAAGGAGGGTGGAGGGAATTTTGTAAATATTAGTGGTCACAATTTGGGGGGGCTTGGTGGTGGGATGGTTGGTGGGTACAGGAGGAGGAATGTGGTTCAATTGAAGTGGGAGGGGGAGGGGACCCCACCAGTAAGGGGGAGGGTGGCTGAGTTGGTTCTGGAAATGGGGTTTAAAGCCTTGGATATATTTGCTTTGATTTGCCCAGTGGGGAGTTATGAATTTGATTTGTCCTTTTGTAAAGCCTGAGGGTCTGGATTTATTTTGGGAGCGATATAGGAGGTGCAAGGGCCTTCCGCAGTGGAGTGGTTTGGTGCCAAAGGTGATTTCCAGGCAGCCTCTGATAAAGTCGGTGACGATCCTGGTGCGCAACGAATCCATACCAGAGGCTGATTTGATAGTATGGCTACGCCGATATGGTGAGGTCCTCGCTCCACTGCGGAAGGTCCTTGATGAGCATGGGATATGGACAGGGGCCTGGACAGTGTCACTAAAATTGGGGGTGCTTGGAAATGTAGTTCAACACCTTCCCTGTTCAGCTTTTCTGGGGAGAGATAGGCTGACTATTTTTTACCAGGGTCAGCCTAAAGTCTGTAATAAATGTGGAGACAAAGGCCATTTTGCATCTACCTGTACCTGTAAGAAATGCTCACTATGCCAGGATTTGGGCCATTTGGCTAAGGATTGTACTGAAATTCGCTGTAATTTGTGCCAAAAGCTCGGTCATCCTTATAGTCAGTGCCCGGAGGCATTACATAACTTGCCAGGATTGGAGGCTGAGTTGCAGAGGCTTGATAAAGAGGATGAGGCCGCTAAAACTGTTATTGTCCCTCCTGTTTCTGTTACATCTGTTCCAGATTCTGTTTCCCCTAGTGATGTGGTCCCTGAGTCTGTCCCTCCTGTGTCTGTTACATCTGTTGTTTCGGATTCTGTTTCCCCCAGTAATGTGGTCCCTGAGTCTGTCCCCCATGTGGTGGTCCCTAATCCTACTGTACGTAGATCCTCCAGACTGGCAGAAGCTGCTGGGGGGGCAGGTTTGGCGGATCTTCCATCTCAGCCTCCAGTCCCTGTCCCTCGGCAGCGTAAACGTGGTCAGGGGCCTGTGAGGGTGTTGGATGGGGGAGGGGTTGAGGGAAAGGTGTCCATATCCCATGTCTCACCCTCTGTTGAGGGGGATTCAGATGATGAGGGGTGGGAGAAGTTTAGGAGGAAGAAAAAGAAGAAGAGGAAGACAAGTAAAGTGGTCATTTCTTCCTCAGAGTCGGACCCAGGAGGGGTTCCTCTTGGTAATACTTTTTCAGTTTTGTCGGGTGATGAGATGTCTGATATATCTTTCTCTTTATCATCCATGGATGAGGGGGAGTCACGTAGTCTTAAGAGAGCTGTTTCGGGTGATGAGAGTGTGGCAAAGGTTAAGAAACAACTACCCCAATCATCCTGATGGCAGTTCCCACTCCGATAAAGGTGGCGACCATTAATGTCGCCAGCATTAAATCTGCAAGAGCTCGTGATATTGCCTTATTTTTGCTCAGCGAGTTTGATGCCGAGATTTTATTTTTGCAAGAGACCTGGCTCAATACTTTGGCCGATGTCCACCTAGCAAAACGGGAGTGGAGATGCGGTCCCTCCTTTTGGTCTCTTGCGGCTGAGCCCTGCAGCGGAGTTGCGGTCCTTTTTAAAACCGATATGGTAACGTACCGGCGGGTAATTGAGGTAGAAATGGGGAGATGCATGGTCTTAGACGTCTCTGTTAGGGGGCAGGACCTGCGCCTGATTAATATCTATGGACCGCAGTCAAAATGGGGCAGGAAATGCCTCCTCACAGAGATCAAGCCCTTCCTTTTTACGTCCCAGCAGGTTGTCTTTGGAGGTGATTTTAACACCATAATTAGGCCTGAAGACAGGAGAGGCTCCATAGACAGGCTGGGTTATGATAGCGTTTTTCTTAGAGATATGGTGAGACAAGCAGGCCTGGTAGATGTGCATATTAAGCACTGCCCTGGCAGCACGGGATTCACATTTCAGAGAGGGAATAGTCAGAGTAGGATAGATAGGTTTTTTTTTAAAGGAGAACTCTGCTTTCTCGGCTCCTGAGTTGAGGGCGGTGGAGTTCTCTGACCACTGTATGCTGTCTGTGACTCTGAATGCCTCGGACACTCCACCCAGGGGAAGGGGTACCTGGAAACTGAATTCGGCTCTCCTGGAAGATGTAGAGGTAAGACAATCCTTTGAGGATTTTTTTCAGGCACAGGTTTCTATTCTGGACTTTTGCAGCAGTAAGTCAGAGTGGTGGGAGCTTGTGAAACAAAGGACAATTGGACTTTTCAAGGCCATAAGTAAGAAGAAGCAGCTTGGTATGTACATTGCCTACCAGCATTTGCGGAGGAAGCTTGATCATCTTGTCTCGTATAGAGGAGATCCAGGGGAGATCTCTGAGGTGAAGTTTCTTCTTAGGAAGTGTCAATACGACCGGCATGCCTCCTTGGTTCTGGAGAGGGATTATGGAAAATATCACTCGCCTGATCCTTACCAGAACTGTAAGCAAGGCATAGCAGTTAAGACGGTCATAGGCCTGAGGGATAGTACGGGTTCCCTGGTGAAGTCCAGATCAGGGATCCTGGAGATCTTCAGGTCATATTACGCAGACCTTCTGGGAAGAAAGGACCTTTGTCGGGACAGGATGGAAAGCTTTCTGGATTCTACTCCAGGATTGGGAAATGGTACATTGCCTTTGATGGATTTGACAGAACCAATTTCAGTGGATGAGGTAGTTCATGCTATAGAGAAGCTGGCTACCAAAAAATCGCCTGGGCCAGATGGGTTGACAGCTGAATTCTACAAGTGTTTTAAGTCCATTCTGGCTCCCTTTTTAGCAGAGGTTTATAACGGCTGTCTAGAAGAGGGTTCGCTCCCTCCCTCCATGAGGCAATCCGCTGTGATTCTTCTGTCAAAAGGTAAGGACCCCTCAATGATTGAGAACTGGCGCCCCATCAGTCTTCTCAATGTTGATAGAAAGATCCTGGCGAAGATTCTTTTTTGGCGCTTGTCGTCAGTAGCAGGCGATTTGTTGTCCAGTCATCAGCACTGCTCGGTCCAAGGTACTTGCTGGCATTGGATCAGGCGAAGGCTTTTGATCGAGTCAATCATGAGTACCTGTATTTGCTACTTGGTAGATACGGCCTGCAGGGGAGGTTTATAGATTGGCTGAAGACATTATATAGAGGGGCTGAGAGCTTCCCACTGGTTAATGGTTGGGTTGGACGGCCTTTTGAGGTTGGCTCTGGTGTGCGCCAGGGATGTCCTCTGAGCCCCCTGTTCTATGTATTCGCAATCGACCCCTTCATAAGAAGGCTAGAGAGTGGATCTTTGTGCGGGGTGCCTTTGGGCATTGCTGGTGTGCCGCCTCTGAAGGTCGTGGCCTATGCCGATGATGTGTCTGTTATTGTCTCTGGGACAGAGGAGACGCAGGAGGTGGTCTCTATGATAAAGCAGTACACGGAGGCTTCTGGTTCTAAAGTCAACCATGAAAAGAGTGAAGTTTTCTGGATGGGTGAGGAGGGTGAAAGCTTCGAACTTCCGGATGCCTTCCCAGAGCCCCAGCAGGAAATTAAAGTGTTGGGCATCCAATTTGGTCCTGGTGACTATGGTCATCGAAATTGGGAAAGCAGGTTGGTGTGTGCCAATGCCAAAGTAGCAAGCTGGAAGAAATGGAAGCTTTCCTTGAGGGAGAGGGTAGACTTGATCAAAACGTACCTGGTCCCAATCTTTTTATATGTCAGCTTCGTCTGTATCTTGCCAGCATCTCTCTATGCAAGGGTGTACAGCTGTTTTTTCCAACTGTTATGGGGAAGTAGGCTGAACCTGATCAAACGCAATGTAACTTACCTGTCTAGGCAGGAGGGTGGCCTAGGAATGGTCAACCCAATAGTTTTCTTTTCTCTGCTCTTTTTAAAGTACAATCTTGGTAACATGCTAGCAGAGAACCCGCCGAGATGGGTGGGCATTTTTCAATCTTGTTTTAGGCCTTTTCTGCGATGCTGGGAAGATGGCGGGCCAGTGAAAAGTCTGAGAGTCCGACATGGCAAGCTCCCGGCTTATGTTGCCCTGTGTCTGAAAATACTTCGGCAGTGGCAGGTGACAGTGGAGGATATCAAGTCCCTCCCCAGGAAGCTTCTGGAGAAGAGGATTTTGAGCTCTGCTTTCAGTGTGTCACTGGCCTTAAGGGATTGCCCAGGCTCTGTAATGAGGGAGGGGTTGCGTTTAATCAATTTAGAAAGAATCCCCTTGAAGTTTAGGGATCAAGCCTGGCTCGCTTTCCATGGAAGGCTCTATGTCAGAGGGAACTTGAAGCATCGCCCTGTGGATGATCGGGATTGTCCTAGAGCGGAGTGTGTTGGTAAAGTGGAGTCTATGGACCACTTTTTGCTGCAGTGTCCCTTTAACATAGAGGTGTATAAAAGGGTGGGGAGGGCTCTAGGCATCCCCTTTTTCTATCGCATGAGTTATGCGGAGTGGGTGTACGGGGCATTCCCGACTCGCTGGGATTTTGATTTGGATACACTGTTTTTAGTTAGTATTGTTGTCCGTTACTTCACATGGAATGCACGGTGCCAGATTACCCTGCGGAAAAAAGTCCTCTCTGTTGAGGTGGTGGTGCACGATATTCTGGGTGAGGTTGGGAAAATTCGGGGTCTTGAGAAAGGCAGGGAGCCTCGGGCGGTCTGGAAACGGGCGTGGAGGAATATCAGACCTGCCTTTGGTGAACTGCCCATCTCTGGGTGAGGAGCTCTTTTCTTTTTCTGTTTCTTTCACTCCCTTAGCTTTTTTTGGTTAGTATCTTCTTTTTGAAGAAAGGCTGCATGCATAATGGGTGCGGGTTTGTTTCTTGACCTCCTAGTTTAGATGTCTGGTGTATTGGTGTGAGTTGTAGTGAGATTATCCCCAATAATGACATGTTCATGATGAGTTTTGTTTTTGCTGTAAAGTCATTTTTTGTTTGAGAGCAGATTTGCTATATTTATTTTCATTTATGTAAATATGTATATTATATATAGTGATTTTATGCTTATTGATTGCAAGACTTTTAATAAAGAAAAATTGGGAAGAATGCTCCTTACATTGGTGATCAGTGGGAAGAATGTTCCTTACATTGGTGGTCAGTGAGACGAATGTTCCTTACATTGGTGGTCAGTGAGAAGAATGTTCCTTACATTGGTGGTCAGTGAGAAGAATGTTCCTTACATTGGTGGTCAGTGAGAAGAATGTTCCTTACATTGGTGGTCAGTGAGAAGAATGTTCCTTACATTGGTGGTCAGTGGGAAGAATGTTCCTTACATTGGTGGTCAGTGGGAAGAATGTCCCTTACATTGGAGGTCAGTGAGAAGAATGTCCCTTACATTGGTGGTCAGTGAGAAGAATGTTCCTTACATTGGTGGTCAGTGAGAAGAATGTTCCTTACATTGGTGGTCAGTGAGAAGAATGTTCCTTACATTGGTGGTCAGTGAGAAGAATGTTCCTTACATTGGTGGTCAGTGGGAAGAATGTCCCTTACATTGGTGATCAGTGAGAAGAATGTTCCTTACATTGGTGGTCAGTGGGAAGAATGTTCCTTGCATTGGTGGTCAGTGGGAAGAATGTTCCTTACATTGGTGATCAGTGAAAATTATATAAAGTTAAGAAAAATAATAAAAAAAAATGTAAAGCACCCCCATAATCCCCGCACATGCTCTATATGAAAAGCTTTATGTAGGATGAGCACATGTATGTAAACATGTGTCTATAGACACAAATGCTGGACACGGGAGCCCACCTGCAAGGTAAACCCCCCGGGAGAGCGCTTCTCCTAGGGAGTTATCTGATGTGGGGAGGAGCCGCGAGAGCCACCCCCAGATGTCGAGGTTCGGGGCCACTCTGTGCGAAACGAGCTGCACAGTGAAGGTAAGTATGATATGTTTGTTATTTAAAAAAAAACAAAAAAAAACGAGCCTTTACAATCACTTTAATTTTGGAAAGGTACCGTTGTTGCACTTTAATGTAATTCTGTGACGAACGCATGTAGTGTGGGCAGTGCAAAATGTAAGTGGGGATTTGTGTGGGTGTGGCTTGAGTGTGGGTGGGAACACATGAGCGGGGACAGGGCGCCCCAGGATCTTCTATTGCCCGGGGGCCCCATGAGTTGTCAGTCCGCCCCTGGATGGACAGTGATCTTCCACCAACACCACAGTAATCCAAGCCTCTTATCCTTACAACTGGACCACTAGATTATAGGTGGTCAAAAACGCCCAAACATCAATCCACCACGGACTGCTCCAGCATGGATCCAGGCGTCACTCCTTATGTTGAAAGGTGTAAAGACAAAACCACTTCATAGTGTAGTATATCAAAACTATTTAAATTTATTAAAACCACATCTATATACTCACACAATAGTTATAAACAGGCATGTCATATGAAAAAGTTCCAAATGGTTCCAAACCGACAAGATGGCCACGGTCCTCATGCACAGTGACGCCAAAACCCCACGCGCCCAAAAACGCGTGGAGTTTTTGGATGCATGGCGTCGCTTTGCATGAGGACCGTGACCATCTTGTCGGTTTGAAGCACACGAGTTAAGGGGTTAAAAGCACAAGTCTATAGATCCTTTGGGTTGTTTGTACTCACAGAATGTTCAGGGATAGCTGGTTGCCTCCTTCCAACTTCCAAGCGACACTCTATACCAGTGATACTAGACTAGATTTTGAATAGACGGTCCCTTCAGCCAGCTCTCTGTAGAACCAGGGTCTCTGTCACTAACCTCAGGCCCTCAGGACTCCCACCCGAGGCTGCATGGCAGCACAATCTCTCTCAATCCAGGCTCTGAGGTCACCCACTTGAGGCAACATGGCAGTAAATGCTAGGGGAGGCAGCGACTCTCCCCCAGCTGGTGCAGAGCTCATGTGCCCCTAATAAATAAATACAGGCACCCAGCATGCATAGGGGCACCTCCCCTTGTTATTGGCCAGGGCTGTATGAATATTCATGCTTGGTCCCATCTGCATGGTTTCTGCCTATTATCCAGCACTTTCTATAGTTGGTAGGATACAGTGAAACTTCAAGACAGCATGAGCAGCACCAGAGCACTCTGAGCAGACTACATTAGCCAATCACTGCTCTCTGTTAAGCAGACAGGAATTAAATTTACCTAGCTGTCTCTCTGTTAAGCAGAGAAACCAAAAATGATTATATACTAACTGTAGCACCAACCTAGGAGGGGGCTACACAGGTATTTGCCAGATTTTACTCATGATGACAATAGAGATAACATAGCATAAAACAGTATGAATGTACAGTATTTCCTATTTAAAAATAAAATCCAATTCATTCTCCCTATCTTTCTCCTAAAGCATTCATCCTCTTTTGTGTAATTCTCAGTGAAGCATAGTTGGGACAGCTGTCTGCAACCAAAAGGCATCAAGCCTAGTGGGTCTCTGTGCCAGTATCCTCACTGGTTTTATTCACCCAGTTTGCTACATCCTAGGCTGACTTGGTCTGTCTTCAAGCACCTCCATATGAATATTTTTTTTCCTAGCTGAAGATTGTATAGATGCACAAAAAAAAAATCAATAGAGGTTTAGAGAAAATCAAGTCTTGTTGCAGGAAACTAGCCAAAGTCTGCTTCCCAGACTGACCATCTGGGTTTTATGGCATTAAGTCAACTGCAAAAGCAAAAGGCAGTAGAGAGGAAAGGGGCATTCATTTAGCTTTGGAAGAAATTCCTAAAACCGGTTAGGAGAATTATTGTTCAGACCATGTGGCTTGAGCTTGAATGGAAATATTATTTCTAGAAATCCTGGCTCTAAATCAGACTAGAAATGAACATGCCTTGCATGGAAGCTATAATAGATAAAAATTTTAAGAGAACATGTTAAGGCGACACAACCACTCTAAACTTAGTAGTAAGGAATAATAGCACAGAAAAAAAAAAAAAATAAATAAATATATATATATAGAAAGAAAGAAAGTTCAAATGATTGCTGCACAAAAATACATTTATTGAAATGGAAAACATACAAAAAACATACAAAAAATTTATCGAAAACGTTCCATTATATAGTTATAGTTTCGGGCTATATTGGTAGCACCCTTCCTTACACTGGAACATATCACAATTGAGTGTTCTTTTCACACCATTTATAAGAAAGCATAATTGGAATCAACTGCATTAACAAGATCTATATCCAGCATCACATGTGTCAAAGATCTCTTTAATCAAAAATAGCAAGATGAAAAGGCTAGAAGATGGATACAAATTTCTATTCGCTCTAACATGCATCCCTGATGACAGGCTATAATATAAAATAGAAAAAGGAAACAAAAGAGAACATATGCCTTGTTATCCTCATATTCAGTAAATACAATACAATTTAGAACCAGTCATACGTTGAGCAACCCATACTTCACAGATAGATCACTGAGTTTAACCCTTTGGGGTGTATAGTATCTAGAGAATTGATCCACTGTACTTCGTTCCTTCTCAAAATTAACTCACGATTACCACCTCTCCTACTGCGACTTACTTCATCTTTAACCATAAATTTCAGTTGAGAAATCGTATGGCCGTTTTCAACAAAATGCCTAGCTAATGGAAGTTGAGTGAGTTTGTCTCTTATAGGATATTTGTGCCGGGCAATGCGATCCTTCACTTTTTGGGTTGTCTCACCAATATAGAGGAGCCTGCAGGGACATTTAATCACATAGATCACATATGAAGACTGACAGGTGTAATATCCTTTCATTTCAATCCTATGACCTCTATGTGAATGAGACAAAAATTTGCCCCTAGTCATTGAGTTGCATTGAATGCAGCTCAGACAGGGGAAGGAACCATTCTTTTTAGGTCCCAAAAATGTTACAGGAGCGGTAGGGATATAGTATTGATCAGTCCTCACTAGTCTGTCATGGAATGTTCTACGCCGTCTATAAGACGGAAGAGGTGGTGTGCTAAATTCATAAATATTAGGATAATTTTCACCCAATATGGACCAGTGTTTCCTGATAATACTAAATATCCTGAAGGAAAAGGGATGAAATTGAGCCACAAATGGAATCCTACTTTGTCTAAAAATTTTGGGTTTGATCCCTGATGAAATCATCTCCGGTTCTTTATGTACCACCTCTGAAGGGTAACCCCTCTATGTGAGTCTCTCTTCCATTTCATTAAGTTGCTGAGAGCAATCCTATTACCCAAGTCAGTTGGCTTTTGGGAATATTATATATATATATATATATATATATATATATATATATATATATATATATATATATATATATATATATATATATATAGTTTCTTTTATTGAAAAGAAGAAAGCATTTACAGAGCAATGATGAGTTACAGAGTATTGTCATACCGTGGCATATAAGAAAAACTTCAACTTCACTTCAACACTTATTCGTGATGAGGGATAATGACCCATCCTGTAGATCCAAATGGATCCAGATATGGCGGAGAATATCAATTCAGAAGATTGGCTGGTATGTGTTTGGCAGTAGTGTGGGTTTGTGAGACTTGTAATGTGAGGGGAGGACATTACTGAGAAGGGGTGTAGTTAGTATGTAAATCAAGTTGAGATTAGGTGTTCTGATGTTGAAAGGAGTAGCTTGGTATTCTTCATGTGTTTGGTCTCCAGGGCGGGTGTTTTGTGGTCGTGTGAAGTGGGGAGGTTGCTCAGTTAATTGGGTATCGAAATGAGATATTTAAGGAAGGAAGGGGGATGGAATGGGGGGAGGGGAGAGGAGAGAGGGGGTGGAGTAGATGGTGGAGGGAGAGGGAGGGTGGGACGTCTCTGGCTTCCCTTGATTGTTTTCACTCAGGTGTGGAAGGAGAAGGTGAAGTTTGGGTAGTTTTTGGAGGGTGTCTACTTGTTAGGGGGAAAGGTATTAAGAAGGGGGTAGAATGTATGGTGAAAGGATTGTAAGATGAACTGAGTGGGTTCTATCAATGTTTGAGATCCTCTCTAAGTAGGTGGGTTCATGATATTAGAGTATTCAAGTGTCGTCTGGTAGTGTAGCCAACAGGCCCACTTTTGGCTGAATTTTGTCGGGGTGTCTCGCGAGATGTGAATACGTTTTTCCATTTTGGCGACTTTTTGAATTCTTGTGAGCCATTCTTTGAGAGTAGGTACCTGTTTTGAGTGCCAGTGTATGGGGATGCATTGTTTAGCTGCATTGATAATATGCATTGTTAGAGATTTGTGGTAGGAAGTATGTGGCAAGGGCAAGTGATGAAGAAGGAATTGGGCCGGGGTGAAGTTTAGATTGTATGAGGTTACTTTGGCAGTTATTCGATGAACATCCGACCAATAGTGTTGCAGGGGGGAGCACGAACACCAAATATATAGTAGGGTACCTCTTTCTTGGTGGCATCTACAACAGATCTCTGGAATTTCAGGTTTGAATTTATGTAGGAGTGCTGGAGTGCGGTACCACCTGGATTGGATTTTGAATCCGTTTTCCTGGGTGGTAATGTTTGTTGACCCTTTGTGTATGTTCAGAAATATTTGTTTCCAGTT
This sequence comes from Lithobates septentrionalis, assembly GCA_037952835.1. Taxonomy (NCBI): domain Eukaryota; kingdom Metazoa; phylum Chordata; class Amphibia; order Anura; family Ranidae; genus Lithobates; species Lithobates septentrionalis. The sequence continues at coordinate 3,326,131 of JBBDGP010000864.1, read as the reverse complement.
CTCTTCAGTGAGTGAAATGGAGAGATCTGCCTCCCACTTTTTACAGGCTAAGGTGTCATTGGCTTTGAAGTCTGCGAAGATAAGATTGTGTATATAAGAGATAAGGTGGGTTTGAGGTGTTGTCTTAGTGCAAAGAATTTCAAAGGGGGATAGTTGCCTGGAGCAATGAAAGTTTTTGTCCAAGGATTTAAGGTAGTGGGCAATTAGTAGGTATGCCCAGGGAGGGATAGGTGTTTTCTCTAGCCATGTGGCAATCTGAGCTGCAGATAGCAGTTTGCCTTGGTGGAAAAATTGGTGGGCCCTAATTTGGGTTGATGGCCAGTTGTCGGTAAGGTAGAGGTGATGCATTCCTGGAGGGAAGTCCGAGTTTAGTTTTAATGGAGTCAGTGGGCCAGGGGTGGAGGAAATGGCCGTATGTTTACATGTCTGGTGGAAACAGTGTATGGTGGGTCCTATTAGAGGATGAAGGCATATTTCTGACGGGACGTGGCAAGGGGAGATCCATGGTAGTAAGTTTAGGGGTTGTTTTGTAAAGGTGGCATCCAGAGAAACCCAGTCTTTGTGGGGAGCATGGACATTCCAGTCCACTATCCTGGTGAGGTGGGTAGCGGTATGATAGTTTAGGAGGTTTGGCAGGCCAATGCCTCCAAGGTTTTTCGGGCAGGTGAGTTGATTGTAGCTAATTCTGTGTTTGCGCTCACTCCAGAGGAACCCGGAGCATAACTGTCAGTAAGTTTTGAAGAAGGAAGGCGGGAAAAGCGCTGCGTAAACTGTTGGCGCTATATAAATCCTGTATAATAATAATAATAATAATTTGTATGGGGATCGTTTTGGGGATCGTTTGGAGTAAGTACAGGTACAAGAGTCTCGGCAGAGCATTCATCTTCAGGATGGCCGCTCTGCCGAACCAGGAGAATAATGGTTTGTTCCAGTTTTTGAAGTCAGAGGTTAATTTGTTTAGAAGGGGTAGATGGTTCTTTGTGTATAGATCTGAGGATTTGGAGGGGATTTGGATGCCCAAATATGTGATCAAGTTGTGTTTCCACTGAAAGGGAAAATTCTCCTTGCATTGGTCTACCAGGGTTTGTGGTAGAGATATATTAAGGGCAAAGGATTTTGAAACATTTATTTTAAGATTGGAAAGAAATCGGAAGTGTTTAAATTGAGGGATAGCAGTATGTCATCTGCAAATATGTGCATATTTGTACTCTTTCTTGGGCGAAGGGATTCCCTGTATGTCTGGGTTGAATCTCAGTTTGCAGAGCAATGGTTCAAGGGTTAGCATGAAGAGGACAGGGGACAGAGGGCAGCTCTGCCTCGTCCCGTTGCAGATGGGGAAGGCATTTGACAGAGTGTTGTCGACCCGAACTTTGGCTGATGGGCTTGCATATAGTGAAAGGATCAGGCCGGTCATGTAAGGGCCTATGCCAATGGCTTGAAGAACCACCGTCATGTAGTCCCAAGGCACTCTGTCAAATGCCTTCTCCGCATTTAGGGATAGGAAGAAGCCTTTTTGATTTGTTTGGGTTATCAGATGATATAGATTTATAGCTTTGATGGTGTTATCCCTGGATTCGCATCCAGGGATAAATCCTACTTGGTCTTGAGAGACAATGGAGGGAAGGAGTGGTAGGAGTCTTTTTGTTGGTATCTTGGAAAATAACTTAATGTCCGCATTTAATAGTGATATTGGCCTGTAGTTTCCAGTTTGGGGATGACCACAATGTGGGCCTCCAACATCCCCCGAATGAGAGGAGTTGTTGGAGAGAGAGAGTTGAAAGCTTTTAAAAAGGGTGTTTGAAGGGATTCTAGTGTTGCTGCTGCGTCTTTGATTTATTGAGGTCGTATAGGGAGGAATAATATTTTTCAAATACTTTCGCTATGTCATTGTTGTTCGAGAGGATTTTACCTGTGGGAATCGTGTTGTTAGTTTTTTTCTTGCATAGAGCCTGTTCGAGGAGATGGCCGCTCTTGTTTCCCTACTTGTAAAAGAGTTTTTGGAATAGAATGTAATTTTTCCTAAGGTTGTGGTTCAGTCCTTCTTGAATGAGTGTACGAGTTTTGATCAGTTCGGAGTGTGTTTGCTGAGCTAGGTTATGCTTGTGAAGTGTTTCTAGTTTTTTCAGTTTGGTGAGTAAGTTAGCGAGTTTAGCTTTCTTTACTTTCTTTAGTGCGGCTGTTATAGAGATCAGTTTGCCACGTACAACACATTTGTGTGCTTCCCACTGTGTCAGCTTTGATGTGTCTGGGGTATCATTTTCATTGACATAGTTAGTTAAAGATTTACGGATCTCCTATTCCTTTATCTTGTCAGTCAAGATAGAGGGATCTGGCTTCCATATGTATGTGTGGTTGACTTTGTCAGGGAATGTGAGAGTCATTGAAATGGGGTGGTGATCAGAAAGCGTCATTGGGTTATTGCTGTCTTCAAGGTAGGGAGGTCCTGTTGCATGAGAAATAGGTAGTCAATGCGTGAATATTTGTTATTGGGGCAGAGAAGTAGGTAAAGTCTTTGTCTTTTGGGTGGAGCGTTTGCCAGGAGTCATGGAGTGACAGGTCTTGGAGACAGCATCTGATTTGGCTCAGTGCCCTGTAAGGTAAATGGGATTTACATGAGGAGGTGTCTAGGAGAGGGTCTAAGGCAGGGGTCTCAAACTGGTGGCCCTCCAGCTGTTGCGGAACTACAAATCCCATCATGCCTCTGCCTGTGGGAGTCATGCTTGTAACTGTCAGCCTTGCAATGCCTCATGGGACTTGTAGTTTCGCAACAGCTGGAGGGCCGCTAGTTTGAGACCCCTGGTCTAAGGGGACATTAAAATCCCCCCTAGTATTAAGATACCTTCGTGGAAGGAGGTCAGTTGTTTTGTTACTGCTTGGAGAAAGGAGATTTGGGATGTGTTGAGGCTATAAATGTTTGCTAACGTGATTGGTCTGTTCCTAAAGGTACCCTTAAGGAAGATGAATCTCCCCAGGTCATCGAGGTGGGTGTCTGTGATTTGCAAGGGTGTATTTTTAGATAGGAGGATGGAGACTCCTTTAGATTTTGAGATTGGGGAAGTTGCATGGTAGCTGTGGGGGAAAGAATGTTTTTTTAGTTCTGGTATGTTTTTTGAGCCGAAGTGGGTCTCCTGAAGGAAAACTACGTCTGCTTTTGTGTTTCGCATATTTGCTAATAATTGTGATCGCTTCTCTGGGGTGTTTAAACCTCTGGTATTGAGGGAGAGTACTTTCAGTGAGAGATCAGAGGATTGTGTTTTGAGATGAGCCATGCCGGTCATATGGCGAGGCTGACGTATTACAGTGTCGTGTTATTGAAGGGAAGCCAGAGACGGGGGAGGGAGGGGACCAAAGATAGGGGGTAAGAAGGGAGGAAAGGGGATAGGAAGTGGGACTAGGTGTCCGGAAAGGGTCCATCCGCTGGTAAGATATATCGTTTGGCGTGCAGTACTGGGGTCCACCAGCAGGTGTCTCCTGGCAGTGTTGAACTGTCAGGAGAATATTTCCCTGCTGGTGTCATTTCAACTTTTGGCCGCAGTACTGACGTCCACCAGCGGATTGATCCTGGCAGTATGGAGCAGACAACACTCCCTGCGCTCAGGTGTTACTTAAAGTCAATTATAGTCAGTCCCATAAATACCCGGCAAGCCCTCACATGCTTGCCTTGATATCTTTCTTCCTTGCGCCCTGACCTGCAACCTGCAACCTGCAACCTGCAACCTGTCACCTGTCACCTGTATCTGTAACCTTTATCTGAACCTGAGCCTGTTCCCTGTATCCGATTCCATCCATTATCCCCCTCTCCTAACCTGCCCTTGTTCAGTTGCTTATCTCCTGTGTATGACCTTGGCTTGGCTAAACGTTTATGCTTCTGGTATATCCCTTGTCCTGCTGACCTGCTGTGTATGACCCTGGCTGACATCTGTGATTCCGGGACTGCCCCTTGCTGTATATATTGTTGTTTGTGGTGGGTTTGTTGTGTTGGTTGTGCACTGTTTTGTATTTTCTGATTTATCACCTATTTTAATAAATATTATTATTCACTTACATGCGTTTTGGGTTATCTCTGTGCAGTCCACACAGTCTGGTCTACTAGGATCCTAACAGTATACCAAGGCCATCCCTGACCAGATGTGGCTGCACTGAGAAACCGTCCTGGTACGGTGGGCGCGCAAAAGATGGACTTTGATGAAATTGTCTATTATTCTCTGCTGGCGGCGGAGGAAAATGAATATTGCCGCCAGACTCTTAAAAATTGGACCAGTAACCAACTAATGGAAATGATCCGATCAGCCCATTTTCTAGTAAATCAGGGTCATATGTTATTTGAGGATGTTCAGCCTTTGATCCAATTATGTACAAAGTCAGCCTTGTCATGCGTTCCCGAAGGTAGTGATGATTTCTCCCCTCCTTTCAGTTGTGACCAGGTTGAATCCCTGGTATGGTTGTTAGAGGATGATCAGGCTTTTTTTGATGAACATTGTTCCGCTTGTTCCCAGCAGGTGTTATTAGATTGCATTTGTTCAGTACAATCTCTGATTAGACAGGCTGTATGTGAACCAACTTTTGTTCAACCTGTGTTGCAAGCATGGTCAGATCTCCTGCATTTAGCTAAGCCACAGCAATCCAGCATTAGTCACCTACCTTCCCAAGAATCTTTCTCCCAGTCGCCCATGGCAACCTCAGCTACAGTCCAGTATACACAGCTTCCCACTAAGTACTATTACCCAGTCTCTACTCACTGCACCTATCCTGCTTTCAATCCACCTGCCTCTTCTCTTCCACCTGTAACAATCCCACAAACCCCTCCTCCAGTCACTGTTCCCTGGTCTTCCTCTTGCCCAGTTACATCCCTTCCTTACAGCCCTGCAATTACCTACAAGGCTGCGCTGGCTAAACCAAAGAAGAAACAGAAGTTCTTTCCTACCCACACGATCCTGCCATTAACCCAACTTGCTTCCACACCAACCAACCCACTCCAGTCTGCTTGCTGGCCAGCTAAACCTGATAACCCACCTGATTCTGCCAAACCTCTGCCTGCTATCCAGCCAGTGTCTCTGCCTAAAGTCCCTGTGCCCCAATCTGATGTTTTCGTTTTCCAGTCTGATGTGCCTACCTTCCAGCCGGATGTCTTGGTGCCTGCCTTCCAGCTTGATGTCTCGGCTACCCAGTCTTACGTCCCAGTGCCAGCTACCCAGTCTTACGTCCCAGTGCCGGATACCCAGTCTTACGTTCCAGTGCTGGCTACCCAGTCTGACGTCCCAGTGCCTGCTACCCAGTCTGACGTCCCAGTGCCTGCTACCCAGTCTGACGTCCCAGTGCCTGCTACCCAGTCTGACGTCCCAGTGCCTGCTACCCAGTCTGACATCCCAGTGCCTGCTACCCAGTCTGACGTTCCAGTGCCTACTACCCAGTCTGACGTTCCAGTGCCTGCTACCCAGTCTGACGTTCCAGTGCCTGCTACCCAGTCTGACGTTCCAGTGCCTGCTACCCAGTCTGACGTCCCAGTGCCTGCTACCCAGTCTGACGTCCCAGTGCCTGCTACCCAGCCTGACGTTCCAGTTCCTGCTGCCCAGTCTGACATTCCGGTGCCTGCTGCCCAGTCGAACGTTCCGAGGCCTGCTACCCAGTCTGACGTTCCAGTGCCTGCTACCCAGTCTGACATTCCAGTGCCTGTTACCCAGTCTGACGTTCCAGTGCCTGCGACCCAGTCTGACGTTCCAGTGCCTGCTACCCAGTCTGACATTCCAGTGCCTGCTACCCAGTCTGACGTCCCAGTGCCTGCTACCCAGTCTGACGTCCCAGTGCCTGCTGACCGGTCTGATGACCTTGTGTCCATGTTCCAGCCTAAAGTTTTGCTACCAGTGTTCCAGTCTGATGTGCCCGCTTCCCAGTATGACGATCTTCTGTCTGCTGCCCAGCCTGATGCGCCAGTGTCTTCTACTCAGCCTGTTGTGCCAATGCCTGTGCCCGCTGTCCAGTTTGAGGTCCCAGTGCCTGCTGCTCAGCCTGACATCCCAGTGCCTATGTTCCAGTCTGACGCTTCAGTGACTACTGTCCAATCCGATGTACCTATTGTTCAGCCTGGTATGCCAGCACCTGCTGTTCTGCCCGATGTGCCAGCGCCTGTGTCTGCTGTCCAGTCTGAAGTTCCAGTACCCGCTGCCTGGTCTGATGTCTCAGTGCCGGTTTTCCAGTCCGCTTTCCAGCCTGATGTGCCAGTGTCTGCTACTCAGCCAGTTGTGCCAATGCCTGTGCCTGCTGCCCAGTTTGAGGTCCCGGTGCCTGCTGCTCAGCCTGAAATCCCAGTGCCCATGTTCCAGTCTGACACTCCAGTGACTACTGTCCAGTCCGATGTACCTGTTGTTCAGCCTGTTGTGCCAGTACCTGCTGTTCTGCCTGATGTGCCAGCGCCTGTCTCTGCTGTCCAGCCTGAAGTTCCAGCACCTGCTGCCCGGTCTGATGTCTCGGTACCCACTTTCCAGCCTGATGTGCCCACTTTCCAGCCTCATGTGCCCACTTTCCAGCCTGATGAGCCTGCTTTCCGGTCTGATTTGCCCATCCTCCAGCCTGATATCCTGGTACCTGCCTTCCAGCCTGATGTCGTGATGTTGGTATCTCAGCCTGAGGTTTCGTGCCCGTGTCTCAGCCTGAAGTTTTGGTGCCCGTGTTTCAGCCTGAAGTTTCGGTGCCCGTGTCTCAGCCTGCTGAATCGGTGCCCGTTACCCAGTCTGTTGAATCAGTGCCCGTTACCCGGTCTGTTGAATCGGTGCCCGTTACCCGGTCTGTTGAATCGGTGCCCGTTACCCGGTCTGTTGAATCGGTGCCCGTTACCCGGTCTGTTGAATCGGTGCCCGTTACCCGGTCTGCTGAACCGGTGCCCGTTATCCAGTCTGCTAAACTGAAGTCTGTCACTCTGCCTGTTAAGCCAGTACCCGTTATCCCGCTTGCCGAACCAGTGCCCGGTGTCCAGCTCGCTGAGTCGGGGCCTGTTACCTAGCCCACTGGGCCGGGGTCCGTTACCCAGCTTGCTGAGCCGGTGCCTGTAATCCGGCCTGCCCTTATGGTTCTCGCTGTTCGGCCTAATGCTCCAGAGCCTGCTGCCCAGCTCGATGACCCGGAGCCTGCTGCCCAGCTTGATGACCCGGAACCTGCTGCCCAGCTCGATGACCCGGAGCCTGCTGCCCAGCTCGATGACCCGGAACCTGCTGCCCAGCTCGATGACCCGGAGCCTGCTGCCCAGCTCGATGACCCGGAGCCTGCTGCCCAGCTCGATGACCCGGAGCCTGCTGCCCAGCTCGATGACCCGGAGCCTGCTGCCCAGCTCGATGACCCGGAGCCTGCTGCCCAGCTCGATGACCCGGAGCCTGCTGCCCAGCTCGATGACCCGGAGCCTGCTGCCCAGCTCGATGACCCGGAGCCTGCTGCCCAGCTCGATGACCCGGAGCCTGCTGCCCAGCTCGATGACCCGGAGCCTGCTGCCCAGCTCGATGACCCGGAGCCTGCTGCCCAGCTCGATGACCCGGAGCCTGCTGCCCAGCTCGATGACCCGGAGCCTGCTGCCCAGCTCGATGACCCGGAGCCTGCTGCCCAGCTCGATGACCCGGAGCCTGCTGCCCAGCTCGATGACCCGGAGCCTGCTGCCCAGCTCGATGACCCGGAGCCTGCTGCCCAGCTCGATGACCCGGAGCCTGCTGCCCAGCTCGATGACCCGGAGCCTGCTGCCCAGCTCGATGACCCGGAGCCTGCTGCCCAGCTCGATGACCCGGAGCCTGCTGCCCAGCTCGATGACCCGGAGCCTGCTGCCCAGCTCGATGACCCGGAGCCTGCTGCCCAGCTCGATGACCCGGAGCCTGCTGCCCAGCTCGATGACCCGGAGCCTGCTGCCCAGCTCGATGACCCGGAGCCTGCTGCCCAGCTCGATGACCCGGAGCCTGCTGCCCAGCTCGATGACCCGGAGCCTGCTGCCCAGCTCGATGACCCGGAGCCTGCTGCCCAGCTCGATGACCCGGAGCCTGCTGCCCAGCTCGATGACCCGGAGCCTGCTGCCCAGCTCGATGACCCGGAGCCTGCTGCCCAGCTCGATGACCCGGAGCCTGCTGCCCAGCTCGATGACCCGGAGCCTGCTGCCCAGCTCGATGACCCGGAGCCTGCTGCCCAGCTCGATGACCCGGAGCCTGCTGCCCAGCTCGATGACCCGGAGCCTGCTGCCCAGCTCGATGACCCGGAGCCTGCTGCCCAGCTCGATGACCCGGAGCCTGCTGCCCAGCTCGATGACCCGGAGCCTGCTGCCCAGCTCGATGACCCGGAGCCTGCTGCCCAGCTCGATGACCCGGAGCCTGCTGCCCAGCTCGATGACCCGGAGCCTGCTGCCCAGCTCGATGACCCGGAGCCTGCTGCCCAGCTCGATGACCCGGAGCCTGCTGCCCAGCTCGATGACCCGGAGCCTGCTGCCCAGCTCGATGACCCGGAGCCTGCTGCCCAGCTCGATGACCCGGAGCCTGCTGCCCAGCTCGGTTTGTTCCTGTTTGCTGCCCAGCTCGGTTTGTTCCTGTTTGCTGCCCAGCTCGGTTTGTTCCTGTTTGCTGCCCAGCTCGGTTTGTTCCTGTTTGCTGCCCAGCTCGGTTTGTTCCTGTTTGCTGCCCAGCTCGGTTTGTTCCTGTTTGCTGCCCAGCTCGGTTTGTTCCTGTCTGCTGCCCAGCTCGGTTTGTTCCTGTTTGCTGCCCAGCTCGGTTTGTTCCTGTCTGCTGCCCAGTTATGTTTGTTCCTGTCTGCTGCCCAGTTATGTTTGTTCCTGTCTGCTGCCCAGTTATGTTTGTTCCTGTCTGCTGCCCAGTTATGTTTGTTCCTGTCCGCTGCCCAGCTCAATGACCCTGATGTGCCAGCTGTCTGCCTGGATGTGCCTGACGACCAGCCTGAAATGCCTTCTTCCACCATTCTGCCTGATGCCATAGACTATGGACAATTAAGACTAGTTGGAGCATCCGGAGGCCGCTCCTTTAGGGGGGGTACTGTCAGGAAAGGGTCAATCCGCTGGTAAGATATATCGTTTGGCGTGCAGTACTGGGGTCCACCAGCAGGTGTCTCCTGGCAATGTTGAACTGTCAGGAGAATATTTCCCTGCTGGTGTCATTTCAATTTTTGGCCGCAGTACTGACGTCCACCAGCGGATGGATCCTGGCAGTATGGAGCAGACAACACTCCCTGCGCTCAGGTGTTACTTGAAGTCAATTATAGTCAGTCCCATAAATACCCGGCAAGCCCTCACATGCTTGCCTTGGTATCTTTCTTCCTTGCGCCCTGACCTGTAACCTGCAACCTGTAACCTGTCACCTGTATCCGGTATCTGTAACCTGTATCTGAACCTGAGCCTGCTCCCTGTATCCGATCCCATCCATTATCCCCCTCTCCTAACCTGCTCTTGTTCAGTTGCTTATCTCCTGTGTATGACCTTGGCTTGGCTAAACGTTTATGCTTCTGGTTAGGGATGAGCTTCGTGTTCGAGTCGAACCCATGTTCGACTCGAACATCGGCTGTTCGATCGTTCGTCGAATTGCGAACGATATGGGCCGTTCGCGCCAAATTCGCGTGGCGCGTCACGGCCCATAATTCACTGTGGCATCGCAGTGCATTGCTTGCTGATGATTGGCCAAGCATGCACTATGACCCGCATGCTTGGCCAATCACAGCGCCGCCTGAACAGAGAGCCGTAATTGGCCAAAGCCAAGGAGGCTTTGGCCAATTATGGCTCAGGGGATTTAGTACACGCCCCACACTATATAAGGCCGCCTGCACGGCGGCCCTGTGTAGTGTGTGTTCCGGCGTTCATAGATAGAGAGAGAGAGAGAGAGAGACAGACAGTGTCATTTGATTTGAGTTAGATAGATTAGGCAGAACAGTCAGTCAGTTTGCTGCACTTACAGTGTATTGTGTATATATATATATGCATCCCAGGTGTTGCATATTGTAGCAGAGCGTCCCAGAGAGAGCCAGGAAAAGTCCTGTTCGGGGTTTATACATCTCCCAGGCTCCTCTCATACAGGTTCAGGGATCTCTGATCCATGGTCCAGTTCAGTTCTTGGTCCTCTCCCCCAGGCTAATTTAAGCTCACCTGAGCAAGACAGCCCTTGCTCTTGGCCTGGGATACTCAGAGAACTTCTGTGTAAGAGTGCCAAAAGGTATGTGGAAGCTGACAAGCTGTAGGCTTGCTCAGCTTAGTAGCTAGGATCTGTAAATATTGTTTAGTTAGTGCCGAGACACGGCTAGGTTTTGTTTTGGCTATTTTGTTCCTATTTGTTTCTTTTGGAACACTGTACAGCACCTGTATATAGACTTGTAAATATCACAAATAAACACCACACTGTTTGTCACTATTCCACTGGATTTGGTATCTGTGCCTGAGAGACTGCTCATCCCAGGGAGCCTGGTGCCTGCTACCTGTCCCCCAGGTTACATATGGTGGAGACTGCGACCAGCTGTAGTAAGTTACTACTTAAAAGGCCAGTACCTAGAGTGACTAAACATGGAGGAAATCCTAAAACAATTGGTGATATCCAATGCTGCACAGCAACAATCCAATGCTGCACAGCAACAAGCAAACGTTGCACTGCAGCAAACAAACGCTATCGCACAGGAGCAAACCAAGGCGCTGTGCCAACAGATTGGTGCTGTACAGGAGCTATCGCAGAGGCTGTTTGAACAGCTAGCCACTGATGCAAAAGAGGATAGGAAAACCTTGGCTGCGGTTGTGGAGACGCTAGCACAGTGGTCACCTGCTAAAGTTAATGTTGTTGGAGACAAGCCCTCAGCTATCCATGTGGGTCGCTTTCTTTCCAAGATGACTGCAGATGATGATCCAGAGGCCTTTCTCTTAACCTTTGAACGGACCGCTGAGAGGGAAGGTTGGCCCAAAACCCAGTGGGCAGGACTGGTCGCCCCCTTGCTGTCTGGAGAATCGCAGAAGGCCTACTATGATTTGGAGTCAGCAGAAGCAGGAGACTATGAAAAGGTCAAGCGGGAAATCCTGGCGCGACTTGGTGTCACCCTGGCAGTTCGAGCACAGCGGGTCCACAGCTGGTTCTTCCAAGACGAGAGGCCCCCAAGATCACAGATGTTCGACCTAATTCACTTGGTGAGAAAATGGCTACAGCCGGAGTCCCTGTCTGGGCCACAAATAGTGGAGCGTGTGGTCATGGACCAGTTCCTGAGGTCACTACCAGTTCCCCTGCAGAAGTGGGTGAGTCAAGGAGACCCCAACTCGGCGGATAACCTCGTGGAACTTGTTGAAAGGTACTTTGCTGCAGAGAACCTGGTCACCACCCCTACAGCCGCACGGACTTTCCGCCCAAAGCCACGGTCTCCCCAGGCAACCGGTAAGACTGTTCCAGGGGAAGTGGGTGGTAAGCATGGCAAGGAAATAGGGGGGAGGATTTTTGGTGCCAGGACTGAAGTTTGGCGTCCCAAACAAGGGAAGCTACTGCCGGTCAGCAAACCAAACTGGGGAAACATCAGGTGTTTTCGTTGCCAAGAACTGGGACATGTTGCAGCAAATTGTCCATTGACAGATGAACCAATGCAGTGTGATCTATCTGTTAGAAGGCAGTCTATGTTTGCTGCTGTTTCATGCGCTGCAGCACCAAGTATGGGAAAACACATGTGCCAAATGACTGTTAATAATAAGCCTATTACGGCCTTGCTGGACTCTGGAAGTCTAGTGACTTTGGTTACAGCTGAGATGGTTGAAACTGTGAATTTGCATGCTAAAAAAGTTGCTGTGATCTGTGTACATGGGGATACCCGCGAGTATCCTATAGTCACTGTTCAGTTTAAAACTGGCTTAGGTACGGTGACCCATCCGGTCGGACTTGTGCCCCACTTGGTGCACGAGGCCATCATTGGTAGGGACTTCCCTAAGTTTTGGAAACTGTGGGATCGTCCCGACCCGGTTGCAGTAGCTGACTCAGTGACAGAGCCAGAACTCCTGGCCGCTACTGACAATATGGGTTCAGGGAACTCTTCTCAGGGCTCCCCAGGTTTTCCTTTCTCAGTTATGGCAGGAGAGCTGGAGGAGCCTGAGGAGGTCCCCACAACCAGTGGAGCTGGACAGCCATCTGCTGAATCTGAGCCTACGTTGGAGTTTGCTGACCTTAATGTACACAAGGAAAATTTTGGTACCGAGCAGAGAAAAGACCCAACCCTTGCCAGGGCCTGGGAAAATGTAATGGTGATTAATGATGTACCTGTCGAATCAGGGGACAGGCTCTGTTTTCCTTATTTTAGCAGCAATGAGGATTTATTGTATCGTGTATGTAAAAAAAATGATGAAGTGGTTGAACAGTTGGTGGTCCCTAAGCCATACAGACGGGTGGTGTTGGAACTTGCCCATGGGCACTTGCTAGGAGGTCATTTAGGGGTTGAGAAAACTACTGAAAGGGTGTTGCGCAGGTTTTATTGGCCCGGAATACAGAAGGATATTGAGAATTATTGTCAATCCTGTCCTGTGTGTCAGATGTCAGCCCCACTACAACACTTCCGAAGTCCTTTAGTGCCCTTGCCCATTATTGAAGTGCCCTTTGAGAGGATTGCCATGGACCTTGTGGGTCCACTCCCCAAGTCTGCCCGAGGTCATCAGCATATCCTCGTAATCATGGATTATGCTACCCGTTACCCAGAGGCAATTCCCTTACGCACCGCGTCTGCTAAAAACATTGCCAAAGAGCTGTTTATGGTGTTCAGTCGTGTTGGAATCCCTAAAGAAGTCCTTACAGACCAGGGCACCCCATTTATGTCACGAATAACTAGAGAGCTGTGCAAGTTATTTAAGGTGACGCAATTGCGAACCTCGGTGTACCATCCTCAAACGGATGGCTTGGTGGAACGCTTCAATAAAACATTAAAAAGCATGTTAAAAAAGGTTGTTGACAAGGATGGGAAAAACTGGGACTTCCTGATACCATACTTGATGTTTGCCATCAGGGAGGTTCCCCAGTCCTCCACGGGGTACTCTCCCTTTGAGTTGCTTTATGGGAGACACCCTCGGGGACTCTTGGACATAGCCAAAGAAACTTGGGAGGGGGAGCAGACACCCCATAAAAGTGTCATTGAGCATATCGCTCAAATGCAGGACAGGATTGCAGCAATCATGCCGTTGGTAAAAGAACACTTACTGCAGGCCCAAACAGCTCAACAGAGGATATACAACAGGGGGGCCCAACTCCGTGTTTTCTCACCTGGTGATAGGGTCCTGGTGTTAGTTCCCACTGTTGAGAGCAAGTTCCTGGCTAAGTGGCAGGGTCCCTTTGAAGTAATTGAAAGAGTTGGGGAGGTCAATTACAAAATATATCAACCAGGAAAAAGGAAGCCCGAACAGATTTACCACATAAACCTGTTAAAGCCCTGGAAGGATAGGCTGGCGTTAACTGCGAGGTCCCTCCCGGTAACGCCTAAGGGTACTGAGTCTCCTCTGATCCCTGAGGTCACGATTCCAGACACCCTGTCATATTCTCAAAAGCAGGAAACTAGAGAATTCCTGATAAGAAATAGAGAGAAATTTTCAGAGTTACCTGGCACGACTTCAGCAGTTCAGCATGATATTGTTACTGAACCTGGGGTCCGTGTCAAGCTAAAACCATACCGAATTCCTGAAGCAAGGAGAAAGGACATCAGCGAGGAAGTTAAAAGAATGTTGGAGCTAGATGTCATTGAGGAATCCAATAGTGACTGGTCTAGCCCCATCGTGTTAGTCCCAAAACCGGATGGCACTTGGAGGTTCTGTAATGACTTCAGGAAGCTTAATGCAGTGACAAAGTTTGACACGTACCCAATGCCCAGAGTGGACGAACTTATAGACCGACTTGGCAAGGCTCGCTATCTGACCACTTTGGACTTGACAAAAGGTTATTGGCAAATACCCCTGACTGGTAGCGCCAAAGAGAAGACTGCATTTGTGACCCCAGAGGGTTCCTTTCAATATAAAAAAATGCCTTTTGGGTTGCAAAATGCCCCCGCCACATTTCAGAGGTCCATGGACAGGACTCTAAGACCCCACCGACAATATGCAGCAGCATATCTAGATGACATAGTGGTACATAGCACTGACTGGGAGTCTCACTTGCCCCGGGTCCAGGCTGTCCTCGATTCCCTCTTCAAAGAAGGTTTTACAGCAAATCCAAAAAAATGTGCCATTGGTCTAGAGGAAGCCAAGTATTTGGACTACACTATTGGGCGTGGTGTAATAAAACCTCAAGTGAATAAAATAGAAGCCATCCAGGAATGGCCACGTCCTGCAAACAAGAAGCAGGTCAGGGCCTTTCTTGGCATTGCGGGGTATTATAGAAGATTTATCCCAAATTTTGCAACTATAGCTGCCCCACTGACAGACCTTACGAAAGGGAGAGACTCTGTAATGGTGAAATGGTCCTCAGTAGCAGAGGAATCTTTCCAAGTCCTGAAGAAGGCTCTTTGTGCACAACCAGTACTGTACTCCCCCGATTTCTCCAAAGATTTTTTGGTTCAGACGGATGCGTCTGATGTTGGTATCGGGGCAGTACTATCACAGGTACACAATGGGGAAGAACACCCTGTGGTGTACCTAAGCAGAAAACTCAATGACCATGAGCAAAGGTATGCAGTCATTGAAAAGGAGTGTTTAGCCATAAAGTGGGCCGTGGACGCACTCAGGTACTATTTGTTAGGACGCCAGTTTGAGTTAATAACTGACCATGCTCCTCTGAAATGGATGGCCCAAAAGAAGGAGACTAATAGACGGGTGAACCGGTGGTTTTTGGCTCTACAGGATTACTCATTCACTGTAAAACACAGGCCAGGTGTTGAGATGGGGAATGTAGATGCCCTGTCCCGTGTTCACTCCTGTTGGGCTACAGGTGTTCCAACCCTGGGGTTGAAACAAGGGGGGAGGATATGTAGCAGAGCGTCCCAGAGAGAGCCAGGAAAAGTCCTGTTCGGGGTTTATACATCTCCCAGGCTCCTCTCATACAGGTTCAGGGATCTCTGATCCATGGTCCAGTTCAGTTCTTGGTCCTCTCCCCCAGGCTAATTTAAGCTCACCTGAGCAAGACAGCCCTTGCTCTTGGCCTGGGATACTCAGAGAACTTCTGTGTAAGAGTGCCAAAAGGTATGTGGAAGCTGACAAGCTGTAGGCTTGCTCAGCTTAGTAGCTAGGATCTGTAAATATTGTTTAGTTAGTGCCGAGACACGGCTAGGTTTTGTTTTGGCTATTTTGTTCCTATTTGTTTCTTTTGGAACACTGTACAGCACCTGTATATAGACTTGTAAATATCACAAATAAACACCGCACTGTTTGTCACTATTCCACTGGATTTGGTATCTGTGCCTGAGAGACTGCTCATCCCAGGGAGCCTGGTGCCTGCTACCTGTCCCCCAGGTTACAATATATATATATATATATACACTGTATTCAGTTTAGCTAGATCCGTTCCTGTTATCTTCTAGACTATTTACATTTAGTGCAGTGCGTCCTGCTCACAGTGTTCAGCTAGATCCGTTCCTGTTATCTTCTAGACTATTTACATTTAGTGCAGTGCGTCCTGCTCACAGTGTTCAGCTAGATCCGTTCCTGTTATCTTCTAGACTATTTACATTTAGTGCAGTGCGTCCTGCTCACAGTGTTCAGCTAGATCCGTTCCTGTTATCTTCTAGACTATTTACATTTAGTGCAGTGCGTCCTGCTCACAGTGTTCAGCTAGATCCGTTCCTGTTATCTTCCTACTGACAAGCAGGCTTGTCTGGTTACAGTATATAAAGCTACCTGAAGAAAATTACTGGTGTTCTTTTGATCCTATTAGTACCACGGTCAGGCAGCTAGACTATTTACATTTAGTACAGTGCGTCCTGCTCACAGTGTTCAGCTAGATCCGTTCCTGTTATCTTCCTACTGACAGGCAGGCTTGTCTGGTTACAGTATATAAAGCTACCTGAAGAAAATTACTGGTGTTCTTTTGATCCTATTAGTACCACGGTCAGGCAGCTAGACTATTTACATTTAGTACAGTGCGTCCTGCTCACAGTGTTCAGCTAGATCCGTTCCTGTTATCTTCCTACTGACAGGCAGGCTTGTCTGGTTACAGTATATAAAGCTACCTGAAGAAAATTACTGGTGTTCTTTTGATCCTATTAGTGCCACGGTCAGGCAGCTAGACTATTTACATTTAGTACAGTGCGTCCTGCTCACAATGTTCAGCTAGATCCGTTCCTGTTATCTTCCTACTGACAGGCAGGCTTGTCTGGTTACAGTATATAAAGCTACCTGAAGAAAATTACTGGTGTTCTTTTGATCCTATTAGTACCACGGTCAGGCAGCTAGACTATTTACAGTTAGTGCAGTGCGTCCTGCTCACAGTGTTCAGCTAAACCTACAAGTTAGTGGGGTGCGTCCACCTCACAGTGTTCAGCTAAAGCTACCTGTAGAAGGTTGGTGGTGTTCTCATACTACAGGCAAGCAGTTGATTTTGCTAGCTGCAGTATCAGTACATATATATATATATATATATACACTACCGTTCAAAAGTTTGGGGTCACATTGAAATGTCCTTATTTTTGAAGGAAAAGCACTGTACTTTTAAATGAAACTAACTTTAAACTAGTCCTAACTTTAAACAAATATACTCTATACATTGCTAATGTGGTAAATGACTATTCTAACTGCAAATGTCTAGTTTTTGGTGCAATATCTACATAGGTGTATAGAGGCCCATTTCCAGCAACTATCACTCCAGTGTTCTAATGGTACAATGTGTTTGCTCATTGGCTCAGAAGGCTAATTGATGATTAGCAAACCCTTGTGCAATCATGTTCACACATCTAAAAACAGTCTAGCTCCTTCCAGAAGCTACAAAACTGACCTTCCTGTGAGCAGATTGAGTTTCTGGAGCATCACATTTGTGGGGTCAATTAAATGCTCAAAATGGCCAGAAAAAGAGAACTTTCATCTGAAACTCGACAGTCTATTCTTGTTCTTAGAAATGAAGGCTATTCCATGCGAGAAATTGCAAAGAAATTGAAGATTTCCTACAACGGTGTGTACTACTCCCTTCAGAGGACAGCACAAACAGGCTCTAACCAGAGTAGAAAAAGAAGTGGGAGGCCGCGTTGCACAACTAAGCAAGAAGATAAGCACATTAGAGTCTCTAGTTTGAGAAACAGACGCCTCACAGGTCCCCAACTGGCATCTTCATTAAATAGTACCCGCAAAACACCAGTGTCAACATCTACAGTGAAGAGGCAGCTGCGGGATTTTGGGCTTCAGGGCAGAGTGGCAAAGAAAAAGCCATATCTGAGACTGGCCAATAAAAGAAAAAGATTAAGATGGGCAAAAGAACACAGACATTGGACAGAGGAAGACTGGAAAAAAGTGTTGTGGACGGATGAATCCAAGTTTGAGGTGTTTGGATCACAAAGAAGAATGTTTGTGAGACGCAGAACAAATGAAAAGATGCTGGAAGAATGCCTGACGCCATCTGTTAAGCATGGTGGAGGTAATGTGATGGTCTGGGGTTGCTTTGGTGCTGGTAAGGTGGGAGCTTTGTACAGGGTAAAAGGGATTCTGAATAAGGAAGGCTATCACTCCATTTTGCAACGCCATGCCATACCCAGTGGACAGCGCTTGATTGGAGCCAATTTCATCCTACAACAGGACAATGACCCTAAACACACCTCCAAATTGTGCAAGAACTATTTACAGCAGAAGCAGGCAGCTGGTATTCTATCGGTAATGGAGTGGCCAGCACAGTCACCAGATCTGAACCCCATTGAGCTGTTGTGGGAGCAGCTTGACCGTATGGTACGCCAGAAGTGCCCATCCAACCAATCCAACTTGTGGGAGCTGCTTCTAGAAGCGTGGGGTGCAATTTCTCCAGCTTACCTCAATAAATTAACAGCTAGAATGCCAAAGGTGTGCAATGCTGTAATTGCTGCAAAAGGAGGATTCTTTGATGAAAGCAAAGTTTGATGTAAAAACAATGTTATTTCAAATACAAATCATTATTTCTAACCTTGTCAATGTCTTGACTCTATTTTCTATTAATTTCACAATGTATGGTGGTGAATAAGTGTGACTTTTCATGGAAAACACAAAATTGTTTGGGTGACCCCAAACTTTTGAACGGTAGTGTATATCCCAGCTTAGTGCAGCTACAGGCCATTAGTATGTCTGGAAGGCCAAGAAGGAGAGGCAGACAGTCACAAGCCAATAAGAGAGGGCAAGCAGGCTCTGTGTCTAGTGCTGGTCGTTGAGACGGTGCATCCTCATCAGCACGTGGCCATGGGACACACTTGGCCTTTTTTTCGGCAGCTGGCCGTGTTGAGCCGCAACATGCGGAAGACTTGGTCGAGTGGATGACCAAGTCGTCCTCATCCTCCTCATCCTCTCTCACCCATGCCCAGGGTGCTTTGTCTGGCAAAGCAGCAGCCTCTTCCCTCAGCTCAATGTCATCAGTGACTCCTTCCCTAGCTCCACCATGTCCTCCTGAGGAGTCCCTCGAACTGTTTGACCACAGTGTTGGGTACATGCTCCAGGAGGATGCCCAGCGTTTGGAAGGCTCTGATGATGATACTGAGCTCGATGAAGGCAGTAACATGAGCACCGACAGAGGGGGTGCCCAAGAAGGACAGCAATCTGGCAGTCATGCTCCCCCTGCTGCAGCATACTGCCAGGTTTGCTCCAGTGATGAGGAGGGAGGGGATGATGAGGTCACTGACTCAACGTGGGTGCCTGATAGGAGAGAGGAGGAGGAGGAGGAGGAGGAGGCGGCACATCACCAACGAGGCAGGATGCCCTCCAGGGGCCAGCCTAAGGGCAGCACATTGACTGCATCACACCCCAAAGCTCCACATGTGCAGGGCGCTGCAGTCTCTGCGCGTTATTCAAAAAGTTCTTTGGTGTGGGCCTTTTTTGAGACGAGTGCATCAGATCGCACCGCTGCTATTTGCAACATATGTCTCAAGCGTATCTCACGTGGCCAAAACATCTCCCGCTTGGGTACCACATGCTTGACCAGACATATGTTGACCTGCCATGCAGTTCGTTGGCAAGCGTATCAAAAAGACCCACACCAAAGAACAAAGAGGATCTCTCCTTGCTCCTCATCAGCTGAGATTTCCAACCCCACTAGACCTCCAGTCCTCTCTGAGACCTGCACTGAGAGGAATGAAGGTGTAGAATTAGGTGTGTCACAGCCAAGTACTTGTGGGCAATCTGCTTTTGGTACACCGACATCAGATTGTACCAGGCAAATTTCCCTGCCCCAGCTGCTGCACCGCCGAAAAAAGTTTGCTCCCAGCTATCCACATGCCCAGCGGTTGAATGCTAGCTTGGCAAAATTGCTAGCACTTCAACTGCTGCCTTTTCAGTTGGTAGACTCTGCCCCCTTCCGTGAGTTTGTGGAATGTGCGGTTCCTCAGTGGCAGGTACCCAAACGCCACTTTTTCTCACGGAAGGCGATTCCGGCTCTCTACCGGCATGTGGAAGGCAATGTCCATGCCTCGCTGGACAGGGCGGTCAGCGGTAAGGTGCATATTACCGCTGACTCATGGTCCAGCAGGCATGGACAGGGACGTTACCTAAGTTTCACGGCGCATTGGGTGACTCTGCTGGCAGCTGGGAAGGATGCAGGACAAGGTGCAGTAGTGTTGGAGGTTGTTCCGCCACCACGCCTCCAAAATGCTAATGATTGTGACACACCTCTCTCCTCCACCCCCTCCTCTTTTTCTTCCTCCATGGCCTCTTCCTCGGAACCAGCGGTGCTCCGTAGTCGTTCAAGGGGCTACATAAGTACGCAGGCCAAAAGATGCCATGCGGTGCTTGAGCTGGTGTGCTTGGGGGACAGGAGACACACTGGGGCAGAGGTTCTGTCAGCTCTGCAGGGGCAGGTTCAGAGGTGGTTGACGCCACGCCAACTTAAGGCAGGAATGGTGGTTTGCGACAATGGCACCAACCTCCTCTCTGCCCTCCGACAGGGACAAATGACCCATGTGCCCTGTTTGGCTCACGTCCTTAACTTGGTGGTGCAGCGGTTCTTGGGCAGGTACCCGGGCTTACAGGATGTCCTGAGGCAGGCCAGGAAAGTCTGTGTGCATTTCCGCCGGTCATATAATGCCAGTGCTCGGCTGACGGACCTCCAAAAGGAGTTTAACCTGCCCAAGAACCGCCTAATCTGTGACATGCCCACCAGGTGGAACTCAACGTTGGCCATGCTGCAGCGGCTGCACACGCAGCAGAGGGCCATCAATGAGTACCTGTGCGACTATGACACCAGGACAGGGTCAGGGGAGCTTGTTTTTTTTTTCCCCACGCCAGTGGGCCATGATCAGGGATGCATGCACTGTCCTGTCACCATTCGAGGAGGCCACGAGGATGGTGAGCAGTGACAGTGCATGCATCAGTGACACTGTCCCCCTTGTCCACCTGTTGGAGCACACGCTGCGTGGAATAATGGACAGGGCACTTGAGGCAGAACAGAGGCAGGAAGAGGAGGACTTCCTTAGCTCTCAAGGCCCCCTTTATCCAGACAGTGTTCCTGCGTGCCCGCCGATGACACAGGAAGAGGATGAGGAGGAGGAGGAGGAAGATTGTGTCAGTATGGAGGTGGAGCCTGGCACTCAGCATCAGCAGCAGCCTTTAAGGGATCAGTCCCAAGAAACACATGGACTTGTACGTGGCTGGGAGGAGGTGGCTGCGGATGTTATCGTCCTTAGTGACCCAGAGGACTCCGGACCGAATGCCTCAGCAAACCTACACTGCATGGCCTCCCTGATCCTGCAAAGCCTGCGTAAGGATCCTCGTATTCGTGGTATCAAGGAGAAGGACCAATACTGGCTGGCAACCCTCCTTGATCCACATTACAAGGGTAAGGTTGCGGACCTTATCTTGCCATCGCAGAGGGAGCAGAGGATGAAACATCTTCAGGAGGCCTTGCAGAAAGGTCTGTGCAACGCGTTCCCAGAGACTGGGAGGTTACAAACTCCTGTTTCTGGACAACGTGTTGCTGAGGCTTTGGTCAGTCAAAGAAGGAGCGGTGGAGAAGGTGGCCGTCTGACCGATGCGTTCAGACAATTTTTTGGTCCGCAGCCCCAAGGTATGATCGGTTCCAGCAACCATCGCCAGCGTCTGTTTTACATGGTGCAGGAATACCTAGGGGCAAGATCAGACTTGGACACCTTTCCCACCGAAAATCCTCTGGGTTACTGGGTCTTGAGGATGGATCACTGGCCAGAGCTTGCACAGTATGCAATTGAGCTACTGGCCTGTCCTGCATCCAGCGTTCTTTCGGAACGCACATTCAGTGCTGCTGGAGGCGTGGTAACCGATCACAGGGTGCGTCTGTCCACCGACTCGGTCGATCGGCTGACCTTCATAAAAATGAATCAGTCTTGGATCACCACCAGCTACCAAGCACCTGATGTTGATGTAACCGAATAATTTTTTTTGAAATCTCAGATCCCTTCAAAGACTGCCTATGCTGATGCTGAGTGACTATCCCTGAGTAATTATCCTCTTCCTCCTCAATCATCACGCTGATAGCTTGTAAGAACATTTTTGGTTCTGGGCGCCACCACCAGTGCCTAAGGCACAATTTTTCAGCCCCTGTTTAACAGGGGCGTGTAATTACAATTTTTGATGTAATACTTTGCAGCAGGGCTCATTCCTGCATTCCAACTAGAGTGTCTGTGAGGGGTTGCAGTGTTGTGGCACCAGCACCAGTGCCTAAGGCCCAATTTTTCTGCCCCTGTCTAACAGGGGCGTGTAATTACAATTTTTGATGCAATACTTTGCAGCAGGGCTCGTTCCTGCGTTCCAACTAGAGTGTCTGTGAGGGGTTGCAGTGTTGTGGCACCAGCACCAGTGCCTAAGGCCTAATTTTTCAGCTCCTGTTCAACAGGGGCATGTAATTTCAATTCTTGATCTAATATTTCACAGCAGGGCCCTGTGAGGGCTTACAGTGTTGTGGCCACAGCAACACCTAAGGCCCAAATTTCTGCTGAGTATATAGGGCAGGACCCTACTTTCAAACATCTAACTTACAAACGACTCCTACTTGCAAACGGAAGGAGACAACAGGAAGTGTGATGAAATCTACCCCTAGGAAGGGAAATTCTCTCCTGTAAGAGTTAAAATGGGAAAACAATTTCTCCTTTCCACTGATGCTTTCCAATCCTTGTTCCACAAAAAAACCCAAATTTTCAAAAAACATTTTTCTTTGGGACAAAAAGTGAGGTGAAATCTTCTGAAGAGGAGGAAAGACAGCAAAACAAAAGACACAGGGGTGATAACCCTTCCCTATGTTTTCCAAAAAGCTTAAAAAAGATTTTTTGGCTGGAGCTAAACACGTTAAAAATGTACCCGTTCAAAATTACAAACACATTCTACTTAACAACAAACCTACAGTCCCTGTCTTGTTTGCACCGCCTGTATACTGCTGTTCAGAGTATATAGGGCCTGGTGGCCCCACACCTTTCCTTATTTTAATTTGGGTGCGGGGTTCCCCTTAATATCCATACAAGACCCAAAGGGCCTGGTAATGGACTGGGGGGTACCCATGCCGTTTGTCTCACTGATTTTCATCCATATTGCCATGACCCGACATTACATTAAACCCGCAAGCAGTTTTAAATGAGATTTTTTCCTTTGAAAATGACATTTGGTGCAGGGACTGTTCTAAACACGGGAAACATGCGTCACTTTACAGGCATACTATAGACACCCCCCAGGTACGATATTTAAAGGAATATTTCACTTTTTTTTTTTATTTTAAGCATCATTAAAATCACTGCTCCCGAAAAAACGGCCGTTTTTAAAAGTTTTTTTTGCATTGATACATGTCCCCTGGGGTAGGACCCGGGTCCCCAAACCCTTTTTAGGACAATACCATGCAAATTAGCCTTTAAAATGAGCACTTTTGATTTTGAACGTTCGAGTCCCATAGACGTCAATGGGGTTCTAACGTTCGTGCGAACTTTCGGTCCGTTCGCAGGTTCTGGTGCGAACCGAACCGGGGGGTGTTCGGCTCATCCCTACTTCTGGTATATCCCTTGTCCTGCTGACCTGCTGTGTATGACCCTGGCCTGGCTGACATCTGTGATTCCGGTACTGCTCCTTGCTGTATATATTGTTGTTTGTTGTGTTGGTTGTGCACTGTTTGTATTTTCTGATTTATCACCTATTTTAATAAATATTATTCACTGCTACCCAGTCTGACGTCCCAGTGCCTGCTCCCCAGTCTGACGTCCCAGTGCCTGCTGACCGGTCTGATGACCTTGTGTCCATGTTCCAGCCTAAAGTTTTGCTACCAGTGTTCCAGTCTGATGTGCCCGCTTCCCAGTATGACGATCTTCTGTCTGCTGCCCAGCCTGATGCGCCAGTGTCTTCTACTCAGCCTGTTGTGCCAATGCCTGTGCCCGCTGTCCAGTTTGAGGTCCCAGTGTCTGCTGCTCAGCCTGACATCCCAGTGCCTATGTTCCAGTCTGACGCTTCAGTGACTACTGTCCAGTCCGATGTACCTATTGTTCAGCCTGGTATGCCAGCACCTGCTGTTCTGCCCGATGTGCCAGCGCCTGTGTCTGCTGTCCAGTCTGAAGTTCCAGTACCCGCTGCCTGGTCTGATGTCTCAGTGCCGGTTTTCCAGTCCGCTTTCCAGCCTGATGTGCCAGTGTCTGCTACTCAGCCAGTTGTGCCAATGCCTGTGCCCGCTGCCCAGTTTGAGGTCCCGGTGCCTGCTGCTCAGCCTGAAATCCCAGTGCCCATGTTCCAGTCTGATGCTCCAGTGACTACTGTCCAGTCCGATGTACCTGTTGTTCAGCCTGTTGTGCCAGTACCTGCTGTTCTGCCTGATGTGCCAGCGCCTGTCTCTGCTGTCCAGCCTGAAGTTCCAGCACCTGCTGCCCGGTCTGATGTCTCGGTACCCACTTTCCAGCCTGATGTGCCCACTTTCTAGCCTGATGTGCCCACTTTCCAGCCTGATGAGCCTGCTTTCCGGTCTGATGTGCCCATCCTCCAGCCTGATATCCTGGTACCTGCCTTCCAGCCTGATGTCGTGATGTTGGTATCTCAGCCTGAGGTTTCGTGCCCGTGTCTCAGCCTGAAGTTTCGGTGCCCGTGTTTCAGCCTGAAGTTTCGGTGCCCGTGTCTCAGCCTGCTGAATCGGTGCCCGTTACCCGGTCTGTTGAATCGGTGCCCGTTACCCGGTCTGTTGAATCGGTGCCCGTTACCCGGTCTGCTGAACC
This sequence comes from Lithobates septentrionalis, assembly GCA_037952835.1. Classification (NCBI taxonomy): domain Eukaryota; kingdom Metazoa; phylum Chordata; class Amphibia; order Anura; family Ranidae; genus Lithobates; species Lithobates septentrionalis. Next base: position 3,301,879 of record JBBDGP010000864.1, on the reverse strand, counting down.
GGTGCCCGTTACCCAGTCTGCTAAACCGAAGTCCGTCACTCTGCCTGTTAAGCCAGTACCCGTTATCCCGCTTGCCGAACCAGTGCCCGGTGTCCAGCTCGCTGAGTCGGGGCCTGTTACCTAGCCCACTGGGCCGGGGTCCGTTACCCAGCTTGCTGAGCCGGTGCCTGTAATCCGACCTGCCCTTATGGTTCTCGCTGTTCGGCCTAATGCTGCAGAGCCTGCTGCCCAGCTCGATGACCCGGAGCCTGCTGCCCAGCTCGATGACCCGGAGCCTGCTGCCCAGCTCGATGACCCGGAGCCTGCTGCCCAGCTCGATGACCCGGAGCCTGCTGCCCAGCTCGATGACCCGGAGCCTGCTGCCCAGCTCGATGACCCGGAACCTGCTGCCCAGCTCGATGACCCGGAGCCTGCTGCCCAGCTCGATGACCCGGAGCCTGCTGCCCAGCTCGATGACCCGGAGCCTGCTGCCCAGCTCGATGACCCGGAGCCTGCTGCCCAGCTCGATGACCCGGAGCCTGCTGCCCAGCTTGATGACCCGGAGCCTGCTGCCCAGCTTGATGACCCGGAGCCTGCTGCCCAGCTCGATGACCCGGAGCCTGCTGCCCAGCTCGATGACCCGGAGCCTGCTACCCAGCTCGATGACTCGGAGCCTGCTGCCCAGCTCGATGACCCAGAGTCTGCTGCCCAGCTCGGTTTGTTCCTGTTTGCTGCCCAGCTCGGTTTGTTCCTGTTTGCTGCCCAGCTCGGTTTGTTCCTGTTTGCTGCCCAGCTCGGTTTGTTCCTGTTTGCTGCCCAGCTCGGTTTGTTCCTGTTTGCTGCCCAGCTCGGTTTGTTCCTGTTTGCTGCCCAGCTCGGTTTGTTCCTGTTTGCTGCCCAGCTCGGTTTGTTCCTGTTTGCTGCCCAGCTCGGTTTGTTCCTGTCTGCTGCCCAGTTATGTTTGTTCCTGTCCGCTGCCCAGCTCAATGACCCTGATGTGTCAGCTGTCTGCCCGGATGTGCCTGACGACCAGCCTGAAATGCCTTCTTCCACCATTCTGCCTGATGCCATAGACTATGGACAATTAAGACTAGATGGAGCGTCCGGAGGCCGCTCATTTAGGGGGGGTACTGTCAGGAAAGGGTCAATCCACTGGTAAGATATATCGTTTGGCGTGCAGTACTGGGGTCCACCAGCAGGTGTCTCCTGGCAATGTTGAACTGTCAGGAGAATATTTCCCTGCTGGTGTCATTTCAACTTTTGGCCGCAGTACTGACGTCCACCAGCGGATGGATCCTGGCAGTATGGAGCAGACAACACTCCCTGCACTCAGGTGTTACTTGAAGTCAATTATAGTCAGTCCCATAAATACCCGGCAAGCCCTCACATGCTTGCCTTGGTATCTTTCTTCCTTGCGCCCTGACCTGTAACCTGCAACCTGTAACTTGTCACCTGTATCTGTAACCTGTATCTGAACCTGAGCCTGCTCCCTGTATCTGATCCCATCCATTATCCCCCTCTCCTAACCTGCCCTTGTTCAGTTGCTTATCTCCTGTGTATGACCTTGGCCTGGCTAAACGTTTATGCTTCTGGTATATCCCTTGTCCTGCTGACCTGCTGTGTATGACCCTGGCCTGGCTGACATCTGTGATTCCGGTACTGCCCCTTGCTGTATATATTGTTTGTGGTGGGTTTGTTGTGTTGGTTGTGCACTGTTTGTATTTTCTGATTTATCACCTATTTTAATAAATATTATTCACTTACATGCGTTTTGGGTTATCTCTGTGCAGTCCACACAGTCTGGTCTACTAGGATCCTGACACTAGGAAGGGTGTGGGAAGGTACAAGGTATGGGTAAAAGGAGTGTGGGAGGAGTAAACTGGGGGTTGTACCGGGTATTGGGGTTGCCCAGCAGTCCCTCTAATGCCCCGTACACACGGTCGGATTTTCCGATGGACAATGTCCGATCGGAGCATGTTGTCGGAAATTCCGACCGTGTGTGGGCTCCATCGGACATTTTCCATCGGATTTTCCGACACACAAAGTTGGAGAGCAGGAGATAAAATTTTCCGACAACAAAATCCGTTGTCGGAAATTCCGATCGTGTGTACACAAATCCGACGGACAAAGTGCCACGCATGCTCGGAATAAATAAAGAGATCAAAGCTATTGGCCACTGCCCCGTTTATAGTCCCGACGTACATGTTTTACGTCACCGCGTTTAGAACGATCGGATTTTCCGACAACTTTGTGTGACCGTGTGTATGCAAGACAAGTTTGAGCCAACATCCGTCGGAAAAAATCCTAGGATTTTGTTGTCGGAATGTCCGAACAAAGTCCGACCGTGTGTACGCCCTATTAGGGTGTCTGAGGAAATCGGTTCAGGTCAACGAAGACTACCAGAGTCCGCTGTTTGTGGGGATAGTAGGAGACGTTCAACCAGTTTAGGGAGTTCTGTGTCCCTGTGAGGTCATATGGGATGCGTAAGGTGATGATAAATAGCTCTGTCAGGATCCAATTAGGGAAGGTGAGTGCCCCGCTGATCCTTCAAGACAATACGAAGCTTACGTGAAGCCATGGTGAGAGGATGTATAGTTTATGTGGAAGAGGGAGTCAAGTGGAGGTCTTTGACTCAGCATGTAAGTCGGTAAGCAGTGTGGTCAGACTATTTCAAAAATTGAATTTCTATTCAAATATAGGTTGTGGGTATGGGTGGATGTGGTGTGCTTAGATTATAGGTACAGAGAGGTACAAGGCATTAAATTAATAAATCAAAAACTTGATAACTTAAAACTTGAAACTTGAGGTCTGAGAAGATAATTCACAAGTAAATTTTAACTGAAGGATTAAGATTAAGATCTACATGACACAGGGTGTGGGAGAGAACGCAAGTCAAAAACATAACTTGTAAACATTACTGCAATATTAGTGGTTGCAGATATCGTTACTATTGAAAGTATACCTGTGAGGATAGCAATGGGTTATTTTCGGGCCCTTGCTCTCGAATCCGAGGGAGACATGCCCAGCCCTGGTCCGAGGGGTAACACGTTGTGTATAAGTCCCTTTAGTTTGAATGAGGAAGTGGGTGTCATGTACTAGCTAGGAGAAGGAATTTACTCCTGCAGGTGTTATATATCTAGGAGTGGTGGGGGGTGATGTGGACTTCTTACCTGAGCATATCTCCCTCGTGTTCCAGACAGTTTTTTCATATCTAAAATTTTGGGATTCTAAGAAATAGGATTATCTAGGGTAGGAAAAAAACTAAGGGTTAGAACAAAGCATAATGACCGGACATAATAGCATAGTACTACCAATGAGGGGAGCGGTAGGAAGAGGAAAAGAGACGAAGAAAAGGGAGGGGGGGGGGTTGGGGTAAACATGACATTGTTTAGAAAGGGACAGGGGAGGGTAGAAGAAGAAGAAGAAGAAGGGGGAAGAAATGGGTTTAGAGGATAGTTTGACTATGCGGCACACTTGAATTAGGGTTGGAAATATTCTCTCCTTTTGTGTGATTCTTAGACAAGATGGCAGGCAAGGGTCAATCAGGAAGAGTTTCTTTGGTGTCTAACATGGGATGACACATGTACCAGCTGAGGATTTTAGTCTCTTTCGTGGTTGAAGCTTTATGCAGGTGAACAAAGTGCAGGTGTCCCTTTGGGGTGCAAGTCTTCTTCCTGCGTGCGTGAAATAGGTGTAAGCTGCAAGCTGCACCTGCTTCTGTCGTGGATGTTACAGGATAGGTATTTTGAGATGTATGTCCCGGGCTTTAGAAAAGACAGACAATGTGTCCTCTCACCAGTAAGGAAGGGCATAGTGCAAGGTACATGGGTGAAGAGGAGGTAGTAGAGATCTTGGTGGGGTTGGTTGCTCTACTCACAGTGAGGTCTGGGCTGGCCATGGAAGCACCGGGTGTCAGCGGAGGATCTCGGCCCCCCTCCCTGCAGTGTTCAGAACAGAGAAGACAGCTCGGGGCAGGCCATGGAAGCGCCGAGCAGCAATATACAGTAAGGGTGTTTGCACAATTGTATTGCAGCAGCACCTTTTGCATTATATGATATTATATTATTTTCGGGGAAACACGGTAGATGTTTAGCTTTTCCATAGGAAAGCAGCAGATTACTTATTAATAGTAAAAAGCAAATACCTAACTGAGGTTAAAGCGTTCAGTCTGGGAGCAAAGTGGGAGCAAATACCTGGATTTGACAGGTATCTGCTCCCCCCTGAAAGGTGCCAAATGTGACACTGGATAGGGGGGAATCCGATTCGCGGAAGTTCAATTTCTGGGTGGAACTCCGCTTTAAGTGCACATAATTACTTCTTACATTATTTTAATGTATATCTAAATTAAAACTATTATGTTTACTCTTGAATACCCTATCAGTTGTTTTTTTTTTTTTTTTTGCTGTCTGACCCAACAGTGGGGATATTCTGTCCCAGAGACCAGAGAAGTGAGAGGAAATCTCTCTGAAGTGTTTGAAGACATTTCTAAGAGCCGGTTCACACCTGAATCATGCACAAATGCTGTCTGCGTTCCTGTGCAATTCCCATGGGACTCAGTGCTGAGCAATGTTCAACCCATACATTTAAATGGGCTGAAATCACACTGGATTGCACCAGCATGCACTACTTTTCAAAAATGCACTGCACCTGATCACATGGTACTGTAGTTCTCTCAGCAAATGTTCACTATAATCATTCAGTCATTTGCAAGGTACAGGCTTATTTTTAATTCCCCTGCTCATGAATGAATATTTAAAATTAGTACAGCTTCACTCTGCTAAGTAAAAATGCATTGTTCACTTAGTAAATCAACCCCAGTGATGGAGGTTTCCTGTGTATTACATAAAATGGTGTCTCTTCTTGTCTCTGGACTAAATTCTAAAATAAACAGAAGGCAGATGAAAGAGACAGCCAAGAGCATCACAGAAGAAGAGTGTTTATGTTGTGAATTTTGAATTTTAAATACATTCCAATGAAATGTGTAATTTTCAATTGAGTGAGTGAGTGGAAATCCTCTCATACAAAAATTGAAAATCTCTGTCCTTAATAAAAGTTAATTTGTACAGTTTAATTCATGTAAATGTAAGCCAAATGTCCTAGTTCAGTTCTAGAAATGAATCCTCTACTATGCAAAAAATACTATGATAATTACAATTGGGGTATACATGACCATAAGGATTTAATCAGGGTGTGAACATTCTGTTAAATATTCAAGAATATGTATATCTGCTTAGTTGTGCATGACATGTAAAAGGATGATTACTAATTAATCTGCATAGCTGTAATAAACAAATATTAAGAACACAGATTTAATTATAAACTGTGTCTGTTTAGATATAGGTTTACTGTGGTGTTTAGAGTTGTTAATTGTTCTGCTATAAAGGTAAATTGCAAGAAAAAAGAAATAGACTTTTTACTTATAACAAGACAAAGGGTGCTCCCAAGGGATTTTTGGCAGCAAAAAATCATATACTTCAAATAATATGTAGAAAAAGACTTTTATTGATACAAAATTGTTTTAAAATTTGGTACACCATTTGTTTAAAATATGAGTTCTGGTATGCATAACTTCAACTTATAACAAATGATTTCCTTGTAAATGACAGGTAGTAATTTTTGCATTGAAATCTTCAACTTATTATTACCGCCCAAAGGACTTCAACGCGTTTCGATTGCAAAAGTCCAACTCTTCCTCAGAGGGATGAGGACATCTAAATTTTAAGACATATCATGTTTGAGCATTTACAAAAGAACAGTAAATCATACTATAATTTGTTCATCAACCATGGGGAATCATTCCTTGAAATGAAGAGGTTTAATTGACCATAGCAAAGTTCAGAAAACAAGGTTTTTTCCAGGCTGTCCTTTATGTCTCTCCCATCCTGCATGTGTGGCCTCTTGTAGGTTTAAGTGGGTCCCTCTGCAAATATCAGTCGGTTGACAGCCTGGAAACAACTTTGATTCTTAAACTTTGCTATGGTCAATTAAACCTCTTTATTTCAAGGTATGATTCTCCATAGGCGATGAACAATTTATAGTATGATACAGTATATTGTTCGTATGTAAATGCTCTAAAATGATATGTCTTAAAATGTAGATGTCCTCATCCCCCTGAGGAAGATTTGGACTTTTGCATTGGGGTCCTTTGGGCAAAAATATAAATTGAAAATTTCTATGCAAAAACTGCTACCTACCATTGTACAAGGACATCATATGTTATAAGTTGAGGTTATGCATACCAGAGCTCATATTTTAAACAAACGATGTACTGAATTTTAAAACAGTTTTGTATCAATAAAAATCTTTTTCTATATATTATTTTAAGTATTAGTCTGATTTTTTGCTGCCGAAAAGCCCTTGGGAGCACCCTTTGTCTTGTTATAAATACTTTTCGGACGATCAGCACTTTCGCCACCTATGCGTGTGGGTACCTTTCTTGTTATTGTCTCTTTACTAGGGAACTTTCTCTGTACAAACAAAAAGAGGCCTTTATTTACTACAACCCCAATGCAAACAATAGTATGATAATCTCCATGATTTAGTCGATTCGAGTAATTGGTGACTTGAAACCTATCCATTTAAATACAAAGGCCCTCTTAGAGATAGCTGTATAGACATGTTGCAATAATAGATTTCGTCAGTAAATGACACTGTTTATGAAAATTGGAAATTACAATTCCAAGCCCACATAAAACCCACAATTTGTGTGTGAGGTTGGGATCTCTGTGTTAATGACATGGCTTCTTTTGTCAGAGAATAGGTGCAGGTACTTGGTAGCTGTGCTTCGTTGTTTACAAGTGACAAGTTTTGGTACAGCGTACTACCATGTGCCGGCCGAAAAAAAGCCTTGGTTTACCACTTGCCGACTGTATATATACAGCGGAAGGCAGTTCTTCTGGTCTCGGCATGCACAAGCACCACCAGCAGCACATTTCTGCTGTGATTAGACACAGTGGGAGCTGATTGGCGGGTACATGGAGTCCCGCAGCCACCCGCCGATGATTCGATACACAGGCAGAAAGGCGGTCTGCCTATGTAAACAAGGTAGATTGCCGTTCTGTCACTAAAGACATGGATCCTGTGCTTCTATTATGCAGGGCCACAGATCCATGCCTTATCCTAGTACAAGCACCTCCACCACAGTAGTAAAGCACTGGTCAGGCACACATTTAACCCTTACAACAAAACAAAACAAAAACTCTTGCGCATAAATGTATAAGCCCGACAGTTGAAAGTTCTCGATGGATGGTAGCTTTTCAGCCTTGCTGCCCTCAAGGATAGGGAAATTCTAACATACAGACAAAAAACAGAAAAGAGAGGGCGCACCGGCCTAGTGCATTATCTTTAAAAAGGTTTATTAAAACAGAAAACGTAAAAGTACTACTCACAAGGGTAGATAAAAATCACGCATAATAGTCAAATGATGGTAGCAGTCTCCAGACCTATGGACAAGACGTGCAGACTGCTGCTGGCTGACGCGTTTCGAAGGTAGCACCTTCTTCTTCAGAGCCTCAGGGCCACATTTAACCCTTTGATCTCTACGAGTATCCCAGACACACATCTGTTCACCTCTGTCCCCTCAAACCCCCCGCGCACACATATCAGTTCCTTTCTGTACCCCCCTGCACATCTGCCCCCCACACATGCACATATCAGTTCCTCTCTGTACCCCCTTGCACATCTGTCCCCCCCCAGACACACATATCAGTTCCTCTCTGTCCCCCCCTGCACATCTGTCCCCCCCACATATCAGTTTCTCTCTGCCCCCCCCCCCACACATATCAGTTCCTCTCTGTCCCCCCTGCACATCTGTTCCCCCCACCCACACATATCAGTTCCTCTCTGTACCCCCCCTGCACCTCTGTTCCCCCCATCCACAAATAACAGCTCCTTTCTGTACCCCCTACACATCTGTCCCCCCCCCACACACACACACACACATATCAGTTCCTCTCTGCACACCCCTGCACATCTGTCCCCCTCTGTACACAGTGCATTACACTATAAAATTGACAGCAGAGTAAATTTTTTATTTTTTATTTCATGTGACTGGGTGCAGCATTGATCGTGCTGCCTGTGCTTCCACTATACCTGAGCCAGCGGTGGTGGTGGCTTTACCTCCAGGAGAGCGACTCTACTGCCTGTCCTCACACAACAGATCCCCGACCATCCAGGAGGTGGGGGGAGCGGATATCGCTGCAAGCCCAGAGTTACATGCAGGGCTTCCATCTCATCCACGCCGGCCAGTTCCATCGACCATGCAGCACTTCCAGCTGGCTGCTCTTTGTCCCGGCTCTCTCTACTCGTCTTCTCACTACTGCTGCTAGGGCGGCACTGCATGCTGGGGATAAAGTGGTCCAGGATGTCTTCACAGGCGCAACCGCCCCCTAGCCTGGCAACATAAGGCAGGTATTTTAAAAATGCCGGTACTGCAGGTATGTTAATAATCCGAATCCCCAGCGAGTGGTTGGGGATCCGGATTTTGCCACCTCCCCTACCCTGGCGCCTGACCAGCCTATTGCTAGAGCTGGCCCTGCTTGAGATTGCACCTGCGATCTGCTGATCTAATAATATAAATGAATGAATGCACATTTTTTTACCAGCAAAAAGATCTGCATTTATTTATTTATTTATTTGCAAAGGTGAACTTATCCATTGATACATGCAGAAAGCACAAACAAGAAAGTATTTGTTGATTTCCAATAAATCTCACTAAAGCAAACCTATGATTTGCCTACACACAGGACAAATCAATAGGTTAATGTTAAAGTCCAGTCTTCTAGTAGCATATACTCACTTTTCCTTTGCTTGCTAGTGAATCCATTCACCAGATAGTAGTTATTTAAATATTCAGTACCTGTGGGTATGGAAGAGCACATGATGCACCCCAAAGGACAGTACTAATGCATGATAATTGGCCCGGCACAGTTCTGAGTGGAAATTTGTCTTACAAGTGCTGTTTTCCCTTACTCCTTGAAACTCAGCTGAGCAAAAGAAAGGCAATTCTATACTTCTGAGAATCAAATTTTGGTTTGCCATCTATGGGCAAAGCATAGGTTAACTTTACATAATTTATCACAAGGGAGGTAAGATCATTGTGTTGTAAACTGAACTAAGTCGATGCAGGATTCATGTTTACTATTTAAAGCACTTCTGCCATTGCCAAGTAATCAATGGTGGAAAGTGTGCTGATTTTAGCACTTTTAATGTGGGTTTGCATCATTTCTGCAAAGAAACTACATAATTTCAACATTCTGCACAGTGCTCTGTGATTGGACTCTGCGAAAAGTTATTCAGCATGGACTTGACCAGATTAAATTACCCTAAAATATTAATCTAGTTACTGACAGACTTGGCTGAAACATGCTACTTTATCTAATTAGTAATTTGCTGCATGTATTGTACAGACCCTACTTTACCAGTGACAGATTCCCTTTTAGTCACTTGATTTGTTGTTTGAAGGCTAACCTTTCAGAAGGTATTACTACTGAAGTCACTATTAAAAGCACATACTCAAATACATTATAGAGCATATAACAAGCAAGCACAAATGCACATTAATCAGGTATTTCCTAAATCTGCAGTATTTAAAGGTGAATTCTGTGAATCATTCCGTGAATATGATCCAAAGCATTAAAGAACATACTTTCACATGGATTTGTTGAAAAGTAAATCCCCTGTAATAATTTTCCATTTATAAATCTGTTAAAACCACAGTTTACGGGCAAACCAATTGTGCTATATTGCTTCAGGTTCACGCTTTAGTTTGGCATATTGCCAAGTAGGCTGAAATACAACATTCACATTAACTTTTCTTAAAATTATTTTACTATGTGTACTATTCTTGGTGACCTAGGAAATGCAGTAAGCTTGGTTTGCCAGTGAACATTTACAGTATAACAGGATGAGTATTTGTTTTACTTTGTAGAACACCAGTGCCCTGAGTTTTCCAAAAGGTGTTTGAAATCCCTTTTCTGGAAAAATTAACAAAATGTAATAAATACTAAAAAAGTTTTAACAATTAAGAAATGGAAGTAAAAACATTGATATAAAAGAGGTTTGGCTCAGTAGTTGATGTAAAATGTTCTATAATTAGCCCATGGAGCTTTGAGTAATGGTATTAATTACAGCAACTAAGTACAATTATTAAAAAGTCTCTTACTCCATACAAGCACATGGAACATTAAAGAAAGAGCCATGCAGGTGGAAAAATACAGCATTTCCCAAATCAAATATATATATATATGGATTTATAGATTCTAATTTATTTTTAGTGAAAGCTTTTATGAAATACAACTATTTTGTTAAGTTATGAATGTTATTTTCATTTCACTTTAAAATATGCCTTGTAGGATAGTAAAGTACTTAAGACAGGGAAATAACAATAAGGTTTTTATACTAAAGCTCTCCTCACACCTATGCAGTCAGTTGCAATGGATTACTGCAACCTTAATGGCAGATAAATACATAACACACCACAAGTACCTGCATGTGAGTTTTGGTGCATTGCACAAACTGCTATGTGTTAATGCACATTGTGGTAAGGCACAGCAAAATATGCATTTCACCACATGGTACTGCAATGTGAAGGTGCTGTCTAAAAGAAAAATATATTTCTTTAAGAAAATCACCCCAATGTGAATTTTCATTTGTGTTTACTGAAGCCTATTACACCAGAGATGAAACTACAAATATGAAAGTTTTAATAGAACAGGTTATATTTATTTGCAGGTTTCCAATCTCCAATAGCCTCTATTGATGATACCATAGAAATAAATATTACTGTTATATAGGAACAAATAAATACCGTACCCTTTATGAAATTCAATGTAGCCCAACCACCCTCCCCGGGTACCCCAAACAGTAGAAATCCCATGTCAAGGACAAAACAGTCACCAAATATACAAAATATAAAATAAATGCTGTTGAACTGTAGTACATTGCATCATTTGTTACAAAAAAGGAAAAAAAATGCAATTTTGTTGTATAGTATTGACATTCAATAATCAATTTGAAATGCAACCAGTTCACTCACGTCATTTCATTTAATAGTATACCCCAAAAGAGAGAAATTACAAAATCTCCCCTGAAAATATTCCATATTAGGCACCATTGTCGTTTTGCTAGGGGACATAGAGGAATAGAGCTCTGAGGAGTGTGATGTCATATACAGCTCTTGGGTAAGGAAAAATATTCAAACTCCATAGATTATGCTAGTATCCTATCCAACACAAGATATCCAAGTGCTATTCTTAGAGTGTACAACTGGGGCTCCCATAGTTTATCAAATTTCCTAGGACATCCCCACTTGGCCTTCAGCCAGTCTGAGTTGGTAGGTAGTAAGGGTGCTAACCACGTATGAGCAATATGTTTACGAGCCTAGAAAAGACATCGAAGCACTGGTGTTTGTATAGTGCATGGTATAACTTCTCGATTCATAAAGCCTAACAAACAAAGCACAGGGTCCAATGAAAAACATAATTCAAAGACAGCGGTTCATGTATGGAAGATAGCCACCTAATATCTATGCAGTTTGGGACACCTCCATAACATATAAATGATGGTGCCGGGAGAACCCCAACACCTTGTACACAGTGGCGTCTCCAGCTTTCATATTTAGGGGGGGCACATGGGGGGACAGGGACAAAAATAGGGGGGCAATATAAAATGCAAATATATATATATATATATATATATATATATATATATATATATATATATATATATATAAAATATATACAGATAGATAGATATATCTATCTATCCTGGGGCCCTTTACACCTTTACTACGATCCCACAACGGCCCTTTCACATGTTCTGCAGTGAGCTCCCTTCCTACTGTATTGGGCCCCCCCCAGGGTGACAGAGAACAAGAGATATATGTCACCAGCATACCAAGAAAATATAAGGGTCCAAAGCAGTGGGAGAACTTTCAGGGTTGCAAAGGTTGTCTTGCCACCGGGCCCTGGTGTTCTGCCACTGTGGGGTTCCCCAGCCTCCTCTTGCTGTCCTGCCCCTGCCCTCAGTCTGTTTTTTCAGTAACTGAGAGTCCTGGTGGAGTCCTTCTTGCAACTCGCTCTTCTCCCTGCCAATGAGGATGCAGGGGAAGGAGCAGATCGGGCGGCCGTCAGCGAGCAGAGGGAGGGGGGAGGAATCACCCACTGGGGACCTTCTCCCTCTCAATAGAGACTGTGTTACCCCAGCGGTGGCCCGAGTAAGATGTGGCCCATCCGATTATGAATACAAACAAAAAGAAATTGCCTTTTTGTAAAAAAAAAAAAAAAATTTAAAAAAAAAATTTTTTTTTTTTGGGGGGGCACATGGTGGGGCCCAGCATAATGTTGGGGGGGTCAGGGCCCCCTCTGCCCCCCCCCCTAGGGTCGCCATTGCTTGTACATGAATCAACAGGGTGACTTAGAAATGTAAACCGTTTCTGAGGAGTGCGATATGATTTATGCAACAGAAATAACTGTAATAATTTTTGTGATGGGGACAACGTTGTTGATTTACTAAAACAGGAGAAATCTGGTGCAGCTGTGCATGATCAGCTTCTAACTTTAGCTTGTGCAATTAAACTTTGACAAAAAAACCTGATTTGTTTCTATGCAGAGCTGCACCAGATTTTGCACCATACCTCGTTAGTAAATCAACCCCAAGGAGACTAGAAGGACTGATTCTAAAACATATTTTCCATTGCTCCCCCGTTAAAGTACCTACATCATTTCCCAATGCCCTCTACAGGGAAGGTCAGCAGTAACTATCCAGTGCTGCTAGTCTTTTTTTATAGTAAAGATCCGAGATTAGCCCTTAGTAGAAGTGGCATCCATTACAGAGTAGAGTAGTCATGCTTTACTTCATTCAATGTGGGGTCTCTTTAAACTGTGTTGTTAAAGTATGCCAAATTTGCAAACAATTATAGAAGCATTGATTCGGGGAGTGAGTATTTATCCTTCATTTCGTGGAAGGACTTCACCGTCATGGAGGTGTATATTTGGAAGAACTGTGTAATCTCTTTCAATTGCTGAAAGCACCAAACCTTCTAAGTTCCTGTAAATGTTTGCAGTGCCACCCCCGTAGGAGCCACTGGTGAATGTTGGTTATCTCCCACCCTGCACAGCCAGGCAAATTAATTTTCTTTTCATTTTAAATACGCAGCCCTTGCAGCTTTGTTTTAATTTTTTTTTTATTTAGGGAATTTGATATTGGATGGGGAAGGGGTAATATGGGATTCCCAATTGATCAACAGAACTCTTCCGGGACTCAACCTATATACATTCGGTATATACACACTCCTTTCTTTTACCTCCAGCACACACTGGCTTGTAGAACTACTATTCCCTGGATCAGCTAGCACTTTGGTTTTGATCCAACACTAACTCGGTCAGATCCTTGTAAATGCCCTTTGCAGGCAGGGACCGCAGACCCCTTTTAGTGTAGCAAAAAGAGAGGTCTTTGGTGCTAGCTGTCCTTCTCTGTGGCTACTGCTCCCAGTACCACCACTTCAGGCACTGCCAGCCCACCTGGTTGCAGCTGCCCCTTTCACTAGCCCTCCTGTCTACTTCTCCACAGTCCTCCCAGACTGACACTGCATCCATCCCAGATGGCTTGTACCCAGTCCCTTCAGGCGTGCCTCTCAGTCCTCTGACCGCAACACTTACAGCCCACGTGGATGTCTTCCTCCCTGGAGATTTGCCCGGCAGTGTTCTGCTTTCCTCTCCTTGCTTCCATGCCTCCTGGTCAGGATCCCCCTGTGTTTCATGAAGAGGGGTCCCTTCCACACCCGATCCCAGGCCTAAGTTAACCCCCCCAGAGTGGGGAGCTACTCTCCAAGGCCCCAACAGCCTAACACTCCATCTCCATCTTCCAACCAAACTCCACACTGCCCCTGCTGGGCTGACCCAGAGTATTTGAGGGGGCCTGCCCCCTGCCAACCCTTCTGTTGGGGATTGGTCAGGGCCCCCAGAACACTCCACCTAGCTCCTCCCAGACCCCTCCTAACTGCTTCTGGAATCTTTTCCCAGTTTCGAGATAGCAGGGCAAGTCACCAGAGAAGCTGCTGATGAGTCATCCAGCCTACCTGGGTCACTCACCTGACCCAGAAAGACACACAGGCTTGGCTGCCAGCCAAGCCTGAAAATTTACCTACACTAACATAACAAAAATCCTATTGCTAGCACTCCAGCAATGCTAGGGGGTAATACATGTTCATTATCCCAAAGACAGGAGAATTCTGTAAATCCATAATAGTGTAGTAAAGATTGGATTGTATTCCATAATTTCAATAATAAGAATAGCGTAGGGTACTGTGGAGTTGATTTAGGGAAGCCTGCTTCCAGGGCCTCAAGCAGTGGGGTATGTGGGGTGCATGTCAGAAGCATGGCTCTACTAGAGTAAATGCCAGCTAGCGAGACACCGTTCATTAAGTGCTGCAAGAAGTAGCTTCAGGGATGAGGTAATCCCCCATATCATAACTGTAGTGTACGATGGCATATCCTAACCTGCCCCTTCTTCCACACTAATGCCGCGTACACACGGTCGGACTTTCCGGCATACTTGGTCCGGCGGACCAGAGTGTGCCGGACAATCCACCCGTGTGTGGGCGGCGGCGGACTTTTCCGGCGGACTTCTTCCCAAAAGCCCGCCGGACCTAGATTTGAAAAAATTTTAAATCTTTCCGTCGGACTCAGTTTCGGGCGGAAAGTCCGCTCGTGTGTGTGCTGGTCCGACGGAAAGCCCGCTCGTGTGTAGGCTGGTCCGACAGACCAAATACGACACGAGGGCAGGGTATTGCATCTCGCGCTCGCTGCAATAGGAAAAACAAATCTTCCTATTGCGGCGAGCGCGGGGCATACCAGGCCCTTAGGTCTGGTATGGATTATAAAGGGAACCCCGCTACGCCGAAAAAACGGCGTGGGGTCCCCCTAAAATCCATACCAGACCCCGATCCGAGCACGCAGCCTGGCCGGTCAGGAAAGGGGGTGGGGACGAGCGAGCGAACCGTACCAGGCCGCATGCCCTCAACATGGGGGGGTGCTTTGGGGGAGGGGGCGCCTTACGGTGCCCCCCCACCACAAAGCACCTTGTCCCCATGTTGATGAGGACAAGGGCCTCTTCCCGACAACCCTGGCCATTGGTTGTCGGGGTCTGCGGGCGGGGGGCTTATCGGAATCCGGGAGCCCCCTATAATAAGAGGGCCCCCAGATCCCGGCCCCCCCCACCCTCATGGTACCCCTACCCATTCACCTAGGTAAAAAGTGTCAATAATAAAACACAACACAGGTTTTTAAAATAATTTATTAAACAGCTCCGGGGGGGGGTCTTCTTCCGTCTTCGGGGGTCCCTCCGGTTCATCTTCTCCCGGCGTCCGGTTGGTTCTTCTCCGCTCTCCGGCCTCTTCTCCCGGTGTCCCAGGTCTTCGGCCGGCCCCTCCGCTGTCTTCATGTAGCTCTATTGCCAGCGGAGGTCCGGACTTCTGGGCTTCTTGGCTTCTTGTCTTCTCTTCTCTTCCCCCAGATGTTGACACGACGCTCTCTCCGGCTGGACTGGTCTCTGAGGGCTGCGTTGTGGTCGACCACGCCCCCTAAAACGTCACAGTCCCAGCATGCCCAGGGACTGTGACATCATATGGGGGCGGGGTCTCCGCCTATATAAGTCACAACGCAGCCCTCAGAGACCAGTCCAGCCGGAGAGAGTGTCGTGTCAATATCTGGGGAAAGAGAAGAGAAGACAAGAAGCCAAGAAGCCCAGAAGCCCAGAAGCCCAGAAGTCCGGACCTCCGCTGGCAATAGAGCTACATGAAGACAGCGGAGGGGCCGGCCGAAGACCTGGGACACCGGGAGAAGAGGCCAGAGAGCGGAGAAGAACCAACCGGACGCCGGGAGAAGATGAACCGGAGGGACCCCCGAAGACGGAAGAAGACCCCCGAAGCCGGAGGAAGATCCCCCCCCCCGGAGCTGTTTAATAAAATATTTTAAAAACCTGTGTAGTGTGTTTTATTACTTACACTTTTTCCCTAGGTGAATGGGTAGGGGTACCATGTACCCCATACTCATTCACATAGGGTGGGGGGCCGGGATCTGGGGGCCCCCTTATTAAAAGGGGCTCCCAGATTCCGATAAGCCCTCCGCCCGCAGACCCCGACAACCAACGGCCAGGGTTGTCGGGAAGAGGCCCTTGTCCTCATCAACATGGGGACAAGGTGCTTTGGGGTGGGGGGGCCCGCAGGGCGCCCCCCTCCCCCAAAGCACCCACCCCCCATGTTGAGGGCATGTGGTCTGGTACGGTTCAGGAGGGGGGGGCGCTCGCTCGTCCCCACCCCCTTTCCTGACCGGCCAGGCTGCGTGCTCGGATCGGGGTCTGGTATGGATTTTATGGGGACCCCACGCCGTTTTTTCGGCGTAGCGGGGTTCCCTTTATAATCCATACCAGACCTAAGGGCCTGGTATGACCCGCGACGGGGCTCGCAAGGTGTCAATCTCGCCGATAAAAGCGGCAAGATTGACATCCTTTGCTAGTCCCGTCGCACCTGAGTCACGTTCAAAATGAACGGACTTGTCCGTGTGTGGGCAAGTCCGTTCATTCTGAAAGTCCGCCGGAACTCCGGCGAAAGTCCGTCGGAAAGACGGGCGGACTTAGCCCGCCGGAAAGTCTGGTCGTGTGTGGGCAAGTCCGTCCGTTTTAAAGTCCGGCACACCTGGCGGACAAAGTCCGTCGGAAAGTGTGCCGGACCAAGTAGGATAGAAAGTCCGACCGTGTGTACGCGGCATAAGTCTCTAAAAAGGACATATATCTTTCTAAACCACAGTCTAGGGATCCAAGCTGGGGAACTATGTAGTATATATATAAAGCTGCGGCATCCAGATAATTTTGATTAAATTGGAACGGCCCACCACTTACAAAGGGAGGTGACACCATGTGCTACTCTTGCGTTTAAAGCCATCTAGTAGAAGGGCTAAATTATGGGGTAAATACTGCCTCGCGTCTACCATGATACATTATTAAGCCGCACTTGTGCCCTAGGGGCTGCATAGAATAGTCTTACCCAGTTTATGAAGGATGGACCATACTGGAAGGCCAAGATTAACTGGCAAAGATCATGCCATTTGATGTTGTCAAACACTTTGACAGCATCAAGAGAAAGTATTGCTCTCGACCCCATATTAAGGGTTGGAACTTTCAATAAATTCAGATATACTTGTCTGATATTTAAACTGGTCAATCTGTTTGGTATAAAGCCAGACTGATCTGAATGTATGATGGTTTGAATAACTTTGTTCAGTCTAGTAGCTAATCTGACTACAATTTTTAGTTGCAAACCTCTGACATGAAAAATTAACAAAACATATATTAACAAAACAAATGACACATAGTGTCATTTCTCTCTGATCTCTCTTCCCCCAGCATCAGTCACTGATAATACTTTATGCTAATTCCACAGCCTCCTGGGTGATGGCCTGTCCTTCCCTCCAGCACACAGCAGCTAACAGACTGAACTGTGTATATTTCCCTATTACAGTGTGCGGGGGGAGGATGTCCATTCCCTCCACCCAGGTTTCAGGTTTTCAGCTCTGTGCTCTAGCTGTGCAGTGTGTGTGACATTGAATCCCCATCCCTGCCGGCTGTGTAAAAATGTGTGTTTGTGGAGGGTCTGGTTGGAAATAAACAGGTACAACTAGTGTAGGTGCATTTGCTTCATCTCCATGTATCATCAAGTCACTTTACTAGGTTTATGTAATGCAACCTACACACGGTCGGACTTTTCGACCGGACTGGTCCGACGGACCGAGTCCGGCGGACAATCCGATCGTGTGTGGGCTTCGTCGGACCTTCAGCGGACTTTTCCAGTCGAAAATCTGACGGACTTTAGATTTGGAACATGCTTCAAATCTTTACGTCGTAACTCCGCCGGACCCAGAAATCCGCTCGTCTGTATGCTAGTCCGACAGACAAAAACCGACGCTAGGGCAGCTATTGGCTACTGGCTATCAACTTCCTTATTTTAGTCCGGTGTACGTCATCACGTACGAATCCATCGGACTTTGGTGTGATCGTGTGTAGGCAAGTCCGTTCGTTAAAAAGTCCATCGGAAGTCCGTCAAAAGTCCGTTGAAAGTCCATCGGAAAGTCCGTTGGACCAGTCCGGTCGAAAAGTCTGCCCGTGCGTACGCGGCTTAAAAGTTTACAACCAATTTAACACCCAACTTTAGCCAGAACTGGGTAGAACTTTCACTTCCTTTCGGGGCAGGGAAAATCTCTCCAGTGGGGATGCAGACAGCAGCAAAACATGTCTCCAGTTTTTTTTTTAAGTTGGGCTTTAGATTTGTATTATGAAGTTTACTTTGTATTCTGTAAGTTAAGGTATGCCAAGGTGTTCTGGTTTGACATTTAAATGGGTGGGGTTTAAAAAAGATTTTCAGGAAAAAAATATTTGGCTGTAGAGGTAAAAAATAAACTGAATACTAAGCTGTATTATCTTGGATTACAAAATAAGAACTACATCAGAACTTTTTCACACTTAAGCCAATATGTGCAAAGCCAAATTATATTTCCTAATGAACTTGTAAAATTTTCTATAGTTATGCGAACATACAAAGCCAACTATTTAAAGAGTGTATTTGCTAAGATAGATGCTTTCTTCCACATTGAAGTGTACTATTACTGTGGTTTTACAGTGTTTATATATTTCTAATGTGTGGTTTTCCGTGACCTGAACTATGACTCAGAAATGAGCCTGATCACGGTCAAACAGCTGCTGTTAAAATATTCCACAGTGGATCAGTGTAGCCTGCAAAAATGTGATTATTTTCTTGAATTTGTATAAGTCTTTATGAACCTACTGTAGTTAAATTAATAACCAGTAATATGTCATTTAGTAAAAACAAAAATGAAGGTTTAAATCTGAGCTCCAGGCAAAAACATGAGATACACATAAAGGAGCTATTGTATCTGCCAAAAGGATTTTCATTTTTTTTTTTTAACAGAAAAAGTTTTATTTATAACAAAAACAAAACAATACAAAAAACAAAACAACGGTACAGTGTAAGCATACAATAGCGAGGTATTCAAGACATTAAAATAACCGTAATAGTCACAGAAGAGTTGGGGATACTAGACATTATAAGATCTAGGGTGGGGTACAGGGTAAGATGTTCCTGACACTAAAATAGCTAAGTTTGGAAAGTGTAATCAGTGATGGGAGGGGGGTCTATGAGGGTTCAGGGGGTGTCGGGATCGCACCTATTTTGTCAGGAGTTTTTAGTAGTCAGCTTTTACTACTATGGGGTGAGAGCAGGTTGAGAGGATGAGGTATCAGCTCCTGGGAGCTTATGGAGGACGGGAGACCAAATAGGAGGAGGTATGGGAGTCTCGACTATGTAAGCAGGGGTATATCGGTGATCTTTAGGGGGTCTAAGTTGACTAAGACTGATCTGCATTTCCTAATTTGTAGCCAAGGAGCATAGACTTATCTCATAGTTATGTGAGGTCACTGTCATCTTATCTATCATCACTTACTCCACTACACAGTGGGCGACCTAGCAGTCACCCATGAGTTCCAGACTTTATCAAATTTTTGGGGACATTTGCGGCCCATATACGTTAATTTGTACAGAGGTAACACAGAGTCCACCAGTGAACGCCACTGGGTCACCAAGGGGGGAGTCAACAGTGTTGTAGGAGAACATTCCTGGCATAGAAACACAGATAGAACAGTAGCAGTTTGGCATGCGTTGAATGTGTCACCAATTCTGTGATGCCTAGAAGAAGGACCTTGGGGTCCATTAATACTGAAAGGTTGGTAGCAGTATTGACTTCCGCAACCACTTTCCTCCAGTATTCCTGGATAATGGGGCAGTCCCAGATAACGTGGTAGAATGTTCCTAATGATTGTTGACTTTTTGGGCATAGTTCTGATTGTGTGGGATATATCCGGGCTAGCCTTTGGGGGGTGTAATAGGCTCTGTGCAGAAACTTCAGTTGGATAAATCTATCTCTAGCAGAGATTACTGTTGGTATATATTGCTGTAGTGACAATTCCCAGTCTTCCTCCAATAGGTTGGGGATGTCCATCCTCCATACCTGAAATAGGGGGGATTCCCCCTCTGAGTCTCCACAGGTGAGACGGAGGTATATGGAGAATAATATTCTATCTACCCCATGGGAAATAAGAAACCTCTCTATTATATGCGGTTCTACGAGGATTCCCCTGGGAAACTGTGCCTGCGCTGCGTGTTTCAACTGTAGATATCAGAATAGCATCCACAAAGGAAGCTGATATGCCATGCGCAGTTCTGGGAAGGGAAGCCAGCAGGTATAATCTACTGCATCTTCACTATCCCAAACCTAGCCCAGACGCTGGGATCCGGTATAGATCTGAAATGCGAGAGTTTGGGGTTGCCCCATAGTGGGGTATGAGGTGAGATAGTGTCAGGTGTGTCAACAGCTGCAGTGACTTTCTCCCAGACCAGAACTGTGGTACGCATTGGGAGAGTTGCTTGTGGGCTAGCTTCTGTTCCTCTAAACCAGATTGGTTAGAGCAGAGTAGGAGCCCATAATAGCAGCTTCCAGATTTACCACGGAGTTGGATCTGGTCTGCTTAAACCACCAGCGAACAGTGACCAGCACTGCTGCCCAGTAGTATTTCCAGAAGCATGGTAATGCCAGACCACCAGAGGACAGAGGGAGCTGTAGTTTGCGTTTCGCTATTCTTGGGGTTTTCCCACCCCAGTTAAAGGAGGAGACTACTCCATCTAGCCTGTGGAAGAAGGAGACAGGGATGGGGACCGGGGTGTTCCTAAAGATGTATAGGAATTTAGGCAGAAACGTCTCCCCACCAGTGTTAGGGGGAGTGTTTTCCAGGCTTGGCATTTTAAGATCAGGCCCTGCAGGACCGGGTACAGGTTATCAGTCAGGTACATGGCTGATTTCAATACCAAGGTATCAAAATTTGGAGACTATATGTAGGGGAGTCAAGTCAGATGTGGGGGGGGGGGGGTCAGACAGGCGAAATAGACTGGATTTACTGCAATTGATTTTAACCCCAGAGAAACTGCCATATTTATCTATAATCACCAGAGCCGCCACTAAGGAGTGAGAGTCATCGCCAAGATACAAAAGAGTATCGTCCGCGTATAGTTATATTTGTTCTATCAGTGGTCCCACCTCTAGTCCCTTTATCTCAGTGGCTGAGCGGAGTAATATAGCCATGGGCTCGATGGCCAGGGCAAAAAGCCCCGGAGACAGTGGGCATCCTTGTCTAATCCCTCTACATAGGTGAAAGGGAGGGGGGAGGACACCACCAGCACGTACACGAGCTACTGGTGATCTATACAGCAGCTTGATCCAGCTAACAAATATAGCGCCAAAGCCGAATTCGGCCATTACCTGCCATACAAAGTCCCACTCTACAGAATCAAAGACCTTCTCTGCGTTTAATGAGGCCACCGCCCCACTAGTGTTTTGGTCTCGAAATATTGCTATATTGGTGTGGAGCCGACGAATATTTATGTCTTTACCCTTGCCCGTCATAAACCCTGTCTGGTTACCATGAATTAGGGAGAGTATCACTGTTTTCAATCTATTGGCCAAAATCTTAGTCAGGATTTTGGCATCCACATTGAGTAAAGATATGGGCCGATAGGATGAACACAATTCTGGATACTTCCCGGGTTTAGGCACTACAACAATCACAGCCTCCATCATGGAAGCCGGGAGGCACTGTTGCTCCAGTGCTTTAGTAAGCGTGGAGTGATAGTGCGGGCCCAGTGGCGTAGCGACGGGGGTGCAGGGGGTGCCGTGGCCCCGGGCACGATATATAGGGGGGCGCCAGTATGTGTCACTGGCTGCCTCCTCCTAATTTCTAATTCCTGTGTCCCCGGGCTCCGGCCGCCATGTTAAGTGTCCGGCGCCCTGTGATTGGGCGTATGGGGGGTCATGTGAGGCGTAGGGCTGGCCTGTCCTCGATCGCTCCTGAAGTCCCGCCTCCGCACATGACCCCCCATACGCCCAATCACAGGGCGCTGGATACTGAACATGGCAGCAGGCAGAGCGCAGGGGAGAGAAGAATGGGAGCCGCCGCTGTGTTCTCCTCCTCCTCCGGATCGATGCAGGCCAGGATAAGAAGGTAAGTGAGAGTCATGTTACTGGGAGGGGGAGGGAGGGGGGGTGAGAGAGAGACTGTAGGCAGGACAGTGTAGTGTAGTATAGTATGGAGGTCAGTGTAGTGTAGTGGTCAGTATGGGGGGCAGTGTAGTGGACAGTGTAGTGTAGTATAGTGGACAGTGTAGTATAGTGGTCAGTATAGTGGTTAGTGTAGTATAGTATAGTGGTCAGTATAGTGTAGTTTAGTATGGAGGTCAGTGTAGTGGACAGTATAGTGGTCAGTATAGTGTAGTGGACAGTGTAGTGTAGTATGGTGGTCAGTGTAGTGTAGTATAGTGGTCAGTGTAGTATGGTGGTCAGTATAGTGGTTAGTGTAGTATAGTATACTGGTTAGTATAGTGGTCAGTATAGTGTAGTTTAGTATGGAGGTCAGTGTAGTGTAGTGGACAGTATAGTATAGTGGACAGTGTAGTATGGCGGTCAGTGTAATGTAGTATAGTGGACAGTGTAGTATGGTGGTCAGTATAGTGGTCAGTGTAGTGTAGTATAGTGGACATTGTAATGTAGTATAGTGGACAGTGTAGTATGGTAGTCAGTATAATGTAGTATGGTGGATGGTGTAGTGTAGTGGACAGTGTAGTATAATGCCGCGTACACACGGTCGGACTTTTCAGCTACAAAAGTCCGACAGCCTGTCCGACAGACTTTCGACGGACTTTTGGCGGACTTTCGACGGACTGTCGGCGGACTTTCTAACGAACAGACTTGCCTACACACGATCACACAAAAGTCCGTCGAATTCTTACGTGATGACGTACACCGGACTAAAATAAGGAAGTTCATAGCCAGTAGCCAATAGCTGCCCTAGCATGGGTTTTTGTCCGTCGGACTAGCATACAGACGAGCGGATTTTTCGACCGGACTCGAGTCCGTCGGAAAGATTTGAAGCATGTTTCAAATCTAAAGTACGTCGGATTTGAGGCTAAAAAAGTCAGTTGAAAGTCCGGAGAAGCCCACACACGATCGGATTACCAGCCAGCTTTAGTCCGTCAGCGTCCGTTGGACTTTTGTAGACGAAAAGTCCGACCGTGTGTACGCGGCATAACAGACAGTGTAGTATAGTGGTCAGTGTAGTGTAGTATAGTGGTCAGTATAGTGGTTAGTTTAGTATAGTATAGTGGTCAGTGTAGTATGGTGGTCAGTATAGTGGTTAGTGTAGTATAGTATACTGGTTAGTATAGTGGTCAGTATAGTGTAGTTTAGTATGGAGGTCAGTGTAGTGTAGTGAACAGTGTAGTATAGTGGTCAGTGTAGTGTAGTATAGTGGACAGTGTAGTATGGTGGTCAGTATAGTGTAGTATAGTGGACAGTGTAGTGTAGTGGTTAGTGTAGTGGACAGTATAGAATAGTGGACAGTATAGTATAGTGGACAGTGTAGTATAGTGGTCAGTATAGTGTAGTATAGTGGTCAGTGTAGTATGGTGGTCAGTGTAGTGTAGTATAGTGGACAGTGTAGTATGGTGGTCAGTATAGTGTAGTATAAGTGGTCAGTGTAGTGTAGTATAGTGGTCAGTATAGTGTAGTATAGTGGTCAGTGTAGTGTAGTATAGTGGACAGTGTAGTATAGTGATCAGTGTAGTATGGTGGTCAGTATAGTGTAGTATAGTGGTTAGTGTAGTATAGTGGACAGTGTAGTTTGGTGGTCAGTATAGTGTAGTATAGTGGTCAGTGTAGTGTAGTATAGTGGACAGTGTAGTATGGTGGTTAGTATAGTGTAGTATAGTGGTCAGTGTAGTGTAGTATAGTGGACAGTGTAGTATAGTGGTCAGTGTAGTATAGTGGTCAGTGTAGTGTAGTATGGTGGTCAGTATAGTGTAGTATAGTGGTCAGTGTAGTGTAGTATAGTGGACAGTGTAGTATGGTGGTCAGTATAGTGTAGTATAGTGGACAGTGTAGTGTAGTATAGTGGACAGTGTAGTATGGTGGTCAGTATAATGTAGTATAGTGGACAGTGTAGTGTAGTATAGTGGACAGTGTAGTATGGTGGTCAGTATAGTGTAGTATAGTGGACAGTGTAGTGTAGTATAGTGGTCAGTGTAGTATTGTGGTCAGTATAGTGTAGTATAGTGGACAGTGTAGTATGGTGGTCAGTATAGTGATCAGTGTAGTGTAGTATGGTGGTCAGTATAGTGGTCAGTGTAGTGTAGTATGGTGGTCAGTATAGTGGTCAGTGTAGTATAGTGGACAGTGTAGTATGGTGGTCAGTGTAGTGTAGTATAGTGGACAGTGTAGTATGGTGGTCAGTATAGTGGTCAGTGTAATGTAGTATAGTGGTCAGTGTAATGTAGTATAGTGGACAGTGTAGTATACTGTAGTATAGTGACAGTGTAGTATGGTGGTCAGTATAGTGTAGTGTAGTGTAGTATAGTGGACAGTGTAGTATGGTGGTCAGTATAGTGTAGTATAGTGGTCAGTGTAGTGTAGTATAGTGGACAGTGTAGTATAGTGGTCAGTGTAGTATGGTGGTCAGTATAGTGTAGTATAGTGGACAGTGTAGTGTAGTGTAATGTAGTATAGCGCGTAGTGTAGTGGACAGTGTAGTGTAGTATAGTGGACAGTGTAGTATAGTGGTCAGTGTAGTGTAGTATAGTGGACAGTGTAGTATGGTGGTCAGTGTAGTGTAGTATAGTGGACAGTGTAGTATAGTGGTCAGTGTAGTGTAGTATAGTGGTCAGTGTAGTATGGTGGTCAGTATAGTGGTCAGTGTAGTGTAGTATAGTGGTCAGTGTACTATAGTGGTCAGTGTAGTATAGTGGTCAGTGTAGTGTAGTATGGTGGTCAGTATAGTGTAGTATAGTGGTCAGTGTAGTGTAGTATAGTGGACAGTGTAGTATGGTGGTCAGTATAGTGTAGTATAGTGGACAGTGTAGTGTAGTATAGTGGACAGTGTAGTATTGTGGTCAGTATAGTGTAGTATAGTGGACAGTGTAGTATGGTGGTCAGTATAGTGGTCAGTGTAGTGTAGTATGGTGGTCAGTATAGTGGTCAGTGTAGTGTAGTATAGTGGACAGTGTAGTATGGTGGTCAGTATAGTGGTCAGTGTAGTATAGTGGACAGTGTAGTATGGTGGTCAGTGTAGTGTAGTATAGTGGACAGTGTAGTATAGTGGTCAGTATAGTGGTCAGTGTAATGTAGTATAGTGGACAGTGTAGTATACTGTAGTATAGTGACAGTGTAGTATGGTGGTCAGTATAGTGTAGTATAGTGGTCAGTGTAGTGTAGTATAGTGGACAGTGTAGTATGGTGGTCAGTATAGTGGTCAGTGTAGTGTAGTATAGTGGACAGTGTAGTATAGTGGTCAGTTCAGTATAGTGTAGTATAGTGGACAGTGTAGTGTAGTGTAGTGTAGTATAGCGCACGGTGTAGTGTAGTGGACAGTGTAGTGTAGTATAGTGGACAGTGTAGTATGGTGGTCAGTATAGTGTAGTATAGTGGTCAGTGTAGTGTAGTATGGTGGTCAGTGTAGTGTAGTATAGTGGACAGTGTAGTATAGTGGTCAGTGTAGTGTAGTATAGTGGTCAGTGTAGTATGGTGGTCAGTATAGTGGTCAGTGTAGTGTAGTATAGTGGTCAGTGTAGTGTAGTATAGTGGTCAGTGTAGTGTAGTATAGTGGTCAGTGTAATGTAGTATAGTGGACAGTGTAGTGTAGTATAGTGGACAGTGTAGTATGGTGGTCAGTGTAGTGTAGTATAGTGGACAGTGTAGTATGGTGGACAGTGTAGTGTAGTATAGTGGTCAGTGTAGTATGGTGGTCAGTATAGTGGTCAGTGTAGTGTAGTATAGTGGTCAGTGTAATGTAGTATAGTGGTCAGTGTAGTATGGTGTTCAGTATAGTGTAGTATAGTGGACAGTGTAGTATGGTGGTCAGTGTAGTGTAGTATAGTGGACAGTGTAGTATGGTGGTCAGTATAGTGGTCAGTGTAGTGTAGTATAGTGGTCAGTGTAATGTAGTATAGTGGACAGTGTAGTATAGTGGTCAGTGTAGTATAGTGGTCAGTGTAGTGTAGTATAGTGGTCACTGGTCAGTGTAATGTAGTATAGTGGACAGTGTAGTATAGTAGACAGTGTAGTATAGTGGACAGTGTAGTGTAGTATAGTGGTCAGTATAGTGTAGTATAGTGGACAGTGTAGTATGGTGGTCAGTATAGTGGACAGTGCGGTGGTCAGTGTAGTGGTCAGTGTAATATAGTGGACAGTATAGTATAGTGGTCAGTATAGTGGTCAGTGTAGTATAGTGGACAGTATAGTATAGTGGTCAGTGTAGTATAGTGGACAGTATAGTATAGTGGTCAGTGTAGTGGACAATGTAGTGTAGTGGTCAGTATAGGAATCAGGTAGGTCAGTACTATTGTATTTGAAGGGACTCAGGGATAGCTAAAAGTCCGCAGGTTGGGGGGGGTGCAAATTACTTGCCTTGCCCCAGGTGCTGACAACCCACGCTACGCCACTGTGCGGGCCCACTACTTCTAGGTTGGTCTTGTAAAACTCCATAGGGAGTCCATTGGGGCCTGGGGTCTTACCTGCCTGTACAGATTTAAAAGCTCCTTTGACCTGTTTCATCGTAATGGGGTTCTCTAGAGTCTGACTAGCCTCATTTGTTAGGGTCAGAAATTCTATTGTGTGGAGAAACGACTCTGGCTCTTCTAGGGAGTATGTTGCCCTGGAGGTGTAGAGATGCTGATAGTACCGCTCAAATCTGGTATTAATAGTTATAGGATCTGAGAGCAAGTTACCATCCTCATCTCTAATGTTCGCTACACAAGAGCTGCCTGACCGTTCAGTTGCCATCCAGGCCAGTAGTCTACCTGATCGCTTTCCCTGCTCAAAGATGCGCTGGATCTAAGCAAGGAGGAAGCAACGTCAGGAAGCAGCGCGTATTAGCGCCAGTTCTCTGTAGGCGGTAAGCATGTCAGCATGTGATCCTTGGTCAGGGGAGTTTGTATACCAAGCCTCCAATCTCAGAGCCCATTCTCAGCCTCTGATAGTTCTAATCTGAATTCTTTCCTAACTTTGGAAATATTTAACTGGTATCTACCTCTGGCATACGCTTTGAACGCGTCCCATACCGCGGCTGGGGGAGCCGATTGGTCATTATGTGTCTAATAGTCCCCAAGTTCAGATAGCGTTAGTGGTTCCATCTTTTCATCTGTGATCCAACACCTGGAAAGTCTCCACAGTCCCAATCCAGCCGCCGAGTCTTTGCAGAGGTCCAACATGACAGGAGCATGGTCTGCTATGCCACGTGGTAGAAGGGACACCACATTCACCCTGGACAGCAAGGGGTCGCTAACGTAAATTAGATCTATGCGAGACAGTGTCGCGTGAGTTGCAGAATGACATGTAAATTGTCTACCATACGGGTATTTCCATCTCCACATATCATATAGACCATATAACTCCGCCCAGCGGGACAACGCTGAGTCGGTAGTATGACCAGGGCTTAACTTGTCAGCACTGGGGTTGGGGGTCATATTAAAATCACCCGCCAAAATTATATTAGATGTAGGATAATTAGCAATAACAGCCTGTATTTTATGCAAGACTACCATATTTGCCGGCGGGGGCACATATAGGCCTACTAATACCACATCTAGTCTATCACATATAGCATGTGTAATAGCATACTGTCCATCAGGATCCAGGTGGAGATCCACCAGCACAAAGGAAAGCGCCATGTGGATTAAAACACTAACCCCGTAGATGTGAGAGGAGTAATTTGAGTGAAAATAGGATCCCACCCAGGGCTTTTTAAGGGAGAGTATTCTGGACCCCATGAGGTGGGTCTCCTGGAGTATAGATATGTGTGGTTGGTATTTCTTCAGGTATGAAAATACTAGGGTTCTTTTGAATTTGGAGTTTAACTCCCGCACATTCCAGGATATCACCTTCAGGGGGGCCATAGTGGTAGGGGAACATTAATTACACCTCCTTCACCGTCTGGACCGCCACCTAGACCCAAGAGCGAGATCAGATATACAGGCATTCCTTCCAGCAGTGTCTTTACCCCTGCTAGACATGTCAGAAATAAACTTAAGATATGAACATCAGAAAAATTACCAAGATTGTACTGTTGAACAAAACCCATTCCCCCCCACCCCACGCAGCCCCCTAAACTTGGGTGCGTTTGATAACCCAAACAAGGCATGACTATCAGTCTCTGTGAGGCAATGCACCAACAGGGCGCCTAGGAGCACAATATAGATTGCACACAAACTGAACAGCAACTGTGCTGCCTGCTCAACTAACAGTATCTGGTTTGAAAACAGGAAATTGTTCACCCTGTGGAAAGAGTTATTTACCCAGGTAGTACTGGGGGCACATTCTTTGCTGCGAACCAAAAAAAAAAGGCATATATAAAAGTAAACACAGGTATGTAAAACTGAGTATAAAGAGTAAAAAAAAAAAAAAAAAGTAAGCGAGAAGAAGGAAAAGATAGTATTGGATCAGCAGCCTCCAACTCTCTCTTCGCTGTAGTGGAGGATCGAATATTGACAGCATGGGTAAGAATCTCCCAACATAGTAGGGAGAGGCCCCCTGCTCAGAAGTATGGCTGGCTAACGTGCACAGCGATACATTCAGTGGCAGGGTAAAATGCAATGGTGGATTCCATAAGTCAAAGTCAGTGGGGATTGGAGACAGTAACTCCCGCCAGCGGGGGGGAAATTAACAGTGCAATAGTTAATGCCTAACAGTGCAATAGTCAATGTCTAGGAACCATTAGGTGTAAGCGGCAGTCCACTGTATTGCACAGGGACTCACCCACCGGAGAGAGGGAGATGAGGCATCTTGGCATCCATAATCTCAGCGCTGCGGGAGGGTCTCCAGCCAGTTGGCAGCATCTTCAGGGATTGTAAAAAAGCAATGGGTTTCCCCGTCTTGAACCTGTAGCCGGGCAGGAAAAAGCAAGCTGTATTTCAAGCCTTTTTGGCGTAGAGTCTGTTTCACGTGGTCGAATGATTTGCGCTGCTTTTGCATCTCAACGGAAAAATCTGGGAAGATCATCAGGCGGGTCCCCTCAAAACGCAGAACCTCAATCTTCCTGCTCTCCCGCAGCACCAGCACTGTGTCCCTGTCACGAAAGTTCAGGAGCCGGAGGATAAACGTTCGTGGCGGGGCTTTTGGGGCACTTCGGGCAGCCGGCATCCTTTGGGCCTGCTCTGCTGCAAAGAACGGGGAGAACGCCGCCTGGGGGAACAGCTGGCGGAGGAGGTTGACCTTCAACCACAGGTTGAAGGAAAGAAAATTGTTTGATTCTCCCATCAACACAGTCAGTGTTGATGGGGGAATCCCTGCCATTGTGCTATTGTATTCTGATAGCGGGAGGTTTCCCAGTCATGAGAATACAATGATCACTGTTGGCGGCTATACCCTCTGAGAGTGATTGAAAAACCCAACAGGCTGGTTGTACTGAAATCGATTGCGAACTTCAGTACAACCAGCCTGCCTATACATGCATCGAAAGGCCAGCCATAGATGCATCAAAATTTGCCTGGTCCCTGCTAAACCTGCCGAATTGCCATCCATCTATTGCTGGCCTAACACTTACCGGTCTTTTCCATCCCAACCTGTGACTGGATAGTAAATGGATAAGCAGTTGACTGATTGGCTCATCTATCTGTCACTCTACTGTCTCTCCCTATCAGTTATCACAAGAGCACTCCAGCATGACTGAATGGCTCCTTGTGCTGCTTCTCCCTCTACCAGTCCGCATTCTGCTGTACCAGGTCAAATTTATGTACTTACATTGTTTCTATTACAAGCAAAGTTAACAATGTATTAACGAATACACAGCTGCTATATTTTGAGTTTATTTTATCTGCTCGGAACCCATTTTTTTCTAAACTTTGAAGATTTGCAGTGTTAAAGGGAACATCTGGAAGTTTTATTTTGCCTAAGCAGTACCCTGCAAATTTTGTCTTTTTGTCTTGAATGCCTCTTGGGGGGGCATTTGGTAATGTTACTACTAGTCTGCTCACTTTTATACTGTATATGCTGGAGGCTCCGACTTGTGGAAGTAAAGCCACCACCATTTACCCATGTTAAATCAGAGACCCCACAGACAATCCTGCTGAATGGTCCTTTTCTTGGCTTTTTTATATATGAACATTCAAAATGGATACATTCAAGTGTCTTTGAGGCTTCAATGCTTATTTATAAAGAGTAGTAAAGGGAAGATAAACAATACTTTGAAAAGCCACTGGCTGTAGTTAGGAAGCTCATATGCAACCATAACTACCCTCCAATGTGTACCCAGGAACATCATTCAGAGATTTAAAAAAAAGAGTGCCACGCCAAATTCATAAAAGAGTCCAAAAGAGCTTTAATAATTTTACAAGACAGCAAATACATTTCAGGGACAAAAGATCTGATAAGGGGGTTGTGTTTTGCCCCCAAAATGCATTGGCTGTCTCATGCCTCATTAAAGAAGTTTTAGACTACTTTATGCATTTAGCCTGGTGATTCTTTTGGTTTAAGCTCTGCGTGGCTTTTTTTGAGCATAGATCCAAAGTTCATGTGACCTAGCGAAAGGCCTGCTCCCCCTTGTGCTTGGAATAATGAACACAATTTTGGTCGTCACAGGTTACCTAGTTTTGCCTGGCTTATTTGGCCTAAGAAGCATACTTATAACAGTCACAAAACACAGGCTTTAGTTCTTTGGTCCCAAAGACTAGGACTGTCAATAGATCAAGCAACTCTCATGTGAAGTCTATGGATAGTTTTTGAAGCTGACTAGGACATTCTTCTTTATATCGATATTTCGTCTGTTGGTTTTAACATATTAAATGTGTACTACTGATATATTTAGTTTAAACAACACTTCTGTAGATATGATGAATGCAAGAAATAAAACTGAAAGATATGCTAAGGCCTGGTGTAATTTTTTTGTCATTGCACTCTCTTTTACTGTAGCATAAAAATTTCAACTCTTTTTGGATGATTTATTTTACCACCGCAAAGTAGCAAAATTCGAATAACTCACATAATATCCAGAGAGAACGTATCTGAACGACAGATTAATCATGCGTAACATGAAATCTAGTCTGAAGAAGAAAAAAAAATGTCAAATAGAAGACATGTGACCTTACTTTCCCAAGGGAATCCCTTCTTATATTTAATGTGGATCATACAGATGAAAACGTGTAGATAATAAAAGGGCAAAGTAAAATCAAGTTGATGTGCCTCCTGAAAAAGCCATCATTCTTATGAAAGTTCATGCAGTTTAAACAGCAGACAAACTTGTTGCAGCACTTGACCTTCTTACCTTTGTCTTCTGTTAAAGGATCTAGCATGATAGAATCACATTGAATTCTATGTATTCCCTGTATACTCACTAACAAAAACAAAAATGCCTGAGGTTAGAACTGGTTTCTTTGCCTGTAGAAATGTTCTACTAGCAATAGCAAATAAAAAATACAAAAAAAATCTGATGTCAAATTATACATTTACAAAGTTTTCTTGTAATTATCCCAGTAAAAACCTTTTTTTGATAATTCATAGCATTGGTTTGTTTTAACTCAATACATTTTTGGTGTGATAGTAAAATGAACCATCAGCATTGTGGAAAAGTTATACTTAAAGATCATTGTAGCCAGGTGGCAGGTTGGTTTTATTAAATGCTTTGGAAGTGGATCTATTAGCAAAATGAGAGCCGCAAGCTTCAATGCACCTGCTCACCATTTCCCCTTATCCCCTCCCCTTTTTTTGCTCTCCAATTGGGCGGTTCTGGACTCAAGGATGAGAAAAAGCATAGCCGCAAATGGCATTGTGGGAGATCTAATTCCATGGAAGGGGCAGAGGTATTATGTTGCATCAGAGAGAGTCTACAGTTCCCAGGATGCAATAGGAAAAGAAGGAGGACCAGAGGGATTCTTAGCAGATTGCCTGGGAAAATTCTGTGCAGTTGGCGCCAGGACAACAGAGAGAGCAAACCTTCATGCAGTCTGTCTAGCTGCCCGGGGATCTCAGCCAGCGGTATAGCCAGTGAGTCATCTGTCACCATAGGGAAGCGTAATTGCATCTGCTGCCGCCAAACCGTGAGAGTGAAGGACAGTATCGTCATTCACCATCATCGTCTACAGTGCTTTTCACTAGAGCTGAACCCAGAGACTGATGAGAGACCCCTCCTACATGTACAGCTGATGCTGTGTCACAGAACTGGTGAGAGGGTGATTAACCTGCTATCCACACTGTGTGGCAGCAACTAAATCTCCCCGAAACTGATCGTGTGCCACACTCTATTTTACAAGTAGCTGCAATAGACCTCCTTCCTAACTTCTACTCAAGACAATACAGCTCCTTTTAATTGACTTTATATTTAACTTCTCCCTACCCCATCCATGCCCCCAATTACTTTACAGTCAATTCAAAGAATATATTTGAACTTCACTGTACTCTAACTGGATGCAGGTTCATTATAAACCTTTGTAAATGCACCAGCGCAAAGGTTCCCCAATGATAGCCAGCAGAAGAAGCAGCTTAACCACTTCAGCCCCTGAAGGATTTATCCACTTCCTGACCAGGCCATTTTTTTGTGATACGGCACTTTTTTTTTGCGTGTCGCTTTAACTGACAAATGCGCGGTCCTGCAACGCTGTAACCAAACAAAACCGGTGTCCTTTTTTCCCACAAATAGAGCTTTCTTTTGGTGGTATTTAAACACCTCTGTGGGGTTTTTTTTTTAGCTAAAAACAAAAAAAGAGGGACAATTTTGAAAAAAAAAATTGTACTTTCTGCTATAAAACATTTCCAAAAAAAATAAATGTAAAAAAAACAAATGTATTCATCAGTTTAGGCTGATATGTATTCTGCTACATATTTTTGGTAAAAAAAATTGCAATAAGCCTATATTGATTGCTTTGCGCAAAAGTTATCGCGTCTACAAAATAGGGGATAGATTTATGGCATTTTTATTATTTTAATTTTTTTCTTACTGGTAATGGCGGTGATCAGTGATTTTTAGTGGGACTTCGACATTGCGGCGGACAGATCAGACACCTAACTGACATTTTTTACACTTTTTTGGGAACCAGTGACATTAGTACAGTGCTCAGTGCTATAAATATGCACTGTTATTGTACTAATGACACTGGCAGGGAAGGGGTTAACATCAGGGGCGATCAAGGGGTTATATGTGTTCCCTGTTTGTGTTTTCTAACTGTATAGGGGACTGTGTGACTGGGGAAACACACAGATCCGTCTTCCTGCTTAGCAGAAAGACAGGATCTGTGTGATCTCCCCTGTCAGAATGGAGATTTTCCTTTAGTTTACACAGGCAGATCCCTGTTCTGTCACTGCAGGGAACGATCGCGGGCTCCCTTGCTGGCCAATGGGAGCGTGCACACCCACAAAAGCGGGTTCCCGAGCCGACGTACAGTGATTTGCAGGAACGAGGCCAACCCGACGCAGTATAGTAACGGCGGCTGGTCAGCAAAAGGTTAAAGACTGTCTTGTTTATCCAATTTTTCTACATCCACCTTCTGTGATCCATTTTCTCCCATGTACATGCTTAGTGCCTTACTTTATTTTGCTATCTACTACAGTGTACCTTAATCCTTATTGCCTGTTATTTTGTATAAGCATTGCTAAACTCCAATATGATTATTCCATTCTATTAACTAGATTGCTTACCTGACATGAGGAGATCATGGATCTTGGATGTAGGAGATTAGATAAAACTCAGATTAGGACAAGGGTTCTGATTAGCATAGTTTAAGTGTTTTCTGAAAAACTTTGCCAGTTCATACTGTATATTTAACTTTTTGCTAGGAACGACTCTTTAGTGCCAAACACTTCTTTGCAACAAAAATAACTGAAAGTATGATATTTTACGTGCATGTTGCCAGAAACATTTGCTACAAAATTGATGTGCAAGTGTTTAAGTAAGAAATGAATCAAAAAGGCTTATCTACTGTAGAAAACTGTAATATTGTGATGGCAGTAATAACATACTTTTTTTTTCCAGGGAAAAAGATTTGGATAGGTGGTAACATCCTGCTTGTTACATGCATGCTAGCAAATCACATTTACCAGTGCTCTAACTTTTCAGAACCAAAAGGCAGAGGTGTACCTAACCAACACCAGGCTGCACGGATCACCTGATAATCCATAAAATAACAACGTTTTGTTGAAAGCAGCTTCTAAGAGGAACTGAGAGAACAGGGCTACAAAAGAAAAGATACAGTACCTTCCTTTTCAAGCTCTGCCCCTCAACATTGCTCAAGTCTGACCAGCTATGGGAGTAGAGGCTCTTGGAAAGTTGTTATTTGCAGAAACATAAGTATGCTTCTTTACCCCTAAGTGGGATAATGCCCGGCTTTGCCAATAGGTCAGACCTCATTGTGGGACAAAAGACATGTCTGATTTATGCTACATAGTGAAGGAATTTCAGTGAAGTTCTAGGCCAGGGTTTCTCTACCAGGTTTTCTCAGAACCCAGGGGTTCCACCACCTCCACCATTGCAGCCTGATCTTTTTAACAATATTTTAAAAATCTGTGCCTTTGCAGGCAGCCAAGGTAACACCATAAATCTGTCAATGTTCACCTAACTTTCTTCAGCAATTTCAAATTATCTAAGAGACAAGTCGACTACTGTTTACAAATCTGAATATATTCTCAAAACAAAACAATAAAAAAAAATGTGCTCACGTGCTTCAGTCTTCCCCTGCTCTGAGAAAAGGAGATTGTCTGTGAAAGCACACTCTGTGGCCAGATGTATTCAGACTTGTCCTTAGCCTTAACACTGTTAATATTTACCGTGTACAGTATCTCACAAAATTGAGTACACCCCTCACATTTTTGTAAATATTTTATTATATTTTTTCATGTGACAACACAGAGGAAATTACACTTTGCTATAATGTAAAGTAGTGAGTGTACTTCTTGTATAACAGTGTAAATCTTCTGTCCCCTCAAAATAACTCAACACACAGCTATTAATGTCTAAACTGCTGGCAACAAAAGTGAGCACACCCCTAAGTGAAAATGTCCAAATTGGGCCCATAGTGTCAATATTTTGTGTGGCCACCATTATTTTCCAGCACTGTCTTAACCCTCTTGGGCATGGAGTTCACTAGAGCTTCACAGGTTGCCACTGGAGTCCTCTTCCACTCCTCCATGACGACATCACAGAGCTGGTGGATGGTGGAGACCTTCTCCACCACCTTATGTTTGAGGATACCCCATAGATGCTCAATACCCTCAGCTTCTTTAGCAAGGCAGTGGTCATCTTGGAGGTGTGTTTGGGGTCGTTATCATGTTGGAATACTGCCCTGCGACTCCGTCTCCGAAGGGAGGGGATCATGCTCTGCTTCAGTATGTCACAGTACATGTTGGCATTCATGGTTCCCTCAATGAACTGTAGCTCCCCAGTGCCGGCAGCACTCATGCAGCCCCAGACCATGACACTCCCACCACCATGCTTGACTGTAGGCAAGACACACTTATCTTTGTACTCCTCACCTGGTTGCCGCCACACACATTTGACACCATCTGAACCAAATAAGTTTATCTTGGTCTCATCAGACCACAGGACATGGTTCCAGTAAGCCATGTCCTTAGTCTGCTTGTCTTCAGCAAACTGTTTGCGAGCTTTCTTGTGCATCATCTTTAGAAGAGACTTTCTTCTGGGATTACAGCCATGCAGACCAATTTGATGTCCAGGTCCAGGCTGACCCCCCCCCCCCCCCATCCCTTCAACCTCTGCAGCAATGCTGGCAGCACTCATACATCTATTTCCCAAAGACAACCTCTGGATTTGACGCTGAGCACGTGCACTCAACTTCTTTGGTGGACCATGGCGAGGCCTGTTCTGAGTGGAACCTGTCCTGTTAAACCGCTGTATTGTCTTGGCCACCATGCTGTAGCTCAGTTTCAGGGTCTTGGCAATCTTCTTATAGCCTAGGCCATCTTTATGTAGAGCAGCAATTTTTTTTTCAGATCCTCAGAGAGTTCTTTGCCATGAGGTGCCATGTTGAACTTCCAGTGACCAGTATGAGAGCGTGAGATCGATAACACCATCGCTCCCCATTCACACCTGAGACCTTGTGACACTAACGAGTCACATGACACCGGGGAGGGAAAATGGCCCCAATTTGGACATTTTCACTTTGGGGTGTACTCACTTTTGTTGCCAGTGGTTTAGACATTATTGGCTGTGAGTTGAGTTATTTTGAGGGGACAGCAAATTTACACTGTTATACAAGCTGTACACTCACTACTTTACATTGTAGCAAAGTGTCACTTCTTCAGGTGTTGTCACATGAAAAGATATAATAAAAATGTATTTATTATATCTTATTTATCCTATTTATATATATATTTATTATAGCAAAATTGTCGCTATTTTTTTGTTTATAGCGCAAAAAATAAAAACCGCAGAGGTGATCAAATACCACCAACAGAAAGCTCTATTTGTGGGGCAAAAAGGACGTCAATTTTGTTAGGGGGCCACGTCGCACGACCGCGCAATTGTCAGTTAAACTGACGCAGTGCCGAATCGCAAAAAGTGCTCTGGTCTTTGGCCAGCCAAATGGTCCGGGGCTGAAGTGGTTAAGGTGCATTCTGCTTGCAATAGAGAGCAGTTTGAGACACTTCTGAGATCATTTACAATTCTGTGGCAGGCGCATTGGCTAAGTTCACCTCCTAGGTTTGATCATCCCGCTTAAAATTGATTTCCTTACCATTGACTTGTATGTTAAGAGAAGCAGCTGAGACATGCAAAATCCTGTTGCTAGTTTTTATCTATTTGCTATCACTGTTTTCTGTTTGCACATAAGTCTGATTCATACCCTTACTATTTCAACTAATTTTTAACACACTAACTCTTATTGAACATGTAGGTGAAAGTTCACACAAGTGTTTGTTTCTCAGTACTGTTGTTAATTATTTATTTAATTTAATAACAATACTAACCAGCACTTAACAACAACATTAACGTATATACATTTATTTACATATATATTTAGCATGTATTTATTTCATTTTTTACAGTAAGTGTATTCTTTAAAAAAAATAGTTACCTATACTTTAAAACCTGTATTTAGGTAAAAATAATTATATACAAGGGCCTTTCATGTTTTATCTATTATTAATATTAAAGTATTGATACAGAATATCAAGCATACAATCTTAGTGCCTGTTTTTCTATGCCAGTCTACAAAAATACAGGAAAGGAATTTGCTGCATAGCCTAACAATATGCCAGTTATCAGCTGTTATGAGACCGGGCAAGCTTATTTTAATAATCACCAATGATTTTACCACATCTGTGTTCTTTATTTTTGTTGGGGGGGATAACTTGTTTCAATTAAAGTTTAAATGAGATAATTACCATGACCAAGGTTATCACATGATACTGACATGTGCAAAAAACTAATAGCACATGAACCATGTAAGTAATACACTGACCTCCATAAATAGCCTCTAATTGGAAATATTTGCAGTCCTTCAAGCAGACAGTCTTTCTGAAAGGAATCCAGACAAACAAACAGGGAGCTCAAGATGAGTATATTCCAATAGGAACTTGTTCTGCAGGACAGGTGGTGTACACTTGGGCCAAGCAGCTCCAAGGCGGGGTTAACAAAAACACAGTCTGAATGCACTAGTGTAGCAGTCCTCAATCTTTTTTGCATCAGGGAGCGGCTGCCGGGGGAGGGGGGGGGGGGTTGATGCGGGTTTCACTGCAATTTTTCGGGGCAATGGCTGGTGTTGGCGCTTCAACCATCATGGCACCATAGTTTATATGGTGTTAGGATGATTGAAGCGCATTGCTTCTATTATTACATTGTAATATGAAATTAAATAGTTCAACTCACTGTAATGCAGAATCAGTGGGAACCCTGAGCGTGTCACTTGCCACCGTCGCCTGCCACCAGATGCAGCGTATCACTTGCCACCGTTGCCACCAGATGCGGATTGTCAATTGTCACATCACCTGCTTTCAGATGCAGCTTGTCACTTGCCATGTCGCCTGCCACCAGATGCAGCTTGTCACTTGCCATGTCACCTGCCACCAGATGCAGCTTGTCACTTGTCACGTCACCTTCCTTTTGATGCAGCTCGTCATTTGCCATGTTACCTGCCACCAGATACAGCTTGTCACATCACCTTACTTCTAATGCAGCTTGTTACTTGCCATGTTGCCTGCCTTCAGATGCAGCTTGTCACTTGCCACATCACCTGCCACCAGATACAGCTTGTCACTTGCCACGTCACCTGCCACCAGATACAGCTTGTCACTTGTTACATCACCTTCCTTCAGATGCAGCTTGCCACGTCACCTGCCACCAGATGCAGCTTGTCACTTGCCACGTCACCTGCCACCAGATGCAACTTGCCACGTCGCCTGTCACCAGATGCAACTTGTGACTTGCCACATCACCTTCCTTCAGATGCAGCTTGCCACTTGCCATGTCGTCTGCCACCAGATGCAGCTTGTCACTTGCCACGTCACCTGCCAACAGATGCAGCTTGTCTCTTGTCACATCACCTACCTTCAGATGCAGATTGTCACTTGCCACGTTACCTGCCACGAGATGCGGATTGTCACTTGCCATGTTGCCTGCCACCAGATGCGGATTTTCACTTGCCACTTCGCCTGCCATCAGATGCAGATTGTCACTTGCCACTTCGCCTGCCACCAGATGCGGATTGTCACTTGCTATGTCACTTGCCATCAGATGCAGATTTTCACTTGCCACATCGCCTGCCACCAGATGCGGATTGTCTCTTGCCACGTCGCCTGCCATCAGATGCGGATTGTCACTTGCCACATTGCCTGCCACCAGATGCAAATTGTTGCTATCCTGCCACTAGCTGAAGCTTCCCACTGTTGCCTGCCACCAAAAAAAAAAAAAAAAAAACAGAGGCAGCTTGTCACTTTTTAAATATAAAGGCAATTTGATGGCAGGCAACAGTGACAGCACAGAAGGAGGCTTCTCTCCCCAGATTTCTAGTAAAAGTAAAATGCCTATTGGGGTAGTCATTTCTTTCTTTGACCATTAAATGGAGTAGGGGAAACCACTACACATCCACTGTTTCAAGTAATGAAACACTGATTGTTCAAAAGGTATAAAGTAGTATATTATAAACCTTCCTTATCTCAAGGTAATGACTTGATGCTGAGAAGGACCTCCTTTGGTTGGTGCATTTTAAGCAAACATAATGTATGGGGGGGAGTTCTTGTTTGTTGTGTTCCCGAGGCAGCCTGATCGTCACCACTATATATTTCCTGATAGTACACCTGGCCCTATATTCTTGAGGAAGTCACATGACCATGACGATACGTGTGGAGTGAGTGGAGCCAGGTGACGCTGCTGAAACCAGAAGGGACGCAGGAGCCTTCGAGCCCTGCTGTCAGTATTAGAAGTTTCAAATCTTTGACTGTAATGTAAGTTACTACTTTTTAATTAACATTTTTTTCATGAAATACTGCCCTATGAGGATACCTTTTCTTGTATGAGCCATTATAAGAAAAAGAAAGCACGAATTTAAAGGGCCATACACATAATTGTCAACAGAGGGTCAGAATGCCAGGAGAGAGAGAGAGAAAGAGGTGGAGGAAGACAGAGGAGTCTAAGATTGCTTACCCCATCATAGGGGACTGCGTGATTTGAACTAGCAAGAGAGGTCATAAGTCAAGGTGAGCGCATGGTTTGGAAGGTGGTTGGGAATCACTGAAGCAGCAGCACTTTTTATTTGGATCCTATTGCTGTGGAGTCACTAAATGAATGCAAGCACTAGGACCTGTCATCTGGATCACTTTGTTGAGAAACACTAAATGAACTGCACTATATGGTTTTAAAAGGTTAAGGACTTTTTAAGGACTGTACTTTATTTGTTTTGCGCTGAAAATTTTATTTTATTTGTTGTGCAAAAGCACTTTAATGGTATTGTATGCAAGTCATGTTATAAAGCATATATCTAGTAACATAGTTAGTCAGGTTGAAAAAAGACACAAGTCCATTAAGTTCAACCAAAAGAAAAAAAAAAATACAATCCCATATACACAAACCTACACCCACAGTTAATCCAGAGGAAGGCAAAAAAAACCCCAGCAACGCATGCTCCAATTTGCTACTGCAGGGGAAAAAATACCTTCCTGATCCCCCGTGAGGCAATCGGATTTTCACTGGATCAACCTATACCTATAAATGTTAGTACCCAGTTATATTATGTACATTTAATAAAGAATCCAGGCTTTTTTTAAATCAATTGACTAAGCTTGCCAGAACCACCTCTGGAGGGATTATGTTGATGGTTTAACACATACAGCACATAAGTCAAGGTGAGCGCATAGTTTGGAAGGGGGTTGGGAATCACTGAAGCACCAGCACTTTTTATTTGGATCCTATTGCTGTGGAGCCACTTAATTAATGCAAACACTAGCACCTATCATCTGGATCACTTTGTTGAGAAACACTAAATGAACTGCACTATATGGTTTTAAAAGGTTAAGGACTTTTTTTAAGGACTATAGTTTATTTGTTTTGCATTGAAAATATTGTTTGCAGAAAGTTATACATGCAAAAGCACTTTAATGATACTTTATGCAAGTTATGGTATAACGTTTCTATGTTAATGGTTTAATACATACAGCACAGAGGGTATAGGCGCAGCAACATTTGCACTTTTTATCAGCTTTCGAGTGAGTGAGGGCAGGCAGTGAGAGGTGATGTAATCTCTCTGCTGCCCACGCCTGCACAATGCGAGGCAGGAACTGTGGTGATGCAGGGCCGAACTGCGGTGATGCAGGGCGGAACTGCGGTGAGGAATGATGTCATCTCTCTGCTCCCTCGTTCACCCGCCTGTTGTCTGTGTTATGCTGCCTGCCTGTTGTCTGTGTCATGCGGCCTGTCCGCTGTCTGTGTAATGC
Organism: Lithobates septentrionalis; assembly: GCA_037952835.1. Taxonomy (NCBI): domain Eukaryota; kingdom Metazoa; phylum Chordata; class Amphibia; order Anura; family Ranidae; genus Lithobates; species Lithobates septentrionalis. Next base: position 3,260,873 of record JBBDGP010000864.1, on the reverse strand, counting down.
CACCCGTCCACCCGTTTAATGCCGCCCGCCCGCCACACTTGCGGCCAGTCTGGAGATAGGCCGCGGCCCGGTGGTTGGGGACCCCTGCACTAGTGCATTACCAACAAGCAATACATTATTAATAGAATTGGCTTACCTTTGATAAAATGAAGTAGTGCCTGGCTACCAATATCTAAGAGATATCACACTTTTTTAATGCCTCCCATGGCCTATGAATAGTAAGGGATAGCAACTCTTCAGTTAATGGTGCAGGGTGTCAGGACCCAGATTTGATGCTTCAACCTCTGTTGTGTCCGACAGTATCCATTTTTGCTGAGCTACCTGAGATGCTGGACAGATCCTGCCAGATTCCTTAGACAACCATGCCTTGTGTCTTATTTCTCTTGAAACATAAATCCTTTGCTTCTCCTATGAACTTTTTTTTTAAGCCATGTCTTTGCACTTTCTGCTTTGCCAGATTATTGTGCTCTCCAGACAATATTTCGCTCTTGTCACTCCTGCTGCCATCCACATCTTTGCTATTGCTCATTACCAACCTTTGGCTTGTTCCTTAACTACACTTCCACTTGATCCCAACCTGCAACCACTTGTTACTGACCTTTGGCTTGTTTACAGACTACGCTTCTGCTTTATCGCTACCTGCTACATCTACTACGGGACCCTGGCTTGCTTACCTTCTGGAGGGGCGATCCTGAGGACCATGACTTGGTACTAACACTCAGCAAAACCCATATCCACCATCAGGAGCTCTGGTGAATATCGGTTAGTGCTTAGACCCCGCACATCAGGTGAGTCCCCGTCATCCACCAGGGTGACCTACTTGTATACCTATCCTGCTGGTCAGTGGAAGCCTCTCTAATACTATAGCTAATGGTCTTTGAGCCTGAACCCTGACCATAACACAGTGACTTGCTCATGGCTGAAGCAGTTGCCCCCCGTGTAGTTTTATAGCGATCTGCCAGTGTGCAATTCTGAATATCATAACTTAAACAACTCGTTTCAGAGGCAATCCTCCTTTCTCAAGCCATACTACAGAGGATGTGTTAGAGTATCCTAGGCTATAACACCCCCCTATCTACAGGGTGGTGGGGGGTTGTTAGAATAGTAATAGCCGGGGGGTGTGGTCTGGACATGTCCGAGTAAGGAAGTGTGTCTACGGAGCTCCCGGCCCTTCTCAGCCTAACCCAGCTTAATCCAGCTTTTATCCTTCGGAAATCCCCCTGCATGTACTCTGCTGAGAAGGGGAAGGGAAAAAACAAGAAAAAGACATCTCCTGAGCCTCAAATGAGTGGAGAAATCCAGCGATATTTCTCAACTACATAGGGAGCCTCACCAGCTACCAAAATGGCGGATCCTGCAATGTTCAGCCACAACAAGGGCCTGCCAGCTCAGGACACCTCTAATTCTCCAGCGGCCTCGAGTGCTTCAAAGGCAAGCTTTGACATGCCAGCGGTGTTCCGATCAGACCCCCAAGGTACACAACACCTGCCGCTCACCCTAAGATCCAATGCTGAGTTGAGGGCGCTGCTGCAGGCCTTACCTATGAGAATGGATATTGAGGCCCTTATCGGCAAGCTTGAGGCGTCCCACCACAAAGAACTAACAGCGGTTAAGAAGGATGTGAAAGTACTCTCGGATCGGATGGGGTCGGGTCAGTCCTCGGTGGCAGCTCTGGAGAGGCAGATGCTCATGGTGGAGACCCAACAGACATCTCAGGCAGCTGCGTTACTCACCCAACAGCTCCAGCTTGAGGAATTTGAAGATCGCAGCTGGAGAAACAATCTATGAATAAGAGGCCTCCCGGAAGCAACAGGGACTAAAGAATTGGCGGCATCTACACTAGCAATCTTCCGTGACATAGTGGGGGATGCCTTCCCTCCCACTCAAACTTTTGATTGGGTCCACAGGGCCCTAGGCCCCCGATCCCCCGATGTGGACAGGCCACGAGATATAATCTGCAAGGTGCACCATTACTCCCACAAAGAGCTCATCCTACGGAAAGCATTGGAGACAGGGGACATAGACTTTGACGAAGCTTCACTCTGGATCCTGCCTGACCTGTCTAGAATGACCCTGCAATGGCGTGGACTGCTGAAACCTGTGCTGGAGATAGCTTGACAGTGGGGCATTACCTACCAGTGGGGATTTCACCATATCTGTGACTTTCAAGAAAGCCCAGCGGTCCTTCACCCTCCGAACCCCTGAAGAGCTCCTGCCCTGTTTGCCTTCATGGAGGCCGACCCTATCGAGGTTCCCGACTGGCTCCAGTTGCTGCAACACTTCCCCCCCATCCTCGCTTTGTCCAGATTGAGAAGAGCCCGATCACCCAGACCGCAGAGGAGCCAGCGCTGATCCCGCATCACCTCCTCTGAGGAGGCACGGGAGACCTAACTACTGCTGAGGAAATGGTGAGCTGCTGTCTCTATGTTCTTTTTAGTTGCCCTTTGAGAGGCCATCTCCCTCCCCGCCTGCTGGGCTGCCTGTTTGTTTTTTACCCTTTTCCCTTTTTTTTTTTTTTTTTAACGGGAGGTTCTATGTTGAACCTTTGGTGCAGACCCCACAGTTTGCCGTTTGCAGAGATAAGTGGAGATTCAGCGGGGGAAGAGACTTACCCATTCCCAAGCTGAGCTACGGTTCCCTTGGTTCCACTCTGTTTAGAGACTTCCTCGGGATGTCAACAGAGAACAATCAGTAAACGGTTTCCCTCTCTTCTATGGCATCTCGGGGCCTTGTATTAAAACTGGTGGCACCATGGCGGAGACAGACTGGCCAGGAGGTGCACCAGACATGCTTACAAGCTTGACACCCCCTTGGGGTGCTCGGCCCCCCTACCATACAGGCCCCCTCGGGCCCCCCCTGACATAGAGGAGAATAGAATAGAACGAATAGAACCATCTTCCAAAGTTCAAATTTCGAATAAAATAAATTTGATTTTGAATAGAATAGAGTTCAATTCGACCAAATTCTGAAAATTCAAAAAAATTTATTCCAAAAATGAATTAAATGAATTTATGTAAATAACTAATCAAAACAAAACACATTTTTTTCTTTCTGCACATCTAAAATTTAGGATTTGTTAAAATGGAGTAAGACTAGATTCCTAAATTAAGTCTAATGGCCCAATATTTGGTCAGGTCCTTGAAATCTGGGCGATGGGACAAATAGGTAATGCTCCAAAACATCTGGTTAGTATTGGAGCTTACTTGTTACCCCCCCCCCCCCCCCATTCACTTTATAGGTTGCCTCAGCCAATAGGAATGTGTATAAGCCACGAGGGGGAGACAAGCTCTTACACTACCAGGTATTGCCAGATCTTGGCTGTTCAGAATGGTCCAGTACTTAGCCACAGCATAGATTAGTGACAGCTTCTGCAGTTAAGTGTAGGCACCTCTAGGTGCTTGTGTACTTTATAGCTTCTAGCAGTTTCCTGTAGTAGTACAATGTCCTAAGTTTATTCAGGATCTTAAGGTAGCAAGTATCAAGCCAGGATATTTTGCAGTATGTAGTAAGTTCTTCCCTCCATACAAATCCTAAAAAAATATATGATCAAAAAATAATGAAAACAAATAAAATGTCAAACAACAGTCCGTGACATGTTTCCATGTTAGTATAAATAGTAAATGCAATGTATGAACATAAAGCCTTTAAGAAAGCATCCAAGAGGAAACAAATGACCATTCACTAGAGTGCACCTTCACTGTAATCGAGTAAGATGTGCGCTTACCAGAACTCTAGACTCCACATTATAAGAGTCTAGATAAGCATGAAATTACAAATCATGGCAAATTCATCCATTTGAAAGAGGTGTCAATAATGTTATGGCAGACCTTGCGGGTTTCTAATCGCTCTCATGGATGTCCCATAAAGAAGAGAAGAGTATCCACATAGTGTAAAACTGTATGATGTTTATTAAAAAATAAGCGTTGCTAAAAACTTACACAGATCCAGTAAAAATCAAGCAATGAATGTAAAGATTCCCAGGTAAGGATCCAATTGTACAGAGATCAAACAAGCGTGGTATTGACAGACGTAGACTCTGCCCTACATGTTTCATCAGATGTGATGTCATCGGGGCAATCACATCTGACAAAACATATAGGGCGGAGTCTACGTCTCTCAACACCACGCTTGTTTGATCTCTGTACCATTGGATCCTTACCTGGGAATCTTTACATTCATTGCTTGAGTTTTACTGGATCTGTGTAAGGTTCTAGGAAAGCTTATTTTTAATAAATCATTATACGGTTTTACACTATGTGGATACTCTTCTTTATGGCACATCCATGAGAGTGATTAGGAACCAGCAAGGTCTGCCTTAACATTATCTCCACCTCTTTCAAATGGATGGATTTGCCAGAATTTGTAATTTCATGCTTATCTAGACTCTTATGCCCCGTACACACGGTCGGACATTGATCGGACATTCCGACAACAAAATCCTAGGATTTTTTCCGACGGATGTTGGCTCAAACTTGTCTTGCATACACACGGTCACACAAAGTTGTCGGAAAATCCGATCATTCTGAACACGGCGACGTAAAACACGTACGTCGGGACTATAAACGGGGCAGTAGCTAATAGCTTTCATCTCTTTATTTATTCTGAGCATGCGTGGCACTTTGTGCGTCGGATTTGTGTACACACGATCGGAAATTCCGACAACGGATTTTGTTGTCGGAAAATTTTATAGCCTGCTCTCAAACTTTGTCTGTCGGAAAGTCCGATGGAAAATGTGTGATGGAGCCCACACACGGTCGGAATTTCCGACAACAGGGTCCTATCACACATTTTCCGTCGGAAAATCCGACCGTGTGTACGGGGCATTATAATGTGGAGTCTAGAGTTCTGGTAAGTGCACATCTTACTCAATTATGGTGAAGGTGCACTCGGGTGAATGGTCATTCGTTTCCTCTTGGACACGTTCTTAAAGGCTTTATTTCCATTATTTATGTAGCACTAACTCACGGTGGAGCTGCTGGTTTAAGCGGGTCTGTTACCTTCACTTTGCTTCCCTCTGTTTCACCGGCACCAGGTCTAGGAGTTCTGTTGAGTTTACTTCTGGACGACACACGCACCAACACTGGAGTACTTTTTCAATGCTTTATTGAACAGAAAAACTTTAGGAAGTAGCAGGAAAGAGGCGGAAAAGGAAACTTTCAGGAGAAACTCAAATATCTTCTTGCAAAAATCTTAGCGACAAATGTCCCGGTAGAATTCAGATAATTATGTGGAATGCGTTCCCCTCATGGGACACACTCTTTGCTCGTCTGGATAGGCCTCTCTCACTGGTCTAGCAGCCAGTACGCAGCACGAATCAAAAGTCTTTGCCACAGACTTATTTGGGGGAATAAATCCGTACGATCCTCTGCCACAGGATGTAACAGATTTTCTGTAGTGAAAGTCAGTCACAGTGCCTGAACCTTTAAGCTTAACCGGCAACACTATGCTGTATGGTTACTTCTTTTGGATACGTCCTCCAACCGAGTCACCAGGCCCCTCTATAGACCAGCACGCCACGTGATCTCTCCAAGACGGGTCCTCCCCTGGGATCTTCTCGGTTGTCCAGCTTCGTCACACAGGACCGACAGCTCAGGACCATTCCTCGGCCGCGGTGGTAGGCCCCAGACAAGCCTCTGGACCCACCCCTGCGCCGTAGCATCGTGGGCCTCCCGATCGGAGGACCACGAGGTAGCTCCTTAACGCATACCTGTTGGCCAGGAGGGCCAGCAGGTGGCTGTAAAACGACCCCAGAACATGACGTCTGTCCCATAAATACCCTCTTCCCAGAATGCAACTCGGAGGACCACCTTCACCGACCTTGTCTCAGAGACAGAGGAGCATCTATACACTTCGACACGTTGCCTTTCCAACACTGACCAAGGGCAACAGCGACACCCACCGGTCAGCACGGAAGCACACACAACGTCAGCCAAGCTGGAACAGAGGCAAACTTTTAACCTTCCTAACACACAATTTACTAAATTTACCTAATCTGCGGTAGATTGTAAATCTACCAGCGCTACATTTATTTTATTTTTTGTTATTTTTGCATATTTCCCTATCGCCTGCAAAGTAATTTTTTCTATATATACATAGGCCTATGCACCACAATATTCACAGGAGATTATTTTGTTTTTTCCTCAAAGGTTTCCAGCTTTTTCATAAGGGGTTTTGTATCCTTTAATCCCAAAGATTAAAATGAATGCAATGGACACATTTGATTTAAAACCCCTGATAACTATAGCAACAGTCTTGTAGAGATTGATTTTCACGTGGCTCTTGATGTGTAATGGTAAATTAACTTTTACATTTTTCCCTTTGCTAAAAAGATTAAACATTTACAAAACCTAGAAAAGTGGTTAGTTTCAACAAACGTTTAACAAAAAACAAATGTGAACTTTAGGCATATAACGATGATGTGATATGTGTTACAAAGCAAAGTTATAGTGGTCATATCCAGCTTTGTCACTGGAAATACCATAGTAACTGGGAACGTTTTATGCCGCGTACACACGATTGGAAATTCCGCCAGCAAAACTCAGATGAGAGCTTTTTGTCAGAAAATGTGACTGTGTGTATACTCCATCGGTCTTTTCCTGGCGGAATTCCAGCCAGCAAAAGATTGACAGCATGTTCTCTATTTTTCAGTCGGGAAAAGTTCCTATCCGAAAATGCGTTCGTCTGTATGCAATTCAGACGTGCAAAAAATCACGCATGCTCAGAAACAATTTGACGCATGCTCGGAAGCATTGAACTTCATTTTCTCGGCTTGTCGTAGTGTTGTACGTCACCGCATTCTTGACAGTCGAAAGTTCAGAGAACTTTTGTGTGACCGTGTGTATGCAAGGCAAGCTTGAGCCAAATTCTGTCGGAAAAACCATCCAAGTTTTTTCTGACAGAAATTCCGATCGTGTGTACGCGGCATTGGAGTGATATTCTGATTACAATATCAGAGTATGTACGGAGAAAAATAATTGGAAATTGAATTACCATCAATCCTAGAATTTTCAATGTCCTTTAAATCCATTGATTGAGAGATTTCCGCTTATGCTGACAACTTTATTAAAATGTGAATAACCACTGACATACAGAGATTTCTTTAAACAAGCTCAGTTATGATTCCAGCACCAGCAGATTGATCGGGGACTTCAATCCTTTTAAACAGGAACATTTTATTCTATTTAAAGTTATATTAGGCTTGCTTCAATGAAATGGAAAACAATTTACAGACCAGCATGATTGCCCTCTGTGGTCTTTTCACATTCCAATGTATTTAAAATACCAGCTACTTAGCTTATATGCTGATCTCTTTGCTATGTATCTTTGCTTCATTCATTGTACTGTGACAGCCTGAAATTACACTTTCACACTATGCTCTTAATAAAACCCCTCAATTTCTACCGCCTCATTACTTATCTGTGATTCTCACTAAGCTTCTCAGGCTGTTCTGTATCCTTACAGAGTTAGTGACAGGATGTACAAATACATGCTCTAGTGTCAATAACATGCACTCTGGATCATGTTTCACTTTGACCTCCCTCATACTTACCATGAGTGATATAATTGAAAGAAAAGATGCATGGTATATTAAGCCTTTCCCACACTAAAGACACCAAATTTAACAACACATGCTCACATTGCCAACTTCTGGCAAACAAAACTCTGGCATTATATGACCTCCTGGAGAAAAAAGACACACTGAGGAAACTGTTATCTATAAAAAAATGTGTTACTGTATATATATATATATATATATATATATATATATATATATATATATATATACAGTATCTCACAAAAGTGAAAATGTCCAGATTGGGCCCAAATAGCCATTTTCCCTCCCCGGTGTCATGTGACTCATTAGTGCAGTGGTTCTCAACTCCTGTCCTCAGGACCCACTAACAGGCCAGATTTTAAGTATTACCTTGGGGAGATGCAGACTAGAATTCTGCAATCACTGAGCATCAAATGATATCACCTGTGATGTATTTCAGTTATCTTGCAAACCTGGTCTGTTAGTGGGTCCTGAGGACAGAAGTTGAGAACCACTGCATTAGTGTTACATGGTCTGAGGTGTGAATGAGGAGCAGGTGTGTTAATTTTGGTGTTATCGCTATCACTCTCTCATACTGGTCACTGGTCACTGAAAGTTCAACATGGCACCTCATGGCACAGAACTCTCTGAGGATCTGAAAAAAAGAATTGTTGCTTTACATAAAGATGGCCTAGATCAGTGATGGCGAACCTTGGCACCCCAGATGTTTTGGAACTACATTTCCCATGATGCTCAACTACACTGCAGAGTGCATGAGCATCATGGGAAATGTAGTTCCAAAACACCTGGGGTGCCAAGGTTCTCCATCACTGGCCTAGGCTATAGGAATATTGCCAAGACCCTGACACTGAGCTGCAGCACAGTGGCCAAGACCATACAGCGGTTTACAGGACAGGTTCCATTCAGAACAGACATCTCCCCAACCAAAAAAGTTGAGTGCATGTGCTCAGCGACAGGCCTCACCATGTTCGACCAAAGAAGTTGAGTGCAGATGGTGTCAAGCATTTGTGGTGGAGTACACAGACAAGTGTGTCTTGCCTACAGTCAAACATGGTGGTGGGAGTGTCATGGTCTGGGGCTGTATGAGTGCTGCCGGCACTGGGGAGCTACAGTTCATTGAGGAAATAATGAATGCCAATATGTACTGTGACATACTGAAGCAGAGCATGATCCCCTCCCTTCGTAGACTGGAAGACAGGGCAGTATTCCAACATAATAGCGACCCCAAACACACCTCCAAGACAACCACTGCCTTGCTAAAGAAGCTGAGGGTAAAGGTGGTGGACTGGCCAAGCATGTCTCCAGACCTAAATCCTATTGCGCATCTGTGGGGCATCCTCAAATGGAAGGTGGAGGAGCGCAAGTTCTCTAACATCCACCAGCTCCGTGATGTCATCATGGAGGAGTGGAAGAGGACTCCAGTGGCAACCTGTGAAGCTCTTGTGAAGTCCATGCCCAAGAGGGTTAAGGCAGTGCTGGAAAATAATGGTGGCCACACAAAATATTGACACTTTGGGCCCAATTTGGACAATTTCACTAAGGGGTGTACTCACTATTGTTGCCAGCGTTTTAGATATTAATGGCCATGTTGAGTTATTTCGAGGGGACAGCAAATTTACACTGTTATACAAGCTGTACGCTCACTACTTTACATTGTAGCAAAGTGTCATTTCTTTAGTGTTGTCACATGAAAAGATATATTAAACTACTTACAAAAATGTGAGGGGTGTACTCACTTTTGTGAGGTACTGTGTGTATATATATATATATATATATATATATATATATATGTATACACACACACTCACACACACTCACACACACACACACAGTATATACACATACACACACGCTGTGTATTCCTTCCTGAATTTTTTTTTTTTTGCATATTTGTCACACCTAAATGATTCAGACCATCAAAAAATTTTAATATTACATAACCCGAATAAATACAAAATGCAGTTTTTAAATAATGATTTGATGATGAAATCTTGGGGATAATCAAAATGTTTTTTGGCAAATGTGAGATGAGTCTTTGTGTTCTTTTTGATCAGCATTGGCTTTTGCCTTGGGACTCTCCCATGGATGACATTTTTGCACAGTCTCTTTCTTATTGTTGAATCATGAACACTGACCTTCACTGAGGCAAGTGAAGCCTGCAGTTCTTTAGATGTTTTTCTGGGTTCTTTTACGACCTCCCGAATGAGTCGTCGTTGTACTCTTAAGCCGCGTACACACGGTCTGATTTTCCAACGGGAAATGTTCGATGTGAGCTTGTTGTCGGAAAGTCCAACTGTGTGTATGCTCAAACGAACATTTGCTGTCGGAATTTCCGCACACAAATGTTTGACAGCAGGTTCTCAAATTTTCCGACAACAAAACTTGTTGTCGGAAAGTCCGATCGTGTGTACACAAGTCTGTCGCACAAAAGTTCACGCATGCTCGGAATCAAGCAGAAGGAGCTGCACCGGCTATTGAACTTCCTTTTTCCCGGCTCGTCGTACGTGTTGTACATCACCGCGTTCTCACGTTCGGAATTTTTGGCCAAGATTTGTGTGACCGTGTGTATGCAAGACAAGTTTGAGCCAAAATCCTTCGGAACAAAATCCACAGTTTTGTTGTCGGAAAATCCAATCTTGTGTACGGGGCATTAGAGTAATTCTGGGACAGGCTGTAGACCCACCCAATCCCCTCTGTAGCCCAAACTCCAGGCCCAAAAGAGAAATGTTATGATTGACCTCTTAAAAAAGAAACAGACCTATGTTTCTAACCAAGCTTCCCTGGGGTCCGTGACCGTCCCAGCCCACCTTCTGGCCAAGTAATATCTCCCATCCACAACCTTGTCTGCTGTTTTAGCCCAGATTCTTTCTGCACTACCATAAAGTTTTCCAGCTCTGTTCTCCACAATAGAAGAGAAATGTTGTACCCAAGGAAACCATTGCGTTACCAAGGCATCTTTCTCTTTCACCTGGCACATTCACTTAAGTGAGTGGTCTGTAAGCAGGAGGGATTTCAATCCCAAGTGGAAAGGAAAACCACGCAGTGATCTTTCCCGTTTTACACCTGTGAGAGAATTGTGCCTAAACCCACACTAGAGGTGTCTGAACCACAAATTCTCTCTTAAAGTTGGAGCAACTAAGACTGGATCTTCACATACTGTGGCTTTTAACTATTGAAATGCACCATCTGCTTCAGAGTACAACTTAACTATTGTGGATGCTCTGTCGTTTGTTAGGTCTGTCAAGAGGGATGCATCTTCTATACAAACTTGGGGTTCACGATTATGTTGTGTTTAATCACGATGGTGCAAATGGGGAGATCTGTCTCTTCCCCCTTTGAGACACTTTAAGACTACATTTCTCAGCATCCTCCGGTGTCTGCCCCGTACACACGATCAAAAAAATGTATGGAAAATACCGCTTTTGAATCGATCGTACGATGATCTGATCGTCAGTACAGAGCTTTCGAGAGCCGATCATGACAGTTCATCCGATTTTATTCTTTCGGACATGCACAAAATTTTTTTGTTGTACGGGAATTTTTGTGACTTTAGTAAATTCATCAGATTCGATATGAGATTTGCATGCAAAAAAACGGACGATCATTCGTCCGATAATCTCATCATGTGTACGAGGCTTAAGTCCTTTCCCCGCCTCTGATTGGTTCCACCCCACCTGCTCCCTGATTGGCTCAAGTGTGCTGCCAGGAAGGAGGGGGTGAAGCAGGAGCAGGGGATTTCACACAGATCCATTCCTTAGCTGCAGTGAGAGAAGGGAGATGCTGGCTATACACACACACACACACACACAGCCCAGAGCTGTGACACAGTGTACCAGCGAGGGGGGAGAGGTAGGGCGAAGGAGTCCATACACAGCCAGCAGCAGCACCCGTCTAAACAATAAAAAATTGTATACAGAATAGAGCAAAATAATAAGTGGCCAGTGCACAAGAAAATATTTATTGATCTGTGGGAATAAAAGTAATAAACACTAAATGAATACAAAGGTGAAAGTACACAAAATATAAATAAATCATCCAATGTAATAAAAAGATATTTTAAAAATACCTGCAATACTACTGCAATACTGCAGTTTTCTTTTTTAGGTTTTCCTTGTTCTATTTTCATCTGGTGATCCAGCCAGCAAGTCTATTGTTTTTCAAAAGAACAAGCTCTCCAGCAGAATGTATTACTGACAGGGATGAGACATACCATTCCATACTAGCACTGGTGATTACAGTAAGCAGCTTTCCTTTATTGATGTAAAACCTTTATCCCACAAAAAGAAAAAACTGCTTGCTGTAACTGCTGTAAAGAATTAGCTCGGTAGCGCATTGTGCGTGACCCCCTGGATGAGTCACAGCACCATGAAACGGGCAAAGCAAGACAGCAGGATCTTGGCGAACACACAACCGTGGTTTATTTACAATGTGCAGGTATCAAAACAGCAAAAAAAAAAACCCTGAAAATAAACCCTTGACACCTTGGGCGTCAAACTACAGACACAGAATCCTACTGCTTTCCAGACACCTGACTGTCACACAGAATGAAACTTTAATCACACAGACTTATTCTCACCACACAGAGAAGCTGATGCTCTCTAGTCTGTCCAATACAAAAAAAAAAAATCTGGTTCATGGGTGGAGCATCCTCTCTAAGCAGCCTGGGAGTTTTATAGGACCCCAGAGTACTCAACCTGCTACAGCTGAGCTTGTTAACCCCTCAGTGAGCCAAACAGGCTTACTACACAGCGTAAAAAGGAAAACCGTTTGTATACAGCATGAATCTGGGACAAATACACTCACCGGCCACTTTATTAGGTACACCTGTTCAATTGATTGGTAACAAAAATTGCTAATCAGCCAATCACATGGCAGGATCTCAATGCATTTAGGCATATAGACATGGTGAAGACAACTTGCTGAAGTTCAAACCGAGCATCAGAATGGGAAAAAAGGGTATTTAAGTGACTTTGAACATGGCATGGATGATGGTGCCTGATGGGCTAGTCTGAGTATTTCAAAAACTGCTGATCTACTGGGATTTTCATGCACAACCATCTCAAGGGTTTACAGAGAATGGTCTTAACCACTTAAAGACCAGCCTCGTTTTGGATTTTAGGTGTTTACAAGTTTAAAACAGGTTTTTTTGCTAGAAAATTACTTAGAACCCCCAAACATTATATATTGTTTTTTTTCTAACATCCTAGAGAATACAATAGCGGTCATTGCAATACTTTTTTTTGCACCGTATTTGCGCAGCGGTCTTCTAAGCGCACTTTTTTTGGAAAAAATTCACTTTTTTGAAAAAAAAAATAAGACAACAGTAAAGTTAGCCCAATTTTTTTTTATATTGTGAAATATAATGTTACGCCAAGTAAATTGATACCCAACATGTCACGCTTCAAAATTGCGCCCGCTCGTGGAATAGCGTCAAACTTTTACCCTTAAAAATCTCCATAGGCGACGTTTAAAAAATTCTACAGATTGCATGTTTTGCATTACAGAGGAGGTCTAGGGCTAGAATTATTGCTCTCACTCTACCGGTCGCGGCGATACCTCACATGTGTGGTTTGACCACCGTTTTCATATGCGGGCGCTACTCACGTATGCGTTCGCTTCTGCGTGCGAGCTCGTCGGGACAGGGCGCTTTAAAAAAAATTTTTTTTTTTTTTTTATTATTTATTTTATTTATTTTTTCACTGTTTTAAAAAAAAAAAAAATTGGATCACTTTTATTCCTATTACAAGGAATGTAAACATCCCTTGTAATAGAAAAAAGCATGACAGGTCCTCTTAAATATGAGATCTGGGGTCAAAAAGTCCTCAGATCTCATATTTAGACTAAAATGCAAAAAAAAAAAAAAAAAAAAAAAAAAAAAAAAGTCGTTTAAAAAAATGACACTAAAAAAATTTGTGCCTTTAAGAGAGTGGGCGGAGCCGTCGAATGACGTCGCTCCGGCCGTCACATGGTATGGAGACGGGTGGGGGCCATCTTGGCCTCACTTGTCTCCATACCTCAGCAGGGAAAGGACCCGATCGCCTCCGCCGTTACCGACGGCTCCGGTAAGCGGCGGAAGGCGCGGGAGAGCGGCGGGAGGGGGGGTGGCACCTCTCCCGCCGCCGATAACGGTGATCTCGCGGCGAACCCGCCGCAGAGACCACCGTTATCGTGTACAGAATCGCTCACTGTAAAGATGGATATCTCGGTTGTGGCAGCAGCTGCTGCCGTTACCGAGATATCCATCTCCAAAAAAATGACGTATATATACAGTGAGCGGGAAAATATCCAGTAAGGGGCAGTTGTGTGGACGAATATACCTTGTTGATGTCAGAGGTCAGAGGAGAATGGGCAGACTGGTTCGAGATGATAGAAACGCAACAGTAACTCAAATAACCACTCATTACAACCAAGATATGCAGAATACCATCTCTGAATGCACAACACATTGAACCTTAAAGCAGATGGGCTACAGTAGCAGAAGACCATACCGGATGCCACTCCTGTCAGCTAAGAACTGGGAAAGGAAATTGAGGCTACAATTCGCACGGGCTCACCAAAATTGGACAATAGAAGATTGGAAAAAATGTTGCCTGGTCTGACGAGTCTCAAGTTCAGCTGCAAAATTCAGATAGTTGGGTCATAATTTGTCATAAATCACATGAAAGCATGGATCCATCCTGCCTTGTATCAATGGTTCAGGCTTGTGGTGTAATGGTGTGGGGGATATTTTCTTGGCACACTTTGGGCCCCTTAGTACCAGTTAACCACTTGCCGACAGGCTCATGCCGACATACGTCGGCAAAGTGGCACGGGTGCACAAAACAACGTATGAGTACGTCACTCCGTCATCGGCGACACCGCGAGAGTGTGCCCGCGGGTCCCAGGGACTCGATGTCCGCAGGTGGCCTACGATCGTGGCAAGGAGAGGCAGAACGGGGAGATGCCTATGTAAACAAGGCATTTCCCTGTTCTGCCTGGCAGCATGACAGATCTACTGTTCCCAGTGATCGGGAGCAGTGATCTCTGTCATGTTCTAGTGAGCCCATCCCCCTACAGTTAGAACACGCTGAGGGAACACACTTAACCCCTTGATTGCCCCTAGTGTTTAACCCCTTCCCTGCCATTGACAATTACATAGTAATCAGTGCATTTTTATAGCACTGATCGCTGTCAATGTCAATAGTTCTAAAATAGTGTCAAAAGTGTCCAATCTCTCCGCCGCAATGTTGCAGTCACGATAAAAATCGCAGATCTGCACTCTCCACATCTATTTCTGTTGCAAATGGTACTAGACAAGGGTGTCCACTCTCACCCTTGCTATTTGCACTCTGCGTCGAACCCCTGGCCGTGTCCATTCGGAATAACATAGACATACGGGGAATATCGGTAAGGGGTAAGGAGTTTAAAATCTCCCTCTTTGCCAATGATTTTATTCTCACATTGACCCAGCCCCATACAATCCTCCCGATTTTGCACGCAGAATTGGATCGCTTCCGTCTTCTTTCGGGTTATAAAATTAATTCATCAAAGTCAGAAGCATTGCCTATTAATATCCCCGAAGCAGAGGTCACACTTTTAAAAACCAACTTTCCCTACACTTGGAAATCGAACGCTCTGAAGTATCTGGGAACCCACATCACCTCAAAATTTAACACTTTATACCAAGAAAATTTCCATCCCCTCTTCCGCTCCATTAGATCCTCACTGCTTCAGTGGAAAAAACATCATATTTCCCTACTACGACGAATCGCTTCAATTAAAATGACCATCCTCCCGAAGCTCCTATATCTCTTTCAAACGTTGCCCATTCCAATTCCATACAAACATCTGAAAACACTCCAGTCTGAACTACTCCATTATGCCTGGAATTACAAAAGACAGAGGATACCGAGCTCAGTGATGACGGCGTCACGTAATGAGGGGGGTTTAGCGTTCCCCAACATTATCAAATGCTATGAAGCAGCTCAGTTGCGAGCAGTTGCCTCATGGTTTACCCACAAATCATATAATAAATGGACAGAAATTGAAAAAATATGGCTAGCCCCCATACACCCGAATAATTTACTGTGGAGTGCAAATGCGGATGTAGCCCCTGATCGTTTGCTAGTTCCCATGTCCCAATTGAGACGGACGTGGTGTACACTGGCTCACTCTCACGGACTTTCATCAGATAAATCGCTTCTGACCTCCTTTGTCTGTAATCCTAAGGTGCCAGATAACCTCACCTACCAGATGTCACATTCTTGGACATCCCGGAACTTATTCCATTTCGGGAACTTGGTAGGCCCCAGGACACGCAAACTGTTAACATTTTCTGACCTACAGGCCAAATATGAACTCCCCAAACAGGTATTCTATGGATACCTGCAAATCCGTTACTATGCACTCACTATAGCTCCTGATCTACAATTCTCCCCCCCATCTCCATTTGAAACTATAATTTTAACAGGTACTGCACAGAAGGGACTCATATCGGGTACATATAAGATTTTGAATGCAACTTTTTTAGAAGAACAAGGCAAACATTCATATATGATTAAATGGGAGAAGATCCTCGATGCGGAAATCCCTATAACACAATGGCAGACGATATGGTCCCAAGCTGCAAAGAGCTCAATGTGCACATTATACAAATAGAACTGCTATAAAATTCTCCTAATTATCACTATTTTCCCCAATAGTTCTGATAAATGCTGGCGATGCCGGGGAGCAAAGGGCACTTTCATACACATATATTGGAGCTGCCCATTATTAACACCATACTGGACCGCGGTTCAACAGTTATTAGCTCACCTTCTGGAAATGCATGTCCAGGCATCCCCAAAATTCTTCCTGTTAGGCTTATCGCCGTTAAAACTCTCTAAGCCACACAAGAAATTAGTACGCCATGTACTCACAGCAGCGCGCTGCCTTGTAGCGTTACACTGGAAAAGCTGTACTCCGCCCTCTGCTGAGGATCTTTACACCAGAATTAAGGATGTAGAACTGATGGAGAAAATGACGGCCAGAACTGGAGGCACATAACAGGGTCTGGGAGCTATGGCATCCCCGGGAGGACCCACCATGACCAGGTATTACCTTCACTTGGATGACTTCTAAACCCCCTCTATCCCTTTCTTTCTCTATTACCCCCTTCTATTTTTCTATACTGCATACTTCTGTGATTCCTATAATCACAGACAATAAGTTACAGTTTAACAAAAGTATCAGCGATACCTACATGCCAATAGAATCGCTAACAGTTGGATACTAAACTATTACCGGCATTTAGCAATATCTAAACATATGTGAGTAAATGCTTGTCATCAGAAATGTATATGGTAATCAACACTTGTGTTTTGCCCTTATGTCTTTCTGTATTGTACCGCAGATACGAATTATACTAATAAAATGTTGTTTGGAAAAAAAAACACAGATCACTGCTAATTACTAATAAAAAAAAAATTATAATAAAAATGCCATAAATCTATCCCCTATTTTGTAAACGCGATAACTTTTGCTCAAACCAATCAATAAACGCCTATTACGATTTTTTTTTACCAAAAATATGTAGAAGAATACATATTGGCCTAAACTGTGGAAGAAATTTGTTTTTTTATATTTGTCTGGGGATATTTATTATAGCAAAAAGTTAAAAAAAATGCTTTTTTTTTCAAAATTGTCGCTCTTTTTTTGTTTTTAGCGCAAAAAATACGAACCGCAGAGGTGATCAAATACCACCAAAAGAAAGCTCTATTTGTGGGAAGAAAAGGACGTCAATTTTGTTTGGGTACAACGTCGCACGACCGCACAATTGTCAGTTAAAGTGACGCAGTGCCATATCACAAATAGGGCTTGGTCAGGAAGGGAGTAAATCCTTCCGGGGCTGAAGTGGTGAAGCGTTGTTTAAACAACACGGCCTACCTGAGTATTGTTGCTGGCCATGTCTATCGCTTTATGACTACAGTGTACCCATCTACTGATGGCTTCTTTCAGCAGGATAATGCACCATGTCACAAAGTTCAAATCATCTCAAATTGGTTTCTTTGGGATGTGGTGGAACAGAAGATTTGTATCATGGATGTGCAGCAGACAAATCTGCAGCAACTGTGTGATGCTATCATGTCAATATCAGTAAATCTCTGAGGACTGTTTCCAACACCTTGTTGAATCTACTCCATGAAGACCTAATAAAGTGGCTTCTGATGCCGCGTACACACGGTCGGACTTTTCACCTGCAAAAGTCCGACGGACGCCGCCGGACAAAGTCCGGCGGAAAGTCCGACCGTGTGTGGTCTCCATCGGATTTCCGACGGACCGTTTCGGTCGGATTTTTGCGGAAATCCGACGTACTTTAGATTTGAAGCCTGCTTCAAATCTTTACGTCGTACCTCCGCCGGACTCAGTTCCTGACGGAAAGCCCGTTCGTCTGTATACTAGTCCGAAGGACCAGATACGACGGAGGAGCAGGTTGCTGCATCTCGCGCTCGCTGCAATAGGAAAAACAAATCTTCCTATTGCGGCGAGCGCGGGGCATACCAGGCCCTTAGGTCTGGTATGGATTATAAAGGGGAACCCCTACGCCGAAAAAACGGCGTGGGGTCCCCCTAAAATCCATACCAGACCCCGATCCGAGCACGCAGCCTGGCCGGTCAGGAAAGGGGGTGGGGACGAGCGAGCGCCCCCCCCTCCTGAACCGTACCAGGCCGCATGCCCTCAACATGGGGGGTGGGTGCTTTGGGGGAGGGGGGCGCCCTGCGCCCCCCCCCCCAAAGCACCTTGTCCCCATGTTGATGAGGACAAGGGCCTCTTCCCGACAACCCTGGCCGTTGGTTGTCGGGGTCTGCGGGCGGGGGCTTATCGGAATCTGGGAGCCCCCTTTAATAAGGGGGCCCCCAGATCCCGGCCCCCCACCCTATGTAAATGAGTATGGGGTACATGGTACCCCTACCCATTTACCTAGGTAAAAAGTGTCAGTAATAAAACACAACACAGGTTTTTAAAATAATTTATTAAACAGCTCCGGGGGGGTCTTCTTCCGTCTTCGGGGGTCCCTCCGCTTCATCTTCTCCCGGCGTCCGGTTGGTTCTTCTCCGCTCTCCGGCCTCTTCTCCCGGTGTCGCAGGTCTTCGGCCGGCCCCTCCGCTCTCTTCATGTAGCTCTATTGCGAGCGGAGGTCCGGACTTCTGGGCTTCTTGGCTTCTTGGCTTGGCTTGGCTTCTCTTCTCTTCCCCCAGATGTTGACACGACGCTCTCTCCGGCTGGACTGATCTCTGAGGGCTGCGTTGTGACTTATATAGGCGGAGACCCCGCCCCCTAAAACGTCATTTACCCCCCCAGGGACTGTGACATCAAAAGGGGGCGGGGTCTCCGCCTATATAAGTCACAACGCAGCCCTCAGAGATCAGTCCAGCCGGAGAGAGCATCGTGTCAACATCTGGGGGAAGAGAAGAGAAGCCAAGCCAAGCCAAGCCAAGAAGCCAAGAAGCCAAGAAGCCCAGAAGTCCGGACCTCCGCTCGCAATAGAGCTACATGAAGAGAGCGGAGGGGCCGGCCGAAGACCTGCGACACCGGGAGAAGAGGCCGGAGAGCGGAGAAGAACCAACCGGACGCCGGGAGAAGATGAAGCGGAGGGACCCCCGAAGACGGAAGAAGACCCCCCCGGAGCTGTTTAATAAATTATTTTAAAAACCTGTGTTGTGTTTTATTACTGACACTTTTTACCTAGGTAAATGGGTAGGGGTACCATGTACCCCATACTCATTTACATAGGGTGGGGGGCCGGGATCTGGGGGCCCCCTTATTAAAGGGGGCTCCCAGATTCCGATAAGCCCCCGCCCGCAGACCCCGACAACCAACGGCCAGGGTTGTCGGGAAGAGGCCCTTGTCCTCATCAACATGGGGACAAGGTGCTTTGGGGGGGGGGGGCGCAGGGCGCCCCCCTCCCCCAAAGCACCCACCCCCCATGTTGAGGGCATGTGGCCTGGTACGGTTCAGGAGGGGGGGGGGCGCTCGCTCGTCCCCACCCCCTTTCCTGACCGGCCAGGCTGCGTGCTCGGATCGGGGTCTGGTATGGATTTTAGGGGGACCCCACGCCGTTTTTTCGGCGTAGGGGTTCCCCTTTATAATCCATACCAGACCTAAGGGCCTGCGACGGGGCTCGCAAGGTTTCAATCTCGCCAAAAAAAGCGGCGAGATTGAATTCCTTTTCTAGTCCCGTCGTACCAAAGTTAGGTTCAAAATGAACGGACTTGTCCGTGTGTGGGAAAGTCCGTTCGTTCTGAAAGTCCGGCGGAAGTCCGTCGGGAAGACCGGATTCCGGAAAGTCCGGCCGTGTGTAGGCAAGTCCGGCCGTTCAGAAAGTCCGGCGGTAGTCCGCCGGAAGTCTGGCGGCAAGTACGTCGGACCTAGCTTTCTAGAAAGTCCGACCGTGTGTACGCGGCATGAGTGTATATCTCCCATCCTGGAAACAACCCATCGTTTTTTACTGGCTTCCTCTCACTCTGCTTATAAAGTATTAGCTGGAGTTTGATTTCAATTTGTTGGTGCATTTAAAAATTGCTAGTACATACAACACTATCACCCCCCCCCCCCCCCCCCAGGCTGACAATGCTGCTGTCCAAAGATGCTCCCTGTGCTCTTTTATCAAAAGTAGAGGCACTCAAGTACAGGAGGTATGTTAGTAGCCAGTTCACCAGGAGAAAACGGAGGGGGAAAAAAAGCCTAAAATAAGAAAACGGGTGTAGCCACCACATCTAATGATTGGTAAGCTTCTATACATTACATTTTTGGTTTAATATCCCTTTGACAAGAACTATAATGCCAGCATTGTTAGTTATATTTGGGCTATTAGCAAATATAGACTTACCATCAGTGATATCATAGGGAAACACCTTGCAAGAATTCCTTACGTCTTAAATTCCTTGAGATGCTAGGATCTCTTTCACTTCTCTCATTAGGCAGAAACAGGATAAGACTTTATTTATTTATGTATTGATACAGAGCTGTCAGTTTACATATATATATATATATATATATATATATATACTGTATATATATTGAACATTCACATCAGTCCCTGCCCTCAAGGAGCTTACAATCTAAGGGCCCAAACTCATACATACACGTAGTAGGGCCAATTTAGACAGGAGCCAATTACCTACTGACATGTCTTTGGAGTGTGGGAGGAAACCCATGCAGGCACAAGGAGTGCATGCAAACTCCAGGCAGGTAGTGCAGTGGTTGGGATTTGAACCGACGACCCTAGTGCTACCAGGTGGAAGTGCTAACCAGTTAGCCACGGTGATGCCTTAAGAGGAACATTTGGATGTACTAGAGGAACTTTAAGGCAAAAATAAAAAAAGATCTCTGTATTTTAAATTTAGCTCTGTACCATGGGGGGCCATGTACTAGCTCTTTAACCCCCCCAAATAGAAGGCTGTGTGAGTCTAGTTATCAGTATGCTTGTCAGACTGCTATTAAAAGGATGAGGATTGAATCTGCATCTGCATGGCAACAACATAATAATGCAAAAAAATAAATAAATAAAAGGAAACCAAGTAAACTTAACTTTCCCATTACTGATACCAAAAAAAAGTATGGCAGTAAGGCTGGCCCTCAACACACAGATTTAATTTGTTCAGCCTGCAGCTTAACTAAACAAATTTGACAAATTTCTTCATCAACATGTGACAGTAAATCGTTAGGAATGTTAGGAAAAAAGCACTTCATGCCAATATCTGTTCATTATGCATACATACAGTGCCTTGCAAAAGTATTCACCCCCCTTGGCTTTTTACCAATTTTGTTACATTACAGCCTTTAGTTCAATGTTTTTTTAATCTGAATTATATGAGATGGATCAGAACACAATAATCTAAGTTGGTGAAGTTAAATTAGAAAAATATATATATAAAACTATTTTTCAGAAATAAAAAAAATGATAATTGGCATGTGCGTATATATTCACCCCCTTTGTTATGAAGCCCATAAAAAGCTCTGGTGCATCCAATTACATTCAGAAGTCACATAATTAGTGAAATGATGTCCACCTGTGTGCAACCTAAGTGTCACATGATCTGTCATTACATATACACACCTTTTTGAAAGGCCCCAGAGGTGGCAACACCTAAGCAGCACTAACCAAACACTGCCATGAACACCAAGGAACTCTCCAAACAAGTAAGGGACAATGTTGTTGAGAAGTACAAGTCAGGGTTAGGTTATAAAAAAATATCCAAATCTTTGATGATCCCTAGGAGCACCATCAAATCTATCATAACCAAATGGAAAGAACATGGCACAACAGCAAACCTGCCAAGAGACGGTCGCACACCAAAACTCTGGGCAAGACTGGGCAAGGAGGGCATTAATCAGAGAGGCAGCACAGAGACCTAAGGTAACCCTGAAGGAGCTGCAGAGTTCCACAGCAGAGACTGGAGTATCTGTACATAGGACGACAATAAGCCATATGCTCCATAGAGTTGGGCTTTATGGTAGAGTGGCCAGAAGAAAGCCATTACTTTCAGCAAAAAACAAAATGGCACGTTTTGAGTTTGTGAAAAGGCATGTGGGAGACTCCCAAAAATGTATAGAGGAAGGTGCTCTGGTCTGATGAGACTAGCATTTTAATTTTTAGCCATCAAAGAAAATGCTATGTCTGGCGCAAACCCAACACATCACATCACCCAAAGAACACCATCCCCCACAGTGAAACATGGTTGTGGCAGCATCATGCTGCGGGGATGTTTTTCAGCAGTCGGGACTGGGAAACTGGTCAGAGTTGAGGGAAAAATGGATGGTGCTAAATACAGGGATATTCTGGAGCAAAACCTGTACCACTCTGTGTGTGATTTAAAGGCTAGGACGGAGGTTCACCTTCCAGCAGGACAATGACCCCAAACACACTGCTAAAGCAACATTTGAGTGGTTTAAGGGGAAACATGGAAATGTGTTGGAATGGCCTAGTCAAAGCCCAGACCTCAATCCAATAAAAATCTGTGGTCAGACTTAAAGATTGCTGTTCACTACCATCCAACTTGAAGGAGCTGGAGAAGTTTTGCAAGGAGGAATGGGCAAAAATCCCAGTGGTAAGATGTGGCAAGCTCATAGAGACTTATCCAAAGCAACTTGGAGCTGTGATAGCCGCAAAAGGTGGCTCTGCAAAGTATTGACTTTAGGGGGGTGAATAGTTATGCACATTGACTTTTTGTTATTTTGTCCTATTTGTTGTTTGCTTCACAATAAAAAAAAAACATCTTCAAAGTTGTGGGCATGGTCTGTAAATTAAATGATGCAAATCTTCAAACAATCCATGTTAATTCCAGGTTGTGAGGCAACAAAACAAAACAAGGCACTGTACATGCTATGCATTCATATTCCAAAATGCAAATGGCACAAGTGTAGTGCTACACCTTGAGGAGCCTGAAGTTTATTCTGCTTATATTTTGCCAACCTTGGTTCCTCCTTTCTGCTCTCACCAACAAGCTAATACAATTTTTAAATAAAACATTTCTGTTTTCATTATATACTTTATTGTAGATCCAGTGTTGCTGTCCCTAGTTAGGTTTATCAACCATCCATAATTTTATGCACAGTGTGTAAAAAAAAAGGCTATTTTTTCCTGTCCGTTAACCGCTTCCAGCTCAGAGACCATATATACAAAGGTTCTGCAAAAAGTTGCCGCAGTTTCGCAGCCATCTTCACCACAGCGTGACAACTCTTATAATAAAAGCCCGTTCGTCTGTATGCTGGTCCGACGGACCAGATACGACGCAAGGGCAGGGTACTGCATCTCGCGCTCGCTGCAATAGGAAAAACACATTTCCCCTTAGGCCCTTAGGTCTGGTATGGATTTTAAGGGGAACCCCCTACACCGAAAAAACGGCGTGGAGTCCCCCCAAAATCCATACCAGACCCCGATCCGAGCACGCAGCCCAGCCGGTCAGGAAAGGGGGTGGGGATGAGCGAGCTCCCCCCCCTCCTGAACCGTACCAGGCCGCATGCCCTCAACATGGGGGGGTGCTTTGGGGAAGGGGGGCACCCTGTGGCCCCCCCACCCCAAAGTACCTTGTCCCCTTGTCGATGAGGACAAGGGCCTATATAAGCCACATCGGAGCGCTCAGAGAGCATTCCAGCCAGAGAGAGCGTCGTGTTAACATTGGAAGAAGAGAAGAAGAGAAGAAGAGAAGAAGGGAAGAAGGCAGAAGTCCGGGCCCCTGCTAGCAAAAGAGCGGCAAAAGAGCAGAAGATAGCGGAGGAGCCCGGCAGAAGACCCGGAGAGCACGGAGAAGAACCGGAGAGACCCACGGGGCTGTCTAATAAATTACTTTAAAAACCTGTGCAGTGTGTTTTTTTATTGACACTTTTCCCCTAGGTGAATGGGTAGGGTACCATGTACCCCATACTCATTCACATAGGGTGGGGGGGCTGAGATCTGGGGGCCCCCTTATTAAAGGGGGCTCCCGGATTCCGATAAGCCCCCCCGCCCGCAGACCCCGACAACAAACGGCCAGGGTTGTCGGGAAGAGGCCTTTGTCCTCATCAACATGGGGAAAAGGTGCTTTGGGGGGGGGGGGCACAGGGTGCCCCCCTCCCCCAAAGCACCCCCCCATGTTGAGGGCATGCGGCCTGGTACAGTTCAGGAGGGGTTGGGGCGCTCGCTCGTCCCCACCCCCTTTCCTGACCGGCCGGGCTGCGTGCTCGGATCGGGGTCTGGTATGGATTTTGGTGAGGAACCCACGCCGTTTTTTCGGCGTAGGGGGTTCCCCTTAATATCAATACCAGACCTAAGGGCCTGGTATGCCCCACGACAGGGCTTGCAAGGTGTCAATCTCGCAGATAAAAGCTTTTCTAGTCTCGTCATACCCGAGTCACGTTCAAAATGAACAGACTTGGCCGTGTGTGGGCAAGTCCGTTCATTCTAAAAGTCCGCCGTAACTCCGGCGAAAGTCCGTTGGGAAGACCAGCAGACCTAGCCTGCCGGAAAATCCGGTCGTGTGTAGGCAAGTCCGTCCGTTCAGAACGTCCGGCGGTGTCCGCCTATCTCCTACTCTAGCTGGCAATCCCTGAAAACTCATCTTTTCAGGGAAGCCTATCACAACTCCAGCTAATCTTTTATCACTTCCATCAGCTCATTCTCCACAGTTACAACCCTTTATACCACCTGCCCCACCCTATTAGATTGTAAGCTCTTCTGAGCAGGGCCCTCTTAATCTGCTTGTATTTTATTGTATTGTAACTGTACTGTCTTCTTTTTATATTGTAAAGTGCTCTGTAAACTGTTGGCACTATATAAATTATGTACAATAATAATAATCAAGGGGTGAATAAGGTTCAAGAGGGTAGTATTTTTAATATGAACCCAAGATCAAGAACACAGGGACATGACCTCAAACTAGCAGGAGGAAAGTTCAAAACTAATCTTAGAAAATATTATTTTACTGAAAGGGTAGTTGATGCTTGGAACAGACTTCTAGCAGAAGTAGTGAGTCAGCCAATGGTAAGAGGATTCAAACATGCTTGAATCCATATCCACATAGATCTATACTCAGACAAAATGATAAAAAGAAACAAGTACAAAAACATGTACGAATTAAAAAAGGTGGACTCGATGGAGCATTTGGTTTTTTTTTGCCATCACTTTTCTAAGTTTCTGTCATGTTAGTATCTTACCAGTCCCAGTGCACCCTCTTCTTGGCCTCTGGGCATGTGTTCTGATTTAGTAAAAGTCCAGTTTATGTTAGACAGGTATAGAAATTGCTAATGATCTCTCTCTTTCAATCCTGCTCAGTCAGTCCCTCATTTTGTTCTTTACAAATGGTGTAAGTGCTCTCTAATAGAGTTGTTGTAATCCAAAGGGACACTGGATTTTTTCCAAATAAAGCAGAGTTAGGGCAACCACACTGGGGCAGAACTATTCAACAGAGCCAGGAAACAAAAAAAGGCAGTGGCCAAGAGGCCTCTCACCACAGTTGGCACTCTTCGAACTACAGGCACTTCCACATAAAATTGTGAAAGGGTCCTCCCTCACAAGCAAGCACCCTGCAGTAGTAGCCGGTGGTCCTCACCTGATAGTCAGGGGTCTGCTGATAGTCACAGTCACTCACCACATTCAGCAAGGGAAACCCTGATCACCAGTGCAGATTCTAAGGATCCAGGTCCCCTCATATTTAACATTACATAAAGTATGATGCTAGCAGCAATCTCTGATCATAACACTTCTCCTGGGCGGCACAGCATCAGATAGCTCAAACAAACGCTGGCCACACACCACTGTTCCACCGTCAGTGCAACCTTGTGGTGCTCTCTCAGCATAAGAAAAGTTTGAGGCACCACACAATACTCACACAGCAGCAGTAGCCCTTAACCTTTTCACCCCTTATTCCACAATATCTACATATGTCTCTTCAAATGAGCACCCAAGCCCCCCCCAGCCCTCTGGGAGATGTAGTCCTCTCTTCCTCCCGGAGCCAGGGCTGTGCTGAATTAAGGACTACGTTTCCCAGCAGTCTGCAGACCACTCTCCTATTTGCGCTGTTGCATCAGCCAATCACCGTCTTCTAGACCCAGCCAAGATGGCTGCCCCCAGCACTGAAGACACTCCATAGATGAGCAATGCAAAGTGGTCTCCTTAAAGATGGCTTCTGCATGAATATTCATTTTAACCCTGTTCACACTGCAGAAGGAAAATCCAACAGCAACAGACATTCAACAACAGTTATCAGTGCAGGTTAAACAAGCTACATTCTTTTGTAAGTGGTCACGTTCTGGTGACTTCTGATACCTGTAAACAGAGGCGTCGTCAGGGGGTGGCTATTGGGGCTACAGCCCCGAGCCTGGAGCTAATAGCCCCGAGTCTCTTGTCCCGGTCCTAGAATGCCGGGGACAGGGGCGGACTGCGCCGTGGTAGCGCTGGCTCCGGCTCCAGCTCCGCCTCCACCCCGCCTGACTCTACTCTTGGTCACTGGTTGCTATAGCCGCCTAGCGGCTAGCAACCAGTGACGTCACAGCCCACTGTGCCCACACTTCCCAGCATTGAAAGCGGAGGAGGATTGCACTTCCTCCTCCTCCGCACTAGTGCTCACGGGCAGGGCTGGCCCTACCATGGGACCTGGTGGGACCATGGGTCCCGGGCGGCAGGTTCTGAGGGGCGGCACATTGATGCCTAAGAAGATGGTGGCGGAACTCCCGCCGATCGCTCCACTTCTTATCCCACTGTGAGGGTGGCTTGGGTGGCGCCGCTGCTTTTAGAGGTGACGGCAGAGAACTCGCTGCTATACCCGCACAGCTGACCGCCGCCCATCCTTTCCACGGCTCCCCCCTACTGCTGCTGACATGTCGGGACAACAAGAGAAAGTCAGCTGACGGCTAACAGCGGAGGGGAGGAGCTTCCTGCTGTGCACTGAGACCCCCTGATGAAAGAGGGATCGCTGGAGGCGCGGCTGACACTGAGAGAAAGTAAGTGTCAGCGCCATTGATCTCATCTTCACCACCCCTGCCTGTGTCTAACCCCCCCTCACCACCACTTCCTGTGTCTAACCCCCCTCACCAGCCCTGCCTGTGTCTAACCCCCCCTCACCACCCCTGCCAGTGTCTAACCCCCCCCTCACCACCCCTGCCTGTGTCTAACCCCCCCTCACCACCCCTGCCAGTGTCTAACCCCCCCTCACCACCCCTGCCTGTGTCTAACCACCCCTCACCACCCCTGCCTGTGTCTAACCCCCCTCACCACCCCTGCCTGTGTCTAACCCCCCCTCACCACCCCTGCCTGTGTCTAACCCCACCTCACCACCCCTACCTGTGTCTAACCCCCCCTCACCACCCCTGCCTGTGTCTAACCCCCCCTCACCACCCCTGCCTGTGTCTAACCCCCCCTCACCACCCCTGCCTGTGTCTTACCCCCCTCACCACCCCTGCCTGTGTATGTCTAACCCTCCTCCTCTACCCTGCCTGTGTCTAACCCCCCCTCACCATCCCTGCCTGTGTCTAACCCCCCCTCACCACCCCTGCCTGTGTCTAACCCCCCCTCACCACCCCTGCCTGTGTCTAACCCCCCCTCACCACCCCTACCTGTGTCTAACCCCCCTCACCACCCCTGCCTGTGTCTAACCCCCTCACCACCCCTGCCTGTGTATGTCTAACCCTCCTCCTCTACCCCTGCCTGTGTCTAACCCCCCCTCACCACCCCTGCCTGTGTCTAACCCCCCTCACCACCCCTGCCTGTGTCTAACCCCCCCTCACCACCCCTGCCTGTGTCTAACCCCCCTCACCACCCCTGCCTGTGTCTAACCCCCCCTCACCACCCCTGCCTGTGTCTAACCCCCCTCACCACCCCTGCCTGTGTCTAACCCCCTCACCACCCCTGCCTGTGTATGTCTAACCCTCCTCCTCTACCCCTGCCTGTGTCTAACCCCCCCTCACCACCCCTGCCTGTGTCTAACCCCCCCACCACCCCTGCCTGTGTATGTCTAACCCTCCTCCTCTACCCCTGTCTGTGTCTAACCCCCCTCACCACCCCTGCCTGTGTCCAACCCCAACACCACCCCTGCCTGTGTATGTCTAACCCTCCTCCTCTACCCCTGTCTGTGTCTAACCCCCCCTCACCACCCCTGCCTGTGTCTAACCCCCTCACCACCCCTGCCTGTGTCTAACCCAGTCAGTGTGGGTCAGGTAGGTCAGTGTGGTTTAGGTAGGTCAGTGTGTGTGGATCAGTGTATGTAGGTCAGTGTGGGTCAGGTAGGTCAGTGTGGGTGGGTCAGTGTATGTAGGTCAGTGTAGGTCAGTGTGAGTCAGGTAGGTCAGTGTATGTAGGTCAGTGCATGTCAGATAGGTAAGTGTATGTGGGTCAGGTAGGTCAGTGTGGGTCAGGTAGGTCAGTGTATGTAGGTCAGTGTATGTCAGGTAGGTCAGTGTATGTAGGTCAGTGTATGCCAGGTAGGTAGGTCAGTGTGTGTATGTCAGGTAGGTCAGTGTATGTCAGGTAGGTAGGTCAGTTTAGTGGTCAGCATTGATGGGCACTGGTAAGCCAGGCAGCAACCAGCAAGTCAGTGTACCCCCCGCCACACAACCACACAACCCCTCCGCCCAACCAAAAAAACCCAGCGCCACTAGAGGCCCTCCCCCCCGTGCCGGCCTTGGACTTTGGGCTGAAGCCCCTGGTCTTTTTGCTACCTAGCAACGCCCCTGCCTGTAAACATAAGATTTGAGATATATTCACTTTTACAAGTTTAGAAAGTTCAAAGTTCTTCTATTTTTTACATTTTACAAATAGTATTATTTTTACTACAGTTCACTATGCAAATAAACTTGGTGCCGTAACAAACAACAAAAAGAAGTAGAATTCTAGGACAGGCACAATTAAGAAAGCCAGATTTTGCATAATTGGACACACATAATAGGACATACCTTCATACATTATCCCTGTGCTAATTGAGACTTATGCTGGCCAGGCCATAGATGGCTTATCAAATGAAAAATAAATAACAGATCCCCTATTCACACAATCGAGAGAGGTGGAGAAATCTTCCCCACAGTGCATTTGTTTTCTGGCAGCGGAGATTCCCCTGCACTCAGAATCAGAGCTGCAGCAGATTTGCTGCATGTGCTGATCGAATTAAATTTTTGCAGCATTACTGTTCGAGAGAAGCTAATCATTAGATCAAATTCTCTTGAGTGGGTAAAGCCATATATTAGGCCATTAGGCCAGTCCTTACTGAACTGGCTAGATTTTAATCCATCTATGGCCAGCTTTACAGAGGGAGTCATCAAAAGGATTTTTAGGAATACTTGTATGAGGCTACCAAAGTACACAAGACAACGGTGTCGTGGATGCAAGAGGGTGACTTTTTCAAAGGTATAAGCAAACCTGAGATTGTTCTTTTTCTGGAAATGTATGTGCAAATGTAGAGATTTCAAAACAGTTTCAAGATTTTAGCAAAGAGATAAAGTGTTTTTGTTTCTTTTAAATGGTGCAGTGGGGTTTTAATAGCTCCTAATTGTTAAAAAGCCCCCTTAGGCTCTGTTTCCACTACTGCGACTTTTCATGCGACTTGGGACTGAAAAGTCGCATGAAAAATTGTTTCCCATGATTTCCAATGAGTACCGTTCATATCTGTGCGACTTCAAGTCGCAGCGACTTCAAAGTAGTCCCTGCACTACTTTGGTTCCACTTTGATGCGACTTGAGGTCCATAGATACAGGCATTGCTTCAAATCGCGGTAAAAAATCGCGGCAAAATCGCGCGACTTTGGGGACGCACTAGTGGAAACATAGCCTTAATCTGCTTTTGTGCCAGAGTGCCCCCTTTACTATTAGCCATATTATTTTACTTTTTTCACAAAGTGATAGTGCATAAGGTTAAAGAGGAAGTAAACCCTGGTGGGTTTTACTTCCTCCTTATTTCCCTGCAAAGGTAAAGCATATAGTAGCCCATTATGTGTCACTTACCTAAAACCGAAGCCTGCGATATCACCTCTGTCCCCACTAGCAGCGAGCGTCCATCTTCACCCCTCTTCCTTCCGGGGCCACAAACTCCGGCTGTGTGACAGGCCGGAGTCCTGTAACATCACAGAGTCGCTTCACAGAGTCACGTGACCAGTCACGGCATGACCCCTATTAGAAACAGCACAATGTGCCCTTTCTAAAGTGCGCATGCGCCGTAGACATCGGCGCATGCGCCATAGTCATCAGCGCTAGGCTTTTTTGTAAATATCTCCTACACCGTGAAGGTTTAGGAGATATTTCAATCACCTACAGGTAAGCCTTAATATAGGCTTACCTGTAGGTAAAAGTGGTTGTACAGGGTGTACCACCACTTTAAAGGGATTGTAAAGTATCGTATTTAGGTAAAAATAACTAACAAGTGAGGGGAATATGGCCCCCACCCGTCTCCATACCATAGGAGGGCGGAAGCGACGTCATAATGTCAGCTCCGCCCATACGACTTAAAGGCATATTTCTTTGTTGTCAATTTTTAAATGACATTTTTTTTTTTTGCATTTAAGTCCAAATATGAGATCTGAGGACTTTTTGACCCCAGATCTCATATTTAAGAGGACCTGTCATGCTTTTTTCTATTACAAGGGATGTTTACATTCCTTGTAATAAGAATAAAAGTGATCCAATTTTTTTTTTTAAAACAGTGAAAAAATAAATAAAATAAAGTAAAATAAAGTAAAATAAACAAGAAAATAAATAAGAAAACAGAAAAAAAAATTTAAAGCGCCCTGTCCCGACGAGTTCGCGCACAGATGCGAACGCATACGTGAGTAGCGCTCACATATGAAAACAGCATATCAAACCACACATGTGAAATATCGCCACAGTGTTATACGTAGGTGGGCACCATACTATTTAAGAAATGATAGAGAAAGTTATATGAAGGATATGAAGGGGACAACATAAACAATGTTCTGTGGAATCACTGCAGCCTTTTAACCTCCCTGGTTCACAATGATCTAGGACAGCGTCACCTCCCATCAATGCTCTCTGGAATGAAACAGCACTATAGGGGTCAGCTGTAGCACTGCAATCTAACAAATGTTTGCACTATGATGGTCTCTAAAAGAGTAGGTGTGATTTGAGCATAGGCAAATTTTCACATTGTTCAGAATGACATGTCCTTTGTGTTTGTATATTTTTCTGGTTATAAATCACCTTGGTAAGTGAATTAGGAGGAAAGGATGTATGTTAATCATATTCATTGTGTTTCCACACTAAAATAACAACCATCATGTCAAGATAAAATAAATACAACATAGACCTAGGCAAAGCCACGCCTGCAATAGTTCTTTATCTTTCTGATGGTTTACAGAGGTCACCAATTTCTCTTGTTTGAAACACATTTATAACTATATAAGAAGTATTTTCTCCCAGTAATTCAAACAAATTTAAACAAAAAACACAGACATTTAAACAACATGCTGTGTCCATCACTAGGTGACAATCAAAGAGCTTTATTTGGATTTCAGCTGAAATGAAGCAGCTGGTACTAGCAGGCCATTACTTTCATCTACACATACATCTGAGAAGAATTCTGCTCCTTATCTTTCTGCACGGAATTCGAGCAGCCTGTTAACATTTAGCTGTAAAATCAGAAAATATGTTTGGTTCAAAGTTAAATGGAAGTTATCTCTGCAGATGCTGTAGAGATCTGTTATATTTTGATAGGTAGGTATCATTTTTCCACTTAAAACACAAACATTCTAGTAGTCCAGGAATATTAGCTACATATGCTGTTATTAGGTAACATAGTGGTAGTAAAAAAAAAAAAATCTAACAAAAAAATTATAATATATATATATATATATATATATATATATATATATATATATATATATATATATATATATATATATATATATATATATAGTATATATATATACTGTATTTATATTTAATGGAACATCATTAATCTCTATTTACCATAAATTTCTTGACTCTTCTTCATATAAGCCTACTCTGGGCCATTGGGTCATCTTCATCCTCCTGACCCTCTTAGAACAACCCCTAACTAGAGAATAAAAAGATGGCTAATCCCAGTGCTCTGTTTAAAGACCCTGCAATAGGGAGGGACCACATGACTGACTAAAGGAAGAACCAAAAAAGGAAAATTACGACAAATATAAAATGTTGCGTATTTCCATCCCTCTTCATGTCTTCCTATTCTGGGACATAATAGCAATGTCATGGGGGGAGGGGGGGGCAAAAATGTCATAAGGAAAGTGTCAGAAACCATGAATCAGACCGAGACAGAAGTGCAAAATTAAAGTTAAATCACACTTGTTTAATAATAAAAGTAAATAGAACAAACTTAGTCAAAACATAGCCAAAGTTTGGTAACCAGAACAGATAGTCAGACAAGCCAGAAAGTCAGGAAGCCAGGAATCAGTGTAGTGGAACAGCAAGCGGGATCTGGAGCCAGAAGGAATGTCAGCCAAGCAAGTCTTTAACCACTTCAGCCCCGGAAGGATTTACCCCCTTCCTGACCAGAGCACTTTTTACAATTCGGCACTGCGTCGATTTAACTGCTAATTGCGCGGTCATGCAATGCTCTACCCAAACGAAATTTGCGTCCTTTTCTTCCCACAAATAGAGCTTTCTTTTGATGGTATTTGATCACCTCTGCCGTTTTTATTTTTTGCGCTATAAACGGAAAAAGACTGAAAATTTTGAAAAAAAATGATATTTTCTACTTTTTGTTATAAAAAAAATCCAATAAACTAAATTTTAGTCATACATTTAGGCCAAAATGTATTCGGCCACATGTCTTTGGTAAAAAAAATGTCAATAAGCGTATATTTATTGGTTTGCGCAAAAGTTATAGCGTCTACAAACTAGGGTACATTTTCTGGAATTTACACAGCTTTTAGTTTATGACTGCCTATGTCATTTCTTGAGGTGCTAAAATGGCAGGGCAGTACAAAACCCCCCCAAATGACCCCATTTTGGAAAGTAGACACCCCAAGGAAATTGCTGAGAGGCATGTTGAACCCATTGAATATTTTTTTTTTTTGTCCCAAGTGATTGAATAATGACAAAAAAAAAAAAAAAAATTTACAAAAAGTTGTCACTAAATGATATATTGCTCACACAGGCCATGGGCATATGTGGAATTGCACCCCAAAATACATTCAGCTGCTTCTCCTGAGTACGGGGATACCACATGTGTGGCACTTTTTGGGAGCCTAGCCGCGTACGGGGCCCCGAAAACCCAGCACCACCTTCAGGATTTCTAAGGGCATACATTTTTGATTTTACTCCTCACTACCTATCACAGTTTTGAAGGCCATAAAATGCCAAGATGGCACAACCCCCCCCCAAATGACCCCATTTTGGAAAGTAGACACCCCAAGCTATTTGCTGAGAGGCATGGTGAGTATTTTGCAGCTCTCATTTGTTTTTGAAAATGAAGAAAGACCAGAAAAAAAAATTTTTTTTTTCTTTTTTCAATTTTCAAAACTTTGTGACAAAAAGTGAGGTCTGCAAAATACTCACTATACCTCTCAGCAAATAGCTTGGGGTGTCTACTTTCCAAAATGGGGTAATTTGGGGGGGGGTTTGTGCCACCTGGGCATTCCATGGCCTCCGAAACTGTGATAGGCAGTGAAGAGTGAAATCAAAAATTTACGGCCTTAGAAAGCCTGAAGGCGGTGCTTGGTTTTCGGGGTCCCGTGCGCGGCTAGGCTCCCAAAAAGTCCCACACATGTGGTATCCCCGTACTCAGGAGAAGCAACAGAATTTATTTTGGGGTGTAATTTCACATATTCCCATGGCACGTTTGAGCAATATAACATTTAGTGACAACTTTGTGCAAAAAAAAAAAAAAAAAAAAAATTTGTCTCTTTCCCGCTACTTGTGTCACAATATAAAATATTCCATGGACTCGACATGCCTCTCAGCAAATAGCTTGGGGTGTCTACTTTCCAAAATGGGGTCATTTGGGGGGGGGTTTGAACTGTCCTGGCATTTTATGCACAACATTTAGAAGCTTATGTCACACATCACCCACTCTTCTAACCACTTGAAGACAAAGCCCTTTCTGACACTTTTTGATTACATGAAAAAATTATTTTTTTTTGCAAGAAAATTACTTTGAACCCCCAAACATTATATATTATTTTAAAGCAAATGCCCTACAGATTAAAATGGTGGGTGTTTCATTTTTTTTTTTTCACACAGTATTTGCGCAGCGATTTTCAAACGCATTTTTTGGGGAAAAAACACACTTTTTTAAATTTTAATGCACTAAAACACACTATATTGCCCAAATGTTTGATGAAATAAAAAAGATGATCTTAGGCCGAGTACATGGATACCAAACATGACATGCTTTAAAATTGCGCACAAACGTGCAGTGGCAACAAAATAAATACATTTTTAAAAGCCTTTAAAAGCCTTTACAGGTTACCACTTTAGATTTACAGAGGAGGTCTACTGCTAAAATTACTGCCCTCGATCTGACCTTCGCGGTGATACCTCACATGCATGGTGCAATTGCTGTTTACATTTGACGCCAGACCGCCGCTTGCGTTCGCCTTAGCGCGAGAGCAGGGGGGACAGGGGTGCTTTTTATTTATTTATTTTTTTTCTTTATTATTTTTTTGCTTTTTTATCTTATTTTTAAACTGTTCCTTTCATTTTTTTTTTTTTAAATCATTTTTATTGTTATCTCAGGGAATGTAAATATCCCCTATGATAGCAATAGGTAGTGACAGGTACTCTTTTTTGAAAAAATTGGGGTCTATTAGACCCTAGATCTCTCCTCTGCCCTCAAAGCATCTGACCACACCAAGATCGGTGTGATAAAATGCTCCCCCAATTTCCCAATGGCGCTATTTACATCCGGCGAAATCTAAGTCATAAAATGCTCGTAGCTTCCGGTTTCTTAGGCCATAGAGATGTTTGGAGCCACTCTGGTCTCTGATCAGCTCTATGGTCAGCTGACTGAATCACCGGCTGCATTCTCAGGTTCCCTGTTGAGACAGGAGAGCCAGAGAAAAACACGGAAGACGGTGGGGGGGGGGGCATTCCCTCCCACTGCTTGTAAAAGCAGTCTAGAGGCTAATTAGCCGCTAGGATTGCTTTTACATGAAAGCCGACCGCTGGCTAAAAAGAATGATACCAAGATGATACCTAAACCTGCAGGCATCATTCTGGTATAACCACTCAAAGTCGTGAATGGCGTACCTGAAGACAAAAAAATGGTTAACAATAAAGCACAGTAAACGGTAAAGTATAAAAAATTGCATACCTGAAAAGCAAACATGATAAAACATAATAACAATAAAACATTGCAGAATAGAATACAGTAAAAAAGAGCAGAACAATAGAGAGAGAGAATAGAGAGAGAGAACAATAAAACGACAACTATTTTTTTTTATTTTTGTTTGTGTTTTTTTTTTTTTTTTTACACTTTTTTTTTGTAACTGTAACTTTTATAACTGTAACCGCTTCCAGGTTCGGGTCTCTCAAAATGCGATGGCATCTTGGGAGACCCTGTGAAAGTGTGCCTAGTCTGTGCAATGCTGTACCCTACGCTAATACTCAACTAGTGTATGGTAGCGTTCAAAACATTCACCAATGCAAAGACCAGGATTGTCAGGACAGGAGGGACAATAATAGTGAGTGTCACGCCTATATCCGCGCTTGCTGCAGACACAACATCTTTTTTGGGGGGGTTCGTTGGGTAGGGGTACTTGGGAGGATATATAAATGCCTCTCATGCAGCCGACTGCATTTGGTTGGGGATGTGAATGGGGGAAGTACGGGCGCTGCAGATGCGGTGGGTTCCCAATTAGGATTGGCGAATGCAGCAGGAAGGGCACTATGGGCACGACGGGCCTGTGTTTGTCTTTTTGGTGGCAGCGGGACACTACTTGTGCTTGCCACCTCACCAGCTTGAACTGCACTTATGGGACTCGCCACGTCACCAAGTGTTACTGCAGTGCTGGTTTGACTACGACCGGGGTGTACTAGGCCGCTGGTGCTTGCCAGTTCACCAAAACGCTACAAAAAAAAGTGACAGTGATCGATCGATACTGCACTTGGGTGGGCTGGACTGGGCTGGGCCGGGCGGAGGGGCAAAACGCAGGTGCTAGCAGGTATCTGGGCTGATCCCGCTAACACTGCGTTTTTGGGAACCCTAAACTGCTGGGGACGCCAGTATAGATCTGATCGGATCAGATATTGATGCGTTCAGATACTATACCACTAAGGGAGGTGTACGGTGCGTGTACGGTGCGTGCATGGGTGTTCGCGGTACTGGTGCTAATCTGACGCTGCCTGGGGCGACGCATATCACCGCCGGGCGATCAGGGGGCTAAACCTTTTTTCGGTAATAAACGGCGGGTGCCCTGACACTATAAAAAATAAACAAACTAACCAGCGTCACCCGTAACGGTTATACGGTGATCAGTGGTAAAAGGGTTAACTAGGGGGCCATCAAGGGGTTAAAACATTTATTAGATAGTATATGGGGGTCCCTGTCGCTATAAAACACTGACGGCGAACCTAAATATTTACGTCCCTAACTAGCGTCACCAGCGACACTAATACAGCGATCAGAAAAATGATCGCTTAGCGACACTGGCGACAGGGGGTAATCAAGGGGTTAAAACTTTATTAGGGGGGGGTAAGGGGGGTACCCCTAGACCTACAGGGGGCTAAACTTTTATTTGGTAATAAACGGCGGGTGCCCTGACACTATAAAAAATAAACAAACTAACCAGCGTCACCCGTAACGGTTATACGGTGATCAGTGGTGAAAGGGTTAACTAGGGGGCAATCAAGGGGTTAAAACATTTATTCGGTAGTATATGGGGGTCCCTGTCGCTATAAAACGCTGACGGCGAACCTAAATATTTACGTCCCTAACTAGCGTCACCAGCGACACTAATACAGCGATCAGAAAAATGATCGCTTAGCGACACTGGTGACGGGGGGTGATCAAGGGGTTAAAACTTTATTAGGGGGGGTAAGGGGGGTACCCTAGACCTACAGGGGGGTAACAGTCACTACCCTAACACTGCTAACTGTCACAAACTGACACTATGCAGTAATCAGGAAAAAAAAAACAAAAAAAAAAAAAAACCTGCTTGGTGTCAGTTTGTGACAGGGGGGGGTGATTGGGGGGTGATCGGGGGGCGATCGGGGGGCGATCGGGGGTGTAAGGTATGCCTGGCATGTTCTACTGTGTGTGTGTGTGAGTGTTGGTGCACTTACATGTCATCTCTCCTCGGCGCTGGAACGGAAACTCCCGAGCCGAGGAGAGATGACATCACATCCTCTGCCTCTGTGTACTATACAGAGGCAGGGGATGTTTGTCATTGGCTGGGAGCGATCGCGAGGGGGGGGCCACGATCGGATGGCCTCCCCCTCGTCTCCCATCGCTTCCAACCAAATGCCGACCGCAGCTGGCACCGGGGGGGTCCGATCGGACCCCCCACCCGCGGGAAGGCAATCACGTTTCAGGTACGTGATTTTGCCTGCCCGTGCCGCTCTGCTCACGTATATAGGCGTGAGGCGGTCGGCAAGTGGTTAACAGGAGCGCAGGAAAAAGTCTCTGTGATGTTGACCAAGGCGAAGGCAGAGATCATCTGGGCTGGACGGCTTAAGTAAGCAGGACTGACGAGCAAGATATCATCAACAGGTTAGGAGCTGGCAATTAGCCGACAGCTGAGCGACCAGCTCAGAGAAATAAGAGCTGAGCCCAGCCCTGACACAAAATAATTAAATTAGGCAAAGAAGCAGAGGTTACAGGAAAACCCTCAGATCTCAGTGATATCCAGTCTATAGTGGTGCAGAAAAGTGTTGGGTGTGCTCCAATTTGCAGTCCTACAGATCATCTCGACAGGCACCTTGACAGAACTTGCCTACACTTGACACCATTCCTTTCATAAAGTGAGCCCCTAACTTCAAAGGGGGGGGGAGTGGTCAGCTGTATGTTTTTTTCTTATACAAGATGGTAAGATTCTAGGTGGAGCTGCTGTGCCCTTCTTTAACTTTGAGGGGAGGATGAAAAGTTTGTTATCCTTCCTGAACTGTGAGCATCTTTCCAGGTTCTATGATAATCTGTGCACCACATCAAGTTAGGATATTCTCACTTTTCTCTGGCAGCTTCAATTAAGCCAGAAACAGGGGCGTAACTACCACCATAGCGACCCATGTGGGCGCTATGGGGCCCGCAGCCAAGTGGGGCCCAGTGAGGATGAGAGCACCGCCGGCACAGTCTCCCAGCCAGGGGAAGAGAGAGGAGAGGAAGAGGCAAGCTGTGACCTGTGCCCAATGCAGCGTGACCTGTGCCCAATACAGCCTTGCCTGTGCCCAATACAGCCTGGTCTGCCTGTGCCCCATACAGCCTCACCTGTGCAGAGGAAGAGGCAAGCCACCCGGATCAGCAGAGAGCTGAATTGCCCAATGTAATAGCTTTCATTAGAACTTCCAGTGTTCCCGGGGCTCACGTCACATAGCTCCACCTTTTGGCTCGGCATCTTTGATAGACAGAACGCCAATCAAATGCAGGACGTGTGACGTCATCAAAGGCGTCAGGCCAAGAGTTGGGGCTATGTGACGATGAGCCCCGGGAAGATGGGAAATTCAAATGAAAGCTATTACAGCGGGAAATCCCGCTCTCTGCTGATCCGGGTGGCTTGCCTCTTCCTCTGCACAGGTGAGGCTGTATGGGGCACAGGCAGACCAGGCTGTATTGGGCACAGAAAATGCTGTATTGGGCACAGGTCACGCTGCATGGGGCAGGGTCACGCTGCATGGGGCACGGGTCACGTTGAATGGGGCATGGGTCACGCTGCATTGGGCATGGGTCACGCTGCATGGGTCACGGGTCACGCTGCATGGGGCACGGGTCACGCTGCATGGGGCACAGGTCACGCTGCATGGGGCACGGGTCACGCTGCATGGGGCACGGGTCACGCTGCATGGGGCACGGGTCACGCTGCATTGGGCACAGGTCACGCTGCATTGGGCACAGGTCACGCTGCATTGTGCACAGGTCAAGCTATATGTGGCACAGGTCACGCTGCATTGACACTAGGGGGGGCTGTTTGCAGGGGGGCCCCATACAACATTTTGCTATGGGGCCCTGCTATTTCTAGTTACGCCCCTGGCCAGAAATATAACCTCTCAGATGATGTGGAAGTCAGGGAACTCAGATGAGACTTTAGACAGAGACCTAGATAGGTGGGAACTGGTCTCAGGTCTACCCTATTCAGATGCCTCAAACAAAATGGTTCTCTAGTTGGCAGAGAATTCAGTAGTGAATTTAATTTATCACAAGTGATTGCGTTTATGAATACAGCCCTTAGGGTAAGGTGAGCAAGATGGGATCAGATCAAACAGAGTTTCAAAAGGTGTAAAATACAAGAGTTTAATCCCACGTAAAGTAAAACTTTAGTCTTTGTATTAAAATTGCTGGACAAGCAGGATTTTTCATGCAGAAGACACAAGCTTTGTCTCTTCTGCATTAAAGCTACCTACCTGCCTGTCTGCCCTTGTACAGTGAGCTGCGTGTGCATGCGTGTGACATCATTCCCTCCGGACAATGACAGCGGGCAATAATCAAGACCCAGAAGCCACCCGCCCAAAGATGTCAGAGATGGGCGGGGAGCTTGAGGACGCTACATCGCTGAAGCTAAGGTGCGTATTGTCTTCTTGGTTGGCATATCTTTGATATCACCTTCATAAATTGTAATACCCGGGGATAGACTACCCATTTCGACCCTTTCATTAGAGATAAGGTGGACAGATGGACTTCCAATGTACTATAACTTAAGTCTATGTCTCAATACTTTGCTGTAAAAACTTCAGAACCTTACTCCGTAAAGAGAACAGCAAATCGTTTGTAGTTCCAAAGCCTATAAATATTATGTGAAACCAAGTACAGACTCAATTCACTGACATTTTTTAGCTTTTAAAAGAGTCTGAATAACCTTCTCCAACACTTGTATGATGCCGCTCAACATCAAGGCCATGAGGATCAGGCATCTTGCATTCAGAAGCAGGCACTTCCCCTGTGTTACAGAAGAGAAGGATAACAAGTAATTCTGCGCTGTCAAGAAAGAGGAATAAGCAGCTAACACGGCCAATAGGATATAGGCATATGACAGTAAAACAAAAAATTATGTGTATCGCTAAAAGTTCAACATGAAAACAATGTCCAACCAATGATGAAAGATATCAGAGAAAAGCTTAGAAGAAAGTCCTCCATGTATATAAGACTCATAAAATGGTTGATGTGAATTAAGTGACTTCGTGTGAGGAACATATCAAATGTGTGACATCTGGAGTGAACACAGAAGAAACACACCACCACCAACAATAGGGAGGCTTACCAGATCACGTAGACCCAAGGGGGCATACGCCCAACTGGGTCAAATCAGGCTTGGGTGGTGGGTGATGGTAGATGTTCTGGAGGAGTGGTAAGGATGGAAATCCAAGAGCAAACCGGATGCTAGTGGGTCTCTCGAGATGATGTTGGGAAGCGGATAGCAGTATTATGTAGCAGGAAGGAAAAAGGCCACATAGTGTGATTCCGTAAAACAAGTACCAAATTTATTAAAAAAGAGATACACTCACATGAATTCTTAAAATCAGCGCTGTAAAAGTATGGCGGCAGTGGGGTCCTACCCGACGCGTTTCGTGCTCTTAGACATCGTCTGGGGGTCTAAGAGGATGAAACGCGTCGGGTAGGACCCCACTGCCGCTATACTTTTACAGCGCTGATTGTAATGTTCTTCACAACAGCCTCCTGTCTGCCCACTAGCCATGTTCCCCCATCCAAAAAGAGGAGAGTCGGCCCTGACATCAGACATCAAAGAATAGGAAACAACCACAGGGACAAAATCAAGCATCTCTGTCACCTAGCAATAGCACAGCTCCCAACACACCTCTATGGTAAAGAATGTAGAACATGTGAGACAGCAAACACAACCAAAATATTTGAGCCCACCACCATTATAGGACAGCAAGTTATGCTGCATTAACATGTAGTCCAGCACCTGTGGAACCCACCATATAGCAGATTTACTACTAAAACAGAGGACCCATCACCTGGGAATGGCTGAACCTAGCAATTATTTCCAGGAGCAAGAATGAATGAAGAAGAGAGAGATTAGTGGCTATCTCTTTTTTATTCTCTAGTTAGGGATTGTCCTAAGGGAAGCCAGGAGGGCAGAGCTGACCTAGAGTAGGCTGAAATGAACAGCAATATATTTATTGAAATTTATGTAAACAAAAGAAATAATAAGTGCGCTTGCAATAATAATTGTTCAGTAATAGTGAATCATAAGTGAAAAATATTTAAATCACAAAATGATGGAGAAAGTTCTGAAAACGTGAATAGGGGTTCATTCATAAATCAAACACAGTGATAAAAAGTCAGTGATAAAAATTATGTGAGTCCAATAGACGGGAATCCAACATCCAAAGTCCAACCACCTCAACCCACATAAGAGGGAAGGTGGAAGAGCAAGATGTGAAGAAAAACTTCCGAACTTCAGGTGCATCCAGGTAGCATTGGGATTGAACGCTTACTGGAGTTGGTGGACCTCCTCTATGGCAAGGTCGGACAAGCGGGCAGATACATCCCTCTGCAGGGATAAGCAGACTCCCACGTCAGTATCCTCGGATGTTTATGATATTCCCAGGGCAGGCAGGTCACTCTGCAAAGAACTCACTGGTCCGGAGGGCTAAAGTATAAAAAACAAAAGCTCAGATGGTGTAGTATGAATAAAAAACAAGCCTTTTTATCACTTATAAGTGCGGGGAACACTCCACCGCCATAGAACATATTAAAAAGCCAGCAGATAAAACAGTAGCGAACACCCGTGTACAAAGATAGGGCTCTTGGCGTGATGGCATATAGTGCGTAGCCATGCC
Source organism: Lithobates septentrionalis (assembly GCA_037952835.1). NCBI lineage: Eukaryota > Metazoa > Chordata > Amphibia > Anura > Ranidae > Lithobates > Lithobates septentrionalis. The sequence continues at coordinate 3,218,947 of JBBDGP010000864.1, read as the reverse complement.
CTACATGTTTCGTCATAAATTACGTCTTCAAAGGGGCACGGGCGACGCACTGAGCCATCACCTTTATAGTAATAGACATCAACCAGGCCTCGTTTTTGCCCGGGTGTCGTAACATGATATACATTAGTGGAACGCAGGAGAACACCAAGCCTCGCCATGATATACGCTACGGCACGATAATTGGGTAGAAAAACAGGAAGAAGGAGGGAACGAGTCCGCGTAAAATAAGCCAACCCCGATGGTATGTATAGGTTATTATTACCAAACGGACATCCGGCATATAAAAGATCAACAAGGGGACAGCACAAAATGATCAGTGCGAAAGTGTGGAGCCCGGAAATTCCTTCTATCAAAATTATAAATAAATATATATATTCTAAAAGCGCTTTGACTGGTGCAATATATAAGCACAAGCCATAATAAAAAAATATATATAATAAACATCAAAATTATCTAGAATAAAATTATTATGTGTATCTGGTAAGCCAAAAAATTTCAAATTAAATAAAATTAACTAAAATTGGAGTATCAATTTTATTGAATAACCTCATATCGTCCTGGTGTTCCCCTCGCTCCCAAACGATCAGGAAATATACAATTGGAAACAATCAGAAACACATAAAGGAATGAAATAAAAAGGTAAAGAACTAGTCTAAAATTAGGCATTATCAATAAACGCATTTACCTCAATATCAACATTTAGACTCAAGGGTCTGAGGCATCTAATTTTATAGATCCACTCCATTTCGAGCTTTGAAATAGCACGTCGTTTGGGGCCCCAAATTTTAATCTATCAATGCCAACAAGTGAGGTTCCCCTAGGATCCTGTCTGTGTACTTCCAGATAATGTTTGGAGACCGGGTGGCCTTTAAAACCCCTCCTGATATTCCCAATGTGCTCATTGAGCCTAAGTTGTAGGGGTCGTACAGTACGTCCCACGTACTGTAACCCACAAGGACAGGTCAGGAGGTATACAACATTGGGAGTAGAACAAGTAATAAAGGATTTTATTGGGAAGTCATGGGAAGTGCTATTGGAATGAAAATGGCTCACCTTTCTTTCTTTAATAGCATTAATAGAGCATACCACACAGTTCCTGCATCTATAGTAGCCTACTAAATTTTGGAAAAACATGAAAAACAAAATTGAAATTTATGTAACCTGTAGACGTCCTGTAGCTCAAACTGTGGAAAGTGCTCTTTAAAGCAGAACTTTTTTACATGTCCTTTTTGCTGATCTCCTACCTTTACCAACTATGCCATCCATCTTCTTCTGAGCTCTGTAGTTCCTCTGCAATAGCCTGCTGATCTTGCTGAAAAACCATTACTGCCCTGTAATTTCCTGTTTGTAAGACCGCTGGCTGCTATTCTTCCTGTATCCTCAGCCAGCGGTCTTGTCACTTCCCAGTTGTAGTTCTCTGAAGCAAGCAGGGATTACTATTTCCTCCCTGCTCACTGTAGTGGGCAGAGGGGTCTCACAGCCCCCGGTCTGTGCCGCCTATGGAGATAGTGTCCTCCTTCTCTTCCCTCCTCCCTCCTCCTCCTCTGCTCCCTGCCAGCACTGCCCCGACTCCGCCCCCATCCCCCCTTGCTGCCGTCGCCCGCCATCTCAGTGCAGTCTCATCAGTGCAGATTATTAGTATCCACCAGTGCAGCTTATCAGTGCCCATCAGTGCGGTCTCATCAGTGCCCACCAGTGCGGTCTCATGCGGTCTCATCAGTGCAGCTTATCAGTGACCATATGTGCAGAGCGGGGATCATTACCAGAAATCATTCGGATGACAGAGGGGAGATTTTGGGCTGTAACAGATCTTGTATGTGAGATGCCGATCGTCGTAATGTCCGGGCATTGGAACAGTGTGCTGTCTATCACAATGCTGGTCCAGGAGGCAGGACATTACGGCAATCTGTGTTTTTACATACAAGACCTGTCACAGCCCAAGATCTCTGCTCTGTCATCCAGATGATTTCTGGTAATGATCCCCGCACTGCACATATGGTCACTGATAAGCTGCACTGATGAGACCGCACTGGTGGGCACTGATGAGACCGCACTGATGGGCACTGATAAGCTGCACTGGTGGGCACTGATGAGACCACACTGGTGGACACTGATAAGCTGCACTGGTGGGCACTGATGAGACCGCACTGGTGGACACTGATAAGCTGCGCTGGTGGGCACCGATGAGACCGCACTGATAGGCATGGATGAGACTGCACTGATGAGACCGCACTGATGGGCATAGATGAGACAGCACTGGTGTGCGAGACCACTCCCACTGATGCCAATCAAATCCTGTGACATGGGAGCGGGCAGTGTCTCAACCTCTGTGTCAATGGACGCAACACTCGGGAGTGAGCCTGCACGGGTGCCCCCATTGAAAGTAACTTTCCATGGGGTAACCCGATGAAGAGGAGGGGCCTGGAATGTCGACAGGAGACCCCAGAAGAAGAGGATTTGGGCTGCTAATTATCCCTGGCACCAAATGTTGAAATATTTTTTGTTCATAACAGCTAGCAGTGGGAATGATACATCAAGTTCCTGCTAATTGAAAATGTGAAAAACATATCCATGGGCATCCTTTAAGCATATATGTTCCAAGGAAGGAGCTGGACACTGCATGGTATAGACTTTACCTATGCAGTCTGCCCATCAGTTGCTTTTTTACATTCTCAGACCTGCTTTAGAAACAGTGATCAAGTAAAGCCTCCTACACACGATCACATTTTCCAATGGGAATTGTGTAATGACAGGCTTTTGGCGGAAAATCCGACCGTCTGTAAGCTTCATCGGACAATTGTTGTCGGATTTTCCGCGGACAAATGTTACATGGCAGGCTTTAAAATTTTCTGCGGACAAATGTCTGTTGTCGGATTTTCCGAGCGTGTGTACACAAGTCCGTCGGACAAAAGTCCAAAGTACAAACACGCATGCTCGGAAGCAAGGACAAGCTGGAATCGGTTAGTCTTGTAAACTAGCGTTTGTAATGGAGAATTAACATTCGTGACGTGGCAAATTATGAAATCTCCAAATGCAGCACACATTCTCTTCTTCTTTAATGGGATAATAATGAAGCTGCTTTGCTGGTGATACTGATGAAGTTATTGAAAACTAATTTTCAAAGGCTTTTTTTTCTTAGTGATATCAAGAATAATATTATTATGCTTGTTATTTCTTTTTGGTGCAAGTTACCGTAACACCATTATCCCGTAGTTTTTAAGATCAAGGACACAACTGTCCTTGATCTTGATGACAATGTTGGTGTCCCTTGTTAATTTTACATTATATTTTTTTAAATGTAACTGCCTACTCCCAAACTGTCATTTGAAGTAAAACACAAAGCCAAGTATTATTCTCCACAATTTTTGTGGAGAAAACAAATTCAATTAGACATGCTATCTGCCAATAGAACTTAACCATAAAGTGCATTCTATGCATCCAAAAATATAGAAAATATACCAAATCAAATTATTATTCAACCAAAAAATAAAATAAAAGCCTCATGCATGTGTCCTGCTTCTTAATATAGGGGGTCAACAACGCCAAGTGTTGGTGAAAGCAGGGGTCCGTCATCCAGAGATAATTCCGAAAATCATCTGGATTATTCTCCTGGAGCTCCCGCAGCAAAGGCATGTGACATAATTGGTCACGATTAATAAAGCAACCAATTTTTGGTCCAAGGAATCCTCCTCCTCCTGTTCCTCGACTGGACTTGGGTCAAAGCAATAACTCCAAGGCCAATAATAAATAATACATTATCTCCTCCGATTCTGCAACATGGCTGGTTGACGAACGGCCGTTCAGAAACTAACTGAAAAGCGCAAAATGAAAAGCCCGAAATGAAAAGCGCGAAATGAAAAGCACGAATCAACACTCACCAAACTTCTACTAATACGAAATTAGCAGAAGGAGTCCAAAGGGTGGCGCTAAAGAGCTGAAAAACCACTTAGTGCGTCACTACATTTCAGTTTGTGGGCCGACAATTGTGTGCCGTCTGTATGTAAAACAAGTTCCTGGCCAACGCCCTTCGGACAAAATTCCATGGTTTTGTCTGCGGAAGATCCAATCATGTGTATGAGGCTTTACTGATTAGCACAGCAAAGCTAAAGTCTGCACCATCCAGTGATGAGCTTTTCCATTCAGACTCGTCATCACTTGGTTTGCACTGTGCATCTGAATGTGACTACAAACAAAGTTACTGAGAGAGCAGAAGGATTTGTACAAATTTTCGATCAATTACTTTGAAGCAGTTGGCCAACTTAAACATGTATTGCAATATGTGAACCAAAAAATCTCTGTTTTTTATTGCATAGTTTGCTGGAAAGGGTATATAGCAGTGTGCAGAGGGTCTATCCAGAATTTGTGTTAACACCCCTTTAGCACCTGATAGTCTAACCACTTGTATGAAGCGGTAGGCTGGCTCTATTGTGCGAAACAACGTACCCGTATGCAATTTCATTGCAATGGATACTGTGGGCGCGTGCATGCCCGCTGCACAGAGCAGGAGCCAATCAGCGGGTCCGGCGGATCTGATGTCCGCCGGCCACCCGTGATCGCTCCAGAGAGAGGCAGAATGGGGATCTGCCTATGTAAACATTCTTCTGTTCCTTGTAAGTAGAAACACGGATCTTTGTGTTCTTCCTATCAGTCCATCCACCACACGGTTAGAAAACACTCCCACTTTGGTCGCCCCTGATGTTAACCCCTTCCCTGCCAGTGTCATTTATACAGTAGCAGTGCATATTTTTAGCACTGACCACTGTATTGGTGTCACTGGTCCCCAAAAAGTGTCACTTAGTGTCAGATTTGTCCGCAGCAATGTCGCAGTCCCGCTAAAAATCGCTGATTGCTACCATTACTAGTAAAAACAGTAAAAAAAAAAAATTAAATGTCCATAAATCTATCCCATATTTTGTAGATGCTATAACTTTTGCGCAAACCAATCAATATACGCTTATTCAGATTTTATTTACCGAAAATATGTAGAAGAATACATATTGGCCTAAATTAATGAAGAAATGTGGATATGTGTTATAGCAGAAAGTAAAAAAAATAATGTTTTTTTTATTTTTTCAAAATCGTCACTCTTTTTTGGTTTATAGCACAAAAAATAAAAACCGCAGAGGTGATCAAATACCACCAAAATAAAGCTCTATTTGTGGGGAAAAAAGGAACATCAATTGTGTTTGGGTACATCGTTACACGACCGAGCAATTGTCAGTTAAATTAACGCAGTGCCATATTGCAAAAAATGGCCTGGTCATTAAGGGCGTAAAACCTTCCGGGGCTGAAGTGGTTAAAAAAATGTACAATCTATTGGGATTTGAGCGCAAGTATATCTTTTCTCAGCATGAATTGTAGACAGATGCATAAAGGAAATAAATGAAATGGGAATCTCTGGAATGATTTAAGGGGACTATCAGTGGCGGCTGGTGAAGTTTTAGGATGGGGGGGCGCCGGGCCCCGGCCTTCCTTTTTTACCCCCCCCACTTGGTGAAAATGGGCGTGGTTTCAGCGAAATAGTGGGCGTGGCTCTAAGGTGGTGTGGTTAGTGTCTGAGATGAACGAGGGATGGAGGGAGAGGGAGAGAGGGATGAAGAGACAACAGGCCCAGATCCTACACAACAATAGAAATATGTGTATTCTAGAAAGTTTAACAATCAGCAGATAAAGATACTCCAAACACCTGGTGTTAGCGCTTCAATCATCCCGGCACCATGGTTGTTATGGTGTCAGGATGATTGAAGCGCATTATTTCTATTATTACATTGTAATATAAAATTAAATCATTCAACTCACCATAATGCAGAATCAGTGGGAGCCCTGAGCATGTCACTAGCCACGTTGCCTGCCACCAGATGCCATCGGGTGTCCCCAGCGAAGTCCCTCCTTACATCAGGTGCCCCCAGCGGAGTCCCTCCTTACATGCAGCCTGTGTCACATAAAATGCAGCCTGTGTCCCACCAAATGTAGCAGCATGTGTCACCACCAAATTGCAGCAGCATGTGTCACCAAATTGCAGCAGCATGTGTCACCACCAAATTGCAGCAGCATGTGTGACCAAATTGCAGCAGCATGTGTCACCACCAAATTGCAGCAGCTTGTGTCACCAAATTGCAGCAGCATGTGTCACCAAATTGCAGCATGTGTCACCAAATTGCAGCAGCATGTGTCACCAAATTGCAGCGTATGTCACCACATTGCAGGAGAATGTGTCACCAAATTGCAGCAGAATGTGTCACCAAATTGCAGCGTGTGTCACCAAATTGCAGCAGCATGTGTCACCAAATTGCAGCGTGTGTCACCACCAAATTGCAGCAGCATGTGTCACCAAATTGCAGCGTGTGTCACCAAATTGCAGCGTGTGTCACCACCAAATTGCAGCAGCATGTGTCACCAAATTGCAGCGTGTGTCACCAAATTTCAGCATATGTCACCAATTTGCAGCAACATGTGTCACCAAATCGTAGCGTGTGTCACCAAATTACAGCATGTGCCACCAGATTGCAGCATGTGTCACCAGATTGCAGCGTGTGTCACCAGATTGCAGAGTGTGTCACCAGATTGCAGAGTGTGTCACCAGATTGCAGCATGTGTCACCAGATTGCCGCATGTGTCACCAGATTGCAGAGTGTGTCACCAGATTGCAGCGTGTGTCACCAAATTGCAGCATGCGTCACCAAATTACAGTGTGTGTCACCAAATTACAGCATGTGTCACCAGATTGCAGCGTGTGTCACCAGATTGCAGCATGTGTCACCAAAATTGCAGCATGTGTCACCAGATTGCCCCCAGCGGAGTCCCTCCTTACATGCAGCCTGTGTCACATAAAATGCAGCCTGTGTCCCACCAAATGTAGCAGCATGTGTCACCACCAAATTGCAGCAGCATGTGTCACCACCAAATTGCAGCAGCATGTGTCACCACCAAATTGCAGCAGCATGTGTCACCACCAAATTGCAGCAGCATGTGTCACCAAATTGCAGCAGCATGTGTCACCACCAAATTGCAGCAGCATGTGTGACCAAATTGCAGCAGCATGTGTCACCACCAAATTACAGCAGCTTGTGTCACCAAATTGCAGCAGCATGTGTCACCAAATTGCAGCATGTGTCACCAAATTGCAGCAGCATGTGTCACCAAATTGCAGCATATGTCACCACATTGCAGGAGAATGTGTCACCAAATTGCAGCAGAATGTGTCACCAAATTGCAGCGTGTATCACCAAATTGCAGCAGCATGTGTCACCAAATTGCAGCGTGTGTCACCACCAAATTGCAGCAGCATGTGTCACCAAATTGCAGCGTGTGTCACCACCAAATTGCAGCAGCATGTGTCACCAAATTGCAGCGTGTGTCACCAATTTGCAGCAACATGTGTCACCAAATTGCAGCGTGTGTCAAATTACAGCGTGTGTCACCAAATCGCAGCGTGTGTCACCAAATTACAGCATGTGCCACCAGATTGCAGCGTGTGTCACCAGATTGCAGAGTGTGTCACCAGATTGCAGAGTGTGTCACCAGATTGCAGCATGTGTCACCAGATTGCCGCATGTGTCACCAGATTGCAGAGTGTGTCACCAGATTGCAGCGTGTGTCACCAAATTGCAGCATGCGTCACCAAATTACAGCGTGTGTCACCAAATTACAGCATGTGTCACCAGATTGCAGTGTGTGTCACCAGATTGCAGCATGTGTCACCAAAATTGCAGCATGTGTCACCAGAATGCAGCATGTGTCACCAGATTGCAGAGTGTGTCACTAGATTGCAGCGTGTGTCACCAAATTACAGCGTGTGTCACCAAATTACAGCATGTGTCACCAGATTGCAGCGTGTGTGACCAGATTGCAGCATGTGTCACCAGATTGCAGCATGTGTCACCAGATTGCAGCGTGTGTCACCAGATTGCAGAGTGTGTCACCAGATTGTAGCATGTGTCACCAGATTGCAGAGTGTGTCACCAGATTGCAGCGTGTGTCACCAGATTGCAGAGTGTGTCACCAGATTGCAGCATGTGTCACCAGATTGCCGCATGTGTCACCAGATTGCAGAGTGTGTCACCAGATTGCAGCGTGTGTCACCAAATTGCAGCATGCGTCACCAAATTACAGTGTGTGTCACCAAATTACAGCATGTGTCACCAGATTGCAGCGTGTGTCACCAGATTGCAGCATGTGTCACCAAAATTGCAGCATGTGTCACCAGATTGCCCCCAGCGGAGTCCCTCCTTACATGCAGCCTGTGTCACATAAAATGCAGCCTGTGTCCCACCAAATGTAGCAGCATGTGTCACCACCAAATTGCAGCAGCATGTGTCACCACCAAATTGCAGCAGCATGTGTCACCACCAAATTGCAGCAGCATGTGTCACCACCAAATTGCAGCAGCATGTGTCACCAAATTGCAGCAGCATGTGTCACCACCAAATTGCAGCAGCATGTGTGACCAAATTGCAGCAGCATGTGTCACCACCAAATTACAGCAGCTTGTGTCACCAAATTGCAGCAGCATGTGTCACCAAATTGCAGCATGTGTCACCAAATTGCAGCAGCATGTGTCACCAAATTGCAGCGTATGTCTCCACATTGCAGGAGAATGTGTCACCAAATTGCAGCAGAATGTGTCACCAAATTGCAGCGTGTATCACCAAATTGCAGCAGCATGTGTCACCAAATTGCAGCGTGTGTCACCACCAAATTGCAGCAGCATGTGTCACCAAATTGCAGCGTGTGTCACCACCAAATTGCAGCAGCATGTGTCACCAAATTGCAGCGTGTGTCACCACCAAATTGCAGCAGCATGTGTCACCAAATTGCAGCGTGTGTCAAATTACAGCGTGTGTCACCAAATCGCAGCGTGTGTCACCAAATTACAGCATGTGCCACCAGATTGCAGCATGTGTCACCAGATTGCAGCGTGTGTCACCAGATTGCAGAGTGTGTCACCAGATTGCAGAGTGTGTCACCAGATTGCAGCATGTGTCACCAGATTGCCGCTTGTGTCACCAGATTGCAGAGTGTGTCACCAGATTGCAGCGTGTGTCACCAAATTGCAGCATGCGTCACCAAATTACAGCGTGTGTCACCAAATTACAGCATGTGTCACCAGATTGCAGCGTGTGTCACCAGATTGCAGCATGTGTCACCAAAATTGCAGCATGTGTCACCAGAATGCAGCATGTGTCACCAGATTGCAGAGTGTGTCACTAGATTGCAGCGTGTGTCACCAAATTACAGCGTGTGTCACCAAATTACAGCATGTGTCACCAGATTGCAGCGTGTGTGACCAGATTGCAGCATGTGTCACCAGATTGCAGCGTGTGTCACCAGATTGCAGCGTATGTCACCAGATTGCAGAGTGTGTCACCAGATTGTAGCATGTGTCACCAGATTGCAGAGTGTGTCACCAGATTGCAGCGTGTGGCACCAGATTGCAGCGTGTGTCACCAGATTGCAGAGTGTGTCACCAGATTGCAGCGTGTGTCACCAGATTGCAGAGTGTGTCACCAGATTGCAGCATGTGTCACCAGATTGCAGCGTGTTTCACTAGATTGCAGAGTGTGTCACCAGATTGCAGCGTGTGTCACCAGATTGCAGAGTGTGTCACCAGATTGCAGCGTGTGTCACCAGATTGCAGAGTGTGTCACCAGATTGCAGCTTGTGTCACCAGATTGCAGCGTGTGTCACCAGATTGCAGAGTGTGTCACCAGATTGCAGAGTGTGTCACCAGATTGCAGCATGTGTCACCAGATTGCAGAGTGTGTCACCAGATTGCAGAGTGTGTCACCAGATTGCAGCGTGTGTCACCATCAAACCCCCCTCCCCTTACCTTGCTGTGTGTTGTCCTCTCCAGCTGTGTCTCCTGGAGAGCTCCATTGTTCTCATACTTCCTGCTTCTCTCTCCTGGGCGCAATTGGAGAGAAACAGGAAGTGACATCGTACCCAGATGTCAATCAAACTGCCCGGCCATAGTAATAGATACTAGGACCGGGCGAAAGCTACTCGGCGCTTCAGAAAGCACCGCAAGGCGGGCTACACGCCCGCAAATGAAGCACCACATATGCAATCTCGTGATTGCATAGACGTGTCACTTCCCATAAGTGCACTGTGTCCGGCGTCGCACTGTATCCGGCGTCCGAACACAGTGCACTTAAGGACCTTTTTGTGTATTTTTTTAAAGGGCCAGCTTTAAAAAAAAATGTTTATTTTTTTTTTTTTACATTTTTTTTTTATTGAGACTGCATGGAGGGGGGGGGGGGGGCGGCGCCCCCTATGGACGGGCCGCCACTGGGGACTATATATACAGAAAGTCTTAAAGAAACTGGTTGAAACAATTGAGAATTAAAACATGACGCATATATGTAATTTGTATTTTTTTATATACAGTATATTTACTCTTTAATATTTAAAAGCTGTTATTTTCATTGCTTGTATAAACTCTTTATTATTACAAATATATTTTATGAATGATTTGCAATGCACACTAGTCTTTCTTAGCATGCCTAAGACCCCATACACACTATTAGATTTTCTGCAGATTTAGGTCTTCAGATTTACCAAAACCATGTAGTGCAAAGGCCTGCCTGATTGCATACAAATTGAAACTATTAAGGTATGACCTCATATTATATGGTTTTGGTAAATATGAAGACACAAATCTGCATAAAATCTAATAGTGTGTATGGGGCCTAATACTTCTTGATCACTTCCTAACTGCCTGTTTCTAGCAAAAAATCCACCTTAGCAGACATGATCTTGCAAAAAAATTGGGTTGTGCCTGTGTATCGTCACATTTCGCTACCCGCTGGAGTGCGCATGCCTGTGTAGCGTCACATTTCGCTACCCGCTGGAGTGCGCATGCGTGACGTCGCCATATGCGTTCCAACACTTTTACGACAAAACTCCACCCCTAAGTCCAGGTTCAAGCCCCACCAGCCAAGTGGACATAGAGTTAGATTAGAATTATGCTGAGCGAAGCAAGGCCGTGCCTGAAGCATGGCGAGCAAAGTGAGCCTGCGAGGGGTGTGGAGTTTTGTCGTAAAAGTGTTGGAATGCATATAGTGGCGTCGTGCATGCGCACTCCAGCGGGTAGCGAAATGTGATGGGTCGCCATATGTGAAGCTACATCTGCAATCAGCTGTGTGAGCATATTTTTATTTGTGTTGCAAGTAGCAGGATATTATATTACATTATATTACACTAGCTCTTTAAGCTCTTCATAACATAGCAGAAACGCTTGGAGAATACCTTCTAGGACTGACATGTCCTGCCCCCTCCCTCTGCATTTCTCTTGCTAGCTTCTGTCTCAGCCAAGTGCTTGAAGACAGAGATATGTGCGTATATCAATGCGCCCTTCTCCCTGTTAGCTGCATTGTTGGATGTCTGTCAGGGAGGGGGGGGGGGCATTCTGTAACTAGAGTAACTGTAGTTAGAGTTCCACGGAAAGTTGCAAGATGGGACATACATATACTTTGTCCCTTGGTGGACAGGACACTGTAATAAAAAAATAAGCTAGACTTCTTTAACCACTTCAATACCAGGCACTTAGACACCTTCCTGCCCAGGCCAATTTTCAGCTTTCAGCGCTGTCGCAATTTGAATGACAATTGCACGGTCATGCTACACTGTACCCAAACAATTTTTTTATAATTTTGTTCCCACAAATAGAGCTTTCTTTTGGTGGTATTTGATCACCTCTGCGGTTTTTATTTTTTGCGCAACAAATAAAAAAAGACCGAAAATTTTGTAAAAAAACACGTTTTTCTTTGTTTCTGTTAAAACTTTTTGTAAATAAGTACGTTTTTTTCTTCAATGACAGGCACTGATATGGCTGCACTGACTGGCACTGATACGGCGGCACTGATGGGCACCGATGAGGTGGCACTGTTGAGGTGGCACTGACGGGCACTGATGATGGGCACTGATAGGCGGCACTGATGGGCACTGATAGGTGGCACTGATGGGCACTGATAGGTGGCACTGGTATGCGGCACTGATGGGCACTCATAGGTGGCACTGATGGGCACTCATAGGCGGCACTGATGGGCACTCATAAGCGGCACTGATGGGCACTCATAGGTGGCATTGATGGTCACTTGTAGGTGGCATTGATGGTTACTTATGGGTGGCACTGATAGTTGGCACAGATGGGCACAGATGGGCACTGATAGGTGGGCACTGATGGGCATGGATGGGCACTGACGGGTGGCACCGATGGACACTGATGGGTGGCACTGATGACATTGGTTGTTTGCAGTGATGCCCCTAAGGGTGGCATTGCTGGGCATCACTGCAACATAGTGGTGCCAATCAGTGCCCATTTGTGGGCCTCGATTGGCACAGATTGGGCACACTGGGCACATGTGGATGGCCATGGGGTACATACCTGGCCATCCACATGTTGCCCCTTCCCTGGTGGTCCTAGTGGCGATCCCTGGTGGTCCAGTGTGGTGATCTGAGGGGGGGCTGCGCTGATAAACAATCAGCGCAGACCCCCCCCCTGCCAGGAGAGCCGCCGATCGACTCTCCTCTACTCGCGTCTGTCAGACGCGAGTGAGGAAGAGCCGATCAACGGCTCTTCCTATTGACAGCGTGATCAGCCGTGATTGGACACGACTGATCACGTAGTAAAGAGCCTCCGCTGGAGGCTCTTTACCAAGATCGGTGTAGCGGTGTGTCAGACTGACAAACCGATCCACCGATCGCCGCGATGCGCGCCCCGGCGGGCGCGCGGCGGGCATGTTATCCTGCTGGACGTCATATGACGCCCAGTCAGGATAACTGAACCACTTCCCGGACGTCAATCCGCTATAGGGCGGGCGGGAAGTGGTTAACCACATCAATACTGGGCACTTTCGCCCATTTCCTTCCCAAACCAATATTCAGCTTTCAGCACTCTCGCACTTTCAATGACAATTGCGCGGTCATGCTACGCTGTACCCAAATGAAATTTTTACCATTTTGTTCACACAAATAGAGATTTCTTTTGCTGGTATTTATTCACGACTCGGTTTTTTATTTTTTGCGATATAAGCGAAAAAAAGCACTACCAATATAAAAGGAACAGAGCTTGTGTTGAACATGTGCTAGGAACTAGCCTACATATGCTGTAACCAGAAGCCTGGTATTATGTACCCAGTATCGAGTGTAAACAAGAAAAAAGGTGAGTATGAATAGTGATAAACACCAAACCTAAAGAATCATATAAATAGAAATAAAAAATATATTGAAATAAAAATATATATGTACCGTATATACTCGAGTATAAGTCGTTCCGAGTATAAGTCGAGGCCCTAATTTACCACAAAAAAATGGGAAAAACGTATTGACCCGAGTATAAGACGAGGGTGAGAAATGCACAGCTACAGTAAGTGGAAAAGAGGGTCAACAATGCCCATTTGCAGCATCACTGTGCCCATTTGCAGCCATAGGTCCCCTGAACTTCAAACTCGGTAGTTAAGGGTTCCTAGATGCCCCCTAGCTGCAGCCAAAATTTGGGGTCTCTGAACCCAAAGGGTCCCGAAATGACATTGCTGCAGATGGACATAGTTGACCGAATTTGGGGCCCCATATCTCAGGGCCACTTAGTGCTAAGAACCCAAAATTTGGTGTGCAAACCCAGTGGAACTAGCACCAAACAATTTCCAAAGCTGGGGTTTCTAGCACCAAGTGGCCCCGAGATACAGGGCCCCAAAAATCAGTTCAGAAAATGTCAAGGACTTTTCTGCAGCAGAGAATGACATTTTCCGAACCGGTTTTGGGGCCCCGTATCTCAGGGCCACTTGGTGCTAGGAACCCCAGCTTTGGATATGTTATGGTACCAGTTCCACTGGGTTTGCACACCAAATTTGGGGTTCCTAGCACCAAGAGATATGGGGCCCCAAAGTCGGTTCAGAAAATGTCAAGCACTTTTCTGCAGCAGAGAATGACATTTTCCGAACCGATTTTGGAGCCCCGTATCTCGGGGCCACTTAGTGCTAGGAACTTCAGCTTTGGATATGTTGTGGTACCAGTTCCACTGGGTTTGCACACCAAATTTGCTCCACGTGGTCCTGAGATACGGGGCCCCAAAGTCGGTTCGGAAAATGAAATTTTTTGCTGCAGAAAAGTGCTTGACTCGAGTATAAGTCGAGGGGGGCACTTTCAGCACAAAAAAATGTGCTGAAAAACTCGACTTATACTCGAGTATATACGGTATATTAAGAAAATGATCCTGATATTTGCAAAAAGACAAAATCTACTCGGAAAGTGCATGTGCATCCAAATAAGTGAATACAAAATCATCACTATTGTGGTATAGCAAGAGTACCTTTAAAGACACATAATGCTATGTGCATAAATTGCGTAAAAATCACCCCAAAAAAAAAAAAATATATATATATATATATATATATATTTATAGGACCTATATGTCTGACCAGTTAGAAAGTGTACAATAATATAGGTGCATATGGTGTGCTTATAGCCCATATAAATATAAGTGTCCACAAGTATTACATCCAGTAAGAGTAGAAATCACACAACCAAAATAAAAATAGTAATAAATAAATAATGTCCAAACTCCAGGTATATATGGTTGTGTATATAGGTGAAAACTAAATAAGGTAAAAGACAGTCCACATATATATTAATCAAATAATGTAATGGAGATGAAAGAGATCCTCATAAGTGACTTCAGTACTTGCAGAGGTATCCAGGTGACTTAAGTGCTCCCTCTCAAGGGTCCCCACTCACCGCATCCCATCACCCCTACAGGGGTAATGCGTATGGTTGTTGTGTTCTGAAGCACCCGTCCACCAGGGTATGTGCTCTGTAAGATCTCCAACTGTATTCCTTTAATTCCTGGTAACTGGGACATGACCAGTAAGTTGTACACCTTCTCCTCATGTGTTCAGACTAATGCCCCGTACACACGGTCGGATTTTCCAACGGAAAATGTGTGATAGGACCTTGTTGTCGGAAATTCCGACCGTGTGTAGGCTCCATCACACATTTTCCATCGGAATTTCCGACACACAAAGTTTGAGAGCTTGCTATAAAACTTTCAAACAAACAAAATCCGTTGTCGGAAATTCCAATCGTGTGTACACAAATCCGACAAAGTGCCACGCATGCTCAGAATAAATTAAGAGACTAAAGCTATTGGCTACTGCCCCGTTTATAGTCCCGTCATTCGTGTTTTACGTCACCACGTTCAGAATTTCGGGGGCTGAGGGGGGCTGCTGCACACAGGTTTTTTTTATCTTAATGCGTAGAATGCATTAAGATAAAAAAAAATCTGCCTTTACAACCACTTTAAAGTGTAACTAAAATCAAAACTTTTTTTTTGTATAGAGTGGAGAGGTATTTTATTCTATCTCTGTCCGTACCCCCGTTAGGTAGATTCACACTCCCAATTTGTGCTGTTTACCTTTATCATCAAGACTGAAAATAAAAGAAAATCCCAAATTTTTGGCTGACATCAGACCACTAATAAAGAGGAATTCTCCCAAAAAGGACAATAGTTATGGTGACCCTGGTGACAAGTCAGGTTTTTTTCTTACTTTGTAGGGATTTCTGTTCACTTCCTGTTTTGGCAATGGGACAGGAACTTAAGGGATATCTCCCCTATGGGACACATATGGCAAACAAAAAAAAACTGACAGGGGTTATAACCCTCCCTTACTCTATCCAAAATGAAAAAAAAATTGCCTTTAGTTACATTTTAAGCTGGCCATACATGGATCCAAATTTGGCCAGTTCAGCAGGGACTGGCTGAATTTAATCACTCCCATAAGGGGCCAATTCTGCCATTCTTCTCCTACATGTAAAAATCATATTTTTTTGCTAGAAAATTACTCAGAACCCCCAAACATTATATGTATATATTTTAGCAGAGACCCTAACGAATAAAATGTCAATCATTGCTATGTGTTGTCACACGGTATCTGCACAACACTTTTTAAATGCAATTTTTTGAGGAAAAAAAAACACTTTAATGAAAATAAATAAAAAAACACAATATTTACCCCAATTTATTGAATAATGTAAAAGATGATGTTACGCCGAGTAAATAGATACCTAACATGTCACACTTTAAAATTGCGCACATTCGTGGAATTGCGCCAAAATTCAGTACTTAAAAATCTCCATAGGCTACACTTTAAAAGATTTTACAGGTTACCAGTTTAGAGTTAGGCGCCTTTCACACGGACGGCTATTCTGCCGCAGTTAAAAGCATGTTTTTTTTCCTGTGAAATTCAAGACTCCAGGCACTGCGATCAGCTGCATTTGCACAGTGCGATTGGCTGTGGTTGCTTTTAGCTGTGGTTTGCCATTTCCATGGCAACCCGACAGAGTACAGACTCGCACTGTTTGATATGAATCTTGAGGGGGAACTCCACGCCAAACTTTAAATAAAAAACCGGCATGGGTTACCCCCCAAGGGGCATACCAGGCCCTTCGGTCTGGTATGGATGTTAAGGGGAACCCCCTACGCCGAAAAAACGGCATGGGGTCCCCCCAAAATCCATACCAGACCCTTATCCGAGCACGCAGCCCGGTCGGTCAGGAAAGGGGGTGCGGACGAGCGAGCGCCCCCCCTCCTGAACCGTACCAGGCTGCATGCCCTCAACATGGGGGTGGGCGCTTTGGGGGAGGGGGTGCCCTGCGGCCCCCCACCCCAAAGCACCTTGTCCCCATGTTGATGAGGACAAGGGCCTCTTACCGACAACCCTGGCCGTTGGTTGTCGGGGTCTGTGGGCTGGGGGCTTATTGGAATCCGGAAGCCCTCTTTAATAAAGGAGCCCCCAGATCCCGGCCCCCCACCCTATGTGAATAAGTATGGGGTACATGGTACCCCTACCCATACACCTAGGGAAAAAGTGTCAATAAAAAAATACACTACACAGGTTTTTAAAGTAATTTATTAGACAGCTCTGGGGGTCTTCTTCCGGCTTCGGGGGTCTTCACCAGCTTCAGGGGTCTTCTTCCGACTTCGGGGGTCTCTCCGTTTCTTCTCCACGCTCTTCGGGTCTTCTGCCAGGCTCCTCTGCTATCTTCTGCTCTTTTGCCGCTCTTTTGCTAGCGGAGGAGCCCGGTCCGCTGCCTTCTGCATTCTGCCTTCTTCCCTATTCTCTTCTTCCGATGTTGACACAATGGTCTCTCCAGCTGGAATGCTCTCTGGGTGCTCCGCTCTGACTTATATAGGCAGTGACCCCGCCCCCTTATGCCGTCACAGTCCCTGGGCATGCTGGGACTGTGACGTTTTAGAAAACGTGGTCACCGGTGATTTTGACCACACCCCCTAAAACATCACAGTCCCAGCATGCCCAGGGACTGTGACGGCATAAGGGAGCGGGGTCATGGCCTATATAAGTCAGAGCGGAGTGCCCAGAGAGCATTCCAGCCGGAGAGAGCATTGTGTTAACATTGGAAGAAGGCAGAAGGCAGCAGACCGGGCTCCTCCGCTAGCAAAAGAGCGGCAAAAGTGCAGAAGATAGCAGAGGAGCCTGGCAGAAGACCCGAAGAGCGTGGAGAAGAACCGGAGAGACCCCCGAAGCTGGAAGAAGACCCCCGAAGCTGGAAGAAGACCCCCGAAGCCGGAAGAAGACCCCCCTGAGCTGTCTAATAAATTACTTTAAAAACCTGTGTAGTGTTTTTTTAAATTGACACTTTTTCCCTAGGTGAATGGATAGGGGTACCATGTACCCCATACTCATTCACATAGGGTGGGGGGCCGGGATCTGGGGGCTCCCTTATTAAAGAGAGCTCCTGAATTCCGATAAGCCCCCCGCCCGCAGACCCCGACAACCAACGGCCATGGTTGTCGGGAAGAGGCCCTTGTCCTCATCAACATGGGGACAAGGTGCTTTGGGGTGGGGGGGCCACAGGGTGCCCCCTCCCCCAAAGCACCCACCCCTCATGTTGAGGGCATGCGGCCTGGTACGGCTCAGGAGGGGGGGCCGCCTGCCCACCCCACCCCCTTTCCTGACTGACCAGGCTGCGTGCTCGGATAAGGGTCTGGTATGGATTTTGGGGAGGACCCCACCCCGTTTTTTCGGCATATGGGGTTCCTCTTAAAATCCATACCAGACCTAAGGGCCTGGTATGCCCCTGGGGGGGTAACCCACGCCGGTTTTTTATTTAAAATTTGGCATGGAGTTCCCCCTCAAGATTCATAGCAGACAGTGCTGGGCATTGGCGGGGATCCAAGTTGGATCCCCATGCTTGTCGCTCATCGGGAAAGGAAAAATTATTTTTCCTTTCCCGATGAGCAGCTTGGCGCTGTTATCCGCAGCTGACACAGTGCACTGCGATTACCTGCGGGTATGTGCGGATAGCTGCGCTAAATCGCTCCTGTACGCAGTCAATTCTATTTTTTCTATCCGCACGGAACCGCATGTATCTAATTCGCAGCTAAACGCAGTGTGTAAATGGGGCCATAGGAAAGTATTGTGTGCTTTTAGCTGCGGTAGAAAATTAGAAAATCCGCAGCTAAAAGCACCATTCTATCCGTCCGTGTGAAAGGGGCCTTACAGAGGAAAAAGGAAAGAACCCCCTTGATGGGTCTTTAATGGCCCAAATAAAACATGTTATTTGTTTACATATCTTTTTTGAGTATCTACTCTTTTCACAACTACTGTCTGCAATTTATTTGGGATGGTACAGTAAAGACCCGTCAAGGGGGTTCTTTCCTTTTTGATTTATATTTGTGATGTGGGCCCATCTCATAGATCAACCATACCTTTATCCTTTCTAGAGTTACAAATGAGGTCTTGTGCTAGAATTATTGCTCTCACTCTAACGTTCACGTTGATACCTCACATGTGTGGTTCAAACTCCGTTCACATATGCGGGCACAACCTATGTATGCGTTCGCTTCTGTGTGCGAGCACGAGGGGATGGGGCACTTTAACTTTTTTTATTTTTTTTAGGTTTTTTTTTTTGTTTTTTTGTTTTGTTTTTTTTACACTGTCCCTTTAAATTTTTTTGTATTATTTTTGTTCCTATTACAAGAATTGTGCCTAAATCCTATTAAAAGGGATATTTACAACAGGTTCTCTTTATGGAGACATCTGGGGTCAGTAAGACCCCAGATATCTCCTCAACCCTGGAAAGCATGAGATCAAAATAAAAATATTGATCTCTGCTTTCCAGGTTAAAAAAAAGCATTTACATCTGCCAGTGGCGGATGTGACATCATGACGTCGCTTCTGGACTCCCAGGGTCATTGAGATGGTCAGGGACCATGCGGACCATGGCCAGCTTTATGGTAATCCGATGTTGGCACCAGATTGTTAATCCGTCTTCCCAACTGGTTAGTTATATGACGTCATATGACGTCCTAGGGGACAGGAAAAGGTTAAATACTTTTATGGGAATTGTGATTGTACAGTAGTCTTCCCTCTGTCAGAATAAAATAGCTCAGCAGGGAGGATTCCCTCATCCACCTCGAGTGTGTGGTGTGTGGATGGTGGAATTGGGTTCATTTTTTTCATTTAACCCACTGGTTGAACGAAAAAAAATCTGACTCCTCTATGGGTTGTTTGAATCATGACTATTTAATTTTTTTTTAGTGTTTAAAAATGTTACATAATGTGAAGTTTTTCTTTATGTGGCAATTGCTCTGTATATCCTGATGTTTAGCCCTCAGTGATCTGCACATATGCATTGAGGAAATGGAGTAAATACACTTACAAAAAAAACATGTACAATGACAATGGAGGATGGTTTTCTAGAGGTTCCTATTAAGATGTCTTCTTCTGAGTAAATTAGCAGCCTTATGAACTAAACATCTCAGTGGGGAACAAGTCGTCATAGCAATGAAATGAAACTTCCTGGGGTAGCAGACAGTGCTAAGCTCCACCACCTCTTGATGAACTAATCCCTTCTGTAAGACCAACTGTAGAAATTTTTTGCACGGTGAAAACTGACAGCTCCCTGGAAAAAAGGGAGCAATGTCAGATCTGTGTGTGCCATGAAATTATCTTGGCATTATTTTTTTTTCTTTCCATGAATCTTTCTCTTCATTTGAAAAGATCTCATGAAAGGCCAGCTTTTCCAAGCTTTACAGTTAACATAGCATGGTATGGCCTAGAAGCAC
This sequence comes from Lithobates septentrionalis, assembly GCA_037952835.1. NCBI lineage: Eukaryota > Metazoa > Chordata > Amphibia > Anura > Ranidae > Lithobates > Lithobates septentrionalis. The sequence goes on along the minus strand of JBBDGP010000864.1, from coordinate 3,198,864 downwards.
CAGACAATAAGCTTAGTTACTAGGAGTTAGGTGCTAGGGAAAAGACATTCTATCTTTGAGAGCTTCCTATCATTACTGTAGTGCCTAGTAATGTATTTAAGCTATATGGGATGACCTTCTGACTATGATTCTGCTATGGGTTTTTAGGATTCTGTACCTCCTTCTGGAAGACACAATAGGAAGTGCTGAGGATTAATTTATTAGAAGCACCCGTTGGTTCATCTTAATGCCCTTATACATTACAAAACAGTGAAAGCACAATATTCAACAAACTGAATAGTTGACACAATTTGTAAATTATAGTTTTCTTTGAACTCTAGAGAGCGCAATACAATATACAGTACTTATATAAAACAATTATTTCAGTATTGAAGATATTGTATGCAATATGATTTGCTTCTCTATCACTTTTAAAATGTAACACATGTCCAAAATAAAGTTAAAAAATGAAGGCAATTTTTCTTTAGGGCATGAAGGTACCTGTTTTCCAGCCAAGTATTAATATTCATGAGTATTAATGAGGCAGTGATTATTATCCAACTTATTGGCAGGAAAGTTTTAGCTGTATTATCAAGCTGTAGGAAATATGCCAGACTTTAAGACAGGTTTCTAATTGAATCTGTGTAATCAGATGAGACTAGCATCAAATGATCTGTGGCCCACACAGACAGCTAATTTAAATAAAGTAAAATCCATTATTGCATACAAGGGACAAGGGGGGAGGTTCTTTTTAGGAAATGTTCATCTAATTGTAACACACAAACAATTTAAGTCTTGTTTTCAAAAGGTACTGTTGCCTAAACTGAAACTGTATGAATTTTTTTGTGCTCTATACAAGCAAGGTATCTCTAAAGAAGGCAATCCTAGGTCTGGATCAATGTTGTTAAATTCAAAACCTTATGCCGCGTACACACGATTGGAAATGCCGCCAGCAAAACTCCGATGAGAGCTTTTTGTCAGAAAATGTGACCGTGTGTATGCTCCATCGGTCTTTTGCTGGCGGAATTCCAGACAGCAAAAGATTGGGAGCATGTTCTCTATTTTTCGGTCGGGAAAAGTTCCTATCCAAAAATGCGTTCGTCTGTATGCAATTCGGACGCTCAAAAAATCATGCATGCTCGGAAACAATTTAACGCATGCTCGGAAGCATTGAACTTCATTTTTTCGGCTTGTCGTAGTGTTGTACATCACCGCGTTCTTGATGGTCGAAAGTTCAGAGAACTTTTGTGTGACCGTGTGTATGCAAGGCGCGCTTGAGCGGAACCATTGCAAAAAGGGAATTTGTCCCCCAGGAACAACAAGGGTTTTTAAGCAGCACAAGACTTGTACCAAGATATAAAAATATTACATTTTTATTAAATATATGACAATAGAGTAAAAACCATGAACTGTGTATGGCACATTATAAAAGCGCAGATACATGTACAGGGCTACATATGAAAGTTTTACATAACAGGTGCTTGGATAGGTCTGACGCGTTTCGACCCCATCGGGTCTTCTTCAGAGGAAATGCATGCACTGTTGAGAAATTACATATATAGAAAATAATAGCGATACAGGAATGTACAAATGTGTGTAGAGATTATCAAAGTTCTAGACATAGTTACCCAATATATTCGTGTAGCCGAGTCTCCTGAATCTAAGGCTTTTCAAAAGGGGGCCTCCATCAATTCGGTCTCCACCTGGAATCCCCCGGACGGTCAACACCCCGATAGGGGGGAATCAAGCAGCAATGGTGTAACTTACGGTGAACTACACAATGGAAGTACCCCACATCCGGCACGTGGCACGTGTGGGTCAGCAGCACCTATGATCCAAACATCATGCAATAACATCAATCAGGGTTTGAAAAGGATGTAACGAATTTTCCTATTTTATATAGACATTATGTGGGTCATCTGTTAGTGATACTCCTAATTTTATCGCGTTTTTTTGTATGGGGTGCTACGCCCAAGTATAGGAATAGTTTGAATATGTGTCAATTAAATTATTGAAACATATGAATATGTATTGAAAAGTAGCTGGGGGGACAGATGGGGAGGGGTGGGGAAAAAAAAAAGGGGGGGGGAGGGAAAAGGGGAGAGTGGGGGAAAAAGGGGAAAGGGAGGGGACATGACGGGAGGGTGGGGAAATCCGAGGGAAAAAAGTGAGGGAGGGGATGTGCAGGGTGATGGGAAGGATATGGGGAGGGAAAATGGTGAGGAAGCTGGGAAGGGACGTAGGAAAGGAAGGGTGGGGAAAAAAAAAAAAAAACGGAAAAGAGGGGAATGGCAACCAGATGAAAGAATGGTATAGTGAAAAAATGGAGACCCCATGTGAGGGGATGGGAGTGACAAGGTGGTTGAGCTTGAGCGGAACCATCCAAGTTTTTTCTGAGGGAAATTCAGATCGTGTGTACGCGGCATTAGTCTCACTCATGCCAGAATGTGCAGGTAGTGCTATACTTCTGACACTGTGGGGATGAGAGCTGCAGCTGTGACAGTGAAGTGATCCTGTATTTTCCCTTGTCCATTCACAAAATGCCTGGTATTCTTTTCACAGAACACACAGTGGGGGTTATTTACTAAAGGCAAATCCACTTTGCACCACAAGTGCAAACTACAAGTGCAAAGTGCACTTGGAAGTGCAGTCGCTGTAGATCCGAGGTAGACAAGCAAGGAAAATAAAAAACAGCATTTTAGCTTGCACATGATTGGATAACAAAATCAGCAGCGCTTCCCCTCATTTCAGATCTACCCCTCAGATTTACAGCAACTGCACTTCCAAGTGCACTTTGCACTTGTAGTTTGCACTTGTAGTTCAAAGTGGATTTGCCTTTCATAAATAAACCCCATTGCTCTGTTAATGGACAAGAGGAGAGGAGGTGGGGGTAAATTACAGGATCTCCCCTAGTCCAATTCACAGAATTCTGTGAAAACAATACAAGGAATCTTGTGAATAGACAAGGGGAGAGGAGGAAGAGCAGATTTATTTATTTTATTTATTTCAGTTACTTATATAGCGCCGTCAATTTACGCAGCGCTTTACATATACATTGTACATTCACATCAGTCCTTACCCTCAAGGAGCTTACAGTCTAAGGTCCCTAACTCACATTCATACATACTAGGGACCATTTAGACAGGATCCAATTAACCTACCAGCATGTCTTTGGAGTGTGGGAGGAAACCGGAGTTCCCGGAGGAAACCCACGCAGGCACAGGGAGAACATGCAAACTCCAGGCACGTAGTGTCGTGGTTGGGATTCAAACCAGTGACCCTTCTTTCTGCTAGGCGAAAGTGCTATCCACGAAACCACTGTGCCGCCCATAGATGATAGCATCACTTTGTTTTCACAGCTGCCGCTCTCATCCCTACAGCACCGAAAGTATAGCACTGCCGGAGTGAGAGATTCAGTAAGTAAGCAGCCTCAATTCAGACCTAGGATCACCATTATTAGAGATAACATGTTTGTATAAGACAAGTCATTATAAAATCCTAGCATTCATAATAATAAGCTTTAGTCTTTATTTTCATATTGACAATCAATTTAGAAAAACTATTTTATTTCTTGTCAAAGAAGTAAATATTGCAAATTACATATGATTTTATATTTACCCCTTGCAGTAAGCAGCTAATAAACCTAATATCTGTTAAAGTCAAGCTTGTTCCCATCTCCCAAGCCTCTTTATTGGTTCTTTAACAGGATGTGCAGCCATCTGATCAATAGGGAGGTTTGAGGGGTTGGAGAAGTTTGAACAATGGGGTTTACTTACGAAAGGTAAATCCACTTTAACACTACAAGTGCACTTGGAAGTGCAGTCGCTGTAGATCAGAGGGGGACATGCAAGGAAAATAAAAAACAGCATTTTTGCCTGTAAATGATTGGATGATAAAATCAGCAGAGCTTCCCCTCATTTCAGATCTTCCCCTCAGATATACAGCGACTGCACTTCCAAGTGCACTTTCAAGTGCATCTGCAGCGCACTTGTAGTGAAGAGTGGATTTGCCTTTAGTAAATCAACCCCTATGTTCTTATTTTACAGGAAAAGCAGAAATGTGCACAACAGTTCAGATGCCTACATTGTAAATATATGCATTTTTCTATCTTGATGAACAGCCCTGATTTATGACAGGTTTACTTTAAAGCATTTTTGTTATTTTTAAATTGACTAGTATATTGAAGAAACATAGATATCATTATCTTTACTAATAGTAAATGTTAACCAAAATGTCTTTTCTGTTTTTTTTTCTCCCTCCTTTAAGGTCTATGCTTAAGGGTTTGTTCTTTTGACTTTATTCATAGGCAGAAGGATGGCTGGCTGCCAATGCCAGCTGCATGTGGGATCATTTGCATTGCATGGAGAGTCTGTAGATTAAAGGGAATCTCTTCCTTCCTTTAGATCATCTATTTCTTTGGAGTCACAGCCATTTCTTCACATGGATTGTATTCTTTCTTTAATCTTTTTTTTCTGTACTCTGTACAGTTTAACAAGCTACTAAGATTTAGCATTAGCAGGCTCCCAATAGCTATGAAAAGCAACCTTTTTATGAGAGCTGACTTATTTTCTACCCTTGGCTGGACACATGAGAGAGGACATTGTAGTACACATATGCCGTTCTTGCTGCTTTCATTTGCTTCTTTGGATCCCAAGGTGTTAACAAGTAACTTGTAGGGCTGCAGCCCTCAGAGGAGACTTTTTCTATACAATTCTGCTGCTCTCTTTTTTAACTGCTTCATGTATGAACTGAATTCACCTTTTATACTGAGTTCAGGGGTCAACTCCTACCAATTTGTAGGAGTTTAAATGCTGCTGTGGTTGTTTAAAGACAACCACAGGCACATTTTTAACTATAACATGTGTGCGTCTATCTCTATATCTATTATTCCAATTAGTAAATCTGTGTATTGTAGTATCCTGCTCACCAATATATTCAAACAGACCAGTCATGTAAAACTGAAATATGTCCCACTAAAACTACAGGATCAATAAAAATGACCACTGGGTCAAATGTATATCCTGCCCCTAGCTTTCATCACCTTCAATGAATGAGCTATACCAATTAACACATTGGGGGTTATTTACGAAAGGCAAATCCACTTTGCACTAAAAGTGCACTTGGAAGTGCAGTCGCTGTAAATCTGAGGGGTAGATCTGAAATGAGGGGGAAGCTCTGCGTGATTTTATCATCCAATCATGTGCAAGCTAAAATGCTGTTTTTTATTTTCCTTGCATGTCCCCCTCGGGTCTACAGCGACTGCACTTCCAAGTGCACTTTAAGTGCAATTTCAAGTGCACTTTGCACTTGTAGTTTGCACATGTAGTGCAAAGTGGAGTTGCCTTTAGTAAATAACCCCCTATGTATTTACAGCCATTTCAGGGGCTTTAATGCACATTGCACTTGCTGGCAATGGTCCTAAATGCTGGTGAGCATGCTCTGTAGAAAATATGATCTGTTTAATTTAATTAAACAATAGGACACACATACTGTATTTATCAGGATAATGGCTGTTTCATGCAAATTCGTGGTGGGAGAAAAAGGTCAAAGTGAAATATAACACACACCAGCCTGTATTTATAAGCCATGGTTAAAATAGCATGCTGCATTGCACAACAACTTGATGCAGCAACTGCATATTGTGCTACCATGGAATTACTGATTATGTACTGACATTATCTTCATTTACTCTAATGTCCAGGGGCTTTCCTAAAGGCAAAAATGTTGATTCACTTTAATCAATAAAGTCCGCTCTGACTCAATCAAGTCACTCCAAGTAAAAATAAAGTTTAAAAAAAGCAAAGAAGTATAAACGTAAAAAAAAAAAAAAAAAGAAGAAGAATAAACATGTTTTGCAGTTGCCAACAATGTCCCCATCAATTGCTGGAAAATGTTGATGTCTTTAATGGGTATAAAGGTTGCCCAAAAAACATGCCGGTATCTGATAACAAAGGGCAATGAGATATCTTTTGTACCCTGAAAAATGTACAAAAAATATATATTTACAATATTTGAAAATCAGCACATTCAGAGTGATTGGCACAATTCTGCTGCTGAACATTGAAGATAACTATGCAAAATGTTTACTTTCACCCTCAATATACCAATTTGCTATACAACTGGTAAGGTTGAATAAACACACCAGTCCATCCAGTTCAATGTGTGTGTGCGTGTCTACTATTTTCTACTGTATATCTCTGTACATTGTGTTTACTAAGAAATACATCTAAAAAAAAAATTTGAAAACACTCCACACTGTCACCACTAACTGTGGAAGGGAGATCCACATCCTTAACTCTCCAACAGTAAAGAACCCCTTATGCAGTTTAAGATTGAACTGCTTCACCTCCAACTTTATTGTATGACCAAGGTGTCTTTTTTAGAGACCTTAGATTAACCACTTGCTGACCTCTGCACTCCGATATATGTCAGCACAATGGCAGCCGTGGGCAAATGGGCGTACCTGGATAAAAAAAGAAAGAAAACCTGCGCTATCAAGCAAAAAATTAATATAACTGCAGCTGCAACAAAACCACAAATATCAATGAGGTGAAAAATTACATACAAAGAAAAAATTGTGCGCTTGCATTAGATATTTAAATCTATATTACTGCATGATTATCATAAGTAGATAAACAAATAAATAAAAAATAAATAAAAAACACCATCAAAGTTAATTGTGAGTGATTTAGAAAGTCGCTATGCTACAGAGCAAACAGCGACATGTAAGTCAAATACTAATATTGACCATTGCATACATATAAACCAACAATAAAGTTATAAACTGGTGTGCAAAAAAGAAAAAACAAAAAAACAAAGGTTATTCCACCCAAGTGCAAAGTCATAAAGTTCAAAATTGCATCCTGAGTCGCAAGAAAAACGCATATCCAAACTTCATGAATTGCATTCCTTAGTGTGTATAAATATATATATATATATAAATAAAAAACACCATCAAGGTTAATTGTGAGTGAATTAGAAAGTCGCTATGCTACAGAGCAAACAGCGACATGTAAGTCAGATACTAATATTGACCATTGCATACATATAAACCAACAATAAAGTTATAAACTGGTGTGCAAAAAAGAAAAAACAAAGGTTATTCCACCCAAGTGCACTTGGGTGGAATAACCTTTGTTTTTTCTTTTTTGCACACCAGTTTATAACTTTATTGTTGGTTTATATGTATGCAATGGTCAATATTAGTATCTGACTTACATGTCGCTGTTTGCTCTGTAGCATAGCAACTTTCTAATTCACTCACAATTAACCTTGATGGTGTTTTTTATTTATATATATATATATATATTTATACACACTAAGGAATGCAATTCATGAAGTTTGGATATGCGTTTTTCTTGCGACTCAGGATGCAATTTTGAACTTTATGACTTTGCACTTGGGTGGAATAACCTTTGTTTTTTTGTTTTTTCTTTTTTGCACACCAGTTTATAACTTTATTGTTGGTTTATATGTATGCAATGGTCCATATTAGTATTTGACTTACATGTCGCTGTTTGCTCTGTAGCATAGCGACTTTCTAAATCACTCACAATTAACTTTGATGGTGTTTTTTATTTATTTTTTATTTATTTGTTTATTTACTTATGATAATCATGTAGTAATATAGATTTAAATATCTAATGCAAATGGGCGTACCTGTACGTCCCCTTTAAGAGACGGGGATAGCAGGCGCATGCGCGCCCCCGCCGCGTACAGCGTGACCATGCCCACGGGACCAGCAAACTCGATGTTCGCCAGTCTCCCAGCGATCGTGTGTAAACAAGGCATTTCCCCGTTCTGGCTTGTGTCATGACAGAGATCACCGCTTCCTGTCATCAGGATCGGTGATCGCTGTCATGTGACTTGAAGCCCATCCCCCCACAGTTAGAATCACTCCCTAGGACACACTTAACCACTTCATCGCCCCCTAGTGGTTAACCCCTTCACTGCCAGTGTCATTTACACAGTAATCAGTGCATTTTTATAGCACTGATCGCTGTATAAATGACAATGGTCCCAAAATAGTGTCAAAAGTGTCTGATATGTCCGCCATAATGTCGCAGTCCTGATAAAAATCACAGATCGCCGCCATTACTAATGATAAAAAAAAAAAATGTCATAAAACTATCCCCTATTTTGTAGACGCTATAACTTTTGCGCAAACCAATCAATATACGCTTATTGTGATCTTTTTTTTACCAAAAATATGTAGAAGAATACATATCAGCCTAAACTGAGGAAAAAAAATGTTTTTCTATATATGGGGGATATTTATTATAGCAAAAAGTAAAAAATAATGTGTTTTTTTTTTTAAATTGGCGCTCTTTTGTGGTTTATAGCGCAAAAAATAAAAACCGCAGAGGTGATCAAATATCACCAAAAGAAAGCTCTATTTGTGGGGGAAAAAAAGGGCATCAATTTTGTTTGGGCGCAATGTTGCACCACCACCCAATTGTCAGTTAAAGCGACGCAGTGCCGAATCGCAAAAAGTGCTCTGGTCAGGAAGAGGGTAAAATCTTCTGGGACTGAAGCGGTTAAATAGTTTCCTCCCAATGCTAGAGTCACCATTCAAAGATGTGTATATCGCTATCATATCCTCTTTTATGTGCCTCTTCTTCAGGGAGGATAAGTTTAATGTTTGCAGTTGTTCCTCATATCTGAGGTCCTCCAGCCCCCTTATTAGCTTTGTTGCTATTCTCTGGACTCTTTCCAGTACAATCACATTCTTCCTGAGGATTGGTGAACAGAACTGGATAGCATACTCAAGATGTGGCCGAACGAGAGTTTTGTAAAGTGGTTGAACTATAGCTTTATCTCTTGAGAAAATACTCTTTTTAAAGCATGGAATGCTAATTAATCCAGACTCTGATAATGTTGACATTAAAATGTAACATTTTACCCAATCTGCTCCACATCAAAACTCTTAGGGATATTTACTCTTTAAACGTAGATCATATATTTCACTACATATTTTGTCCTGTCAAATTTCTCTCTCTGGAAAACACCCTCTCTTTTGCACCACACGGCTATCACCTATTCCCCGTCGTGGCTCTTCATTAACTCTCTCTCTGTATGGTGCAATTAACTATAAATAGGTGGTATCACAGTGTGAAAAAGAAAAAAAAATCTTGTTAGCCTTCCCTTTCTTTTATGTACATTTATAAGATTATGCTAGAAAAGAGTGCCCGCTTGCTAGTTCACGAGCCCTTCACAGGAGAGCCACACATGAGTGACCAAACAGAAACAGTGTGAAATATAATAAGCAATGAGGAAACCAGAGTGGGTTTCTAATCTTTGAGGAATGGTCTAAATTTATGTATAACAACCCAGCAGAGTTTTGCTCAAAGTGATTTTTTTTTGTTTTTCGCCCCGTAAATCTTTATTCTTTTTATTTAGCAGTGTGTGTTTTGTAGTAAGCTGCGCCAGACAGAGGGCACAGGGAACTCTCACGCCTCAATGAACTGCTGAGAAATATAAGCAGAAACAATGTGCTGTGAGCAGCAGTCATGGCACAACCCAGAATCAAAGAAATAGAGGTTTTTGATCAGGATTTTTTTTCTTCCAAAAGCGTCTTCTGTGTGATGCAGATGGAGAAGAAAAGGGGAACCCAATAACTGTGTGCACTGTCACCTGTTTACCCAATCCGGTTAAAATCCTTATGCGGAAAATAAACTGAGACTCTTCTTGGTTCTGGCCCTTTGAAGTACGTTTGCTTTTGTTCTTTACCTAACTTGATGCCATTTTTCACAGGCTAATTTGTATTCAGCCCTGGTACTTTCTGCCACCCACAATTCCATCTGAGAGAGTTTGCAAGCACAGATGATGTCATTACAGTAAGAAAATTACAGCTCCATTTAATGCTGGCACAAGAGTTGTCTGTTATTTTGACATGGAAAACATGGAAAAGGGGTATAAAGAAGGTGAAAAGGAATACATCACTTTTTATGTTTTTCTGGAATTATATTTCAAAATATGCCTAATATTTTACAAAACCATTTGTTACTGATGTAATCATTAACGTGACAATGGCTGAAATCTTTATTTTTTAATACATTTAATAGAAATCTGGCATCATGAACACAGTATAAAGAGCCCATCCACCCAAAAACGAATATTCCAGTTACAGGTGAACATTGGAACACTAATTATGTAAATATGAAATATTGTATAGGTATAGTTTTCATTCTAGTTTTGAGCCAGAAGGTGGACCTTCAGGCCCACTTTTTCTTGTTTACAGGCTTTTAGTAGCATGTCTGTAATTTCAGACTTAACCTGTTCCAGACGGCACAACACATATATAAGGCTGCAAGAAAAGTGGACCTTAGCCCCCGGCCCACGAAAATACAGTATGTGTCAATGGCAGTCTGAGGTTGTGTGCTGAGAGTGCTATTACTTTATGCTTCCAGTACATTGGCCAAGCTATGTCCCACATCTTTTGATCACGGCATCTAATTGGGAGCCAGCAGGACAGACTCCTGATCATGTGTCCACTGTGAAAACTTCCCTTCGTTAAAGTCCACATAGAGGGCTCCTGCAGAATAGTGTAAAGGGGTTAAATAACTAATGCTGCAATTTACATACTAAAGTGAAAAAACATCCTAGTACCACATTCTGCCAGCTAGGATCAAAGTTTCAGTCAGTCACCATGAGCTTTAGGGCAGGCAGCTACTGCTGTGCTGTTTTGTTAGCTAACTCAAAATGCTCATGCATTGTTTTTGTCTTGTTTTAAATCTTCATTAGTAAAACAGAGATTGTATATACACTATATTACCAAAAGTATTGGGACACCTGCCTTTACACGCAGTTGAATTTTAATGGCATCCCAGTCTTCGTCCATAGGGTTCATAAGCTGTTATAGCTACAAAGTAGTAGTCAACTCAATATTGAACCCTACGGACTAATGCTGGCCATACACTATACGAAAAACCGGCCGAAAAATCGTTCGAATGGACACTTCGTTCGTTTTTCGGCAAGTTAGTGGGTACAAATCGATAATCGTTTGTGACGTTTTTGTGGAAAAAAAACGAACGGCATGTTTGGAAAATTTCTGCCGAACGTACGATAAATTGCAAGGTTAATGTGTTTCCCGTCCGAACTTTCTGCACTAGGTATATGTAAAAAAACGAACACAAAATTATTTATTCATGTCCACTGAACAGATTATCGGTCATTATATGATGGCAAGATCGTTTGCGGTCACGGTCGAACGTTCGTTTTTCGAAAAGGGGTTCGGCCGATTTTCTGTATAGTGTATGGCCAGCTTAAGACTGGGATGCCATTAAAGTTCAAGCCTGTGTAAAGGCAGGTGTCACAATACTTTTTTTAATATAGTGTACAGTGTATATACTATGTAGTTAGATAAGGTAAAAAAACAACAAATGAAAACTGTATACATCTAGAAATATTAACTCCAAATCAATTATTATTTTTATTTATTTCAGGTACTTGTATAGCGCCGTTGTCATGAAAAAACCCACTATCCTCTTTTGCGCTAATAAGCACACATTCAGTCTGATGGTAAAAGCATGACTTCCCAACCTGGGCAGCGGCTCTTGCTTTTATTCACACCCAAACAGGAAGCCACAAACAGGAAAACCCTGGCCCCAACAGCCAATCGCCTCCTACACAAGATGTGACCTCACAGAATATGACCAAATAAGGATATGACAACACAGGATGTGAAAACACAGGATGTAACAATACAGGATGTGAATGTCAACACAGGATATGACCAAATAAGGATGTAACAAGACAGGGTGTAACAACACAGGAAATGACCAAATAAGGATGTAACAACACAGGATGTGAATGTTAACACAGGAAAAATGAATTTATACAACAACCAATACAACAATGACTAGGGGAGTCTTATGGGCGTGTCTGGGTGGGGGCAGCGTGTACAATCTCCAGCCCCCTGTCCCTGTAAGATGTCCTCAGCATGATCACAGGAAGCCTGAGATCATGGACACTTCTCCCGACCACAACGATTCAAAGAATCCCGTTCTTATCGTTTGTTCATGAATCCTTATTCTGCATTGTTCAGAGAACAAAGCATACCCGTACTATACTACTTTCTCTGTGGACGAGAGATTATCTGCAGGTGTATGCTCATGGCACCACAAACATGTTGATCAGGCATACAGGGGTGACACGAGCGCACATCTAAACCGATAATGTCTTTGCAGAGCGAACACACCCCCCCAGACGATCGTTCTGTGCATTGCACAGGGCCCTTCACTGATGGACATGTCCCCACTTTACAAACACTTCTCTACATCCCCAAGGAGCTTTCCACTACCAAATGGATCTCAACCAGTGTCAGTCTGCCCCAGTCAGCTCTTTAGAGCGGGTTGCAGGAGTACTAACACTGGGATACACTTAGGACAATACATATTAAAATACATCTTCATAAAATTTCCACAACAGTCCCTCCTCTTGCCATATGCTCCCATGTGTCCCTCGATCAATCTTAATCTTCTTTTTACACCTGGAAATGAATCAGTCCTTACAGTCCATATGAGTCTATAAAAAGGAAAACACGTCTTGACAGGTAGACTCTGTTCTTCAGGAGGGATGACCTAGAGGAGGACGTGAAGGCCGGTCGGTCTGGGATCCCCTTTGTCTTGTACGTGGGTTGGGCTTCAGGGCATCGTCATCTGCTCAGGCTCTGTTCACTCGTCCAATCAGGCAACAGTAGCACCTCATCAGGGCATATAGAAAGAATAGAAACAAAAATAACATGAGTATATATACCCCTACTTCCTTCAACTATGATCCGTTGCAAAATAAAACATTAAATCCTCAAAGATTCCCAGACCCTTAAAAGGACTTCAACCTTAACTAGCTATAGCTCTGGCTTTGCCTTGCAGGGATCTAAACCTTATCCATATGGGCCTGAACCTTGTCACTAGTATCCCAGATCCAGGTATAACAGTCTTTATTTATGAATTCCCAGAAACCCCCCTTGGACTGTGGGAACTTTCTTGTAGCTTCAACAGTTACATGAAACATCCCATCCTCAATAGATGAGAAATTGTTCAATTGTTTCATAAGCTCAAGCCCCCACCGTGTACAAGCAATTCCCTTCCAGCTGTCCATGCCATTCTTTCCTTCTCTCGCGCCATCAGATCCTCATGATCGGCAGCGACATAAGATGCTCGGACGAGTTTCACCAGCACACATGAACCTCTTGTATTAGGGGAATTACCTTATAAGCTGTAGATCCGCATTAATACCAAACTAAAGTTGAAGCACACTTGTGGGCTACCTAGTTATCCCGACACCAAAGCTGGCAAGAACCAGAGCTATTGTTAAAATTATAATTAAATTTTACCCTCTAGAAATGTATAGTTAAATTCTTTTGACAAGTGTCTGGATTTTACTAGTTTGTCAAAACTCTTCATACCAATATGAACATCCTATATATCATGTACCGCTGTCATCGCTGGGGTACTAGAGTTCGATGGAGAGTCAGAGTAGACCCAACAATGTGCCCTGTTCACTTTCTTAGCTAGTTGGAAAATACACTTTAAAAATACAAATAAACAAAGATACTCCTCATCCTTTGGTGTAGTCAAGCAGCTTCTTGCAGTGGCTGGCCTGGTCTCGTCCCTCAAGCTTCTTTACAATGACTTAGAAAGAATGTAAACTGGTTATTGTGTCAGGGTCCAGGAGGGACTCATGAACCCTGTGGTGGACCTTTTGAAGTTCATGTTAAAGCCTGTACACACATGTTTTGGAGCAACATCCGACCGTGTGTACAATCCATCGGACAAACTTTTTCTGTTTCCATCGGTCTTTTGCGAACGCACAAACTTTCCAGCAACAAAAGTCCGATGGAGCAAAGTCCGATCGTGTGTACACAAAAGCATCGGACTTTTGTACAAAATACAGTACGCAGCTTCGAGAATGTTTCCAGCGTGAACCCATCGCGCTGGTTCTCGGCGACAGGGTACTGTACATCTCGCGCTGGCTGCAATAGGAAAAACACATTTTCCTATGGGGGCGAGCGTGAGAGGGAATTCCCCTCTGGGGGCATACCAGGCCCTTAGGTCTCGTACGGATTTTAAGGGGAACCCCTACGCTGAAAAAACGGCGTGGGGGTCCCCCCAAAATCCATACCAGACCCTTGTCCGAGCATGCAGGCCGGCCGGTCAGGAAAGGGGGTGGGGCGAGTGAGTGCCCCCCCTCCTGAACCGTACCAGGCCATATTCCCTCAACATGGGGGGTGGGTGCTTTGGGGGAGGGGGGCGCCCTGTGGGCCCCCCACCCCAAAGCACCTTGTCCCCATATTGATGAGGACAAGGGCCTCTTCCCGACAACCCTGGCCGTTGGTTGTCGGGGCCTGTGGGCGGGGGGCTTATCGGAATCTGGGAGCCCTCTTTAATAAGGGGGCCCCCAGATCCCGGCCCCCCCACCCTATGTAAATGAGTATGGGGTACATCGTACCCCTACCCATTCACCTAGGGAAAAAAGTGTCAATAAAAAAACACACTACACAGGTTTTTAAAGTAATTTATTAGGCATCTCCGGGGGTCTTCTTCCAACTCTGGGGGTCTTCTTCTGACTTCGGGGGTCTTCTTCCGACTTCAGGGGTCTCTCCGGCGTCTTCTCCCGGTGTCCGGTTCTTCTCCGCTCTCTCTGGCCTCTTCTCCCGGTGTCCGGTTCTTCTGCCGGGCTCCTCCGCTATCTTTTGCCGCTCTTTTGCTAGTGGTGGCCCGGACTTCTGCGTCGTCTTCTCCCCTCTTCTCTTCTTCCGATGTTGACACGATGCTCTCTGCCGCTGTAATGCTGTGTGGAGCACTCCACAATGACTTATATAGGCGGTGACCCCGCCCCCTATGACATCACAGTCCCAGGGCATGCTGGGACTGTGAGGTAATAAGAGGGCGTGGTCATGTCATCCTATGACCACGTCCCCTTATGAGGGCTGTCACGGTAGGTTAAAAGATATTCTTGTTACTACATTTGTTACTACATACAAACAATCCTTGCAGATCCTCTCCAGTTCTGTCAGGTTGGATGGTAAACGTTGGTGGACAGCCATTTTTAGGTCTCTCCAGAGATGCTCAATTAGGTTTAAGTCAGGGCTCTGGCTGGGCCATTCAAGAACAGTCACGGAGTTGTTGAAGCCACTCCTTCGTTATTTTAGCTGTGTGCTTAGGGTCATTGTCTTGTTGGAAGCTAAACCTTCGGCCCAGTCTGAGGTCCTGAGCACTCTGGAGAAGGTTTTCGTCCAGGATATCCCTGTAATTGGCCGCATTCATCTTTCCCTTGATTGCAACCAGTTGTCCAGTCCCTGCAGCTGAAAAATACCCCCACAGCATGATGCTGCCACCACCATGCTTCACTGTTGGGGCTGTAATAGACAGGTAATGAGCAGTGCCTGGTTTTCTCCATACATACCGTTACAATTAAGGCCAAAAAGTTCTATCTTGGTCTCATCAGACCAAAGAATCTTATTTTTCACCATCTTGGAGTCCTTCAGGTGTTTTTTTAGCAAACTCCATGCAGGCTTTCATGTATCTTGCACTGAGGAGAGACTTCCGTCTGGCCACTCTGCCATAAAGCCCCAACTGGTGGAGGGCTGCAGTGATGGTTGACTTTCTACAACTTACTCCCATCTCCCGACTGCATCTCTGGAGCTCAGCCACAGTGATCTTTGGGTTCTTCTTTACCTCTCTCACCAAGGCTCTTCTCCCCCGACAGCTCAGTTTGGCCGGACGGCCAGCTCTAGGAAGGGTTCTGGTCATCCCAAACGTCTTCCATTTAAGGATTATGGAGGCCACTGTGCTCTTAGGAACCTTAAGTGCAGCAGAGATTTTTTTGTAACCTTGGCCAGATCTGTGCCTTGCCACAATTCTGTCTCTGAGCTCTTCAGGCAGTTCCTTTGACCTCATGATTCTTATTTGCTCTGACATGCACTGTGAGCTGTAAGGTCTTATATAGACAGGTGTGTGGCTTTCCTAATCAAGTCCAATCAGTATAATCAAACACAGCTGGACTCAAATGAAGGTGTATAACCATCTGAAGGATGATCAGAAGAAATGAACAGCACTTGAGTTAAATATATGAGTGTCACAGCAAAGGGTCTGAATACTTAGGACCATGTGATATTTCAGTTTTTCTTTTTTAATAAATCTGCAAAAATGTCAACAATTCTGTGTTTTTCTGTCAATATGGGGTGCTGTGTGTACATTAATGAGGAAAAAAAATTAACTTAAATGATTTTAGCAAATGGCTGCAATATAACAAAGAGTGAAAAATTTAAGAGGTCTGAATACTTTCCGTCCCCACTGTAATATGAAGGTATTCAAGGCTTCCCCTCCCCCTCCCTCTTCCTGTTCAGGTGTGCAACAGGAAGTTGGTGGGAGGAGCTTGGGGTCTTTTGACTCGTGTTTGGAAGGACGAAATTAATTCCATTTGTTTTTCTAAGTTTTATACTGTAATACAGTTTTGGGTAGAGTGTAAACAGGAGGAGTCCATGTTATTGTTGTAATATTGAGGTACAGAGAGAAGTCACAGGTGTTTCTGTAGAGAAAGCAGGTGTAAGTGTTCTCTGCAGTTTTAGTCTGGCGACGCAGTGTACGGTCGTACAGCGCAATGTGCTTGTGTATGCATACACTGTGAGGAGTAGAGACATAATTCGGGGGGTGATCTG
Organism: Lithobates septentrionalis; assembly: GCA_037952835.1. Classification (NCBI taxonomy): domain Eukaryota; kingdom Metazoa; phylum Chordata; class Amphibia; order Anura; family Ranidae; genus Lithobates; species Lithobates septentrionalis. The sequence continues at coordinate 3,182,222 of JBBDGP010000864.1, read as the reverse complement.
TGGTTGTTGACGAATCATTTGGCATAGTTAATAGTTGGTTGTTAAAAGAGTGGTACTCTGTAGTTCTGTGCCAAAAGTGTTGGAACAACAAGCCATAGATAATAGATTGAGAGTCTGCGCTTAGGATATTAACAGGGCTGCTGCCTCCCCTTAATTAATTCCTGATTAGGAGTTAATTGGATGTACTGGAAAGGGAAATGGGGGAATTGGCGCTGCCCTATACAAGTAAATTATTCCCAAAGCCTTCCAAGTATTGGATTAGTGTGTACTACAAAAAAGGGGTACTATTGTGAGTGACTACCCCCTACATATGTGCTAAAATTTATAAATACGTGAAAAATATATGTATATGGTTCTTAAAAGTGAACGTGCTGCTCCTCTGTGTAACTTAAATAAATATCAAGATGTGTAGGTTTCATTAAAATGTGCTCCACCTCTAATATAGCGTATCAAAAAATATCACCAATAGCTTACTATATTAATAGTGCCACAGAAATAGGGATTAGCATTAACCATGTAAGGGTCTCCTTATATCCCTTGTATATGCGATACCAAAAGTGCACTGTGCATAAAATGAAACAATGGTGCAATTAAACTTATAATACTAAATTACATAAAGACTAAATTCATATGAGCAAAACCATGATGGCAAAAAGTCCAAACATTAATGTTCATGTGAAAAGTACGTCTGTGGGCAATGAAGGTCCCTGAGATAAAAACCAAACCAGGGAAAACCTTAATAAAGTCTTAGTAGAAGAAAGAATGTTTAGGTAAGTCAGGATCAATTAGCATGCATTCCCAGCCGTCCAAGGGGTGGTAATAGGTGACTCCTGTGCGTATAGAGACTGGTGACTCCAAGTGCTCCCCCCCGTGCTCCCCCACTCACCGGATTCCGTCACCCCCAAAGGGGTATTAGGCAAGAGAGTGGGTGCCTCAGGATGACTGCTTCTGTGGGATATCCCTCTACCGCTCTGCTCGTTCGTTCATAGATCTCTCCTTGTATGCTGATGGTAAGGTTCCCCTTATTCGAATCTGGATGTTGCCACTATTTTCCACCTCCGTGCTGTTAAAAGCTCCTTACATTCACCTGCAGTGTTCTCCCTGTGTAACAGCATGGAGGTGGAAAATAGTGGCAACATCCAGATTCGAATAAGGGGAACCTTACCATCAGCATACAAGGAGAGATCTATGAACGAACGAGCAGAGCGGTAGAGGGATATCCCACAGAAGCAGTCATCCTGAGGCACCCACTCTCTTGCCTAATACCCCTTTGGGGGTGACGGAATCCGGTGAGTGGGGGAGCACGGGGGGGAGCACTTGGAGTCACCAGTCTCTATACGCACAGGAGTCACCTATTACCACCCCTTGGACGGCTGGGAATGCATGCTAATTGATCCTGACTTACCTAAACATTCTTTCTTCTACTAAGACTTTATTAAGGTTTTCCCTGGTTTGGTTTTTATCTCAGGGACCTTCATTGCCCACAGACGTACTTTTCACATGAACATTAATGTTTGGACTTTTTGCCATCATGGTTTTGCTCATATGAATTTAGTCTTTATGTAATTTAGTATTATAAGTTTAATTGCACCATTGTTTCATTTTATGCACAGTGCACTTTTGGTATCGCATATACAAGGGATATAAGGAGACCCTTACATGGTTAATGCTAATCCCTATTTCTGTGGCACTATTAATATGGTAAGCTATTGGTGATATTTTTTGATACGCTATATTAGAGGTGGAGCACATTTTAATTAAACCTACACATCTTGATATTTATTTAAGTTACACAGAGGAGCAGCACGTTCACTTTTAAGAACCATATACATATATTTTTCACGTATTTATAAATTTTAGCACATATGTAGGGGGTAGTCACTCACAATAGTACCCCTTTTTTGTAGTACACACTAATCCAATACTTGGAAGGCTTTGGGAATAATTTACTTGTATAGGGCAGCGCCAATTCCCCCATTTCCCAACAAGCCATAGAGTTGACACCTCGGTTAGGGTTTCTAGTTAGGGGACTGGACCAGATATAGTGGTTGTAGTCCGTCAATCTATCGTAAAAGATGGCACCGGGCGGTGCTCTCCTAAATAGGTGTAATGGTTTCCCTGGACGTAGGGGTAAGACAATAAGCCGATTCGAACCGCCATGGGCAATGGCAGTCCATGCAAGGGAAGGAATGCGAGGCTTCCCACAGTCAGACAGCTGCACAGTACATGAGGTCTGGGTTTGGGGCTCATGAGACCCCTTAGAGATTGGCAGATATGGTCAGAGGCGTATGCCTTTGGAAGGTACTTTTGATGTCTGGAGGTACGAGACCCCAGAATAAAAATACCTTGGAAGTAGTTCAGCTGTGGCTTCAGAAATCTGTAATGATGAGTGAATTGATGGATGTGTAGTACACGTTTGTGTGACTAAAATTATCATGCCTGTTTTTGGACTTTGTGTGGCTGGTCCATGCAAAGATGCCGAGATGCTCTTGTGTCTTTCCCATTGTATTTTTTTTTTCTATCGCTAAAAAACTGAAGGTAGCATTCCATCTGGTTGTTTTGTTTTTTCATTTTTGTTTTGGAAACTATGACATATCTCCCCCCAGTCAGCTCTTTAGAGCGGGTTGCGGGAGTACTAACACTGGGAGACACTTATGACAATACATATTAAAATACATCTTCATAAAATTTCCACAACACCGTCAATTTACGCAGCGCTTTACATATACAGTGTACATTCACATCATTATAGTTAAGGCTGAACAAAATAGATATACTGTATGTTTTTTTTCTTTGTAAATACGTACAACACTTCTGTCAAACATTTAATTAGTTTATTGTTAATATCCACATGCATTGCTCACATTTTTTTTGGTCATAGGAATCAATTAGTATAAACCACTGGCATCTTTTGTTGGTGATAGCTGTAGGGTTCAGATTTCCTCAGCTGTAACTTCATACAATATGTTGAGAATATCTCAAAGCTGTACTTTTTTAGGCTATGGCCCTCCCTACATTATACGGTATATATGTTGCCATGGGTTGTATTAGGTATGAAAATACAAAAGGAACAACAAAGTGAAGTTCTAACTTCCTTATTATGATTAAAACCCCTATAAAGTCTGCCCTAATAATATTCTGTAATATAGCATTCAGATCATTGTATACATTTTTATTTTTTTAGTTCTTTTTTATCCTTTTAGTCAAACAGAACAGTCTCAGGTGGCCCACCTCACGCAGTAGTGGGCCTTACTGAAGCAAAAACATAACAACAAACCAAAACCAGGAGGATGTGCTGAGTAGTACATAGGTGCGTGCTGCCTCTTGCTCCAGTCAACATCAGAGAAAATAGTGCAAAAGTTTAAAATCCCCATCTTGTTAGGATATATTCAAAACGACAATACTGAAATCCCTTCCCCCCATCCTCCAGTCCAAACCCAAGTCAACAAGAGTTATGCAGTGTTGTTGTCTTCCAGCCATTTGGTCCAAATTTAGTCGAACTTCTTGAAGCAGCCCTTGTTGGAGATCATTGTATAAATTATACAGATTATCAATGCTGCATGGTTTCTTCTGCAGCAAGTAATACATCTTATTTTTTGAATTGCTTTGTAAAAGCTAATTTTGGGGTTATTTGGTTATTGGTTGGTGAATTATAATAGAGACTCAACCATGTTTTACATAATCGAAAAATAATAAAATAATATCATTATAAATAAAGGTATGCAACAGAGTAAAAAATAATGTGTTAATGTTAATATTCATAAATTGAAGTAATGTAGCACATAGTAAACTAGTATGAGATAGCATAAAGGTAAAGCTACATAACCAATATAAGAAGTACAGGTAACTATAAAGAAGGTAAACATTGCAACATTGTAATTAAATGTACCTAAACATATTAAAAAAAAAACAAAAAAACAAGATAAATAAAATTTATAAATATTCTAATCATAAGTAAATATAGAAATTTACTTAGTATTTCAGATTATTAAGGGAGTTTATTCAACATCTTCCAGTCAAGGAAGTGTTGACGGGTTGTCTTGCTGCAGAATACACTACAAATACAGACAACACCTAAGTAGAGCTAGCAGATTGAAAAAGCAAAGTGGCCATTACCCATTATTGCTTATATTGTGCAATTTTGTGCCTTGGTAACAGAGTAACGGATGAATAGATCACCTCCTAAAGGTCAAGGGTAATCCATTGGTCATGGCAGGGTATAGTTTGCTCATGGAGGTCAAAGAATAAATATACAAGTGGAAAGAGTTATAGGAATTTGATTGCAAAGAGAGACAATTAAGCTGTATTAGAAAAGGTTTACTCACTAACTTCTATAGTTTTATTTAAAAGGTCAGATGATTTGGCAGTCTTTTGTTGGTTTCATTCAAAAAGGCAGTATAAACATTTCCTTACCAAATCTGTTATTTAGCACTTTTACTTTTGGATTTAAGAGTAATATTACATACAGAAATTTAGAGAAACAAATATATTGCAGTTGCCAACATGAGCTATGGGCTTACAAATATAGGGGTTTATTTACTAAAAGCAAATCCACTTTGCACTGCAAGTGCACTTGGAAGTGTACTTGGAAGTGCTGTCGCTGTCGATCCGAGAGGAACATGCAAGGAAAATAAAAAACAGCATTTTTGCTTGTACATAATTAGATGATAAAATCAGCAGAGCCTCCCCTCGTTTCAGATCTTCCCCTTAGATTTACAACGACTGCACTTACATATGCACTTTCAAGTGCACTTGCAGTGCACTTGCAGTGCACTTGTAGTGCAGAGTGGATTTGCCTTTAGTAAATCAACCCCATGGTTTTATAAATATGTTTAGGTTTGCATATTGGTTTACAATGCATCCAGTAAAATACAGCTGATGCTTAATAGGGAGGCTGTGCTTTAACAGCATCATCAGTAAATATATACAAAAGCCTCTGATATTGATAACACTTAACTATGGCAAAATTAGACTAGAACTAAACGAGGGTGCGCTTCCCTACTCACCAAAAGGCCACTTAACTAAAACTTAACCTTTATTGTAAATCATAAAAAGTATGTAAATGACCATAGCATGTATACCTATAGGATGAGGTCAATGCCATTAAGTATAAAAAATTAACGTTCTATCTCTATATGGTAATATTAACATATACCAAGTTTATAAGTTGAAAACTTCTCTTGAATATGTGCGTATAGAAAATATGAGGGTTACTGTCTCCAGATCAGTGGAACACATGCTTTGGCTGCATTTACCAGGTGGCTCAATAAAGATTGTTTGAAATGTTTCCCAGATAGGTGGTTCAGATAAGGCAAAAAGTGGCTGAGTTGTCCACAAGGTCAGTATAGGTCAGTTTATATGTGGTCTTACTTACTTGGCTCCAGAAAGGTTTCAATTTAGGCTAGGACCAAAAATATGCAAAAGACTTCCTTTTTTCTGTTTACACCACCAACATAGGTTGGATACTTGACAGCAGAATTTATATAGGAGTGTGGGCACTCTGGTCATAAGCTTGAACCCTGATTCTTGGATTTTGAGCAACATACTAAAGAGTGAGCAAAGTACAAAATTGTGTTCTGTTGTTCTGGGTTGTCTCTTTTCCATTTTTGAATGAGGGTGTGTATTTCTGTAGGGGTTAATAAAAGTAAATAGGAATATACTGAATGACGCATTATCGCCTTTTCCCCCCTTTTTTTACTGTGCATAAGTGTTGAAAGTTTTTATTTCGTTTTTATTTAGAGAGTTTATGAAATACCTGAAATTAGAACTATAGGCAAAACTTTTTTTTAAATTAGAAAAGAGTAAGGGAAGATTTTAATCCCTGTCAGATTTTTTTTCACCATCTGTGTCCCATTGCAGATTAGACATGTGCAGTTCGTTTCATTCCGAATAAATATTCAGATATATTTTTTGTTATTCGGAGACTTGGATATATCCGAATACCCGAATTACAGTACAAAAAAATTTACTGAATGCTCCGAATAACGAAACAAAATTCCCCCCCTGAATTTTGGAAATTATATCTAAAATTCAAATCGAATTTTAGATCGAACTCTGGTCGAGTTCTAACTGTAAAACATATTTCTGAAATCAAAGACTCTGTGTGTTATTAGAGTACCATTTCGAAATAATGCTGTTTTTGTTAAGCCAAAAGGTGATTTAAAGAGTCAGTGTAATCATTTGATGAAGATTTATCTTTTGTTTGTTCACTTTCCCACATTCGAAACGAAAAAAAGTCTAAAGATTTAGATTCAAAATTTGAATCTAAAGAATCGGTAAATTTGAAAAAAACATAAAACGAATTCCGAATACAAATTCCAAATACGAATTCCGAATACAAATCCCAAATATGGATTGAACGAATCAACCAAATTTAACAAAACTAAATAACTAGATTAACGAATCTAAACGACTTGAAACATTTTTTTCGTCATGCACATATTTCCCTTTACTTCCTGTACCAAAGCCAAACAGGAAGTGAGAGGAAATCCCTGCAAATTAAGGGAATTCATTGGGGACCCCTAGGTCACCAGAATTAATGTCTCCATTGGAATATTTCCCCTCTATTACTTTTCTGGGGACAACCCAAAATGTGCGATTTTCTTTTATTTTCACTTTCAGCGATAATGGTAAACAGGAAAAATAGAGAGGGAGAATCTCCCTAAGGCCCCTTTCACACTTATACGACTTGTCCCATGATTTTGTACTGCAAAATCGTATGACAAGTCATTCTCCATGATTTTCAATGACTACCATTCATATTGGCATGACTTTAAGTCGTGCCGACTTGAAAGTAGTCCCTGCACTACTTTGGTCCAACTTCTATGCGAGTTGTACTCCATAGACCTCAATGTTAAACCCTGAAGTAGCATGCAAATCGTGCCTGAATAATATAGACACGATTTCAGTACGACTTTGTAAGCACAAGCCTGGCTCACTGATCGGGAAGGGAAAACTTTTTTTTCCTTTCGCGATGAGCGACAGGCAGTGCTGACAGCTGTCTGGTATGAATCCTGAGGGGGAACGCCGCGCCAAGTTTTAAATGAAAAAAACGGTGTGGGTTCCCCACCACGGACATACTAAGCCCTTAGGTCTGGTATGGATCTAAGGGGAACCCCCTACGCCGAAAAATCGGCGTGGGGTCCCCCCAAAATCCATACCAGATCCTTATCCGAGCACGCAGCCTGGCCGGTCAGGAATGGGGGTGGGGACGAGCGAGCGCCCCCCCTCCTGGACCGTACTAGGCCGCATGCCCTCAACATGGGGGGTGGGTGCTTTGGGGCATAGGGGGCACCCTGTGGGCCCCCCCACCCCAAAGCACCTTGTCCCCATGTTGATGAGGACAAGGGCCTCTTCCCGACAACCCTGGCCGTTGGTTGTCGAGGTCTACGGGCAGGGGACTTATCAGAATCCGTGAGCCCCCTTTAATAAGGGGGCCCCCAGATCCCGGCCCCCCACCCTATGTGAATGAGTGTGGGGTACATGGTACCCCTACCCATTCACCTAGGGAAAAAAGTGTCAATAAAAAACACACTACATAAGTTTTTAAAGTAATTTATTAGACAGCTCCGGGGTCTTCTTCCGATTTCGGGGGTCCTCTTCTGACTTCGGGGGTCTTCTTCTGACTTCGGGGGTCCTCTTCCGACTTCGGGGGTCTCTCCGGCACCTTCTCCCGGTGTCCTGATCTTCTGCCAGCTCCTCCGCTATCTTCTGCAGCTCAATTGCTAGCGGTGGCCCGGACTTCTGCCTTCTGCCTTCTTTTCTTCCAATGTTGACACGACGCTCTCTCCAGCTGCAATGGTCTCTGAGCTCTCCGCAATGGACTTATATAGGCGGTGACCCCGCCCCCTTATGAGATCACTGTCTCGGGGCATGCTGGGACTGTGCCGTCATAAGGGGGCATGGTCATCACCCGGTGATCACGCCCCCTAAAACGTCACAGTCCCAGCATGCCCAGGGACTGTGATGGCATAAGGGTAGCGGGGTCACCGCCTATATAAGTCCATTGCGGAGAGCTCAGAGACCATTGCAGCTGGAGAGAGCGTCGTGTCAACATCTCTGGAAGAGAAGAGGGAAGAAGACGATCCAGAAGTCCGGGCCACCGCTGGCAAAAGAGCAGCAGAAGATAGCGGTGGAGCCGGCAGAAGATGCGGACACCGGGAGAAGACGCCGGAGAGACCCCTGAAGTCGGAAGAGGACCCCCGCAGTCGGAAGAAGACCCCGGAGCTGCCTAATAAATTACTTTAAAAACCTGTGTAGTGTGTTTTTTATTGACACTTTTTTCCCTAGGTGAATGGGTAGGGGTACGATGTACCCCATACTCATTCACATAGGGTGGGGGGCCGGGATCTGGGGGCCCCCTTATTAAAGGGGGCTCCCGGATTCCGATAAGCGCCCCGCCCGCAGACCCCGACAACTAACGGCCAGGGTTGTCGGGAAGAGGCCCTTGTCCTCATCAACATGGGGACAAGGTGTTTTGGGGTGGGGGGGCCCACAGGGTGCCCCCCATGCCCCAAACACCCACCCCCCCATGTTGAGGGCATGCGGCCTGGTATGGTCCAGGAGGGGGGGCGTTCGCTAGTCCCCACCCCCATTCCTGACCGGCCGGGCTGCGTGCTCGGATAAGGGTCTGGTATGGATTTTGGGGGGACCCCACGCCGATTTTTCAGCGTAGGGGGTTCCCCTTACAATCCATACCAGACCTAAGGGCCTGGTATGCCCCTGGGGGGGAACCCACGCCAGTTTTTTTATTTAAAACTTGGCGTGGAGTTCCCCCTTATGATTCATACCAACTACTGTATGTTTTCATTTGTTAATGCCAAAAATGTGGCAAAGTCGTACAAAGTAGTACTGCTCCCAAATCGCGGTAATATCGCGGCGAAATCGCGGTAAAATCACGTGACTTTGAAGTCGTATAAGTGTGAAAGGGGCCTAATAGGGGCTCAGACATCAATAAAAACTGAAAGGAGTTCAAATCCCTCTCCACTCTATTCAAAACTAAAAAAAAAAAAGAAAAGTTTTGCCTTTAGTTACACTTGTTGCAGGGTGAAAAACAGTATATTTTTCCTCTTCTCTCAGGGAGAAAAAACACAGTTTTTTTTTTTTTTTATTGAAAGATGCAATCTGCTTCTTCTATGGCTGGCCTATTAGCAGCCTGTTTAAACAGCTGTGGTGCAAGCCTGTTAAAATGTACCATCCTGATTAATTTTTTTTAAAAATATGAAAATAACTTCATTCCAGCTGCAATCTACTTGTTCTCTTTCTCAGAAAAAGTGGCCTGGTCAAAAAGATTATAGGTTTAGCAGCAATTCAGTAACATTTTTTCATATTCAACATCTTAAAAAGTTAATTTTTACTTGCAGATGTAATCAGTTTAGGGATCTATGGTTTTACCACAAGAAGATTGATGTTATATGGGACTTTGTGGACTCACATATCTGTTTTTTATTTAAGAGACTGCTCTGGTCACTGTGTGCAATGATTGACTGGGACCACTGATTGTTGACAATATAATTCACGTTTCACTTATTTTCTGTGTTATAATATATGTTATCATTTATATTTTACTGAGTGTAGTGTAGTGTACGGTGTTTCTAGAAACCATTAATGTAAGCTCTAACGAGCAGGGCCCTCTGATTCCTCCTGTATTGAATTGTATTGTACTTGTACTGTCTGCCCTAATGTAAAGCGCTGCATAAACTGTCGGCGCTATATAAATCCTGTATAATAATAAATAATAATACCCAAAACCCAATATTTTTACCACTGTTTCATAGTTAAGGATGTAAAATTGTTGACAGGCTTCCTCCAGTGCTCTGCATGAATATTTGTGTTCGGTTACCATGTGCTAGCACTAATAATACTCAAAACCTAATTTTTTAGAAAGCTGTTTTCCAGAGAAATATTTTTTTAATAATTTTTATGTACAGTAACTACTGTGTTGGTCAGTAATGTTTACATTTCATTGTGATGAACAACACTTTATGTTTCTGTATCATTCTCCTCAGTTTCATTTTTTTGGGCTTTCATGAAAGCTATTTCATGCTTTTTGTGGTGATCTTTTGACCCTGCTTGAGTACACTGTATAATCCAGAATAATTTTAGATACACACTCTTTAAAGTAGTGCTGCCTAACAGTGATACATTAAAAATAAACCACCCTTTCTCACTTTCTAACTCTGAATTATGTGGCCTTTAAAAAATATTTTCATTTTTAGTTGTACTACATTTTTTGTTTGACACAGAAGGAATACAATTCAATTTTTTGTAATTACAGATGGAGTCTTCCTGCCTGCTACAGTGCCTTTTAGCAAATAATAGCAGTTTTTATTTTTATATAAAATACTCATTGCCTCAAAATGTGCCTCATATACAAAATGATGTGATTATGTGCCTCAAATGTGCACAATATTTTGTTTTGTCTCTGGAGAAAAAAAAGTTTCCCTTAATATTTCTGGCAGAAAATAGACTACTGTCTGCTTCCAAAACTACCTTACATCATAAAGAATGTGATTCAGTTCAGCTAATTATTACATTTTTTAACAAAATGTGCATAGACCGAGGATCCCTTTACCAAACTTGTTGATGTTAATATAGAACATTCAATCTATATCTAACCTTAAAATTAATATGACTAAATTGGAAATACTAAATATATCAGTACCCATATCTGTAGCTGAGACTTTAAAAATCGCTATTTCCCTTTGTCTGGCAACCATCTACATTAAAGTATTTACTGTAGGTATCCATCTTACATTTAATCTTGCTAATTTATTTCAATTTAATTATCTTCCATTGCTTAATTAAAATAACCTAGATTTACGTAAATGGTCTTCCCTTTGTCATTCATGGTTAGGTAAGATTAATGTTATAAAGATGAACGTTCTCCCCAGAATTTTATATGTTTTTTAAATGCTACCTCTAGGAATTCCAATAGGATTTTTTCCAATGTTTCAGTCTATTATTGCACATTATATCTGGAAAGGGCACCGTACTAGAGTATCACGTCATATTTTACACTGTCCTAAAGGGTTAGGGGGGTTGGTTTTACCAAACCTTTTAACTATACTACCAAGCGTTTACTTTAACATGAATGATAGATTGGAAATATGCTAGAAAGACAAAACTCTGGGTTGAACTTGAAGCGGCACTAGCAGACATGGACCTCCTGCTTGCATCATGGATACCTCGATCAATGAGGGGGTTGGCACCCACGTCATCTCCATTGACTAAATCTACCCTGGCATTGTGGGACTCTTTGTATACCCGTCACTGTTGGGAATATAACTCTCCAATAATACCTCTGTTAGGACATAAATATTTAATTGCAGGCTGTCAGAAAGGTTCTGTTCTGCCCATTGGGAGTGTGCAATGTCTGGAAGGTTCTGTCAGAAGATAGAATAATAGCGGCAGAAAAATCCCTGTTCCCCAAATGCCTGGAAGAAGAGGCGCGTCAGCGTGTGCTAACGCATATGCGCATGTGCCGGAATGCGAACGCATGTGCGCACACGTGACAGATAAGGGCGCCAAATGGGCTATTTAAGCTGGTTCAGCACCCAGGATCAGTGCTGTCTTATCTACAGCGTTCCCGTGATTATCCTGTTCTCTGTTGATCTGTTTCTGTTCCAGTTATTGACCTGGCTTGTTCCGACTACTCCTGCTCTCCACCTGCATCAACCCAGGCTTGTACCTTGACTCCTCTACTGCCACTGCATCTGTAATGTATGACCTGGTTTATTTGACCCTGTCTGTGTTTCAGTCCTCATGGAACTAACCAGCTGCAAGCATCTACCTGTTAGCCACTGGGGCCTGCTCTTCGGCTTTCTACATCCAAGCACCAGCCTGTTCCAGTTCACAGGGCATCCGTTGTCATCTGGCATACCAGCCTACCAGCAGCCCAGCAGCCAGCAAGACCACCGACACTTGTGCGACTCTGCCTGCACTCCTGTGCTACATGTCTACTCTATCAGGGGCCCCGAGTCAGAGGTGTAAGAGGGGCCTTCCTCTGCATATCAGGCTCTTCTACCAGGCACGTGATATTATGAGACAGCTATGTCTGAGCCTGAGCGAGGAGCCTCTCCCCTGGATGAACTGTGCCAACATTTGACAGGCCTCACACAGTCTGTCAAGAACTTACAGGAGGGCTATACCTGGCTTGAAGAATGAGTCCAGACTCTGTCATCACCCTCCACTGCTTCCTGTTCTCCCTCTTCATCTTCTGCTGGAACACTTACAGCACCCAAAGTCATGATGTTACCACCAGAGCCCAGAGTTCCTACCCCTGAAAGGTTTTCTGGTGGCCGCAGCAAATTCAGAGCTTTCTGCACTGCTTGTGAACTTTACTTTGCCCTACAGCCCGGCACCTTTTCTCTGGAAAATACCAAAGTGGGTTTGTCATCTCTTTGCTGCAGGGTGAGTCCCAATCATGGGCTCACTGTCTACTAAAACAAAAGGCTGCTTCTTTATCAACCTTGGCTACCTTCGATGACATGGCCCAGCTCTATGAAGACCCTCAGCGAACCGCCACTGCAGAAACAGTGCTACACACACTCCAGCAGGGTGGCAGAGGGGCCGAGGGTTATGTTTCTGACTTTAGGCGCTGGAGTTCCTATACTAACTGGAATGACACTGCCCTCCGCTGCCAGTTCTGCATGGGTCTTTCAGAAGCCCTAAAAAATGCTTTAGCCAGAGTTGGTGTTCCACAGTCTCTGGATGCTCTCATTAAACTAACCTATCCAGATTGATCGAAGATTGAGAGAACGTAGATCTGAAAGATTATCTGGACAATTTCGCCCTGTATGGATGTTACCACGAGTTGCCAGTCCACCAGGCTTATAAACCTCCAGAACCCGCAGCACCTGTTATTAGTGCTCCTGAACCCATGCAGCTTGGCTTGCTTCGTCCTTCTCTCACCATCGAAGAACGTCAATGTCGCGGCCAGAACAATTTGTGCTTGTACTGTGAGGAAACCATTCCACTATGCGAGGACCTGCCCAGCCAAACTCTCTCTCATCTCTTCCCATTCTGTTGCAGCTTCCAGGAAGAACTATTCGGGTGTTAGCCATAACTGACTCATGGGCCTGCAGCTGCTTCATTGATCTGTCTTTTGCCACTGAACTTCGGATACCTCTGCAATCTAAGGTCCAGAGACTTTCCGTTCACCTTGCAGATGGATCTATCATCAAGTTTGGGCTAGTCACCCAAGAGACCATTCCACTGTCTGCCACCATGGCCAGTAACCATAAAGAACTGCTACGCCTGGATGCCATTGCCTCGCCCCTGTTCCCCATCATATTAGGCATGCCATAGCTACAGGCACATAATCCATGCATAAATTGGGCCACAAGAGAAATACAGTTTCTGTCACCCTACTGCCAACAGCACTGCCTACAAGAACGTTCATGTTGTCCACCATTTCTGTTATGCATGGACTCTGACTCAGAGTTCCTGTTGCATATCAGGACTTTCTGGACGTCTTCAGTAAAAAGGGGCAGAGACTCTTCCTCCCCATAGGTCTACAACTGCCCAATTGAATTACTCCCTGGGGACGAAGTTCCATTTGGAAGAATTTTCCCCCTAACTGAACTCAAACTCGTGGCTCTAAAGGAATACATTGACGAGAGTTTGAGGAAAGAGTTCATTCGCCCATCCACCTCTCCGGCTGGGGCAGGCACTTTCTATGTAGAAAAAAAGGATCAGTCGCTTTGACCCTGTATTGACTATCATGAAATCAACAAAGTCACAGTTAAGAATCGGTACCCCTTACCTTTGGTGCCTGAACTGTGTCAAAGGCTTAGGTCAGCAACTGTCTTCACAAAACTGAATCTTCAAGGGGCATACAATCTGGTCCATATACAGGCCGGTGATGAATGAAAGACTGCATTTTGTACCTGATTCGGGCACTTTGAGTACCTGGTCATGCCTTTCAGACTGTGTAATGCCCCTTCTACATTTCAGCATTTTGTTAATAATATTTTTCGAGACTACCTGGATCATTTTTGTCATCGTCTACCTAGACGATATCCTCATCTTTTCTTCTTCTCAACATGGCCACATAAGGAAAGTGCTGGCTCAACTCCAACTGCATAATTTATATGCCAAACCTTTAAAATGTGAGTTTGAGCATCAGAGCATCCAATTCTTGGGATTAGTAATCTTAAAGCGGAGCGCTGCCGAAAATTTTTTTTTTAAAAGTCAGTAGCTACAAATACTGCAGCTGCTGACTTTTAAAACATGGAAACTTGGAAACATGGAAACTTACCTGTCCAGGGCGCCCGCGATGTTGGCACCCGAGGCCGAACCGTCTCTCCGTCCTCGGGTGCTGCCGCCTCCATCTTCGGTAAGGGAATCAGGAAGTGAAGCCATGCGGCTTCACTTCCCGGTTCCCTACTGCGCATGCGCGAGTCGCGCAGCGCAATACGGATGGTCCCTGCTGCCTCTGGGACCCATGTGTTTCCCAGCAGGCAGCGGGGAGGGAGCAGGAAGTGGCGTAAATAACCGCAGATTCTGCGGCGATCTATGCCAGAAGTGGGTACAGATACCTGTAATATACAGGTATCTGTACCCCCCTCCCCCCTGAAAGGTGCCAACTGTGTCACTGGAGGGGGGGGATCTGATGAGTGGAAGTTCCACTTTTGGGTGGAACTCCACTTTAACAGAAGTTATTAAGATGGATCCCCAAAAAGTTACTGCCATTCTGGACTGGCCAGCTCCCACAGATAAAAAAGGAATACAGTGTTTTGTGGGATTTGCACATTTCTATCGGAAATTCATCAGAGGATTCTCAGCCGTCATTTAGCCCATCACACAACTAACCAAGCACAGTAGCCAGTTCCATTGGACTTCCGAAGCTCAGTCTGTCTTTCAGACCCTCAAAGGGTTATGTACATCTGCGCCTGTACTAAGGCATTCTGATCCAACTCTTCTCTACATCTTGGAAGTTGACACACCAAATGGGCTATTAAAGCTGGATCAGCACCCAGGATCAGTGCTGTCTCATCTACAGCATTCCCATGATTATACTGTTCCCTGTTGATCTGTTTCTGTTTCAGTTATTGACCCGGCTTGTTCTGACTACTCCTGCTCTCCACCTGCATCAGCCCCAGCTTGTACCTTGACCCCTCTACTGCCTCTGCATCTGTAACCGATCTGACCACACGTGTATGACCTGGCTTGTTTGACCCTCTCTGTGTTTCAGTCCTCACGGAGCTAACCAGCTGCAAGCATCTGCCCGTTAGCCACTGGGGCCTGCTCTTTTGCTTTCTACATTCAAGCATCAGCCTGTTTCAGTTCACAGGACATCCACTGTCATCTGGCCCGGAGTCAGAAGGTGTAAGAGAGGCCCTCCTCAGGCTCTTCTACCAGGCACGTGACACAGGCATCCTAGATAAGGGTTTCGAATAATGGTTCCCAGGGTTTACACCATTATTACAACATGTATTGAGGGACTCCAAAAATAAACCATTATTTTCCTTATGTGGATTGACTCAACCAACATTTATGGATCAGTGGAGATACATACAATTGTCTCAGTTCATTCTGAGTCTTCCACAGCCTATACATTCTTTGAATGAATTGAACAATATTTTATGCAGCACAAGCACCCACCACAACACTGTATTTCTTAATTTTACAAAGCCCTACTGATTATACAAAACCCAGATTATCCAGATTATATAAATTGATGGGAGTCAGATTTACAAATTAGACTTACAGATAAACAAAAAGAAAAGGTTATACAACTCTCCTACATGTCCACCACTTCAAGCAGAATGGAAGAGGTAAATTTTCCTTGTCAAAAGAAGTTTATTGAGTATACAATATTATAAAGATACATAAAGTAAGTTTAGAAGGATCTATAAAGTAAGCTCATTGTTTTACATTAGGGTTTATATAGGTAAATATCATGAAATTTCAAATATTAAACCTTGGGTTCACGTAAACCTAAATTAAAGA
This sequence comes from Lithobates septentrionalis, assembly GCA_037952835.1. Classification (NCBI taxonomy): domain Eukaryota; kingdom Metazoa; phylum Chordata; class Amphibia; order Anura; family Ranidae; genus Lithobates; species Lithobates septentrionalis. Next base: position 3,166,268 of record JBBDGP010000864.1, on the reverse strand, counting down.
TATATATCATTTCCTTAGTTACTTTTGTAAGTATTTAAATGATTTATACCTACTATACATATTGTTTACAGGTAGAGTGTATATAGGTCAAATAAATTCTGATAATGAGCTTTAATCGTAAGGTGGAGAAAAGGAAAGAGAAAGAAGAAAAAGGGTAGAAAGGCAGAGGTATGGTCCACAAGGTTGTCCCGCTCGTCAGTTTATTATTCTTTTTAGTTCTCTTTGAAGCCTTAGAATGGGTGTCTCTGTAAGTCATTTAATCTGTTACCATGGCAACAGGACAGAGTCATTGAAATTTGACAGGAACTGTTGTTTTATCCAAGGATGCCAAAGTTTTTCAAATTTTGGAATTTGATTTTGATCGATGCCTACCATCTTAGCATGGGACATTGTATTATTCATTCTGTGAATTGTTTCTGCTAGTACCAATGTAGGAGATTTCCATGCCTTGGCCACTGTTTGTTTTGCAGCCGTTATTAGTTGGATCATAAGTTTGAATTGAGAGAGTGTTAACCATTCCGGTTTTAGATTAAGTAAAGTTATATATGGATCTGGTTGTATTATTTTTTTAAATATTTTAGATGCAATCACGAAGACTTCCTTCCAGAAGGTTTGGATTACTGGGCACGTCCACCATATGTGTAAATGTGTGCCTATTTCTGGGCATCCTCGAAAACAAAGAGCTGAGGTATTAGGTGAATATTTTGCCACTCTAGCAGGTACAAGGTACCAGCGAGTTAGGACCTTATAATTTGTCTCCAGTGCTAAGATGTTGGGTGAAGATGACTTAGCTGTGAGCCATATGTTAGACCAGTCCGTGTCTTCTAAAGTTCGTCCCAGGTCCTCCTCCCACCTCTGAACGTAAGAGGGTCTATTAAGATTTACTACTCCATATAATTGATTATAAAGTGATGAAATTGTACCTTTAGCAAATGGATCTTTTGTACAGATTTATTCAAAAATGGATAATTGGGATAATGGTGTATCCCCTTTTAGGAATGGTGTATAGAAATTTTTGATTTGGAGATATCTAAATATCTCAGAGTTTGGTAGATCATATTTTTCTCTAAGCGATGGGAATGAAAGGAATGATTTAGATGCTATGAAGTCATTTAGTGTCTGAATGCCTGATGTTGTCCAAGCTTTAAAAGATTTTGGGTAGATCCATGCCGGATAAAAGGCCGGATTTCTGATAAAAGAAAGGAGAGGATTGTGTGGAGATTGTAACTGATATTTGGTTTTTAGTTTATCCCAGAGAGATAAGAAGTGTTTAGTTATGGGATTATGAATTTTAAAGCGGTCTTTAGGATCAAGCCATAACAAGTTTGATATTAATAGAGGGTCATTTTCTGAAGCCTCTATAAATACCCATAATGGGATTTCCTGTTTTGCATGGTATTTGGACAGACTGGCCAAATGTGCTGCTCTGTAATAGTTAGTAAAATTAGGGTATCCCAGGCCTCCTTTATTTTTGGGAAGATGTAGTGTGTGTATAGATATACGTGGTTTAGAAGAGCCCCATATAAACGAAGTTGCTCTTTTTTGTACTATTCTCAAAAAATAGGAAGGAATTGGAATAGGGAGGACTCTGAATAGATAAAGCAATTTGGGTAGAATAGTCATTTTGATTGCATTAATCTTCCCTATCCAGGATAAATGAAGTTGCGACCATTGTTTTATTAGATTTGTGATCTGTCTTAATACAGGAGGATAATTGGTTGAGAATAAGTCAGAATGAGATGCTGTTAAATGAATTCCAAGATATGGGATTGATTTTTCTGCCCATGTGAATGGGAGTGCAGCCCTAGCCGGGATCAATTCCATGTTTGTGAGCGAAATATTAAGCACTAGGCATTTCTTAGGATTAATCATAAGGCCGGATAGGGCTGCAAGGAAGAGGTAAATTTTAAACTTTTTACCCGATGGCATAATAGACCAGTCAAATTGCATGCTATGTTTAAGTCAAAATCACCCATGTGTTGGAGGGAATGTGGAGGTCAAGCAACACATGGGCATATATGGTGGTCATGCCCCAAGATTCGACCATTCTGGGACGAGGTGGCGGACTTGATTTCTCTGATACAAGGTGAGGTAATTAGACCTGAACCATGGGTATTCTGTAGGTCAATACAGGAAGTCTGTGACTCCACGTTTATTAAATGCTGTTAAATCCATGGTCCAACTTTATTGGGGTAAGCAATCCATACCAACTATTTCCTAACACAGTGTTTCTCAACTCCAGTCCTCAAGGCGCTCCAACAGGTGGTGTTTTCAGGATTTTCCTCAGATGAAATAGCTGTGGTAATTACTAAAGGCAGTGAAACTGATCAAATCACCTGTGCAAAATAATGGAAAGCCTGAAAGCATGACCTGTTGGGGCACCCTTAGGACTGGAGTTGAGAAACACTGTCTTAATGGATACGAAGGGTAGATGATCTTCGTTTAATGGATGAATTAACATGTAGAAATAAGATACTTTAAGACATGGGCAAATTGGTTTAAATTGAAGGCTTCCACACTGTATTATGAAGTAATTTCAGATCCTTGAGTAAAGTATTGCTTGTTAGTCACTGTTTTACTAATTGTTTGTTTATTTGTTAATAGCTTCATTTACTTACTGTGTTGCAGGTTCCCATTTGTCTATTTTCCTTTTCCTTCTTCCCCTTCCTCCCTCCACCTCCCTTCCCCTCCCCCCTCCTTTTTTGTGTTTTTTTTTTTCTTATTTTTTTTCCTCTGCTATCCCCTCCCTCTTTCCCTTAACTATTCTTTTGAGGGGGAGAGGTAGGGAGGCAGAGGCTTATGTTTTGAGCAGAGGCTAGTGCAAGTGATATGCTTGCTTGGAACATGTGGATATATGAATCAAGTTCGAATCAAGAGATAATCTCAGAATTATATGTTTAAGGAATGAGTGATTTAATGGTTGCTTTGGTTATATTTGTGTATATAGATATTTTATATATTGTACTGCCTTTCTGCCTGAAGCAGCAATAAAAAATGATTATACCAAAAAAAATGTTTTGGAGGCAATACAGTTTGATTTAAAGTTTTATTAAACCCTTACACAAGCCCCCTGAGGTGATTAGCCTCAGGAGATACATAGTGATGAATGAAGTCCTCCTACATATGTTGTACCCATTTATCTGCAGCCTTCTCTCCTCCAGGGCTTGTTGTCAATCACCCGATGTGTGCTGGAAGGGGGGGGGGCATATCCAGGGATTGCTTGGTATCCAGAAAAACAGTCAGGTGTGGCTTGTGCATATAGCAGAGGAAGTAGATAGCAGAAAGAAATGGGTTAAGTACACACTGCGTGAGGATATATTATGTTCATTTTTGATTTCAGAGTTTTGCAACCACTTTAATATTTATGGATGGATTATGGCAACACCCTGCTGCCCAAAATGTCTCCCTTGAAAAAGGATAGAATTCTGTTAAGCAAATCTATACAAATTGCATGCGGTGTCTTTAAAAAATACAACTACATTACATTTTTCATGCTGAAATAGCACTATTTTCTGTCTCCAAAATTGCATCAGATTAAAATGGATGAGATTCTGTTCCGCAAATCAATATGGTTTTCATATACTGTCTTTATAGACTATACCTTTTTAATTCACATTTCTGGCTGGAAAAAGCCAACTTACTGCTATTAAAAAGAATAGGATTCTGCAAATATGTACATTTTTAACCGCTTCAGCCCCGGACCATTTGGCTGGCCAAAGACCAGAGCACTTTTTGCGATTCTGCACTGTGTCGATACCTACTTGGACTTGGGATACTTGGGGAGGGAGGGGTTCATTCAGGGGATCTATAGGTAAAATCACTGACTTCTCCCAATTTACCAATAAGATGGATGCTGCTGGAGGGGGTGTAAAGACAGGGGCGCCTTCCTCCATATCTGGTGGTCCTGCCCAAATATAAGAGTATTCTGGGAAGAAATAGCCCCATGGATCAGGAAATTGTCTGATAAGTCTATAGAATCAACACCTTTGCACCTCTTGTTCCATGGGACTAAGGGATCTATCACCTGCTAGGTGATGCCGTACTTTTGTCAGAAATCACAGACACCACAGATGCTGTCACGGCCTTCAATGTAGCATACTTGTCTGGGGGGCCTTCCCCCGGTTTCCTATGACCTTGGTCTGCTCCCATTAAGTCTGTTGGAGTACTGGGTGCACTGGGGGGGCACTGGATCTTTTCTTGGAGCCTCCCCACCATTGTATACACCGGACTTGCTCTGCCCATAGGTGTATCCATTAGTGGGTCTAGTAAGTCCACCCCCTGTTCTGTTGGGTTATCTCCCAGATTCGGCAACACCCCCTTGCCCCTCTTAATTCCATTGCCCCTCCAGCTATCCCCCATACCTCCAGGGCTCCGTGGACCGTCTCTCTGCTCCAATCTCAGGTGTCCCCTGCCTCCACTCCGCTCTCTGCTGCCCAACTGGATCCCGTGTCCACCAGCTGAGGGGCTTCGGTTGTTCCCATGCGTGCTGTAACTTGATACCGATGAGCCTCGGCCAGCTCTTGTATGGTTTTAATTATAGATGCAATGTACTTGCTCTCTCTCAGAAATTCCAGCCATTTAAGAAAGGCATAAAAGGTAAGCAAATATGAAAATCGTATTAGTCTTTAATAAATAGACAATATTATTTTTCAATACGTGAAGTCTGCCTGCTCTCTCACTCTGAAATAGCTGACTATCACAAAAGGCTTAAAAAAACTCTGCTGCAAATATGTACATTTTATCAGTCTTCTGTCCCAAAAGATAAACTCTGTTATTCATTTAATCAACATGAAATATGTGTGCTCACTTCCTCTGACATTGCATCTTAACAAAAAAAGAGCACATACTACCAAACAAATCAATTCTGTTTTTCTTTCTTGTGGCTCTGAAGATTTACATTCTAATTTAGTTACATACAAAACCTGCCAAGTCTTTCTGTCTTCCATTGAGGCCTGATAAAAACACTTACATGGTGTGTAGTGCATACTTAAAATATTTCTAGTTGACTGTGATATAATAAACTGATTTTTTTCTCAATAACATATGCCTCACCTCTTCCTCTAATATATTGATCAGGTAAAAAAAAGTGCATAATGTGCACAGAGTCTATACAAATGTGATGGCTGCTGTCTTTGAAATAACACAGTTGTTATTTCAAGTAAACAAAACTGAATAATCCCTCTCTCTTAGAAATGCTGCCCCAGGTCCAAATCAATCTGCTACATACTCTCCAGTCACTGAGACATATGTTTGGATGTTGTGACAGACCTAGTCGGGACAGAAACTTTTGGAGAGGACTGAATGCTAGCCTCTTGCCATGCGATTATGGGCCCTGGCATTTGGGGGAACTGTGCTCTTTTTGAGCTGTATGCCTGGGGACCCCTGAGGTGCAGGGCCGGACTTACCATAGGTCTTGAATGGGCTCAAGCCCATGGGCTCCGCCCAATAGGGGGCCCCGCGGGCCCCAGCTGAGTGTACTTGGCTATACTTGGCTAGTTCCGCTCACAGTCATGCCTAGTCCCGCCCTATGATGGGCATAACACAGGGACTGGGCATGACTGTGAGCGGAGCCGAGAAAAGCCGACAGGAGCCGAGATACACAGGACTGGCTCTGTGTATCTCGGCGGTGCCATATTTAAACTGCAGTGACACTGACAAGTCACTGCAGTTTAATTGCAGCCTGGGCAAGGCTGCAAATGACACGGACAAGGCTACAGATGGACATTGATAAGGCTGCAGATGGAGGCTGCAAGGCTGCAAATGACACTGACAAGGCTGCAAATGACACTGACAAGGCTGCAAGGCTGCAAATGACACTGACAAGGCTGCAAATGACACTGATAAGGCTGCAAGGCTGCAAATGACACTGACAAGGCTGCAATGTCACTGGGCAAGGCTGAAATGTCACTGGGCAAGGCTGCAAATGACACTGACAAGGCTGCAAATGACACTGGAAAAGCATGCAGATGGACGCTGTGCAAGGCTGCATTGATGAGCATTTAAATGTAAGTTTTTTTCCTTAAAATTCCTTAAACTCTTATCTTGAGGTTTGCTGATTGGTTATTTGCACTGGAAAAGCATGCAGATGGACGCTGTGCAAGGCTGCATTGATGAGCATTTAAATGTAAGTTTTTTTCCTTAAATAGTTTTTTTCCTTAAAATTCCTTAAACTCTTATCTTGAGGTTTGCTGATTGGTTATTGGCATTTACGTAGTGCCTCGTTTACTGCCGTTGAGAAAACCTGTCTGCATTAGACGGTGATGTAATGGCGGACAAACGGTATCAGAGTGACGAGCTTAAAAGAAAACTAAAGGTTTAAAGTAATGTATAGAAGGTAGGGCCCCGAAAGTGACTCAAGCCCAGGGGCCCTCACCACACTAAGTCCTGCCCTGGTCTTCATGCAAACCCTTGCACAGCAGGCCTTTGATTGGGTGACTGAGGGCCAGCAGTTTACATCAGCCAGGCTTGGCTACATTTCAGTTTTTCAGGTTTGCTGAAAGGAAGAGAGACCAGAGTTATCATCGAATAAATGTTCTGCTGCCGAGTGTAGGTATTGGGGACATTTGAGCTCACCGACTTGTTTTGTAAGTCTTGCAGTAGCGCCTGCATTACAAGACTGGATAGAAATAGAAATCATTTTGCATGTAACACAATTCACATAAAGGTATGGGAACTGTGTATTTACCTCTTTGCTTTGAGTTGCAAAGACCTTTTCATCCCTGCTACATCTGATATTATATGTGATGCAGTTACTGAGGTATCAGTTCAAAGATTTAGTTTAATATGTTTTGATAAAGAGATCGTTGTTGTTTTTCTCCATACGGTAAAGCACTTAGGCGTAAGCAACTGATGTCTGTTTTTCATCAAAGAAGAAATACAGTTCTCAAGTGGCAATGTAAAAAAAATAACTAGTGCATGACTTTTCAAGAAATGTAAGTCTTTGAATAGTTTATAGTTTAGCTCAAGACTGAGTTAAGGGTCTAAGGCGCTTGGTGTTAGAAGTTATGACGGACCTTTCACACTTTCTGACATGACACACAAGCATCGTTAGATTCTTGTTTTTTTCTTCCTATAAAAAGAGCAATTTGCCATGAGAGGTAATACACCATTTAAAGGAAATGATACATTAAAAATTGCAATACCCTAAAACAAGCAGTATAAAACAAGTATATTGGCTATATAAAACTGTATGACTTCTCTCTACTTTACTGATGTACAGTGCATCCGGAACGTATTCACGGCACTTTTTCCACATTTTGTTATGTTACAGCCTTAATCCAAAATGGATTGACTTCATTATTTTCCTTAAAATGTGGTAAATTCAGTTGATAGGACATAATTTGGAAAGGCACACACCTGTCTACATAAGGTCCCACAGTTTACAGTGCATGTCAGAGCACAAACCAAGCCATGAGGTCCAAGGAATTGTCTGTAGACCTCCGAGACAGGATTGTATTGAGACACAGATCTGGGGAAGGGTAAAGAAAAATGTCTGCAGCATTGAAGGTTCCAATGAGCAAAGTGGCCTCCATCATCTCCACATGGAAGAAGTTTGGAACCACCAGGACTCTTCCTCGAATGGGCCACCTGGCCAAACAGAGATCCGGATAGAAGGGCCTTAGTCAGGGAGGTGACAAGAACCTGATGGCCACTCTGACATAGCTTCAGGAGAGAGGAGAACCTTCCAGAAGAACAACCATCTTTGCAGCACTCTACCAATCAGGCCTGTATGGTAGAGTGGCCAGACGGAAGCCACTTCTCAGTAAAAGGCACATGAAGGACTCTCAGACCATGAGAAATAAAATTCTCTGGTCTGATGAAACAAAGATTGAACTCTATGGTCTGAATGGCAGCGTCATGTCTGGAGGAAACCAGGCACCGCTCATCACCAGGCCCCGTCCAACCACTCCCCTCCCACCCCCCCCCTCCTCACTCCAAGCATATAAATGTCAGCAGGTGTAATTCATACTCCTGCTACTTCTTTGATAAAAAGCAATCCTTTCCAGATCCAGGATATCCATGTGATAGGCCATTTATGTGGTAAGTTCTTTCTATATTGCTCCATGCTATGGCTTAAAAAGAGGATGTATTTTTATCCATTCCATTGGAAACCTGATCTTGACAATGATTTATCGTCCTCCACCTCCTTTTATAGGTACATCTTACTAACCAAAGATATAGACATGCGCCTCTAAAGGTGACCCTCCAAGCACCTTTTTCAGTGGATATTGCTCCCCTGTAATATCAACTTCTAAGTAAGCAGATATAGATATCTTCCTATTTGCTGTATCCCCTCTGTGCTAAATTTCAGTATTGTAGACAAAGAATGTACATATATATGTACATTGTTCCCCCACATATCAATATTTTACTGTCTTTACTTATAGACTAGATACACCAGTAGCAAGTCTTTACCTCTTGGCTTCTGGATCCTGTCATTTGTAACTATTCCAGCCTCAATGCTGTGTATATATTGAGTGAGGTGGGTCTAGGTACCACATCACAGCAAAAATTATTCCCCCCCCCCTCTTTTTCTTTCCCTCCTATCCCAATTCCTCCTATCCCATCCAAATTACCTCTGTTTCCCCCTGCCTTTCCCTTCCTTCCCCCTCACCCCTTTTTCTTTGGAGTGGTCTTGGGGTTTGCAACATATTCTATATATGCATGTCATTTATATGTGCATATATACCATTTACTAATTTACTTTATATGCTTATTGTCAGATCCGTGTCACCTGCATTCTGGTGCGGACTGCCTGGTCTTGGGTCAGTTTGTTCCCCCTTTCTTTGCCCCCCTTTTGGCCGTTGTTGGGGTGGCCGTGCCCATCTCCATCCTTTTTGGGCATTGTGGGGCCAGCACAGCCATATCTTCCTGTCCTTGTTTTAAAAAATAAAAATAAAAAATTCTTGATGTAACTTACCAGGATGCCTGCTTCTATATTGTCAGTAGACAAAGTATTTAACATTTAGATTGCTTGTCTGTAGCTAAATCTTTGTTTACTTACTTGTATGCATATATTCTTTACTTATTGTTTTTCTTTATGAATTGTAGATATCATAAATATTCCTACTACTTGCTCCTGATGAAGAGGAATAACACATAACCTTGAAACACGTTGAGTATCACTCTGTCCACTTGTACAAGAGTGATGTAAATTAGTGTTTTTTTTATCTCATTATGAACATATTACATCAATATTAATCCAATTTTGTAATCTGTTGATACAGAAATCGTTGTGTCCATACTTTTTTATATTTTATATTATTAAACTTATATTTTTTATATATGAATTTTTGCATACGCAATTTTTGGAGTCATTGCCCTTTAAAGTCCCACCAGAGAGTCTTCTGTTGTTTTCACTGGGGGAAGGGTACAGAAAAATGTCTGCAGCATTGAAGGTCCCAATGAGCACTCTGGCCTCCATGATCTGTAAATTGAAGAAGTTTGGAACCACCAGAACTCTTCCTAGAGCGGTCCACCTGGCCAAACTGAGTGATAGGGGTAGAAGGGCCTTAGCCAGGGAGATGACCAAGAACCCGATGGTCATAGGTACATAGTTAGCAAGGTTGAATAGAGACACCAGTCCATCCAGTAAGTGTGGGTGCTTAAGGTACCCATATAGCACTGTCAATTTACACAGCGCTCCACACATACATCGCACATTCACATCGGTCTCTACCCTCAAGGAGCCCACAATCCAAGGTCCCCAACTCACATTCATATACTAGGGCCAATTTTGGACAGAAGCCAATTAACCTACCAGCATTCGATCCAAAAACAATCTGCGCTATCCCCGCAATTCAATGATAGTATGTGATAAAAATTATATTTATGTGTACATTAATAAAAAGTGCTGCAACAAAAAAAAAACTCAAATATCTAGTTCTGGTAAATGTAACAAATAACTTCTGGTGCGCTACTGTCATCAAAAATGAAACAAATACAATAAATTAACAAATAAATGTGAATGTATATTGCACAACCCTGGTGATTGAATAAAGTCCTGGAAAGAATCAATCAGTCCTAAAAAGACAGTCAATCAGTGCAAATTTCTGTGTGTGAGGTCCTTCCTTCAGTGAATCTCCTTGATCAAGGCAAGAACGGCAGAACGGAGGGGGAGTGAGGGGGGGGCGCTTACCAGATACGTTGGACCCCTATTACGGGGGGTCTTACGAGCCCACAGATGCCGAGTCAGGCAAGCTGGAACAGCTGATGTTGTTAGTGGTTTGCGGTCCGTCTCTGGTCCCTCACAGGCAATGGGAGTGCAGCGGAAAGGTCAGTGCTTCCGTGGGATCCTCGATATATGGGAGAGATCAAACAAAAAGGAGATCCTCCATAGTGTAGTATTATGGTTTCTTTATTTAAAAAGTATATTGCGTTGCTGACATCACAGGTTGAGCAGAAAGCTAGGTAAACGAACAGCACAGCCGCGGTGAAGCCAGCCAGCTGATTGTGTGGTGACGTCAGGTCTCGTGACTCCTGTCCAATGCGGCGTTTCTCCGTAAGAGGCTTCTGCTGGGAAAGGAGTCCATTCAATGGTTTGTGACCTAAACTGTGCTTGGATGGCATGCCTAATCTGCAGATATTTATAAAATGCCTTATTTGATATATTAAATTCCTGTCTTAAGTCCTCAAATGTCTTCATGAGATTGCCCTCATATAATTGAACCAATCGGTTCAATTCAATACCCTACCTCTCCCATTCCCTGGGCCTCTCTATACCCCTTACTTCCGACAAATTTTTGTTATCCCATAATGGGATTTTTGTTATCCCATAAGCCCATTAAATGTTGTAACTGAGATGCCAGGAAATATGATCTCGGATGCGGGACCGCCATACTCCCTTCTAATCGCTAACTGCATGGTTCGTAAACCAATCCTAGATTGGCCCTTCCTCCAAATTAGTTCCCTAAAAAGCGATTCTATTCTCTTGAACCACTTCTGACCTATCCAAATGGGAGATTTATGAAGCAAGTATAGAATCTGCTGTAGCCATATCATCTTTCTTAAGTTACAATGCCCTGCTACAGATAGAGGGAGTCCGATCCAAATATCTCTCTTTTGCTTAAATTTATGTAATAATGGGACTAAGTTATCATTAATATACTGGGTTATATCGCTCGTAATCCAGACCCCAAGATATTTCAGTTTGGTAACTACCTCCAAGTGGGGAGCTCCAGGCAGTATCTGATTAACAAGTGGGTCAACCGGTAGCAAAGCCGATTTCTCCCAGTTGATAACCAGACCTGAGAATCGCCCAAATTCATCAACCATTTGTATCACTGTATTTAACGAGGTATCAACATCTCCAAGAAAAAACAGGACATCGTCTGCATACAATGCTATCTTGTCCTCCTCCATTTGCCGCCGGAACCCATGTATATCTAACCGTGATGTAGTCATAATTGCTAGTGATTCCATTGCAAGAGCGAACAATAGAGGGGATAAAGGGCAGCCCTGTCTCGTCCCTCTCTCCAGCTGGAATAATTCTGAGTGTTCCTTGGTAATTTTTATTTTAGCTCTTGGTTCGCAATAGTGTATTTTCACCCGCTTGATAAAAAAGGGGTCAAACCCCAATCTCTCTAACACCCTCCATAAATAGTTCCATTCTCGGCTATCAAAGGCCTTAGCAGCATCCAAGGCCAGTATGGCCCTGGAGCCTGCATTGTCAGTTGGAATCTGCATATTTAGAAAGACTCTTCTGATGTTGGTACTAGTTGATCTGTTGGGAATGAAACCCGACTGGTCAGGTGTATCAACTTTTGAATACATCCATTTAGACGGGTTGATAGCACTTTAACCAAAATTTTAACATTGGTACATATTAGTGAAATTGGGCGATAAGAGGAGAAATCCAATTGATCTTTCCCCTCCTTGTGTATTACGGTAATGGCGGCTTCCGACATTGAAATGGGGAGTCTCCCATTGGCTAATGCCCATTCTAATGTTTTCAACAATTCTGGGAGTAATACCTCATTATATCGTTTGTATATTTCTACTGGGAGCCCATCTGGGCCTGGAGATTTTTGGCTGGACATTGGACATGTGCATTCGTTTTCGTCCGAATGCATTTTCGTCCGAATTTCAGGTATTTTCGTTGTTTTAACAAACTATAACGAAAGTGCAGAATCCAAAAAACTAAAGATCCGACATAAACAAATGCTTTATTTTCGTGTTCATTGCTACAACAGTTCGATATAGATAGGAGATTCGACATGATGATGACCATAACAATCTGTGTCCATCATACCTGTGGTCGAATGTGCCTAACCTTAAGGCCCCTTTCACACGATCGGACCGTTCAGGTCCGCCTGTCAGTTTTGATGGCGGACCTGAACGGGCGCTCCATGTTAGTCTATGGACCGTCGGATGTCAGCGGAGACATGTCTGCTGACTAGGGATGAGCCGAACACCCCCCGGTTCGGTTCGCACCAGAACCTGCGAACGGACCGAAAGTTCGCACGAACGTTAGAACCCCATTGACGTCTATGGGACTCGAACGTTTGAAATCAACAGTGCTCATTTTAAAGGCTAAATTGTCCTAAAAAGGGTTTGGAGACCCGGGTCCTACCCTAGGGGACATGTATCAATGCAAAAAAAACTTTTAAAAACGGCCGTTTTTTCGGGAGCAGTGATTTTAATGATGCTTAAAGTAAAAAAAAAAAAGTGAAATATTCCTTTAAATATCGTACCTGGGGGGTGTCTATAGTATGCCTGTAAAATGACGCGTGTTTCCCGTGTTTAGAACAGTCCCTGCACCAAATGTCATTTTTAAAGGAAAAAATCTCATTTAAAACTGCTTGCGGGTTTAATGTAATGTCGGGTCCTGGCAATATGGATGAAAATCAGTGAGACAAACGGCATGGGTACCCCCCAGTCCATTACCAGGCCCTTTGGGTCTTGTATGGATATTAAGGGGAACCCCGCACCCAAATTAAAATAAGGAAAGGTGTGGGGCCACCAGGCCCTATATACTCTGAACAGCAGTATACAGGCGGTGCAAACAAGACAGGGACTGTAGGTTTGTTGTTAAGTAGAATGTGTTTGTAATTTTGAACGGGTACATTTTTAACGTGTTTAGCTCCAGCCAAAAAATCTTTTTTAAGCTTTTTGGAAAACATAGGGAAGGGTTATCACCCCTGTGACATTTGTTTTGCTGTCTTTCCTCCTCTTCAGAAGATTTCACCTCACTTTTTGTCCCAATGAAAAATGTTTTTTGAAAATTTGGTTTTTTTTGTGGAACAAGGATTGGAAAGCATCAGTGGAAAGGAGAAATGTTTTTCCCATATTAACTCTTACAGGAGAGAATTTCCCTTCCTAGGGGTAGATTTCATCTCACTTCCTGTTGTCTCCTTCCGTTTGCAAGTAGGAGTCGTTTGTAAGTTAGATGTTTGAAAGTAGGGTCCTGCCCTATATACTCAGCAGAAATTTGGGCCTTAGGTGTTGTTGTGGCCACAACACTGTAAGCCCTCACAGGGCCCTGCTGTGAAATATTAGATCAAGAATTGTAATTACATGCCCCTGTTGAACAGGAGCTGAAAAATTAGGCCTTAGGCACTGGTGCTGGTGCCACAACACTGCAACCCCTCACAGACACTCTAGTTGGAACGCAGGAACGAGCCCTGCTGCAAAGTATTGCATCAAAAATTGTAATTACACGCCCCTGTTAAACAGGGGCAGAAAAATTGGGCCTTAGGCACTGGTGCTGGTGCCACAACACTGCAACCCCTCACAAACACTCTAGTTGGAATGCAGGAACGAGCCCTGCTGCAAAGTATTGCATCAAAAATTGTAATTACACGCCCCTGTTAAACAGGGGCTGAAAAATTGTGCCTTAGGCACTGGTGGTGGCGCCCAGAACCAAAAATGTTCTTACAAGCTATCAGCGTGATGATTGAAGAGGAAGAGGATAATTACTCAGGGATAGTCACTCAGCATCAGCATAGGCAGTCTTTGAAGGGATCTGAGATTTCAAAAAAAATTATTCGGTTACATCAGCATCAGGTGCTTGGTAGCTGGTGGTGATCCAAGACTGATTCATTTTTATGAAGGTCAGTCGATCGACCGAGTCGGTGGACAGACGCACCCTGTGATCGGTTACCACGCCTCCAGCAGCACTGAATGTGCGTTCCGAAAGAACGCTGGATGCAGGACAGGCCAGTAGCTCAATTGCATACTGTGCAAGCTCTGGCCAGTGATCCATCCTCAAGACCCAGTAACCCAGAGGATTTTCGGTGGGAAAGGTGTCCAAGTCTGATCTTGCCCTTAGGTATTCCTGCACCATGTAAAACAGACGCTGGCGATGGTTGCTGGAACCGATCATACCTTGGGGCTGCGGACCAAAAAATTGTCTGAACGCATCGGTCAGACGGCCACCTTCTCCACCGCTCCTTCTTTGACTGACCGAAGCCTCAGCAACACGTTGTCCAGAAACAGGAGTTTGTAACCTCCCAGTCTCTGGGAACGCGTTGCACAGACCTTTCTGCAAGGCCTCCCGAAGATGTTTCATCCTCTGCTCCCTCTGCGATGGCAAGATAAGGTCCGCAACCTTACCCTTGTAACGTGGATCAAGGAGGGTTGCCAGCCAGTATTGGTCCTTCTCCTTGATACCACAAATACGAGGATCCTTACGCAGGCTTTGCAGGATCAGGGAGGCCATGCAGCGTAGGTTTGCTCAGGCATTCGGTCCGGAGTCCTCTGGGTCACTAAGGACGACATGGTCCGCAGCCACCTTCCTCCCAGCCACGTACAAGTTCATGTGTTTCTTGGGACTGATCCCTTAAAGACTGCTGCTGATGCTGAGTGCCAGGCTCCACCTCCATACTGACACAATCTTCCTCCTCCTCCTCCTCGTCCTCTTCCTGTGTGATCGGCGGGCACGCAGGAACACTGTCTGGATAAAGGGGGCCTTGAGAGCTAAGGAAGTCCTCCTCTTCCTGCCTCAAGTGCCCTGTCCATTATTCCATGCAGCGTGTGCTCCAACAGGTGGACAAGGGGGACAGTGTCACTGATGCATGCACTGTCACTGTTCACCATCCTCGTGGCCTCCTCAAATGGTGACAGGACAGTGCATGCATCCCTGATCATGGCCCACTGGCGTGGGGAAAAAAAAAACAAGCTCCCCTGACCCTGTCCTGGTGCCATAGTCGCACAGGTACTCATTGATGGCCCTCTGCTGCGTGTGCAGCCGCTGCAGCATTGCCAACGTTGAGTTCCACCTGGTGGGCATGTCACAGATTAGGCGGTTCTTGGGCAGGTTAAACTCCTTTTGGAGGTCCGTCAGCCGAGCACTGGCATTATATGACTGGCGGAAATGCACACAGACTTTCCTGGCCTGCCTCAGGACATCCTGTAAGCCCGGGTACCTGCCCAAGAACCGCTGCACCACCAAGTTAAGGACGTGAGCCAAACAGGGCACATGGGTCATTTGTCCCTGTCGGAGGGCAGAGAGGAGGTTGGTGCCATTGTCGCAAACCACCATTCCTGCCTTAAGTTGGCGTGGCGTCAACCACCTCTGAACCTGCCCCTGCAGAGCTGACAGAACCTCTGCCCCAGTGTGGCTCCTGTCCCCCAAGCACACCAGCTCAAGCACCGCATGGCATCTTTTGGCCTGCGTACTTATGTAGCCCCTTGAACGGCTACGGAGCACCGCTGGTTCCGAGGACAAAGCACAGGAAGAGGCCATGGAGGAAGAAGAAGAGGAGGGGGTGGAGGAGAGAGGTGTGTCACAATCATTAGCATTTTGGAGGCGTGGTGGCGGAACAACCTCCAACACTACTGCACCTTGTCCTGCATCCTTCCCAGCTGCCAGCAGAGTCACCCAATGCGCCGTGAAACTTAGGTAACGTCCCTGTCCATGCCTGCTGGACCATGAGTCAACGGTAATATGCACCTTAGCGCTGACCGCCCTGTCCAGCGAGGCATGGACATTGCCTTCCACATGCCGGTAGAGAGCCGGAATCGCCTTCCGTGAGAAAAAGTGGCGTTTGGGTACCTGCCACTGAGGAACCGCACATTCCACAAACTCACGGAAGGGGGCAGAGTCTACCAACTGAAAAGGCAGCAGTTGAAGTGCTAGCAATTTCGCCAAGCTAGCATTCAACCGCTGGGCATGTGGATGGCTGGGAGCAAACTTCTTTCGGCGGTGCAGCAGCTGGGGCAGGGAAATTTGCCTGGTACAATCTGACGTCGGTGTACCAAAAGCAGATTGCCCACAAGTACTTGGCTGTGACACACCTAATTCTACACCTTCATTCCTCTCAGTGCAGGTCTCAGAGAGGACTGAAGGTCTAGTGGGGTTGGAAATCTCAGCTGATGAGGAGCAAGGAGAGGTCCTCTTTGTTCTTTGGTGTGGGTCTTTTAGATACGCTTGCCAACGAACTGCATGGCAGGTCAACATATGTCTGGTCAAGCATGTGGTACCCAAGCGGGAGATGTTTTGGCCACGCGAGATACGCTTGAGACATATGTTTCAAATAGCAGCGGTGCGATCTGATGCACTCGTCTCAAAAAAGGCCCACACCAAAGAACTTTTTGAATAACGCGCAGAGACTGCAGCGCCCTGCACATGTGGAGCTTTGGGGTGTGATACAGTCAATGTGCTGCCCTTAGGCTGGCCCCTGGAGGGCATCCTGCCTCGTTGGTGATGTGCCGCCTCCTCCTCCTCCTCTCTCCTATCAGGCACCCACGTTGAGTCAGTGACCTCATCATCCCCTCCCTCCTCATCACTGGAGCAAACCTGGCAGTATGCTGCAGCAGGGGGAGCATGACTGCCAGATTGCTGTCCTTCTTGGGCACCCCCTCTGTCCGTGCTAATGTTACTGCCTTCATCGAGCTCAGTATCATCATCAGAGCCTTCCAAACGCTGGGCATCCTCCTGGAGCATGTACCCAACACTATGGTCAAACAGTTCGAGGGACTCCTCAGGAGGACATGGTGGGGCTAGGGAAGGAGTCACTGATGACATTGAGCTGAGGGAAGAGGCCGCTGCTTAGCCAGACAAAGTACCCTGGGCCACAGGTGAGAGAGGATGAGGAGGATGAGGACGGCTTGGTCATCCACTCGACCAAGTCTTCCGCATGTTGCGGCTCAACACGGCCAGCTGCCGAAAAAAAGGCCAAGCGTGTCCCATGGCCATGTGCTGATGAGGATGCACCGTCTCCACGACCAGCACTAGACACAGAGCCTGCTTGCCCTCTCTTATTGGCTTGTGACTGTCTGCCTCTCCTTCTTGGCCTTCCAGACATACTAATGGCCTGTAACTGCACTAAGCTGGGATATATATATATATATATATATGTATGTATGTATGTACTGATACTGCAGCAAGCAAAATCAACTGTATTGAATAGTTGTTAGGGGTATGGCGCTCCCTTGTAAGCTGTGCAAATACGGTGACATAAACAGTGACTATGTCAAATAAGTAAATTGTGAACCAAACACATACAGTGAGACCTGTGAACTGCTTAATGGGTGAGACTCATAATAGATCACAGAATCTATAATGAAGTAAAGGTGAACGTATGGCAAACCTATGCATATTGCACATACCTCTATACCAAAAAGGATTATAGGAATAAAAAACTAAACGCTAATGCTAGGCAGCTAATTAATAAATATACAAAATATGACATGTGTATGTGTGCCAGTGCAACCCGAGCATAAACCTGTGCCAGGTATATAATGTGACAGTGCAAAACTGCACTTACATATGTGTTTGACCGTGCACTCCAACTAAAATATACAATACAGTGCAGTATAATGCAGTCGAGTCCAACGGGACTCTAAATGACCCGTGCAGTGGCAAAAGTATATAACAAACCAATAATATGTATGTAATGTGACAGTGTAATCCCACACAGACGTGTATAAATAACCAATAGTCCAAAAAAAAAAAAAAAAAAAAGTGCAATATAGTGCAACCAAGTCCGACAAAACTCTATATCATATCAAAATTGGAAAGGTCTGTTCTCAAATAATGAATCCCAATGTTGAGTAGCAGCAGAAGAAGTTCCAACAGCTTAGTGACTTTTGGTGCCCACAGAGGTAAATCCGTGACTTCTGTGCTCCCCTTTGGCTCCCCACTCACCAGCTTCCACTACCCCTGCAGGGGTGATAGGCAATCTAGGATCCCAGAGCCGTCCTCTTGTTCGGTGTCCCGTGGTTGCTGCGGTGGAATAGCCTCTCTCCCAGGAATCTCGAATTGCCACTTTATGCGATATCCAGGATGGGGGTCAGCAACTAAGCCCTCAAGGAAAAAGATGCCACCTCATAGTGTAGTATGATAAAAAATATATTTTAATGGCTTAAAAAACTCCCTTATAGGGAAAAAAACACACACACCGTACTACACTATGGGTGAAGCCGAGAACCAGGAAGTGTATCCCGCAGCGTGCAGCGTGCGGTCCAGCTGCGTTCCAGGCCCTCTCGCTCCGTACCCGGAAGTGACGTAAGTGCGTAGCCCCGCCTTACGCGTTTCGTCATCGACGTTATCAAAGGCGGCGACGTTTGCCATACGTTCACCTTTACTTCATTATAGATTCTGTGATCTATTATGAGTCTCACCCATTAAGCAGTTCACAGGTCTCACTGTATGTGTTTGGTTCACAATTTACTTATTTGACATAGTCACTGTTTATGTCACCGTATTTGCACAGCTTACAAGGGAGCGCCATACCCCTAACAACTATTCAATACACGTTAGTTCTCGTTTGAGGGCTTAACCTGGGGAGGCAGCATACCTTATATTCTTCTTCCATTCTCCCATCTCCCTCCCTCCCCCCCTCCTTCCCCCCTCCTCCCCCCCCCTCCCACCATATTATCCTTCCCGTCTCCCCTTGCCTATGTCCTAAGCGCATTGTTTTTGTGGTTTGAGCAAAATCAACTGCCTGGCTGTAGTATGAGAACACCACCAACCTTCTACAGGTAGCTTTAGCTGAACACTGTGAGGTGGACGCACCCCACTAACTTGTAGGTTTAGCTGAACACTGTGAGCAGGACGCACTGCACTAACTGTAAATAGTCTAGCTGCCTGACTGTGGTACTAATAGGATCAAAAGAACACCAGCAATTTTCTTCAGGTAGCTGTATTTACTGTAACAAGACAAGCCTGCCTGTCAGTAAGAAGAGAACAGGAACGGATCTAGCTGAACACTGTGAGCAGGACGCACCCCACTAGCTTGTAGGTTTAGCTGAACACTGTGAGGTGGACGCACCCCACTAACTTGTAGGTTTAGCTGAACACTGTGAGCAGGACACACCCCACTAACTTGTAGGTTTAGCAGAACACTGTGAGCAGGACGCACTGCACTAACTGTAAATAGTCTAGCTGCCTGACTGTGGTACTAATAGGATCAAAAGAACACCAGCAATTTTCTTCAGGTAGCTGTATTTACTGTAACAAGACAAGCCTGCCTGTCAGTAGGAAGATAACAGAAACGGATCTAGCTGAACACTGTGAGCAGGACGCACTGCACTAACTGTAAATAGTCTAGCTGCCTGACTGTGGTACTAATAGGATCAAAAGAACACCAGTAATTTTCTTCAGGTAGCTGCAAATACTGTAGCAAGACAAGCCTGCCTGTCAGTAAGAAGATAACAGGAACGGATCTAGCTGAACACTGTGAGCAGGACGCACTGCACTAACTGTAAATAGTCTAGCTGCCTGACTGTGGTACTAATAGGATCAAAATAACACCAGCAATTTTCTTCAGGTAGCTTTATATACTGTAATAAGACAAGCCTGCCTGTCAGTAAGAAGATAACAGGAACGGATCTAGCTGAACACTGTGAGCAGGACGCACTGCACTAACTGTAAATAGTCTAGCTGCCTGACTGTGGTACTAATAGGATCAAAAGAACACCAGTAATTTTATTCAGGTAGCTGTAAATACTGTAACAAGACAAGCCTGCCTGTCAGTAGGAAGATAACAGGAACGGATCTAGCTGAACACTGTGAGCAGGACGCACTGCACTAACTGTAAATAGTCTAGCTGCCTGACTGTGGTACTAATAGGATCAAAAGAACACCAGTAATTTTCTTCAGGTAGCTGTAAATACTGTAACAAGACAAGCCTGCCTGTCAGTAAGAAGATAACAGGAACGGATCTAGCTGAACACTGTGAGCAGGACGCACTGCACTAACTGTAAATAGTCTAGCTGCCTGACTGTGGTACTAATAGGATCAAAAGAACACCAGCAATTTTCTTCAGGTAGCTGTAAATACTGTAACAAGACAAGCCTGCCTGTCAGTAAGAAGATAACAGGAACGGATCTAGCTAAACTGAATACAGTGTATATATATATATGCAACACCTGGGATGCATATATATACACAATACACTGTAAGTGCAGCTAACTGACTGACTGTCCTGCCTAATCTAGCTAACTCAAATGAAATGACACTGTCTCTCTCTCTCTCTATCTCTCAGCACACCGGAACACACTGCACAGGGCCGCCGTGCAGGCGGCCTTATATAGTGTGGGGCGTGTACTAAATCCCCTGAGCCATAATTGGCCAAAGCCTCCTTGGCTTTGGTCAATTACGGCTCTCTGTTCAGGCAGCGCTGTGATTGGCCAAGCATGCGGGTCATAGTGCATGCTTGGCCAATCATCAGCCAGCAATGCACTGCGATGCCGCAGTGAATTATGGGCCGTGACGCGCCACACGAATTTGGCGCGAACGGCCCATATCGTTCGCAATTCGGCGAATGACCGAACAGCCGATGTTCAAGTCGAACATGGGTTTCGACTCGAAAATGAAGCTCATCCCTACTGCTGACATCTGACCCGGTCCGATCCGCTAAAAGCAGACGGAAGGCCCTACGTCCAGGTCCGTCGCTGGCAGATCGGATTGGTGAGATCTGATGAAAACGGACAGGCTGTCCGTTTTCATCCGATCCCTCCATAGGCGGCAGCGGCGCCTGACAAGCCCCTCCCTGCTCAGTGAGCAGAGAGGGACCTGTCATCTGCCGGCTCAGCGAAGATCAACGGACAGATCTCCCGCTGAGCCGGCGGACGGAGGCGGGCTCCGTAGAAACGGAGTCCGCCTCGTGTGAAAGGGGCCTTACTCTATTAGTCCAAGATTATTCTACATAGAGAGAAAAGATTTGACATAGAGAGAAAAGATTTGACGTAGGGGAGAAAAGATCGCTGCTGTTATTGGATGGGGGAAGTAAAAGAAAAATAATGATGATTATGAATGTTATCGGCTGATTGAAACCAAATTGGAGGACGTACTTTGGCTTATGGTGTCTGTTGAAAGTTCTAAGAAGATTCGACAGAGCAGGTAAACTGTACGGCACCGTACAGTTTAGCTGCTCCGTCGAATCTTCTTTGAACATTCAACAGACACCATAAGCCTTCAATGACAGATTCGACCTTAAGATTCTACCTTAATTTGGATTTTCGGACGAATGCAATTTTTAACGAAAAACAAAATAAATAAAAACGAATTTCGGGAGTAACTAAATAAATGTATTTTTTTTTCGGACGAAAATGAAATTCAGAAACAAAATATTTCAGTGTGCACATGTCTACTGGACATCCCAGCCCAGGGATGGGCTGGCCATCGGGACTACTGGGAGTTTCCCGGTGGGCCGATGGCTCAGTGGGCTCAGCGGCCTCCTATTGCCTCGGAGGTCCGGGGCGATCTACCCGTCAATCGCCGACAGCTGGCGCCTGACTGGTAGATCGAGATTTAGTCAGCAAGCAGAGTAGCGCAGGAAGCGTCTGTCTGTAGTAAGTTCTCTCTCTCATGTCATGCAGCGCTGCTCGCTCCCCGGCGGCCCCTCCTCTCTTCTCGTCTATCACATATGATGTCACAAGCCAATGGGGATAGACGAGAAGAGAGGAGGGGCCGCTGGGGAGCGAGCAGTGCTGCATGACATGAGAGAGAACTTACTACAGACAGACGCTTCCTGCATGCTGGCCAGGCTAGTAAACGATCCCATAATGTGTCCCATAATGTGCCCCATAATGTGTCCCATAATGTGCCCTGATGGGCTATGTGCCCCGTTCCCTGATGTGCCCCGTGCCCTGATGTGCCCCTATGTGCCCCTATGTGCCCTGATGTGCTATGTGCCTCGATGTGCCCTGATGTGCCCCGATGTGCCCCAATGTGCCATGTGCCCCGATGTGCTATGTGCCCTGATGTACCCCGTGCCCCGATGTGCTATGTGCCCTGATGTTCCCCGTGCGCTGATGTGCTATGTGCCCCGTGCCCTGATGTGCTATGTGCTCTGATGTGCCCCATGCCCTGATGCGCTATGTGCCCTGTGCCCTGATGTGCTATGTGCCCCATGCCCTGATGTGCTATGTGCCCTGATGTGCCCGTGCGCTGATGTGCTATGTGCCCTGATATGTCCCGTTCCCTGATGTGCTATGTGCCCTGTGCCCTGATGTGCTATGTGCCTCGTGCCCTGATGTGCTATGTGCCCCATGCCCTGATGTGCTATGTGCCCTGATGTGCCCTGTGCCGTGATGTGCCCCGTTCCCTGATGTGCCCTGCGCGCTGATGTGCCCCATTCCCTGATGTGCTATGTGCCCTGATGTGTCCAGTTCCCTGATGTGCTATGTGCCCTGATGTGCCCTGATGTGCCCCGATTTGCTATGTGCCCTGATGTGCCATGTGCCCCGTGCCCTGATGTGCCCCATGCCCTGATGTGCTATGTGCCCTGTGCCCTGATGTGCCCTGTTCCCTGATGTGCTATGTGCCCCATCCCCTGATGTTCCCCGTGCGCTGATGTGCTATGTGCCCTGTGCCCTGATGTGCTATGTGCCCTGATGTGCTATGTGCCCTGATGTGCCCTGTGCCCTCATGTGCCCCATTCCCTGATGTGCCCTGCGCCCTGATGTGCCCCATTCCCTGATGTGCTATGCGCCCTGATGTGTCCCGTTCCCTGATGTGCTATGTGCCCTGATGTGCTGTGTGCCCTGATGTGCCCCGATGTTCTATGTGCCCCAATGTGCTATGTGCCCTGATGTGCTATGTGCCCTAATGTGCTATGTGCCCTGATGTGCCGCGCTGTGCCCTGATGGGCTATGTGCCCTGATGTGCCCCGATGTGCCCTGATGTGTTATGTGCCCTGATGTGCTATGTGCCCTGATGTGCCCCGATGTGCCCTGATGTGCTATGTGCCCTGATGTGCTATGTGCCCTGATGTGCCCCGTGCCCTGATGTGCCCTGATGTGCTATGTGCCCCGATGTGCCCCGTGCCCTGATGTGCTGTGCCCCGATGTCCTATGCCCTGATGTGTCCCGTGCTCTGATGTGCCTTGTGCCCCGATGTCCTGTGCCCTGATGTGCCCCGTGACCTGATGTGCTGTGCCCCGATGTCCTGTGTCCTCATGTCCTGTGCCTCGGTGTGCTGTGCCTCAATGTCTTGCGCCCTGATGTGCTATGTGCCCTAATGTGCTATGTGCCCTGATGTGCCCCGATGTGCCCTGATGTGCTATGTGCCCTGATGTGCTATGTGCCCTGATGTGCTATGTGCCCTAATGTGCTATGTGCCCTAATGTGCCCCGATGTGCCCTGATGTGCTATGTGCCCTGGTGTGCCCCGATGTGCCCTGATGTGCTATGTGCCCTGATGTGCTATGTGCCCTGATGTGCCCCGATGTGCTATGTGCCCTGATGTGCCCCGATGTGCCCTGATGTGCTATGTGCCCTGATGTGCCCCGTGCCCTGATGTGCCCTGATGTGCTATGTGCCCTCATGTGCTATGTGCCCTGATAAGCCCCGATGTGCCCCGTGCCCTGATGTGCTGTGCCCCGATGTCCTATGCCCTGATGTGTCCCGTGCTCTGATGTGCCTTGTGCCCCGATGTCCTGTGCCCTGATGTGCCCCGTGACCTGATGTGCTGTGCCCCGATGTCCTGTGTCCTCATGTCCTGTGCCCCGGTGTGCTGTGCCCCAGTGTGCTATGCCTCAATGTCTTGTGCCCTGATGTACTGTGACCTGTGCCCTGATGTCCTGTACCCTGATGTGTTATGTCCTGATGTGCTATACCTTGATGTGCTGTGCCCTGTACCCTGATGTGCTATGTCCTGTACCCTGATGTACTGTGCCCTGATATGCCCTGTACTCTGATGTGCTGGGCTCTGTACCCTGATGTCCTGTACCCTGATGTGCTGTATCCTGATGTGCTATACCCTGATGTGCTATACCCTGTGCCCTGATGTGTTGTGCCCTGATGTGCTGGGCTCTGTACCGTGCCCTGATGTGCACTGTACCCTGATGTGTTGTGCCCTGGGCCTGTCTGGATGAAGTCCAGGGCCACATTTTTGTCCCAGTCCAGCCCTGTCCCAGCCACTGCTCATTTTTAATTCCTTAAGGGTCACTGGTGCTTCTATATCTGTTCAATCCTTCTGTAGTAAGGTCGGGATTGATATTCCCTGAAGGAAAGCATCAATTCTTTCACTCTCAGCTTCTCAGCTCCCCTTTTGGATGTATATAAATATTTATAATCTTCACTGAATGTATGCATTATCTCTATCGCATCAGTGGATATCTCACCATTTGGTATCCTAATTGCCGGAACAGAAGAAGGGGGAGTATTAGATTTAATCATGAGGGACAACATACGGCCCACTCTCTCCCCTTCTCCAAAGTGGTTCTGCCTCTGAAATATACGTCTGTTCTCCATCCTCTTTGTAGTGGCCATTTTATAGACTTGTTGCTTATCTAGCCATTCCCGTTGTCTATCTGGAGTTGGGTCTTCAACATATTGCCTCTCTGCCTGCATCATCTCATCCCTAATGTCCCTTTCCTACTCTCTAAATTTTCCCTTGGTTCTTGCCACTTGTTGGATCAAGAGACCTCTAAGATAGGCCTTCGGGGTGCCCCAGACCACTCCGGCTGATGCCGTGCCTGCATTGATCTGCACAAATTTGTTCACTCTAATCACAATATCTCCTGAATTGCTAAGCAATTCCAGCCAAAAAGGACTAATCCTCCATTCTCTAGAATGAGCTTTATCCCCTGTCTTTATTATCAACACCAGCAGGGAGTGGTCCGAGAGTCCTCTTGGGCCATACTTTATATTGCTTAACAATGACAATACCTCCCTGTTTCCTAGAGCCATATCTATTCTGGAGAGAGTAAGATAGGAACTTGAAAAACATGAGTATTGTCTTTCTTGCGGGTGGCATATACGCCATATGTCATACAGCCCCAACTCCCCCAGGAATCGAGATAGCCGACCCTCTCCTACCATACTGAGCCTATTTCCCGAGAAAATCTATCTAAACTCTTGTCTAAAACTTCATTAAAATCTCCCACTGCTATTATTGGGATTCCCGTTTTATCTAGTGCAAACTCCAACAGTTTATGTAAAACCTCAAACTTAAATGGGGGGGATATATATGTTTGCCAACACATATGGTTTATTCTCAATCAGACAAAACAAAAAGATATACCGGCCCTGATCATCAATACACCTCTCCCTGCAGGAGAACGCCACTCCTCTCCCAACCATTATGCTCACCCCCCGCGAATAGGAGGAATGGACCGAATGGTATTGGAATTGGAACCTCCAGCTGCGGCATTATATCACCACAGCGTTAGTCAAATGCGTCTCCTGCAGGCAGAGCAGGCCAGGCCCACTCCCCTCCAATGCCAACAGAACCATAGCTCTCTTGATTGGGTCCCCCAAACCTCGGACATTCCAAGAGTTTATACTAAATGTCCTAGCTTGCATGGAAAGAAAAAAAATTAAAGTAAAACAATTGAAAAAAAGAAGCACATAAAAAAACAAAAAAGATAAACAATCTGAGATCCTCGCTCTCTCGGGAGACCTCCACATTAAATATTCCCTCCAATCTATATATTCCTCCATCCCTCCGTATCTCACCCTTCTCTCTACTTGTGCCTTCAATCGTGTTAATATTGATATTTGTGGTGTGTATTTCTTACCCTCCACCCTACCCCCATCCCCCCTCCCAACCCCCACCCTCTCCCCCATATCCCCCCTCCCATGCCCATCTGGGCCTACCCTAGGGGCTTCACCTGTAACCGTACCATTCCTCCCCCCACCATTCTCACCTCTTGTTCAAAACCAGTGACATTAGCAAATTTGGTGAAAAACATAACCAATTTAGGAGCCCAATTTGCTCCCTTATTCCCATACTTACATTCATTCAACCAAAAACATGTCTCCCTTCCTCCACTCCCTCCAATCAAGTCAAACCATCTAATTACAAAGTAATCATATTACAGTGATATTACAGTGATATTTCAATGCAATCTTGCTACAGTGACATTATAGCGACCTTTCAATAGCCCTGATGTGCCCCAATGTGCCATGTGCCCCGATGTGCTATGTGCCCTGATGTACCCTGTTCCCCCGATGTGCTATGTGCCCTGATGTTCCCCGTGCGCTGATGTGCTATGTGCCTCGTGCCCTGATGTGCTATGTGCTCTGATGTGCCCCATGCCCTGATGCGCTATGTGCCCTGATGTGCCCTGTGCCCTGATGTGCTATGTGCCCCGTGCCCTGATGTGCTATGTGCCCTGATGTGCCCCGTGCGCTGATGTGCTATGTGCCCTGATATGTCCCGTTCCCTGACGTGCTATGTGCCCTGTGCCCTGATGTGCTATGTGCCTCGTGCCCTGATGTGCTATGTGCCCCATGCCCTGATGTGCTATGTGCCCTGATGTGCCCTGTGCCGTGATGTGCCCCATTCCCTGATGTGCTATGTGCCCTGATGTGTCCCGTTCCCTGATGTGCTATGTGCCCTGATGTCCCCCGATTTGCTATGTGCCCTGATGTGCCATGTGCCCCATGCCCTGATGAGCCCCATGCCCTGATGTGCTATGTGCCCTGTGCCCTGATGTGCCCCGTTCCCTGATGTGCTATGTGCCCTGATGTGCTATGTGCCCCGTCCCCTGATGTGCCCCGTGCGCTGATGTGCTATGTGCCCTGTGCCCTGATGTGCCCTGTGCCCTGATGTGCCCCATTCCCTGCTGTGCCCTGTGCCCTGATGTGCCCCATTCCCTGATGTGCTATGTGCCCTGATGTGTCCCGTTCCCTGATCTGCTATGTGCCCTGATGTGCTATGTGCCCTGATGTGCCCTGATGTTCTATGTGCCCCAATATGCTATGTGCCCTGATGTGCCATGTGCCCTGATGTGCCATGTGCCCCGTGTCCTGATGTGCTATGTGCCCTGATGTGCTATGTGCCCTAATGTGCTATGTGCCCTGATGTGCCCCGATGTGCCCTGATGTGCTATGTGCCCTGATGTGCTATGTGCCCTAATGTGCTATGTGCCCTGATGTGCCCTGATGTGCTATGTGCCCTGATGTGCCCAGATGTGCCCTGATGTGCTATGCGCCCTGATGTGCTATGTGCCCTGATGTGCCCCGATGTGCCCTGATGTGCTATGTGCCCTGATGTGCCCCGATGTGCTATGTGCCCATATGTGCTATGTGCCCTGATGTGCCCCGTGCCCTGATGTGCCCTGATGTGCTATGTGCCCTGATGTGCCCCGATGTGCCCCGTGCCGAGGTGCTGTGCCCCGATGTCCTATGCCCTGATGTGTCCCGTGCTCTGATGTGCCTTGTGCCCCGATGTCCTGTGCCCTGATGTGCCCCGTGACCTGATGTGCTGTGCCCCGATGTCCTGTGTCCTCATGTCCTGTGCCCCGGTGTGCTGTGCCTCAATGTCTTGTGCCCTGATGTACTGTGACCTGTGCCCTGATGTCCTGTACCCTGATGTGTTATGTCCTGATGTGCTATACCTTGATGTGCTGTGCCCTGTACCCTGATGTGCTATGTCCTGTACCCTGATGTACTGTGCCCTAATATGCCATGTACTCTGATGTGCTGGGCTCTGTACCCTGATGTCCTGTACCCTGATGTGCTGTATCCTGATGTGCTATACCCTGATGTGCTATACCCTGTGCCCTGATGTGTTGTGCCCTGATGTGCTGGGCTCTGTACCGTGCCCTGATGTGCACTGTACCCTGATGTGTTGTGCCCTGATGTGCTGGGCTCTGTACCATGCCCTGATGTGCACTGTACCCTGATGTGTTGTGCCCTGGGCCTGTCTGGATGAAGTCCAGGGCCACATTTTAGTCCCAGTCCAGCCCTGTCCCAGCCACTGCTCGTTTTTAATTCCTTAAGGGTCACTGGTGCTTCTATATCTGTTCAATCCTTCTGTGGTAAGGTCGGGATTGATATTCCCTGATTCTTTCACTCTCAGCTTCTCAGCTCCCCTTTTGGATGCATTAGCAAATTTGGTGAAAAACATAACCAACTTAGGAGCCCAATTTGCTCCCTTATTCCCATACTTACATTCATTCAACCAAAAACATGTCTCCCTTCCTCCACTCCCTCCAATCAAGTTAAACCATCTAGTTACAAAGTAATCATATTACAGTGATATTACAGTGATATTTCAATGCAATCTTGCTACAGTGACATTATAGTGACCTTTCAATAGTAATCAGAAAAAAAAGGGAGAAAAAAGGGGGGAGGGGGAAAACCCCCACTGATTAGCCCAAAAAAGGTCCTTCTTATGTTCCTCCAGCCATTGCAACACTTCAGTTGGTGAGCTAAAAAACAAAGTTCTGCCCAATGCTGTCACCCGTAAGTGGGCTGGGTATAGCAAAGCATACTAGTTTGTATTTCTGCAGAGCTCGCTTAATTGGTATGAATTCAGCTCTCCGCTTTTGGAGCTCTTGTGAAAAGTCTGGATACAATGATGCCCTATCCCCATTGTACCTAACATTTCCCATCCATCTGGCCTTCCGGAGTAGGATCACTTTATCATTGTAATTGACACGTTTCAAAAGTAGTGGCCTGGTGTAATCGGCCACTTGCCAGGCCCTGACAGGAAGCCGATGGGCTCTTTCAATCGCAACAATTGGTGTGAAAGTAGTAGAGCCAAAAATTTCCCTGAACCACCCTTCTAACAATGTAACAGGGTTAGGACCGTCACTCCATTCCGGTAGGCCTATCACTCTCACATTATTTCTGCGACTTCTATTTTCCATTTCATCAAGCTTAGCTGCCTGTATAGCCATTAGTTCCCTCATTTCCTTAACTTCTTGCTTTAGCGGATATAAATTATCCTCGACTGTACTTAGTCTCTCTTCTAAAGCAGTAGTCCTTTCCACAGTCTTACGCAGTTCATGACTCATTGAAAGTAGTTCCTCTTTAATGCTTTTTAGCTGGTTATCAATACTAGTGATTGAATCTTTACAGGCATTGACGGCATACAATACATCCCTCAGTGTGGGTTCCCCCTCCTCCGATATGAGATCAGCCACAGTGGCCCCTCCAGATACCACGGCAGGTTTTGTAGATACAGTCCCTGATTTTCTTCCCCCTGTCCCTTTAGTACTCACAGTTTTAATACTAGATGGAGTGGTAGGGTTTGAAGATACCTGACCATGGCCTTGGCTCTTTTTGTCTAATGCGGGACCCGCCTGGGCTTTGGCTTGTATTGCTGCCTGCTGGTGGCCCCCCTTAACAGGTGAGAGGGAAGTTGTATGGGCAAAGCGCTCAAATTTAGATGCTGTGGCTGCTGCCGCTTGGTTCCCCTTATCCTTCTCTTTCGCAGAGCGCGTCATCTTGGCCCCATCCTGGGGTAGCTGCTCCTCGTTTTTTTAGACATATTGAGTTAGTTAAGACGTATTAGAGCCTGTTATTAAAGAAAAGGGGGGGATTTGAGCCTCCTATCAGGTCTCTCTGCTTTTCCCGCACTACTCCCACTATATCCAGAATCATGGGCAGTTCTGTATCCTGCACAGCTTTCAGCTTGCATAGATTACCAAGGTCCAAAGCCCTCTTAGTGCTTAGTGCTTACTGCAAAACGTGAAAAAATACTGTTGTTTGCGACACTAGCAGTTTTTAGCGGCTTCTAAAAATAGAAGTAGCACAGTAATATCCTCTGGTGTTGTACATCAATACCGTGGCATTGTCAAGTAATTTTAAACTGTCCCGGGTGCAAATGTTTGTTCAAGATTTACTAACTGTCCCACAGCGGTGTATCAGCAAGCAGGGCTTTTAGGTAGCTTAGCCGGAAATCAAAGGCATAAATTTCCCTGTAATATGGGCTCACAACCTTTTCTCCTAAAGCAGGTAGCGGATGCATGCTTGTGTTGTAATTATAATAATGTCACTCACTGGCTAGTTTGAGCCCTCGATTATTCACACTTATTTGCCACCTGTATTCCCAGCCTCTCAGCGTCTCACCGCTGGTGTCCTCCAAGCATGCACTCACAGTCTGCCTCTGCCCTTTCCCAGCGCCTGGCGTATGTGTTGCTCCTTAGTTTCGGTTTCAATTTTGCAAAGCTGCATGGAGATATTGCTTGGCTCCTCTCTCGTCCATCGCACTGCCAGAAAAAAGCCCGCCAGTCAATCAAAGATAGGGTGACCAACAATCATCACTCCACACACCGTACAGCGCAGATTACAGCCACTCCATCCGCGCAAGTGATCTCCGGTCCACTCTAATGCACCAGGGGGAGGGCAGAGGAGAGACATACACGTCCTCCTCTCACATCTCATATATCGCAGCTCGCACTTTTTTATTTTTAATAAATTTGCAAAGATTTCAAACAAACTTCTTTCACATTGTCATTATTGGGTATTGTTTGTAGAATTTCGAGGAAAATAATGAACTTAATCCATTTTGGAATTAGGCTGTAACATAAAATGTGGAAAAAGTGAAGCGCTGTGAATACTTTCCAGATGCACTGTATATATACTGTATGTGCAAACAAGATGTTATGTCACCGTTCCGTGGTGCATGGGTCTATTTAACTTTTATAACTGTAAAGAAGAAAAGACAAAGATTAGTTGCCCACTGTGCTGCTATACAGTTATGGCTGATATTATTGTTTAACAGGAATTGGACACAAGGAATACAACTCTTAGTACAGTTACTAATGTATGGATCCTCCTTGCCAATCATGGTAGTTGTAGGTTAATGCCAAAACATGCAGTCTACTCGCCTAGTAATTGGCCTTTCACCCTGTGAAAGGATTTAATTTGGATGTATGACACTACCACATCACAGACCTTAAATTCACTGATTTGTAGTGATAGTTGGTAAATATACAAAAATCTGGAAAATTACCAGTACTGCATAGCCTAGATAGTGTGTACAGAAGGCATGATCAAGATTACTGAGGTTTTAGATAATTTGTCCTACAGGAGTAGGTGGCTTAACCACTTGAGCCCCGGACCATTATGCTGCCTAAGGACCAGAGGTCTTTTTCCAATTTGGCACTGCGTCGCTTTAACTGCTAATTGCGCGGTCATGCAATGCTGTACCCAAACGAAATTTGCGTCCTTTTCTTCCCACAAATAGAGCTTTCTTTTGATGGTATTTGATCACCTCTGCGGTTTTTATTTTTTGCGCTATAAATGGAAAAAGACCGAAAATTTTGAAAAAAAATGATATTTTCTACTTTTTGTTATAAAAAAAATCCAATAAACTCAATTTTAGTCATACATTTAGGCCAAAATGTATTCAACCACATGTCTTTGGTAAAAAAAAATGTCAATAAGCGTATATTTATTGGTTTGCGCAAAAGTTATAGCGTCTACAAACTAGGGTACATTTTCTGTAATTTACACAGCTTTTAGTTTATGACTGCCTATGTCATTTCTTGAGGTGCTAAAATGGCAGGGCAGTACAAAACCCCCCCAAATGACCCCATTGTGGAAAGTAGACACCCCAAGGAAATTGCTGAGAGGCATGTTGAACCCATTGAATATTTATTTTTTTTGTCCCAAGTGATTGAATAATGACAAAAAAAAAATAAAAATATTTACAAAAAGTTGTCACTAAATGATATATTGCTCACACAGGCCATGGGCCTATGTGGAATTGCACCCCAAAATACATTCTGCTGCTTCTCCTGAATATGGGGATACCACATGTGTGGGACTTTTTGGGAGCCTAGCCGCGTACGGGGCCCCGAAATCCAATCACCGCCTTCAGGATTTCTAAGGGCGTAAATTTATGATTTCACTCTTTACTGCCTATCACAGTTTCGGAGGCCATGGAATGCCCAGGTGGCACAAAACCCCCCCCAAATGACCCCATTTTGGAAAGTAGACACCCCAAGCTATTTCCAGAGAGGCATATTGAGTCCATGGAATATTTTATATTTTGACACAAGTTGCGGGAAAGTGACACATTTTTTTTTTTTTTTTTGCACAAAGTTGTCACTAAATGATATATTGCTCACACAGGCCATGGGCATATGTGGAATTGCACCCCAAAATACATTTAGCTACTTCTCCTGAGTACGGGGATACCACATGTGTGGGGCTTTTTGGGAGCCTAGCCGTGTATGGGACCCCGAAAACCAATCACCGCCTTCAGGATTTCTAAGGGTGAAAATTTTTGATTTCACCCTTCACTGCCTATCACAGTTTCGGAGGCCATGGAATGCCCAGGTGGCACAAAACCACCCCAAATGACCCCATTTTGGAAAGTAGACACCCCAAGATATTTGCTGAGAGGCATGGTGAGTATTTTGCAGCTCTCATTTGTTTTTGAAAATGAAGAAAGACAAGAAAAAACTTTTTTTTTTTTCTTTTTTCAATTTTCAAAACTTTGTGACAAAAAGTGAGGTCTGCAAAATACTCACTATACCTCTCATCAAATAGCTTGGGGTGTCTACTTTCCAAAATGGGGTCATTTGGGGGGGGTTTGTGCCACCTGGGCATTCCATGGTCTCCGAAACTGTGATAAGCAGTCAAGAGAGAAATCAAAAATTCACGCCCTTAGAAAGCCTGAAGGCGGTGCTTGGTTTTCGGGGTTCCGTACGCGGCTAGGCTCCCAAAAAGTCTCACACATGTGGTATCCCCGTACTCAGGAGAAGCAACAGAATTTATTTTGGGGTGTAATTTCACATATTCCCATGGCATGTTTGAGCAATATATCATTTAGTGACAATTTTGTGCAAAAAAAAAATTGTCTCTTTCCCGCAACTTGTGTCGCAATATAAAATATTCCATGGACTCGACATGCCTCTCAGCAAATAGCTTGGGGTGTCTACTTTCCAAAATGGGGTCATTTGGGGGGGTTTTGAACTGTCCTGGCATTTTATGCACAACATTTAGAAGCTTATGTCACACATCACCCACTCTTCTAACCACTTGAAGACAAAGCCCTTTCTGACACTTATTGTTTACATGAAAAAGTTTTTTTTTTTTGCAAGAAAATTACTTTGAACCCCCAAACATTATATATTTTTTTAAAGCAAATGCCCTACAGATTAAAATGGTGGGTGTTTCATTTTTTTTTTTCACACAGTATTTGCGCAGCGATTTTTCAAACGCATTTTTTGGGGAAAAAACACACTTTTTTAAATTTTAATGCACTAAAAACACACTATATTGCCCAAATGTTTGATGAAATAAAAAAGATGATCTTAGGCCGAGTACATGGATACCAAACATGACATGCTTTACAATTGCGCACAAACGTGCAGTGGCAACAAAATAAATACATTTTTAAAAGCCTTTAAAAGCCTTTACAGGTTACCACTTTAGATTTACAGAGGAGGTCTACTGCAAAAATTACTGCCCTCGATCTAACCTTCGCGGTGATACCTCACATGCATGGTGCAATTGCTGTTTACGTTTGACGACAGACCGCCGCTTGCGTTCGCCTTAGTGCGAGAGCAGGGGGCGACAGGGGTGCTTTTTTTTTTTTTTTTTTTTTTTTTCTTTATTATTTTTTTGCTTTTTTATCTTATTTTTAAACTGTTCCTTTCATTTTTATTTTTTTTTAATCATTTTTATTGTTATCTCGGGGAATGTAAATATCCCCTATGATAGCAATAGGTAGTGACAGGTACTCTTTTTTGAAAAAATTGGGGTCTATTAGACCCTAGATCTCTCCTCTGCCCTCAAAGCATCTGACCACACCAAGATCAGTGTGATAAAATGCTTCCCCAATTTCCCAATGGCGCTATTTACATCCAGCAAAATCTAAGTCATAAAATGCTCGTAGCTTCCGGTTTCTTAGGCCATAGAGATGTTTGGAGCCACTCTGGTCTCTGATCAGCTCTATGGTCAGCTGGCTGAATCACCGGCTGCATTTTCAGGTTCCCTGTTGAGACAGGAGAGCCAGAGAAAAACACGGAAGACGGTGGGGGGGGGGGGCATTCCCTCCCACGGCTTGTAAAAGCAGTCTAGAGGCTAATTAGCCGCTAGGATTGCTTTTACATGAAAGCCGACCGCTGGCTGAAAAGAATGATACCAAGATGATACCTAAACCTGCACGCATCATTCTGGTATAACCACTCAAAGTTGTGAATGGCGTACCTGAAGACAAAAAAATGGTTAACAATAAAGCACAGTAAACGGTAAAGTATAAAAAATTGCATACCTGAAAAGCAAACATGATAAAACATAATAACAATAAAACATTGCAGAATAGAATACAGTAAAAAAAGAGCAGAACAATAGAGAGAATAGAGAGAGAGAGAACAATAAAACGACAACTATTTTTTTTAATTTTATATATATATTTATTTATTTTTTACACTTTTTTTGTAACTAACTTTTATAACTGTAACCGGTTCCAGGTTCGGGTCTCTCAAAATGCGATGGCATCTTGGGAGACCCTGTGAAAGTGTGCCTAGTCTGTGCAATGCTGTACCCTACGCTAATACTCAACTAGTGCATGGTAGCGTTCAAAACATTCACCAATGCAAAGACCAGGATTGTCAGGACAGGAGGGACAATAATAGCGGGTGTCACGCCTATATCCGCGCTAGCTGCAGACACAATATCTTTTTTGGGGGCGTTCGCTGGGTAGGGGTACTCGGGAGGACATAAAGAAAATGCCTCTCATGCAGCCGACTGCATTTGGTTGGGGATGTGAATGGGGGAAGTACGGGCGCTGCAGAAGCGGTGGGTTCCCAATTAGGATTGGCGAATGCAGTAGGAAGGGCACTATGGGCACGACGGGCCTGTGTTTGTCTTTTTGGTGGCAGCGGGACACTACTTGTGCTTGCCACCTCACCAGCTTGAACTGCACTTATGGGACTCGCCACGTCACCAAGTGTTACTGCAGTGCTGGTTTGACTACGACCGGGGTGTACTAGGCCGCTGGCGCTTGCCAGTTCACCAAAACGCTACCAAAAAATCTGTTGGCGATCGCAGGGATCAGGCCTGACTCTGCGAACGCTGCAGTTATGCGTTTTAGTTTTTTGTAAGTGACAGTGATCGATCGATACTGCACTTGGGTGGGCTGGGCTGGGCCGGGCGGAGGGGCAAAACGCAGGTGCTAGCAGGTATCTGGGCTGATCCCGCTAACACTGCGTTTTTGGGAACCCAAAACTGCTGGGGATGCTAGTATAGATCTGATCGGATCAGATATTGATCCGTTCAGATACTATACCACTAAGGGTGGTGTACAGTGCGTGCGTGGGTGTTAGCGGTACTGGCGCTAACCTGACGCTGCCTGGGGCTGGTGCTTGCCAGTTCACCAAAATACTACCAAAAAAACTGTTAGCGATCGCAGGGATCAGGCCTGACTCTGCGAACGCTGCAGTTATGCATTTAGTGTTTTGTAAGTGTCAGTGATCGATCGATACTGCACTTGGGTGGGCTGGGCCGGGCGGAGGGGCAAAACGCAGGTGCTAGCAGGTATCTGGGCTGATTCCGCTAACACTGCGTTTTTGGGAACCCTAAACTGCTGGGGACACTAGTATAGATCTGATCGGATCAGATATTGATCCGTTCAGATACTATACCACTAAGGGAGGCGTATGCTGCTTGCGTGGGTGTTAGCGGTACTGGCGCTAACCTGACCCTGCCTGGGGCTGGTGCTTGCCAGTTCACCAAAATACTACCAAAAAAACTGTTAGCGATCGCAGGGATCAGGCCTGACTCTGCGAACGCTGCAGTTATGCGTTTAGTCTTTTGTAAGTGACAGTGATCGATCGATACTGCACTTGGGTGGGCTGGGCTGGGCCAGGCGGAGGGGCAAAACGCAGGTGCTAGCAGGTATCTGGGCTGATCCCGCTAACACTGCGTTTTTGGGAACCCTAAACTGCTGGGGACGCTAGTATAGATCTGATCGGATCAGATATTGATGCGTTCAGATACTATACCACTAAGGGAGGTGTATGCTGCGTGCGTGGGTGTTAGCGGTACTGGCGCTAATCTGACGCTGCCTGGGGCGACGCATATCACCGCCGGGCGATCAGGGGGCTAAACCTTTATTCGGTAATAAACGGCGGGTGCCTTGACACTATAAAAAATAAACAAACTAACCAGCGTCAACCGTAACGGTTATACGGTGATCAGTGGTGAAAGGGTTAACTAGGGGGCAATCAAGGGGTTAAAACATTTATTCGGTAGTATATGGGGGTCCCTGACGCTATAAAACGCTGACGGCGAACCTAAATATTTATGTCCCTAACTAGCGTCACCAGCGACACTAATACAGCGATCAGAAAAATGATCGCTTAGTGACACTGGCGACAGGGGGTGATCAAGGGGTTAAAACTTTATTAGGGGGGGTTAGGGGGGTACCCTAGACCTAAAGGGGGGTAACAGTATCTGTCCCAACACTGTAACTGTCACAAACTGACACTATGCAGTAATCAGAAAAAAAAAAAAAAAAAAAAAAACCTGCTGGTGTCAGTTTGTGACAGGGGGGGGTGATTGGGGGGGGATCGGGGGGCGATCGGGGGGGGGATCGGGGTGTTTTGTGTGCCTGGCATGTTCTACTGTGTGTGTGTGTGTTGGTGCACTCACATTGATGTCTTCTCTCCTCGGGCCGGAACGGAAATTACCGAGCCGAGGAGAGATGACATCATTTCCTTTGCTGCTGTTTAGCATACAGCAGCAAAGGAATGATTCGATTGGCCGGCGGCGATCGCGAGGGGGGGGCCACGAACGGATGGTCTCCCCCTCACCACCGATCGCCGCTGGACAAACGACGACCGCCTCGGGCACCGGGGGGGGTCAGATCGGACCCCCCACCCGCGGAAGGCAAATCACGTACCCTGTACGTGATTTTGCCTGTCCGTGCCACTTTGCCGACGTACATCGGCGTGAGGCGGTCGTCAAGTGGTTAAATGCATAGTCTTTGCAGTAGGTTAAGGTTTGCAGCAGAACACTACAGACAGTATTTGGCAACAAAACCCTTCATGTCTTCCATAATAAGTTACTTGTGTTAGTTTTGGGACATCAACTCCAAAGTTTTATGGAATGCAATGGCCTAGGCAATAGTAATGTGGTGTTATAGTATTCAAGCTCTCCGACACAGGAGAAAAAAAACAGCTGAAAATTTGTACTGGGGAGGGTGCTATAAAAAGATTGGCAGGGAGCTTGTCTATTCACAGCACAGCTCTGCCGGGGGTGCCTTTCCTCCAATCAGCTGTCACACAGTGTATGCCCAGACTCCACACCCACTGGTGGAATAGGAAGAAACATTTCTAACACGATGTGCACTTTCTAAAGAATATAGCAAGCTGAAGACAGCAGATATACATGTAAAACTTATCTAGGGAAATTTGATTCATCCCTGTGTATCTATCATCTCAGGCTGTTCATTTCACTGGGTATATGTGAAGGTTTACATCCACTTTAAGAAAGAACAAACATTTACAGATATTGAACATATCTCAACAGAATTTGCAAGGAATAAATAATAGTAATCACTCAGAAATTCTGGAACTTTTTAATAAATAAAGTTTGCATTATAATACTTTCTTTCTGGCACTAAAAATGTTTTTATATTGCAAATAAAGATTGCAACACCAAGAAATTACATTTTTTTTTTAAATTATCCAATATTCTCAAAGCAGCTCTTGAATTTCTTACAAAAAGGCACAAATGGGCCACTCCAGGTCATCCAAACGATGACAAGGTATTCACAAAACTAAATCCCTCTCATAACTTTACGACACTGAGCAGTATATACAGCGGGTAACATAAGTATTGAACATGTCACAATTTTTCTAGGTAAATATATTTCTAAAGGTGCTATTGACGTGAAATTTGCACCACATGTCGGTAACAACCCATGCAATCCATACATACAAAGGAACTAAAACAAATGCGTTCAGAAATTAAGTTATGTGTAATAAAAATGGAATGACACAGAGAAAAAGTATTGAACACATGAAGAAAAGGAGGTGTAAAAAAGCACGGAAAGCCAAGACACCAGCTGAAATCTATCAGTAATTAGAAAGCAATCCTATCCCTTGTTACTGCAAATTAATATCAGCTGGGTCAGCCTCAATGAATGGCCTATAAAAATGTGTATCATTATCAAGGAGTTACACAAGAAACATCTCATGATGGGTAAAAACAAAGAGCTCTCTCAAGACCTTTGCAACCTTATTGTTCAAAACATACTGATGGCATTGGTTACAGAAGGATTTCTAAACATCTTAATGTTCCAGTGAGCACTGTTGGGATCATAATCCAGAAATGGAAAGAACATCATTTCACCATAAACTGGCCACAACCAGGTGTCCCTCGCAAGATTTCTGACAGAGGAGTGAAAAGAATTATCAGAAGAGTTGTCCAAAAGCCGAGGACCACTTGTTGAAAGCTTCAGAAAGACCTAGAATTAGCAGGTACAATTGTTTCAAAGAATGCAATAAGTAATGCACTCAACCGTCTTGGTCCGTTTTCACACTCACCACGCAAGACTCCATTACTGAAGAAAAAGCATGTTGAAGCTCATTTGTTTGCTGCACAACATTTAGACAAGCCTGTGAAATACTGCATATAAGGAAAGGGGGATTGTATATCTACATATCCTGGGACATTAAATGAGGTGCACGGGGGGGGGCATCCCTAATCTGGATAGAAAAAATAAAAGTATGGAACTTTAAATGAGGCAGTCTATAACACAATGTAAAAGCATATCCATTTATTGACAAGGGTAAAAAGGATGTATAACAATGTACACGAAGGGTAAATGTTTAAGGCATGCAAAACAACATGAATATCAAGTAAACTGAACTTAAAAAATAGTACATAAATAAGACCATAGTATAGGACATTGGTAACATAACATGGGAGCAAATGTACAAAATACATGCATATGATGAAGTAAAACCATGGTGTACAGAAATAAGGTGTCAATATGACCAATTGTAAAAATGGGGACTGCATCCTTTGAATCTTGACGCATTTTGTCGATAATCCGACTCATCAGGAGCGGAAGCTAGAGTGTCTATAAAAAATATAAAATGGTCTAAATAAGAACCCATGTTTTGGGAAATCTATGTACAAAAAATATTAGATGGTCTACTTCACAGGCTTACATCCCATAAAGAGTTCAACCTGAGCGATACTGGTGTGCAAGAGTCGCCATGCAAGTCTCCCTGAGAGCTAAGGTGTTTGCATCCGCTTGAACACCAAGCCCACACATGAGTGCCCCCAGCATATTAGGAGTGTACATTTAGTAATGAGTATTGTACCAATATTTGGCTACACAGAATCTGGAAAATAAATATAACATAGTATATGTAGCAAGCCAGGTAGCGCTGTTGCCAAATAGTGTGAAAGAAACACTGTCCATGAAGAGTGCATGCAAGACCAAAGGTAGGGGTAAATGGAGAAAGTTTTGTGATAAAATTAAGAGGTGAAACGCAGGCTTGGAAAACCTAGTTAGTAATGTGTGTAAAGATCTGAAAAAAGGATAAAGAAAAGATGAATAAAGTAAGGGTGAAAAAGAGTAAAAACAACTGTGACACCTATTACCTTCTGGTGGCAGAGGCAGAGTGTGATGTGTAGTATTGTTATTATTATACAGGATTTATATAGCGCCAACAGTTTGTGCAGCACTTAACAAAATGAAGGCAGACATTACCATTACATTACAATTTGGTACAAGAGGAATCAGAGGACCCTGCTTGTTAAGTTGTTAGAGCTTATAATCTAGGAGGGAGGGTCAATTGATAAAAAAGCTAATGGCTGTGGGGATGAGCTGATGGAGAAAGTAAAACAGTGTATTAGAAGCAGTATAAGCTTCTTTAAAGAGAAGGGTTTGCAGGGATCGTCTAAAGATGGATAGGTTAGGGGACAGTCGGACAGATTGGGGTAGGGAGTTCCAAAGGATGGGAGAAGCTCTAGAGGAATCCTGGAGGCGAGCATGGGAGGAGGTGACACGGAAGCTAGGGAGCAGGTCTTGAGAGTACCAAAGAGAGCGTCTTGGTTGGTATTTTGAGACTAGATTAGTGATGTAGCTGGCGGCGGAGTTGTGGATGGCTTTGTAAGTTATGGTTAGTACTTTGAATTTTATTTGTTGGGTGAGTGGAAGCCAGTGCAGGGATTGGCAGAGAGGGGGTGGAGGACACTGAACGGTTGATAAGGTGGATGAGTCTTGCAGCAGCATTCATTATGGACTGAAGGGGGGATAGTGTATGTAAAGGTAATCCAATGAGGAGTGAGTTGCAGTATTCGAGGCGAGAGATAACCAGGGAGTGAATTCAAAGCTTGGTAGTGTCATTGGTTAAAAATGGGCATATCCTAGAGATGTTGCAGAGGCTAAGGCGGCATGATTTGGACAGGGATTGGATGTGGGCCTGAAAGGACAGTTCAGAGTCTAGGGTTACCCCTAGCACCCAGGCATGTGGGGAGGGACTGATAGTTGTGCCATTGATCTTGACAGAGAAGTCAGGGTAAGGGGCATGTGAGGGAGAATATATTATTATGAGCTCGGTTTTAGGTTCAGTTTGAGAAAGTGGTGTGACATCCAGGCTGATATGACTGTTAGTAAATCAGTGATGTGTGAGGAGACTGATGGGATGAGCTGAGGGGTAGAGAGACAGATTTGGGTGTTATCGGCATATAAATGGTAGCGGAAGCCATGGGAGGCTATCAGCTGACCCAGGGACGATGTGCAGATCGAGAATAGTAGAGGTCCAAGGACAGAACCTTGAGGGACTCCAACGGTAAGAAGTGTTGGGGAGGAGGAAATGGAATTGTAAGTGACACTGAAGTTGCCTTGAGATAGGTAAGATTCAAACCAACGGAGAGAACAGCCATGGATACCAAGCAAATTTTTTGAGGAGGAGGGGTGATCAACTGTATCAAAGGCAGCGGAGAGGTCCAAGAGTAAGATTACGTAATAATGACCGTTGGTTTTAGTTTTAGTTAGCAAGTCATTTGTGAGTTTTAGGAGAGCAGTTTCTGTGGAGTGCTGTGGACGAAATCCAGACTGAAGGGGATCAAGAAGGTTATTCTCAATGAGGTGGTTGCTCAGTCGGTTGTAGACTAAACGTTCAAGGATTTTGGAGGCAAAAGGGAGTAAGGAGATAGGTCTAATGCCCTGTACACACAACTGGTTTTGCCGTTGGAATAAATTCTGAAGGTTTTTCAGACGGAATTCCGCTGGAGCCGTCTTACATACACACGGTAACACCAAACTCCGACTGTCCAGAACGCGGTAACGTACAACACATACGACGGGACTAGAAGTTCAAGAGCCAGTAGCCAATAGCTTCCATCTCGTACTTGCTTCAGAACATGCCTCGATTTTGGTGCATCGGAACAGCATACAGACGAGCCATTTTTCCGATAGTAATTTGTTCCGTCGGAAAAGTATAGAACATGTTTATCTAAGTCCATCTGAATTTTCGACAGAAAAAGTCCGATGGGGCATACAGACGGTCGGAATATACGATGAAAAGCTCCCATCGGACTCTTTCTGTCAGAAATTCTGCTCGTGTGTACGCGGCATTAGGTTAAGATTGGTGGGGCCCAGTGAGGCCTTTTCTGGTATGGGAGTGACTATTGCATGTTTCAGAGAGTTGGGGAAGATGCCAGTAGAGAGGGAGAGGTTGAAGATATGAGTTAAATAGTGTAGGATAGCGTCAGAGGGTGACCATAGTATTTGAGAAGGAACAGGGTCCAGCGGGCAGGAGGTTAGGTGGGCGTTAGAAAAAAGTTTATTGACTTCCTCTGTAGTAGCTGGGTTTAACAAGAGTATTTATTGTACAGAAAGACAAAGAGTGTAAAGTGAGGGAGACATCTGTCGAGTGGAGCTCTCGAGACGAATTGTCTCCATCTTATTTTTGAAGTGATTAGCAATCTCCTGGGCAGTGAGTAAGTTAGTGGGTGTGGGTAATGGAGGATGAAGTAGAGCGGTAAAGGTAGAAAAGAGTTGACGGGGACTGCGTGAGAGGGTGTTAATAAGAGTGATTAATGGAGGATGAAGTAGAGCGGTAAAGGTAGAAAAGAGTTGACAGGGACTGCATGAGAGGGTGTTAATGAGAGTGATAAAGTAGATCTGTTTGGCAGTGGGGAGCCCGGAATGGTATTTTTGGAGGGCAGATTTATATTGGCTGAAATCTTGATGCGACTTAGTCTTATTCCACAGACGCTCAAGAGCATGGCTGTTTTTTGAGGCTTCTGGTATTGTCTGTCTGCCAGGGTTGTAGAGGTCGGGGGCCTGATTCTGTGCAAAGTGAGGGGGGCCAAGGTACCCAGGGTGGATGACAATGACAACAGCTGTTGTAGATAGAAGTGGCCAGGTTGGGGCAGGACAAGGATGAGATTTTGTCATAGAGACAATCTGTAGCAGAAAAAAGAAGAGAAGGATTAAGAATGCGAAGGTTTCTAGGGATAATTGTTTGGTAGTTGGAAGGCAAGGAGGAGGAAGGTAAGGAGAGAGAGAAACTAATAGGGTGGTGATCAGAGAGAGGAAAAGGAATGGTGGAGAGGTCCCGTGGAGTGCATAGGTAGGAGAATATGTAGGTCAAACAGTGCAACTTGGGTGGGCCAGATATATAGAGCGGATCCCCACCAACGTACGCTGGCGTTAGGTGCCAAAACATATACCACCATACGCATCAGCCAAGATGGAAAAGCCACAGAGACTAAGCGGCGCCCAAGAAGGACGTCACTAGTACGGCATGTGCGTGGCACCGATGCACAGACGACCACGCGCCCCCAATCACCCAATGTAAATTGTTATACATTCTTTTTACCTTTGTCAATAAATGCATATACTTTTACATTGTGTTATAGCCTGCCTTACTCAAAGTCCCATACTTTTATTTTTGTAGCCTGTGAAATACTGGAAGAATATAGTCTGGTCAGATGAGACCAAAATTTATCTCTTTGGATGCCATAATACACACCATGTTTGGAGGTCAAATGGCACTGCATATCACCCCAAAAACACCCCCATACCATTTGGAAGTGGCAACATCATGGTTTGGAGCTATGTTTCAGCATACGGTACTGGAAAACTTCATATCGTTGAAGGAAGGATGAATGGAAAATGTACCAAGACATTCTTGAAAAAAATATGCTGCCATCTACCAGGATGGTAAAGATGAAACAAGGGTGAACATTTCAGCAAGACAATGATCCCAAACACAAAGCCAAGGAAACTCTCAATTGGTTTCAAAGAAAGAAAATAAGGCTGCTAGAATGGCCCAGCCAATCACCTGACTTGAATCCAATAGAAAATCTATGGAAAGAACTAAACATCAGAGTTTATAGAAGAGGCCCACGGAACCTTCAAAATTTGAAGACTCTTTGTGTGGAAGAATGGGCCAAAATCACACCCGAGCAATGCATGCGACTAGTTTCTCCATACAGGAGGCGTCTTGAAGCTTCCATTACCAACAACGGATTTTGTACAAAGTATTAAATACGTTTCAGTTAGCATGTTCAATACTTTCTCTCTGTGTCATTCCCTTTTATTACACATAACTTAATTTCTGAACTTATTTGTTTTGGATTCTTTGTATGTATAGCTTGCATGGGTTGTTACTGATGTGGTGAAAAATGTCAATAGCAACTTTAAAAATATATTTACCTAGAAAAATGGTGACGTGGTGTCTTCCTATACTGTGTGCATCAATAGAATCACACAGCCCAGAGCTTAGAAAGGAAAGGTACTCCCCCTCCTACTCTTCCATCCCTTCTCCAAGCTAACAGACAGGCTGTAGACTGCATTGTACACTATTCATGCTTTCCTGTGAAGACCAAATGTGCAGGGAAGCAGGACTGAGAGATCAGGTGCCAGAAGCATTGAATGTTGATGGGATAAGAATTGTAACAGTTTACAGGGAATGTTCATTTTGTTGTGTTCATTGTGTTAGGCTAAAAAACTCTGAGGGTTTAACACCTTCCTGTCTGGCCTATAGCAGATTGACGGCCGGGGGCTTTGCTGTTCTGACTGGATGTCATATGACGTCCTTCAAATCGCGCCGCACGTGCGAGACCATCAGTGGTGAGCTGTGTCCTTTGGACACAGTGCAACATCGATAAGGGTAAAGAGCCGATGATGTAGGCTCTTTACCATGTGATCATTTGTGTCCAAATACAACTGATCACATGTAAACAAATGCTGGTTATCGACATTTCCTTTCCTGTTACTTACAGTTACAGGGGACATTTACACTGATAATCAGGGGTC
This sequence comes from Lithobates septentrionalis, assembly GCA_037952835.1. Lineage (NCBI taxonomy): Eukaryota > Metazoa > Chordata > Amphibia > Anura > Ranidae > Lithobates > Lithobates septentrionalis. The sequence continues at coordinate 3,121,895 of JBBDGP010000864.1, read as the reverse complement.
TGGTCATCAATGCCCTGATTATCAGTGCAGCCCCATCATTGCCCTGATTATCAGTGCAGCTTATCAGTAAAGGTCGACCGATATATCGGCTGATATTTGGCGTTTTTTAATTAATCAGCATCGGCCGATTGTGCTGATAAAAAAGGTCTATTATAACTTCAGCGCGACTTGCAAATGACATCCGTAATAGAAGTCAATGCAAGTTGCCTGAAGTCTTCTGTGGAGCGACTTCTCTCCTCTCTGGGCAGCCTGCCAAGTCTGAGAAAAGAAGCTAAAGAGATACAATGTTTATACTTATCAATGGACTGAACTGCTATGTAGGAGTTCTCAGTTTAACCATTTAAAGACTAAATCTTTTCTGACACTTGTTGCTTACAAGGAAAAATCCTGTATTTTCTGCTAGAAAATCACTTAGAACCCCCAAAAATTATATATATGCAATCTTGGGTGGCCGGCGGACATAGAGTCTGCCGGGCCCACTGATTGGTTCCCCCGCTAGCGAATGGGCATGCGCGCGCGTGCCCACGGATCGCTGTGTACGCACCCAATGTACAATGATGTCAATTTGCACAGGAGAGCCACCCTGCCGCAGTACAACTGCGGCAGCTGGTCGATAAGTAGTTAAAGTGCGACAGCGCTGAAAGCTGAAAATTGGCCTGGGCAGGAAGGGGATGAAATGCCCAGTATTGAAGTGGTTAATACTATTTTAAACATTTCATCTACCACAGTAAAGCATGTAATTGTTTGTTGGTTACTTGGTTCACATATCATAACAGAGATATGGTGAAGGAAAAAGCAAATGATGCTGCCAAGCTCTGCATTAACAAGAATGTAATGCTTATCCTTTTCAGAACAGTGCTTGTGTTAGAAAAACATGTGTTTTATATCCAAAGCGTTGTGGGTGGTCCGGGGTGGCAGAGAGCTGATTATCATTTGATAGCTTAATTTAGTAGAGATGTCAGGAAATTTGTGTGACAAGCATAGACCTTTTTCTTTTTTCTTTTTTTTTAAGCTGACGAATTGGTTTCTTGCAATCTAGTGAGAAGTTGGCTTATTTGTGTTGTCAGTATTTCCTAAAGTCTAAGATTAAAGCATTTACTAATTATAACAAATTTTTGTTTCTCTCTTTTGGTTTTGTCACAGAATTTTTATGGGAAACTTAAATGGCTTGGAGTGAATTTTTTTTTTTTTTTTTTTTTTTTTTTACCATTTATATGTTTTTAAACAAATGTTTTTCTCTGTACATACACAATTTGTTTAACACATAACCATTATTACTTGACAAAAAAAGTTCAGAGAGCACTACAGGTTATGTAAAGAGCTAGCACAGTGGAAGTTATCTCCTTTCCACCAGTCTGCCTCTCACTGAAACCTTTAGATTGAGGCATTTGGAGGGAAGGCATAAGTTACTGCTCTAAGCTACTGAGCTTGGTAAACAATAGGCTTTTTACAAGAAAGAGCAAAAAAGAATACATATAAAAAGGAGTACAACCTGCTAGTTCAACATATGAATATGCAATGTTTTTCATGATTCAAGATTTTCAATATGCAATGTTTTTCATGATTCAAGATTTTTCTGAAGACTGAAGACTTTTCTCTTTTGCAGTGAAAATGTTAATAAGAAATATTCTACCTAGAGGTAGAAACTCCACATTTTTTAAAGCTGACCTCCAGGAACAGAGCTAAATTCTCAATTGAGATATACACATATGAGCTGTCCTTTTTGTCAAAGCATTTCAATTTCTGTTTAGCACACTGTGGGGTATCTACACCTCTGCCAAACAACAATGTCAGGAAGGTGACACTTTGTCTGTTGGAGTTAAGGTATACAGGACTACAGTGCTGTCACTTTCAGGCCCCAAGCCTGCTGATTGGACAATATGGGAGCAGCAACACTGAAATGTAATTAACCGTGCTCTCTCCTCCCATTATTATACTATATTGTCAAAAGTATTGGGACATGTGCCTTTACATGACCATGTACTGGTCCGAATCATTTGGTGGAGGGGGTATTATGGTGCTGGGTTGTTTTTTCAGGGGTTGGGCTTGGCCCCTTAGTTCCAGTGAAGGGAACTCTTTAGGCATCAGCCTACATTTTGGACAATTTCATGCTCCCAACTTTGTGGGAACAGTTTGGGGATGGCCCCTTCCTGTTCCAACATGATTGCTCACTAGTGCACAAAGCAAGGTCCATAAAGACATGGATGAGCAAGTTTGGGGTGGAGGAACTTGACTGGCCTGACCTCAACCCGATAGAACATCTTTGGGGTGTATTAGAGTGGAGACTGCGAGCCAGGCCTTCTCGTCCAACTTCAATGAATGACCTCACAAATGCGCTTTTGGAAGAATGGTCAAACATTCCCATAGGCACACTCCTAAACTTTGTGCACAGCCTTCCCAGAATAGTCGAAGCTGTTATATCTGTAAAGGATGGGCCAATTCAATACTGCACCTTACAGCCCAGGACTGGGATGCCATCAGTGGCGGCCACTCATGCAGGGTGCAAGGGTGCCGCCCCCCTAATCCATGCGCCCGTCCCCTAATCTATATACAGGGTTCCGGACGCATGGATTCCAATGGGTTTTTTTCTAAGCACATGGTTAGAGCCTGAGGCTCTAATTGGTTTCAAAAAGGGTGGGCTAAGGGCGCAGAGCTGTTTGGCTGGCTGGGGAGGCCGAGGGCCGCCCCCCCAGGAAAATTGAGCACCAGCCACCACTGGATGCCATTAAAGTTCATGTGTGTGTAAAGGCAGGTGTCCCAGTACTTTTGACAATATAGTGTATGTTCCTGCCCAATTAGCTACAAACAGCTACATTACAGCTACTGTGAGTACAAACAAAGAAGAGTAATGGCAGAAAAAAGACCAAGCGGTCTGTAACGAAACGTCCCACACGCCGCTTGAGTGCTTTCTTCATACACCGCTTCCTCCTAGACTGAATATAGATATCAGATATTCAAACCGCTGACAACCAGTAAACAAGGCAATACTCGCTTGGTTGTTGAACATAGACTTGAATCCAAAGTAACATTACTTCAAGGTCCCCAGGCATACACCTCGCAAAGAGTATTGTTCCCTTAAAATCCAGGGTAAGAGGCTAGCATTCAGTCCTCTCCAAAAGCCTCTGTCCCAGCTAGGTCTGTCACATTTCTCCCCCATCAAAAGTCGACTAACAAGGTCCCAGACCTCCACCTGGTCTGGACATGCGTTAGTCGGGCAGAGTCAGTCCGCATGATCTCCAATCTTGGCTGCAAGGAATAGTTGACATCAGTAGGTGTGGGGCAAAGGTCATTGACTCTCTGTCTGGCTGCCAGAGCTTCAGCTGGGTGGTTTTTAACATTGCGGGGCTCGGTCTGCTGCTGGGCAGAGGGGCCGATCGCCCCAGCTTCTTGAAGCTGTAGAGACACTGTAGGTGCTAAGCAGAGGCCAGCGGCGCTCTGCCCTGTTGCCAGTGATTCAGCTGGGAGTAGAAGCTTTACTACATCAGCTTGTCGCTGGAGAGCGGGGCCGGCTCCCTGGAATTCCATAGTTGTTGCTGGTGCTGGGCAGAGGTTGGTAGCACTCTGCCCTGTTGCCAGCACTTCTGGCTCTGGCTAACCAGTGGGGCAGGGAGCTGGTTTCCTCCACTCCCAAACTGTGTAGCTGCCATTTGGGAGGTTGCTTCCTCTTCCATTTCCTCATCTGGCTGCTGGGAAGTGACCACCACCTTCTCACCCTGAGCCTCCGGGACTGCCACAGATGTGAGGCAGAGGTCTTGGACCCTCTGTCCAGTGGCCAGAGCTTCAGCTGGCGATGTTCCTTGTAACTCCACAGATACTGCTGTTGATGCTGGGAAAAGCTCAGTGAAGTTTGGCCCTGATACCAGCTCTTCTGCTGGAGGCTCACCAGGTTGTTATTCATCAGCAGAAAAGTCTATCAAATCCCCTGTCTCTGCAACTGGGGATAGAGGTTCACCATCTCCTGTCCGTGGAACCCAGAAGATGCTATCGGTGCTGGGCAGAGGTTAGCAGAGCTCTGCCCTGTTGTCAGCACTTCAGCTTTGAAGATGGCAATCTCCAGATTTTCCACTGCCGATTCTCTGGCATGCTACTGGACAGGCACATTCCTCCATCCAACTTTGTCTTGTGCAGAAACAGGTTTTTCAAGGTCAGTCAGCACTTGCTGCATCCGCCATAAGACCTCCTCATCCATAGCTCCGGTGGCAGGTTGGCAAAGCACACTGTTACTATGCCACCTTGCCAACTCTTCAGCCAGGATTTCAGAGCTGTCTGCTGGTATTTTCTGATAGTCCCAGGTAAAGGGAGCCCAGCCCTGGTGCTGAGCAGAGTCTAGCAGCCGTCTGTAGGCGAATTCCAGCTCCCATTCCTGAACGGTCAGAAACTCTATATCTTCCAGTGCCCAGTGCACTTCTGAGACGTTCAGTAGCTCTTCTCAGAAATCCATGATTTCGTCCCACCACTTCAAATCACTCCCAAATTTAGGGTCCCCTATCAGCTTCACATACAACAGTCCCAGGCTGCCATAGCCAAAGCCTTCTGTTGGGCTGTCATCCGCTATCCAAGAGCATGCTTGGGATATATGCCACCGGAGGGCTCTGTAGCTCTCATCCAGCCGCATCTCTGCCCAGACCAGTCTGCTTAATTTAGCTATCTGCTCCTTGTGCGGTTTTTCTCCCAAAAACAGCACCCGCAGTCCATACTGTGACCAGTACCTTTCCTGGATGGAGGGGAGAACATTTCCCTGGTGGTGCTGCTCACGGGCTAGGGTTTCCTTCCAGAGTTTACAGCCGATAGAATCATACCATCCCAGCAGGACCTGCATGCTGTATGCGCATCTCTCGCAACCTCCTTCGGAATTCCTCTTCCACGGCGGCTGGTATCTGTACCTCTCCTCTCCTGCTATCCGGATTTTGCCTACGGGTGGAGGCTTGGTTGTCCCAGACTGCAGGAAGTGTCCCACTGCTTGCCACCAATGTAACGAAACGTCCCACGCGCCACTTGAGTGCTTTCGTCGTATACTGCTTCCTCCCAGTCTGAATATATATATCAGATATTCCAACCACTAAACAAGACAATACTCGTTTGGTTGCTGAACATGGACTTGAATCCAAAGTAACATTACTTCAAGGTCCCCAGCCTTACACCTTGCAAAGAGTATTGTTCCCTTAAAATCCAGAGGAGGATTTCAAGAGGCTAGCACTCAGTCCTCTCCAAAAGCCTCTGTCCCGGCTAGGTCTGTCGCATGGTCCATCAAGTCTGCCCCGTATTTATTTATTTATATGTTTTTACTTTTTTCTCTGAGTATAGAACTATGGGTGTCCCAAGCATGTTGGAATCCACTTACTGTGATTGACTCACTACCTCTGCTGGGAGTCTAATCCAAGCATCAACTACACAGTAGGAAGTCTATTCAAAGATCAACTACTCTTATGATAAAATAATACTAGTGCTGCCCCTCCCTTTCCTAGCCTGAAAGCTATGAAATTACAGGAAGCTGATATCAAGATTCAGATACTTTTGCTAGTTGTATGTGTTTTTAAAATGATACATAACTTCATAAAATTTTGTTTTTATATTTGCCTGAAGTTTATTAACATACTTTTTATTTGTTTTTTTTTAGATTTAATAATATGCACTTACTATATATATTTATTTGCACAGTACCCTGTGGAATTTTATAGAACACAATAACCTCATGCCCCCTCCTTCCCTGCTTCCCCTTTTCTCATGTTTTTCACCACAGATTGTCTAAACGTCTACTGTATTAGATCAAGAACTGAGAGTTTTCAAACATCAATATAATTATAATGTTATTGGCATATGTCCATGTGGCATGTTCAAGCAGTACTAATCTATGCATTTGGAGTAGTTCATTATTGCCTGTTTTGTTTTTCTAAGCATATTGGTGATAATGGGCTGCCAGGATTAAAAAGTATCCATGTTTTTCATTATTTATGATGCCTGTAACCCCTGGCCATAACTGACTCAAGGTTAGGAACTCTGGGAATTTGCTACCAATTTGCAATGCTTTTTTTCTTTTAACATCTGTCTGGATGTGTGATGTATTTTTCTTTTTTTATATTGAGATACGTTTTATCAAGAAAGAAAGCCAAAGATAGCCCACTGAGGAATCAGATCCAAGCTATCCCCCTCTTTTATTGGTCCAATGTTATTCACACAAAAAAAAGTGATTGGAAGGAAAGTTCTAAGCAGTCCTCTGCTTGAACAAAAATTACCTAATTAAAGTATACTTAGAACCAACACATTTTTTTCTGTTTGGGATAAAATAGGAAATGGTTAAAACCCCAACAGGACTTCTTTTTTATATTGCTATCTGTGCCCTGTTGTGCAGAATTCCCTTGAATACCCATCCCAAAGACACAAAATGAAGTGAAAGGAAAGCTGTAGGCAAAACAGGTGTCCTTACTGGAAGATATCCTCCCTGTTCCTGTTTTGGTGACAACCGAAAACATTTTGGATTTTCCATAATTTTCCTGTCTCAGTGACAATATTAGGAGAAATAGAGAAAATTAATTCCCCCAGCGTGGATACAAATTTATCCTACTTAAAGGAGGACTACAGCCAAAGCTCGTTTGGCTGTACTTCTCTGGTAGATCACAGGAGTGCAGTTCGTTCCACACTCCTGTAACCCGTCTTAAGCAGCTGATGCCTGCTGTTGGCTGACATTACAGAGCCGGTCAAAGTTCGGGAAAGATTGCAACTATATGGTCGGGATCCTCCCACATGTCTGGGCCAACACCCACTTCAGCCTCTCAGAGAGGGCAGAGACCCCCCCACCCCAAAGCACCCACCCCACCATGTTGAGGGCATGTGGCCTGGTATGGTCCAGGAGGGGGGGCTTGCTTTTCACCCCTTTTCCTGACCTGTCAGGCTGCATGCTTGGATAAGGGTCTGGTATGGATTTTGGGGGGGAGACCCCACGGCCGTTTTTTTTTTTTTTGGTGTGGGGTTCCCCCTCGAGATTCATACCAGACTCAAAGGGCCTGGTATGGTCAGATCAAGGTCAGATCACATTCATTGAAATCAGACATGAAGTCGCAGGGCAAAGTCGCATGAGAAGTCGTACGACTTTTGTGTCGGATCAGCCTTATGAGTAAAAAACAATTATATTGTTTAATTACAGAGATCAGAATGCTAAATGATTAGTAAAGTAGATCATTTCTTGCATTATATGTGATCAAAGCCTTTCCAGAATTTTCATTCTGATGAAAAATAAAGGTGCCAGTTACTAAGTTTAGGTGGCTTTTAATAATTTCCATCCTAATAGAACTTTATTACTTGCAAACTCCTTGTGCTTGAACTGTAAAACTGGTATATGCATCTTCTTAACTGAGAAGTGTTGTCTAATTCACCGATATTTAGACTATATTGATTAATATTTTATGTTCATATTAATACTTGTATGTTTAGGTTAAAGTGTACCAGTGGCCCTAGAGAAAAATAAATGTAAAGTGACATTAAGCTTAAAAGCAAATATGTCAATACGTCAATATGCCTTTACTAATTTAGTTATCATTCAGTTTCTTGATTGCTAGCACCAGACTCACCTTGTCCGCTTTACTTTTAGTTAGTAAGGCCCTCACAGTTAGAGGGCTAATAGAAAGGTAGATTAGGTAGGAAATGTATAGACAGCACTAGTGACCAGGAATCTGGCAAGTCATTACAAAACAGTGTGACCCAGGTTTTGGGGATACCCAGGAGTTCTACAGTGGTGCAAATCTTGTTTACAGATAAGGCCTCCTCTGCTCCATACTAGTTCTAGGGCATTGGCACTGAACCTGCTTAGTATTCTCTGTTAGACGTCACTGTTGTCTTCTGATTCTGTGGCGATAGGAAAAAGCAATGTTATTCTACTTATGGGTGAACTTGCCCAACAAGTTTTGGATACTTGGTGTGCACACGGGATACATTAAAGATCTCTCAAAGGTGTGATCAGATGGAAATTAATCAGGTTCATGAGTCTGTACTCATGGATGAGTTAGGGATCTAATAATATTCTTGTATTAGAAAGAAGCCCAAGGCAACTTAATAATACAACTTTATAAACCCTTCTCATCAAAATTCCACAAAATTACAGCCCAGAGAATAACAACCTTTGTAATGATTTTGGCGGCCATCCAACATAAGCACATTTACAGCTCCAGTCCAGTATACCGTTGTAAGTGGTTTTAACAAACTTAAAATCTTCAAAGCCTGGATAGCGAGTTACTTGAGGACTAAATCAGTCAGCACTCTGCATTCGCTTCGATGCTCCCATGACATGATATTTAAAGAGCAATTACCGACAGCCAGAGTGTTAACAGCACACATTTTTTCCAGTTGAAGGATTTAAAATATGGGATTAGAGTTAATCTGCTATCAGGAAAATATTGATTCAAAAAGATTTGTTGGAAACCAAGTAAACATCATCTTTCCATCTATATTTGTAAATCCCGTTCATTGCCAACCTTGATGGAAGCTTAAATTGACCCGCTATATAAACAAAAATATACAGTATTTTTTTTTTTACAGGAAAAATTAGGCTGTAATGATATAATCAGAACTTCATCTATTGCTAACAGTAGGCACTAATATATATATATTTACAAACACTGGTGATTAACAGCCATCTGTGCATAAAGTTCCCTGGTACACCATACGTTTACCATTTAGAGCAGTGGTTCTCAACTCCAGTCCTCAGGACCCACCAACAGGCCAGATTTTAAGTATTACCTTGGGGAGCTGCAGACTAGAATACTGCAATCACTGAGCAGCAAGTGATATCACCTGTGATGTATTTCAGCTATCTTGCAAACCTGGCCTGTTGGTGGGTCCTGAGGACTGGAGTTGAGAACCACTGATTTAGAGAGAGTTGGTTGCAAAGAATATATCTCAGTGAGATGATTGATTCAGTCTGATAATACTTTATAATATAATGCAAGCAATAATATAAGGAAACTATGACCCCCAGAGACAGGATGTGCTGACATTTTACCTCAGGGTGATTACTTGGGCAATAGTGGGATGTGAACTGATGGTTGAGAGTCACTTTAAGATGCAAAACCAAAAGTTTATTGCTCACATAGAAAAAAAAAAAACATGAAGAGAGAGATAAGGTGTTCAGAAAACCCATTATCGGACTGCAAACTCAATATCATAAAAAGAAGAGACACCAGTCCAGAAAAGAACCTTTAAGTAATTCCAGCAATTTGTACATTTATGGCAGCAGCTGTCTCCATTAGCAACTAAATCTTTTCAGTAGCAGCAGCAGTAGTTTTGATGATCCCATCTCAATTCTTTTGCAGGTTCTCCACAAATTCCTCACCCAGGACCTCATATGGCATGTATTCCTCTCCTGTGCTAAGTCAGGCTCCTAGACCACAGAGCCTCAAGCTCCAAGACTCACTAGACAGGCAGACTTCTTCTGCTCCAAGCAATTGTACAGGCCTTAGGCTTCAGGCTCAATCACTCTGCTACTCCTCACGCGCCCACCCCAGGCCAGAGCCTGGGGGGAAAAGAACAATCACTTGGCCCTCTCCAAATATTTATAATGTCCCCCAGAATTCACCAGTGGCCATAAACCTCCTACTGGTTGGCTAGGGGAAGCATGAATCAGTTTTACTGTAGTTTCTCATACTATCAGAGGTAGCAATGAACCCTGCTGGCAGAAGGAAGAAACCACAGCGCGACTGAATTTAGGAGAAACCCAAATTAACAAGTGGACTATAAATCAGCTAGGTTGTCTACCACCCAGCAAAATTAAATTTGACTGAACTCCTCTGTTTAGGACAGGGTGCCTACATTCTCCCCTACCAGGGAGAAGATGTCCTCAGCATCTGCAAAACAGTTGTGTGTCTGAGAAAAAAAATGGATAGGAAGGGCAATTAAAGTGTATTGAGTACAATAAGTAAAGAGATATATAGCAAAACTTAGTACATTATGTAAAGTAATACATAACAAACTAGTAGATGATAGGCTCAGCAATGGCATGCAATGCCAAGCTGCTGCTAATAAAGCAAACAGAATATTGGCATGCATTAAAAGGGGGATCAACTCCAGAGATAAAACGATAATTCTCCCGCTCTACAAGACTCTGGTCCGGCCGCACCTGGAGTATGCTGTCCAGTTCTGGGCACCAGTCCTCAGGAAGGATGTACTGGAAATGGAGCGAGTACAAAGAAGGGCAACAAAGCTAATAAAGGGTCTGGAGGATCTTAGTTATGAGGAAAGGTTGCGAGCGCTGAACTTATTCTCTCTGGAGAAGAGACGCTTGAGAGGGGATATGATTTCAATTTACAAATACTGTACTGGTGACCCCACAATAGGGATAAAACGTTTTCGCAGAAGAGAGTTTAATAAGACTCGGGGCCACTCATTACAATTAGAAGAAAAGAGGTATAACCTTAAACTACGTAGAGGGTTCTTTACTGTAAGAGCGGCAAGGATGTGGAATTCCCTTCCACAGGCGGTGGTCTCAGCGGGGAGCATTGATAGCTTCAAGAAACTATTAGATAATCACCTGAATGACCGCAACATACAGGGATATGTAATGTAATACTGACACATAATCACACACATAGGTTGGACTTGATGGACGTGTGTCTTTTTTCAACCTCACCTACTATGTAACTATGTAACTATGTAACTATGAATCAGAGGTATTTCATAGTGAATCCTCACTCTCTTATTGAGAGCCTACAAATGTGCAACTGTAGAAAAGAAAAACATGGCATCAGATAGCAACATAAGGTTTTGCACTTACAGTCTGGAGCCTCACTCCTGGGTGAATTACACTCTAGCTCCTGTTTTTCAAAAGTCCCTCCCCCTCCATCCCAGTAATATATTGCATCTTGCTAATCCTTAGATATGTTGGCTGCATTTGCTATTGTACACTTTTTTGTAGGTCCCTGTACCAGAGTGCCTACACTGTGGATAGAGGGGTAACAGGGACACCTTTGGACAGTAGCATTTTTAATCTGGTGGCAGGGGAGTGTTAGATGTACTAAGATACATTGACAAATTGAAGCCAAACTCTAGCTCATACTTTGTAAGCACTTACAGCAACAGCTTGTAAGCACCCCTTTCAGTGTTATATTTTGTCTCTAATTGCTACATCTGCAGGAAAAACGGTTTACTGGCAGGATCATCAGGTGAAAATAATGGAAAGTGTAGTGCTACCCCCAGAGGATTTGCTGAATTGTTTTATGATTATCTTGCACACCTGAAGATGGCACACTTTGTTCACCCAGCATTTACTGACACACCTTAAGGTATTTCGAAGAATTTATTTGGCAAAGCATAGCCTAAAGAAGAAAGGATTATCAAGTGTATTTATACAAACATTGAATAAAACAATAACCTTACTGTGAGAGATAAAGTTAAACACCTGCACTATTCTGAATAACAGTAATTAACAGAACTGAATTGCATTTACCTAGCAACAGTTTAAAAAAAATGCTAACTTGCAAAAACAGTCCCTGTTTTATCCCACTGGCCAGTGAATGATCAAAAAAAAAACACCCTGGCCAGCAAAGTTGAGGCCCTTGAAGAAAGCACAGCATTTCCCAGCAGACAACAGATTAACTTGAACGATGTTAGCCTCTTACCAGTCCCAGGGAAACCCTTTCTGGGTCTCTGGACATGTGCTCTGAAACCGCCAAAGTTCAAGTCAGACTGGGATAGAATCTGCTGCGATCTCTCTCTTTCAATCTTGCTGAGACAGTCCTTCTTTTTGTTCCTTATAAGTGTAGGGAGTGCGCTCTAGTACAATCTTTGTAATACAAAAGGGCCCTGGATTGTTTCCCAAAAAATTGTTAAGGCAACCACACTGAGGCAAAACTATTTTAAGGAACCAGGAAACAAGATGTGACAGAGCCAGCCAAGACAGGGGCTTTTGAAGAGAACTAGGGGCAAGCCTCCTACCCACTGATTATGGCCCATGGAGAGAGCAGATCTCTAATAATGGAACACCACTTAATGGTCACTGAGAACAAGACTTGAATCACTTCTCTGAATAAGGACAATAACGCTTCCCTTCTGGAGTGGATGGAAAGGTGTAATATTAACCTTGTACAGGCTAATGGTAAGAGAGAATATGGTGGCCCTCCTGTAGACTGGGTTGGAGAGGCTCCTTTACTTGGAACAAAAATATTTATCAACCCTCCTACCCACTGATTATGGCCCATGGAGAGAGCAGATCTCTAATAATGGAACACCACTTAATGGTCACTGAGAACAAGACTTGAATTACTTCTCTGAATAAGGACAATAACGCTTCCCTTCTGGAGTGGATGGAAAGGTGTAATATTAACCTTGTACAGGCTAATGGTAAGAGAGAATATGGTGGCCCTCCTGTAGACTGGGTTGGAGAGGCTCCTTTACTTGGAACAAAAATATTTATCAACCATGATCCTCAAGGGATCTATGAGGATAAATTAATTCACTGTATCAGACTGCTGGGACATTGTATGTCCTCTGATGACTTGTCTAGTGAACAGAGTACACAAGTTTGTGTCTCTCCCATTGTTAATTGGGTCACCTATTGTTTTTGTCTAGTATCGTGTGCACTCCACCTTGTTAGCAAACTTTTGTGAGGTGTTATATGTTTATGTTGATGGGTTAATTAAATCACTGTCAGCTATTACTTGCTAGATGTGGATTAGCATATGGTATATGTTTGGTTGTTCCTTTAGTTATGTTAATTATACTCCTGTATACAGTTTCCTTTACATACGATAATGTAATCAGGCTCACCTGATCTGTTGTACTATATGTTCTGTGTGAGTTTTCAATAAATAAATGAGTAATCAATAAATAAATGATAAATAAATAAATGAGTTTTCAATAAATAGTTCCAGTTCTCATCTGAGTTATTGTCAGCTAGTCCTGGATGGTCAGCTATAATATATGGTACCTATGTCTAGAGCTATATCTTGACAGAAGCAACCAAGCTGGGTGCTGGACAGTTCCGTCACACAAGAAAAGTCAGTGGCCAAGAGACCTCTTGCCACAGTAGGAACTCTCAGAATTTCAGGTGTTTCCATGTAGGTTTTGGAAAGGGTCCTCCCTCGCAAGCTAGTGCCCAGTAATAGTAGCCAGTGGTACTCCCCTAATAGTCAGGGGTCTGCTGATGGTCACAATCACTAACTACATCCAGCAAGTGAAACACTGATCACCAGTGCATGCTCTCAGGATCCAGGTCCCCTTACATGTACAATTGCACAGTATATTGGAAGAAGCAGTATCTGACCAACACTCTTTCCCTGGACAGCACAGCATCAGATAGCTCCAGAAAACCCTGACCACACCACTGTTCCCCTTCACTGCAACCTTGTGGGGCTCTCACTCAGCTGTTCATAACAGGAAATTTTTGCAGCAGCACATGGTCCCCACAATGGCTTCCTCCCTGTATTTTGCAGGCCGGTAGAACAACAGAACTCCCTATTCCAGCAGCCCAGTTCACTGTCTTCTTGCTCTGTTGCATTAACCAATCACCATCCTCCAGACCCAGCCAGGATGTCTGCTCCCTGCACTGGAGACACTCCATAGATGAACATGGCAAATCAGTCTCTCTAAATATGGCTGCTACACTTCTGCATTAATGAATATTCAGTTTAACCGTGTCAACACTGCAGAATGATAATGCAGCAGCAATAAAGGAAGAAGTTCCACAGCAGTTATCAGCTACAGTCCAGGTTAAAAAAGAAAGCATAAAATAGAAACCTAATGCAGCGATAACATCTAAGAATTAGTACGTTGAAATATACGGTAATACTTTATTTTGTTGATTAGTAGGTTTTAGGTGTTTGTCAAGCCCAAACCTTTTTTCTTAGTTTTGGATTGAGTGAAAAAGAGTTAGAACCCCTGTTAGATTTTTACTCCATCCAGGGATCTGTTAGAAATATTTCCCCTCATTTCATGTCCTGCTGACAATGTTTTACAAAAACAAAATGCATTTTAGATTAGGGGAAGGCTAGAACCCCTCTCAAATATTCATTTCTATCTGTTCCCCATTGCAGATTCTCCATTACTTCCTGCCTTATGACATTTTTGTCACCTAAAAAAAAGGTAGGATAAATTTATCTAAAGCTTGCCAAACACATAAAAATTTCCCTCATTCAGCCTGGCAGGTTGAACGACAGAAATCCATGGTTCCCCTATCCACATGGACAAAACTCCTGCTGCCATCTATTGTCTTCTGACAGCTGGCAAAGAAGGATAACAAATGGTAAAATACAAATAAAAAGCATGCATTCGGGGTTTCCACTTATCTCTGCAAATGGTCCTTTACCTGGTGAAAAAACAATTGTGCCATAACACAGCCAGCATGGAACAAATCCATGCATCCCGTACAAATCTTTTCCAAACCTTGTCACTGTTTAAAGTCAGTGCTGTGACTTGTAGACTCACTTGTCTTCTCCAAGCAATACAAATCCCTGGCTGTCTGTTTTAATTCTTGACATTGCCAATATTCGAACATTGTGTATAAACACACTCCTATACATAACATAAAGTATTATTTTTTTAATTGTTACTTACGTTGTTGCTATTTCTCAAAAAGACATACATTAATTAGCCATAACATTAAGATCATTACAGTTGTCTTTGAAAGATGATGGGGGATAATAGGCAGCAAGTAAACATATTGTCCATAAAGTTGATGTGTTGAAAGCTTTGTTGTGTATGGGGCTGCGTAGCTGCAGATTGGTCTGGGTGCCCATGCTGACCTGTGTACACTTCCAAAAGTGCCTACAATGGGCACATGAGCATCAGAACTGGACCACGGAGCATTGGAAGATGGTGGCCTGGTCTGATGAGTCATGTTTTCTTTTACAGAATGTGGATGGCTGGGTGCATGTGCGTCGCTTACTTGGGAATAGATGGCATCAGGATGCCGTATGGGAAGAAAGCAACTTGGTGGAGGCAGTGTGATGCTATGGGCAATGTTCTGCTAGGAAACCTTGGGTCCTGTCATTCATATGGATGTTACTTTGACACATACCACCTACCTAAATATTGTTGCTGACCAAGTACTCCCTTTCATAGAAACAGTATTCCCTGATGGCAGTGATAGCAGTATAATGTGCCTTGCCACACTGCAAAAATGGTTCAAGAATGGTTTGAAGAACACAACAATGAGTTCAAAGTGTTGACTTGGCTTCCAAATTCTCCAGATCTTAATCCTTTAAAAAATCTGTGGCATGTGCTGGAATAAAAACTCCAATCCATGAAGGCCCACTTTACAATTTACAGGACTTAAAGGATCTGCTACTGATGGCTTGGTTCCAGATACCACAGCATACCTTCAGAGGCCTAGTGGCATCCATGCAGCGATGGGTCAGGACTGATAGTAAATAAATAAATGTAGCGCTATGTGTAAAAATATATATAAATATAAAGTGCCAATCTCTAACATAAATATATCCTACATATAAATGAATAGTCCATAAAATTAAAAAATTAAAAAATGAAACATGAAAAACTCTTCTTGTGATCAGTGTATCCACACTATTCCACCACAGTGATTGTTCATCCTCAAAAGGAGTGCACACCACCACCAGTAAAAATGCACGCTCACCTCCCAGATGAGTCAAAACTCATATGTGGATCTCCCCACGAGCTCTTTGATCTCACTTCCTCTTCCCAATCCACAGAGCCAGGCACTGTGGATGTGGACACAGCGGTGCTACTCTGGAGGTTTTTATGTGATTTTAAAAGTTTTTATCTGGTAAGTGCAATTTGTCTGTTTGGGGGCTTTGAAAAAATTTGTATACGGAGAACACTATGGTCTCTATACTTATTATTTACATGTCCTGAACTCATGGAATCTTGAGCCAAGCTGGGAGATGATCTGTTTCTTTGGATGTTAATGAGCTGAGTTACCATTAAGAAAAGAGCCATCTGGATTACCCACCATTAATTGGGAAGGGGAAGTGAGAACAAAGAGCTTGTGGGTAGATCAACATATGAGTTTTGACTCAACTGGGAGGTGAGCGCGCATTTTTACCGGTGGTGGTGTGCACTCCTTTTGAGGATGAACAACCACTGTGGTGGAATTGTGTGGATACACTGATCACAAGAAGAGTTTTTCATGTTTCATTTTTTCATTTTATGGACTATTCATTTATATGTAGGATATATTTATTTTAGAGATTTGCACTTTATATTTATATATATTTTTACACATAGCGCTACATTTATTTATTTACTATCTATTTTGAAATTAGTATGGTGTACCACTTGGAATGTTTATCACCTGAGCACGTTTATTATCAGGTTATCTTATTTAAACATCACAATATTTTTTACTTGTGGCGCTAATTTTTTCATCTTATAATTTGCATTAGATGGGTCAGGACTGTTTTGGTGGCAAAATGGGCTGTTTTGGTGGCAAATGGGGGACCTACGCAATATTAGGTGGGTCACCATAATGTTATGGCTGATTGGTGTATATTCATAAGCAAAAAATATAAAAAGTCAGAATATCAGGCTGGCAGATGTGATCACGGGTATTCTAGAACTCCTACAAAATAATACATATATAATATCAGTTTGTAAGTAAATATCCCCACCTTGGGGGGACCTATTTGAGAAAAGGGTTACTATACCCAAATAGATTGTATACCATTCCACTCTATCTCCAGTACCTGAATTTGTTATTGCTCTTTTTACTTTTTTCAAATTGCATTATATTAACTATTGGCTACAGTTGGAATTAAGCACTATTATTTTAAATGCTCAGTATTGGTGACTATTGGCTTCCATGTTCAGCAGCTCATCTGAAAAAAAAATGCAGTGCAAAATTTCTCAGTTTTAATTCAGTGTGAGCTATGCTGTCACTCAAAACAGAATTTTAGAATGGATGGATTAAGATACACAGTGGTTTATTTAATAAAGCAGCAGAGGCTGTTCATTTAGCAACCTGCCTGTTAGTAAATACAACAAACCTTTGTTAACTTTGAATGCACAACCATGTGCAAGGTGAAAAACTTTTGCTAGCGCATTATTAATTGATTAAGGCGAAAACCTTATTTACAAACTTTCACTTTACAAAGTGAGCAGTCTGTGCTCCTTTAGTAAGGTGCCTTGAAATAGTATATGTACCCCTTGAAATGTTCCTAATTTTGTCATGTTACAACCAAAAACGTAAATATATTTTATTGTCATTGTATTGATATACCAACACAAAGTGGCACATAATTGTGAAGTGGAAGGAAAATGATGAAAGGTTTTTAAAATACTTTACAAATAAATATCTGAAAATTGTGGAGTGCATTTGTATTCAGCCTCCTTTAGGCTCTGTTTCCACTACTGCGAGTTGTTGTGCGACTTGACACATGTGAAGTCGCATGACAAGTCAAAACCCATGTATTTCAATAGTCCCCGTTCTAATTGGTGCGACTCCAAAAAAGGTTTTTGCACTACTTTGTTCCGACTTCGGTGCAACTCTCACATGGTTTTCACCAGTCGCATGACATCGCATCAAAAATCGCATAGCAAAGTCGCAGTGTAAATCGCGTGACTTTGGGGACACAATAGTGGAAACATAGCCTTACTCTGATACCCCTAACTAAAATCTAAAGGAACCAATTGCCTACAGAAGTCACCTAATTAGTAAATAGAGTCCACCTGTGTGTCATTTAATCTCAGCATAAAAACAGCTGTTCTGTCAAGCCCTCAGAGGTTTGTTAGAGAACCTTAGTGAATAAACAACATCGTGAAGGGCAAGGAGTCCATGAGACAGGTCAGAGATAAAGTTGTGGAGAGTTTAAAGCAGACTTAGGTTA
The DNA here is from genome assembly GCA_037952835.1 of Lithobates septentrionalis. NCBI lineage: Eukaryota > Metazoa > Chordata > Amphibia > Anura > Ranidae > Lithobates > Lithobates septentrionalis. Next base: position 3,104,112 of record JBBDGP010000864.1, on the reverse strand, counting down.
AAAAAGAATATCCCAAGCTTTAGACATCTCACAGAGCATTGTTCAATCCATCATCCAAAAATGGAAAGAGTATGGCACAACTGCAAACCTACCGAGACATGTCCGTTCACATAAACTGACAGGTCAGGCAAGGAGAGCATTAATCAGAGAAGCAGCCAAGAGGCCCATGGTAACTCTGGAGGAGCTACAGAGATCCACAGCTCAGGTGGGAGAATCTGTCCCCAGCTACAATGTACCCCTACCAATTCACATAGGGGGAGCCTGGGCTTCCATATTCCAATAATCCCCCCCGCCCACAGACCCCCACAACCACTGGGCAAGGGTTGTGGGGATGAGGCCCTTGTCCCCATCAACATGGGGACAAGGTTCTTTGGGGGGGACCCCAAAGCACGCTCCCCATTTTGAGGGCATGTGGCCTAGTACAGTTCAGGGGGGGCGCTCTGTCACCCCCCTTTTCCTGCAGCCTGGCAGGTTGCACGCTTGGATAAGGGTCTGGAATGGATTTTGGGGGGACCCCTACACCATTTTTTTTTATTTTGGCACAGGATTCTCCTTAAAATACATACCAGACATAAAGGGCCTGGTATGGATTTTGGGAAAACCCCCACGCCATTTTTAAAAAATATTTTGGCACAGGGTTCCCCTTAACCACTTCAATACATTGTGTTTTATAAACTACACCACCTGCATTGACTAAATATAGAGTCTACACTGAATGCATATATCAATCAAATACACTGCCACTAACTAACCTGCCTGCCTAATGTAGCTCAAACCATCTCCGTCCACACACTATACACAGCCGCTATATATAGTGTGGGGCATGGACTTAGTCCCCCTGAGCCATGATTGGCCAAAGGCACACTGCCTTTGGCCAATTATGGCTCTCTCAGAAGAGTGCATTGTGATTGGCCAAAGCATGCAGGTCAGGTGCATGCTTTGACCAATCATCATACAGCAATGCGCTGTGATCTTGCGGTGCATTATGTGGCATTACACGATGCTCGAATTTCTCACAAACGTCCCATAATATTCGCTGTTCCGCGAACAGGCGAACACCCGATGTTCAAGGCGAACTTACGTTCGATTCAAACATCAAGCTCATCCATTTTTGGGAGAAGTCATGTGAGGGACACAGCAGGCATGTGGAAGAAGGTGCTCTGGTCAGATGAGATCAAAATGAAAACCACACCAGCCTGAACACATCATTCCCAAAAAAAAAAATGGTGGTGGCAGCATCATGTTGTGGGGATGCTTTTCTTCAGCAGGAAAAGGGAAGCTGGTCATAGTTGATGGGACGATGGATAGAGTCAAATACAGAGCAATCTTAGAAGAAAACTTGTTAGAGTCTGCAAAAGATTTGAGACTGGGGAAGAGGTTTACCTTCCAGCAGGACAACGACCCTAAATATACAGCCAGAGCTACAATGGAATGGTTTAGGTCAAAGCATATTCATGTGTTAGAATGGCCCAGTCAAAGTCCAGACCCCAATCCGATTGAGAATTTGTGGCAAGACTTGAAAATTGCTGTTCAGACGCTCTCCATCCAATCTGACAGAGCTTGAGCTATTTTGCAAAGAAGAATGGGCAAAAATGTCACTCTCTAGATGTGCAAAGCTGGTAGAGATATCTCCAAAAAGACTTGCAGCTGTAATTGCAGTGAAAGGTGTTTCTACAAAGTATTGACTCAGAGGGGCTGATTACAAATGCACGCCACACTTTTCACATATTTATTTGTAAAAAATGTTGAAAACCATTTATCATTTTCCTTCCACTTTGCAATCATGTGCCACTTTGTGTGGCACATGAAATCACATAAAATCCAAATAAAATATATCTACGTTTTTGGTTGTAACATGACAAAATGTGGACAATTTCAAGGGGTATGAATACTTTTTCAAGGCACTGTACATCATAGTTTGCATGGGTTCCAAGCACTCAATTTGCATTCTAACTTGTTTTCCAATGCAGGATGTACAGTATAAATGAATAAATTGTTATAGCTGCAATAGTTGCTGGTTTCAGCAGCTTCATATATTAAAAATATTGTTTTTTGACATGTCATTATTACACACTCTTCATCTTGGACACACTTATATACTTTTTCTGTGGCCAGTGTGTATATAAATGGAGACAGGCTACAGGGGTTCAAATAGGAAAGAAGAAGCTTTTTCTGAAACCCGCAGCCATTGAAATCCAGAACAAATAAACCATGAGAGTTTGATGAAACACAGTGCTCCTAAAATAAATTGTATTATATAGCTTTCAGAGTGCTTTTTAACATAAATAAATCATTTAACCCAAATAAAATTCACAGTCTAAAATAAATTCCTAAGCATGCTGGGCTCTGCAATCGTGAAACAATTTCACTTGGAGGACAGTAATTGCATAATGGAAGTGAGAGTGGGAGTGAAAATGGCTTTTTGTAAGGGGAAACTATAGAGTAGTCAGCAAATAAACATAGAGGGGACTTTATCAAAACTGGAGCAGACAGAATCTGGAACAGATGTACATGACATCCAATCAGCTAATATCTTTCATTTTCAAAGCTGAAGCCAGAAGCTGATTGGTTACCACACACAGCTGCTCGAGTTTTGACACATTTACCCATTGTGAGTAATAATTTTAACATTTACAGTAATTGACAGTAATGTTTAACTTCCAGTATTATTTTACATTATTTTATATTCATAGTTGTACATTGTGTCTAGTACCTGTCTATGTCTGCTTACCTCCCAACATCTGAAGTTGAGAAAGGGAGACCAACTAGAAAGGAGAAAGCATGCAGTGCATGTAGTGTGACACATAGAAAAGTGGGTATGGCTATTTGTTTATGGATATTGGCATGGTCTAAAGGAACATGGTTAAATATATTCATGCACAGCAGCATTTTTTTCTAGAAAATGACTTAGTTCCCCAAAAATTATATGTTATCTGAAAGCCAAGGCCCTGTACAATGTAATGGTGGCAGGTGCAATTTTTTATGTTGCACAATATTTGCACAGCTGTTTATCAAATGCATGTTTTCAGAAAAAAAATACAAATTAATTTTAATGCACATAAATACAATATAATACCCACATTGTTTGGTAAAATAGAAAAGACAAGGTTGCATCAAATAAATAGCAAACATCTCAAGACTCAAAATTGTGAGCCTGTGAAATGGAAAAAACTATGGTACCTACAATTTTTCAGAGGTGATGCCTTAAAAGCCTTTAGAGGTTATTAGTTTTGAGTTTATTTATTTATTTCAGGTACTTATACAGTATAGCGCTGTCAATTTACACAGTATGTTACACATGCCTATTAAATCAATTGGCTCAACTTATATATAGATTTTTTTTATCAGTAGCGTTTTATTGAATTTGTAGTCAAGTCAATCAAACGATCAGAACAAAGCAGTCAATGTATCAAACATATGCATGGTTTATGCCAAAAACATTACATAGAAATCTTAGGTAAAGCAAGCAGGTTACAAAAAGAAGAGCCTAAGGTGGGGGGTTAAAGAAAAGGGAGGAAAAAAGGAGGGGGACATAAAAGTAATTTCAAACTCAGGGTTAGGATAACCAATATATAAACATAATAGAACCTTCAGATATTTATGCCTTGTGCATCAATCCAACTGCTCCAAATTTTATGAAATTTCACAGGGCAGTTCCTGCTCACATAGGCGAGTTTGTATTGAGGAAGAGACCTGATAATAACCGCCTTCCATCCAGATACTGTGGGAGGAGCTGACGATTGATTTCCAAGTAAAATCTCACGTTTAGCATAGTATGAGGAAAAGATGCTCAACTTATTTATATATTGTGGGCAGTTCGCTTCAAGTGAAGAGTTCTCAGAGAGGTATTCCTGCCGAGTGCAAGGTTTAGGGCTTCCTGCCTGTATTTATTAGGTCAGCAAATAGAAAAAGTATTCCCATGCAGGGGTTTGGATTTTGGGAATCCAAAGCAAAAGTCTATCAAAATAAATGTAAGCCTCTTGGCTAATAAATAGACCTCACTGGGTCTGCCCAAGTCCTGCAGGCATGTTCCCTCACAGCCTGCTTCTCCTCTCTCAGCAACAACCTGATTAACCCAGGTAAGGCAAAATTATACCCCAGATGGGGAGCACGATGTGGCCAGTGCTTAACCCCTTGCTGCCTACAAACCGCTCACTGCCATCTATTTACCTCAAAAACCTCAAGATTCTGCGTGGTACCCACCATCTATCACTGACAGGGGCTGTCTGTCACATACCTCTCCCCTCTGAACCCATGGGTTCGAACACCAGCTATCAAACAGTGGGTTCTAGAAAGGGAATCTGCATTTTTCTGGTTACAACCCGCCCTGGGCTCCACTTTAAAAGAGAAATCTTGGAGCGCAAGGAACCAACGGGTAACCCTCCTATTATAGTCCTTATCCTGGGCCATCCATTTTAAGGGAGCATGGTCTGTTATGAGTCGGAAGTGGCGCCCCAGCAAGTAGTACCATAGAGCCTCCAAGACCCACCTAATGGCCAAACACTCTCGCTCCACAATACTATAATTTCCCTTTGATGAGGTCAGCTTCCGACTAAAATAGACCACCAGGTGTTCTTCTCCACCTACCACTGACAAGACAGGCCCCAGACCGATGCCCAAGGCATCCGTCTGGACCACAATCTCTTTGCTAAAGTCTGGGGCCACCAACACAGGCTTTTTACACAGGACAACAAAAAACTTGCCACCACCCTTATCTGGAGTTACCCCCTCATCCCTTTAAACCCGAACACATATGAATTACACAGGTTCTGAGGCTAATTTAATACAGATAAGACACCAAGTGAGTTCAATTACCACCTTAATCAGCCTCAGAACCTGTGTAATTCATATGTGTTCGGGTTTAAAGGAATGAGGTGGCAACCCTACCCTCATCTATAGATGGCTATCGCAGTAAGTGGCATTGGAGGGCTAAAACAGGTAACAACAAAAGCCTGGGGAATGCCCAGGAAAAAAAACAAAGCCTACTTACCACCAGCTCGCAGATAACCGAATAAACCTGTCTAACAGTATGTGTTAAAACAGGGGTTTAGTCCGCACGCATTTGCAAACGCATGCTTGAGCCACAGAGCCACGTCACGGCACCCTGGTATCTGTGGTCCTAACACTAAAATATGAGTGTCCCCACAGTGGAGGCACATGCATTCTGATGGATAAATGAGGGCAGGTGGATTGAAGGGGAGCCCACCCCTTCTTAAAAGGTACAGGAGCACACCAAACACCCAGCAAATAGCACAATGGCTGCAAAGGTGTTGGTGCATTGCTGGACCAATACAAACACCAATGTGATAACAAAAAACTTGCCACCACCCACATCTATAACTGGCTATAGCAGTAAGCGGAATTGGAAGGTTAAAACAGTTAACAACAAAAGCCTGGGTAATGCCCAGGAAAAAACCAAAGCCTACTTACCAATAGCTCGCAGACAACCGAAAAAACCTGACTAACAGTGTGCGTTAAAAACAAGCGTTTAGTCCGCACGCATTTGCAAACGCATGCGCGAGCCACAGAGCCACATCATGGCACCCTGGTATCTGTGGTCCTAACACTATGAGTGTCCCCATGGTGGAAGCACATGCATTCTGATGGATAAATGAGGGAAGGTGGACTGAAGGGGAGCCCATCTGTCACGTACCTTACAGCAGAGCCCGAAATGATGAGGGTGGCCTCTTGCACGGTTCCGGTCCAAGCACCCCTGGTGGTAGGTACAGGGAGTGTGAGGGCAACGAAAGGGTGCAGGTGCCTGCAGGCAGGAGGCTGGAACTTGGAGATATAGGAACCTCTGCTGAGGAGATGTGGAAACTGATCACCAAACTTGTTCAGCGGGAGCCAGATCAGGATCAACTGCAGAATCAGGAACAGGCAGGAGTCGGCAACAGGCTGGCAGCGGGGTACCAAGTCTGAAGGCAAAACCGTAGTCAGGAACAGGCAGGGGTTGGCAACAGATGGGCAGCAGGGTACAGAATCAGGAGGCAGAGCCGTAGTCATAAGTTCAAGCCAAGGTCAGTAATGCAGGTAGAGGCAGGTTGAGCAGGCAGGGGAGATCCAAGAGACTGGTCAGAAGATAGCCGGGTTTTCAGGAACAAGGTCAATCAGGCAGAGTAACAACAGGAACACAGGAACAAGCTGAATACAATCCAGCACTGATGCTAGGCAGACTCTCTGTTTATATAGGGTGCTGTGTGCCAGGATTCGCACCAGCGTACATGCGTACGCGCATGCGCATTAGCACCTTAGCACACTGGTACATGTGCGTTAGCACATTAGCACCTTGGCACATTGGCGCATGCGCGTTATCACATTAGCGCTTTGGCACTCGCAGGCGCGCGTTAGCGCGCGTGCGCATAGAGGTGCCATTGTGCATGCCCACCCAGAACGAGGATTGGCAGCTGCTGTACAGAGACGGGTGCTTGCTGTGTGAGTCCTCTGACATTGCCCCCTCCTTAGGGGCAGCCTCCGGATGCCCATATGAGCAATCTTCTCTGGGTGGGAACGATGAAAGGCCTGTACCAGTCTCTGAGCATGGAGATTGGTCTCAGGTTCCCAGGAATTTTCCTCCAGGCCAAAACCTTTCCACTTGATCAGGTATTGGTTCTGCCCCTGTTGTTTCCTACAATCCAAGTCGGCTTCAATCTCAAACTCTTCTTCTCCATCCACCATTATAGCTTCTGGAGGTCCCACTTCACAATCCGGAAAGGGATTCGCTACGTCAGGCTTCAGTAGCGAAGCATGAAACATAGGGTGGATCCTAAATGAGTCAGGAAGTTCGAGTTCAAATGCTACCGGATTAATTTTCCTCTTAACTGGGAAGGGTCCCAAGTATCTGGGTCCCAGTTTCCTGAAAGGGCATGCCAGTTTCAGGTTTGCTGTTGAAGCCACACACGGTGGTTCAGTCCCCCCCTTCTTCTTTTATCAAAGAATCTTTTACTATTTTCCTGTGCCTTGGAGATGGTTTCTCTCAACACCTGATTGTTGGTAACAAGGAAGTTTAGTCTATCCTGGACAGCTGGCAAAGGAGAGTCCGGCACTAGTGTTGGCAAAAAAGAGGGGTGGAACCCATAATTGGAGAAGAAGGGTGACTGGTCTGTGGTAGAGTGGGTGGAATTATTGAATGCAAATTCTGCCAGGGGCAGTAGTGAGGCCCAATCTTCCTGGGTGAAGGAGGAAAAACAACGTAGATATTGCTCCAACCTTTGGTTGGTACGTTCAGTCTGCTCATTGGTCTGGGGGTGGTAGGCTAAGGAGAAACTGAGTTTGATACCCAGGGCTTCACACAATGCTTTCCAAAACTTTGACGTGAACTGTACCCCACGATCAGAAGCAATGTCACCAGGAATTCCGTGAAGCCTAACAATTTCTTTAATGAACACCCTGGCCGTCTCTGTTGCTGATCAAGTCCCCTTCATGGGGATAAAATGTGCCATCTTAGAAAGACGATCAACCACCACAAAGATGGACGAAAATCCTTCAGAAGGAGGAAGCTCAACAATGAAATCCATTGCGATCTTATCCCATGGTCTTTCAGGAATGGGCAGCGGTCTTAGTAACCCCCAAGACTTGTTTTTACTATTTTTATTCTTGAGGCAGGTTAAACAAGAACTAACGTAATCCCTGCAATCCTTTGCTAGATTGGGCCACCAGAAATGTCTTTGAACTAAGTCCATAGTCTTGTGTCCCCCGAAATGACCCGCCAAAGGATAGTCATGGCAGGCCTGTAGGATGGTAGTGCGCAGGTCCTGTGGAACAAATATTTTATTTCCCTGCCAGTAAAGCCCATCTCTTTCTTGCAGGTTACTGCCTGGAGGTAAGGAAGTTCTCAGGGATGCCTGACGGATCTGCGATACAAAATCGGATTGGGTTAACAGAAAATTTCCAGCTTGCAGGATAGTATCTGGAGCTGATGAAACTTCAGTCTCTGTGAACATGCGGGATAACGCATCGGGTTTGACATTTTTGGACCCTGGCCGGTAAGTGATATGGAAGTTAAAGCGTGAAAAAAAAGAGCCCATCTCGCTTGTCTGGGTCTGAGGCATTTGGCAGTTCTGAGATATTCTAAATTTTTATGATCCGTGAAGATCAATATTGGGTGTGCTGCTCCCTCCAAGAGGTACCGCCACTCCTCCAAGGCTGATTTTATTGCCAACAGTTCTCGGTCCCCCACATCGTAATTCGTCTCCCATAACCCTAGTTTTTTGGAGAAGAAAGCCACGGGATGCATTAAAGACTTAGGTCCTTGAAGCTGGGACAGGATGGCCCCTACAGCACTCTCAGAAGCATCCACTTCCAGGATGTACGGCAAAGCAGGATCAGGATGCTTTAATACTGGAGCGGAAGTAAATTGTCCTTTTAGCTTGTCGAAAGCAGCTTGAGCTGCCTCAGTCCATTGGAAATGGTTTGTTTCTTTGTGAGTTGTGTAATAGGTGCTATGATACCAGAAAATTTTTTGATAAACTTTCTGTAGAAATTGGAAAACCTGAGGGGCGTGTCCGGATGTTCAACAGGGAGGACTTGTGTTAGCTGTGCTCCGTCCAGGGTACTTGGATTCATAGCCATCCTTGCCCTTCCTTACCCCATCAAAGCTCCATCTCAATCTCAGGAGCATCTGGGCACCCTCGACTGCTGCCCCCGGGGAGTTTCTAATCTTTTTGGCAACTTTACGCGGTCCTGGGCCTACACCCAAGTTCAAGCCTCGGACGCCTGCCGCAATTTTGGGGCCTACTAAACACCCGGAGCCCATCGCTCTTCGCTACCCCGGACCGGAGGCCTCGGAAAAGTTCCTACATAGCACCCTGGCTGCAAAATCATCCGCACCCGCAGTCCCTTTGCTCCAACGGCTACTCACCTGGAGATCCCCTCTCTGACACGCCGACCTCCGGAGGTCCGACGCCATCTTGCGGCCTACCGCTCCGACCTGCTCTACCTCCTGGAAGCGGTGAGTACCTGGATACTCTACCACCTATCCCTCAGCCAGCTCCCCTTCAGTGCTGGGACAGTCTTAAATAGCCGGAGCCCCGAATCTGGGCTCATACGTAGCCGCTCGAGGCCTTCCCGTAACGGTGCTCACCCGGCCGGCCACTACCACCAGGAAAGTCTGCGGCTCCGGCCTACCTCTGGAGGTCGGCGGCCATCTTGGTACTCCAACTACTACCTATCTCCATCTGTGCCACCACACTCTCTATACAGCTACAGCCCCTGTTCCTCTAGACTTTGCTCAAATTGGGTCCCCTGGCTCTGCAGCTGAGGCGGTCCTGCTACTATCTGCATCTTATCTTCACGAGAATCTTTACAAATAGTAACAATATTTTGATGTATGTATGGCACTGAGCAAATGTAAGTAAGAAGTGCCCCACACAGCTACCGGCCTTATAGTTCCAGTTATGCCTGCCAAATCAACTAAATCCCGCTCTGCACCGGGTAAAAGATCTGATAAGAGGTCATTGTCTATTCCAGTTTCCGCAGGCTCTATTCAACAATATTTGGCCAACGCACGTGGCGACCAGGCCCGAACCTCGAGACCAAGCGCCTCTCCCTCATCTCACGTTGCCTCTGTGAGGGAAAGCTCTCCGGCCTCCTCATACTGCTCGGATCTCATGGACGACCTGGATCTCCTGCTGGCTCCGAAATGACTACGCTGATGAGAGGTCTTAAAAAAGAACTCGCAGGTATGTTTCATAGCTTGGAAAAGTCTATTAAAAAAGAAATAACTGCAGTTAGAACCAACATGGCACACATCTTGGGCAGAGTGGAGGAAACGGAGAAACGGCAGGATACACAAGCCCTAGCCATTAAAGAACTGCAAGACACTGTTACCCAGCTAGCATTTGCTCATCGGGCCTCCCTATACAAACTCGAAGACCTCGAGAACTGCAACCGCAGAAATAATATACGTGTCAGAGGTCTGCCTGAGGCTACTGGAGATAGTGATCTCGAACCATCAATACGTGGCATTTTCAACATCATTATGGGTAACCATGTCACTGCACCACTCTGCTTTGACCGCGTACACCGTGCCCTGAGACCCCGTAATGCTAATTCTGACCAGCCCAGAGACGTCATCTGTCGCTTGCATTACTTTGAGGATAAAAATGCCATTATGATGAAGATGCGGGGCCTGCCTAACATAGACTTTGACGGGGCAACCATCACCATATTCCCAGACCCCTCCAAAGATACTTTAGACCGCCGTAGAGCTCTAAAGCCGCTCCTTGATTTCCTACGTTCAAACGGGATCATGTATAGATGGGGCTTCCCAGCCTGCCTGATTGCCACAAAAAATGGCCATTCCCATACACTAAGGTTTCCGAAGAAACTTACAACCTTCTTGCAGGCTCTTAATCTTCCGTCCTTGGAACTCCCAGGCTGGCAGGACTCAATTCCCAAATTTTCGAACCTCGCGGATTCAATTTGGAGAAAAACCCCTTCAAAGACAGGACGCACCTCCCTTCCAGGATCTGCACAAAAGCATGGTTGAATTGTGCATTTTTTTTTTTTCATTCAACCCCATTCTACCAGTGTAGATGTTCAATCCCCTACAGTTTACTGGCACCAAGTCAGGTTTCGGCTACAATTTTTTGCAAATTTGCCTGACTATATTTGGTAGACGTTGACCTGAGACTAGTTTGACCACTGATCTCTTTTTTTTTTTTTTTTCTTATGCTCTTCTGTTGTCGCATCAGTTTGGTCTAAAACATGTGCTGCCTTGTAGGAATTTTAATGTTTAAGTTGATTTTTGTTCCTGCCTACATAACCTTCTTATTTAACTGGAACTAATTACTCACTTTTAGTTATAAGTTATTTGTTTTTCACAGGCCGAGTGCTGTCGGGGCACGCATCTTTTACTGCCCTTCCCCTACAGCATAACCCTGTCCCCCCCTCCTTCTGGGGTTGGCGAGTGCGTGCGACCTTAAAGTTGTTTTATTCAATCCCTGCCCAGGGTTTTGGATGGCTGCTCGCTCTCTCTCTCCCCAATGGGACCACTGCAGATTTCTGCGTGTTATTCATGTGTTTCCCACAAGTTCTTTAATTCATGTATATGATTTTTCTATATGTTCACTCTTTGATTCTTTTCTTTTTTTCTCCTCTTTACTCTACCCTCCCCTCTTCCCCCCCTCCCCTCCCCTCCCTCTGCTGGCATGCATGGAAGTATAGGCTGAAGGATCCCGCTTTGCTGTAACAATGGCTACGTTAAAGATCTTATCGTACAATGTTAGGGGTCTTAATGTCGCAGCTAAGCGGCACCAAACATTCCGTGAACTAAAACAAGCTTTTCTTCAAGAAACGCATTTAACCCACACAACTCCGGTTAAATTGACCTCACCCTACTTTCCGCAATGGTACTACAGCTTATCTGACACCAACAAAGCTAAGGGAGTGGCCATTGGGTTTAGCAGAAATGTATCCTTTCGCTTATCCGATATGCTAGCTGACGATTCCGGTCGCTTTCTCTTCCTCAAGGGCTTCATAGGCAATACCCAATGCACCCTTGCAAATGTATATTGCCCAAACCAAAATTAGCCTGATTTTTTTTCACAAATCCTAACCAAATTGTCACATTTCGCCAAAGGTCTTACTATTTTAGCAGGAGACATTCACATGTCTCTAGACCCAACAATAGACACGTCCCAAGGCCGCTCTAATATTTCTTTTAAACGCCTGAAATTTGTCAAAAAGAGACTCATGGACCTCCAACTAATGGATGTCTGGCGCCTCCTCCATCCCAAGGTGAAGGATTTCTCACATTTCTCCACAACACACCAATCATATTCTAGAATAGACAATATATTCCTAGATCACTTTCATCTCCCCCTCTTACAGTCTACTCACATAGGTACCGCAACTATCTCGGATCATGCACCTGTGTCAATGACGTTGACCATGCCTTCCTTGGCACGTCGTACTAATAACTGGAAACTTAACGATTCCCTTCTTACTAACGAAGCCGAGGTTTCCATACTGGCCTCTTATCTATCACAATATTTCAAGGAAAACAAACCCTCTGACACCTCTCCCTCCATTGTTTGGGAAGCTCACAAGGCTACTATTAGAGGCCGTTTCATCGAGCTTGGTGCCAGAAAGAAAAGGGAGAATGGTCAACAAATTGAACAGGTCCTACAATAAATAGCTGATCTGGACAAGCAACATAAACTCTCTCTCCATATTGAGCATCTCCAATCCCTCACACTTAAACGAGAGGAATTAAAGTCTCTTCTCAATTTAGACACTAAGAGAAAATTCCAACGCATATCACAGAAATTTTACGAGTGGGGGAACAAACCAAGTAGACTACTGGCTAGGTCATTAAAAGCTAAACAAACGCAGTCATTTATTCCCAAAATTAAACTTTCATCAGGAGAGCTTGCCCATGCAACTCCAGACATTGCTAAGGCCTTCAAGGAGTTCTATGCGGATCTCTACAGTGTCAAAAATGACTTATCCTCTTTACCTCAGAAAGAGAGACGAAGACACATGCTCTCTTACCTGAAATAAGCTAACCTACCTAAATTGCCTGTGTCTATCCTTAAAGAACTGGAAGAAGATTTCTCAGTCAAGGAATTTCAGGTTGCTTTGAAATCTACCCCTTTCGGTAAAGCACCCGGACCGGATGGGTTCACTATTTTATACTACAAAACATTCAGTGACATTCTGCTTCCCCGTCTCACAGCTTATGCAAACTCAGTCTCTCATTCCTCAGGCTTACGCCCAGAATCCCTCTCCACTCACATTACTGTCATCCCTAAACCCAATAAGGACCCTACCCTCTGTAACAGTTTTAGGCCAATCTCACTAATAAATACTGATATTAAATTATTTGCCAAAGTAATGGCAAATCGCCTGCTCCCCCTACTGCCTAGTTGGATCTCCAAAGACCAATCAGGTTTCATTCCCAATAGAGAAGCAAAAGATAATTTCCCTAACCCAATATGTTCAAAGGAGTGCCCAGCCCACCCTACTCCTTTCCACTGACGCTGAAAAAGCTTTTGATAGGGTGGACTGGGACTATCTTAAGATGACATTGAGACATTTTGGATTGGGACCTAAGATGTACCACCGTATTTCATCGCTATATTCTAACCCCACAGCACAAATTAGAATCAATGGGACACTGAGTGACTCTTTCGTCCTACATAATGGTACTAGGCAGGGATGCCCCCTGTCCCCCCTCCTCTTTGCCATTCACTTAGAACCCTTCCTAGCGACAATTAGGAACAATGTTAATATTCAAGGTGTACAAGTAGGTAAAAGCTCCCACAAATACGCAGCCTACGCTGACGACATACTATTTTTTATTCAGCAGCCACGCATCTCAATACCTAACCTAATATCAGCATTTTCCACCTTTCAATCAATCTCCAACTTCAAAATAATCTAAATCGGAAATTTTAAACATTAATTTCTCCCAGTCCGAGGTGACTTCCCTGAAACCCCTCTTTCCCTTTAAATGAGAACCAAAACATGAAATACCTAGGTATTTATCTCACTCCTAATCCCCACTCTCTTTTCCGGCATAATTACATCCCTTTGCTAAACAGGATTAGGGAGGACTTACGAAAATGGTCCAGCCTATCACACACTTGGTTAGGAAAAGTAAATATCATTAAAATGAATATACTACCCCGCATACTCTTTCTCTTTCAAATGCTCCCACTGGGGGTTCCTGTGGGGTTCTTTACTATTTTGCAAACCATGATCTCCCGCTTTATTTGGGGGAACAGTCATCCCAGGATATCTAGGGAGCTACTGTTTCACTCCAAGTGCTCTGGGGGACTGGCACTTCCTAATTTTAGGGCATATTATCAAGCGGTTGTACTGTCTAGAATCGCCGACTGGAAATACGCTTTTAATTCGAAATTGTGGGTACAACTTGAATACCTTTTGAGTGGCGCTGATCTCTCGGTAGTCCCTTGGATACCTCGCTCCTGCAGGAATCTTGACCGAACCACCTCAGCACTTACCATATCCTCATTGGATATATGGGATGCCCTGCATAAAAAATTCTCATGGGGGTATGACTCTCCTTTAACACCTCTCCTCAATCATAAATATTTTTTACCAGGCTTATTAGATCCCGGCTTTAAATCATGGAGACCGAAAGAACCTCTCCTATTACATCATGTTCTCCGTGACAACACACTTAAACCACTACATATGATCCTTGATCCTAAACCCGCCACGTTTCTTGATAAATGGAGATATCATCAACTGCAACGCTTCTTGAGTTCCCTCCCTCACCCGCTTAGAAGTCTACAAGATTTAAATAGAGTAGAAGAAATATTCCATCCAAAAGACCCCCCCTTACATAGTATTTCTCTATTTTATAAAGCTCTTATTGCTCTTCAAAATCCCGCCTTTCCACCTTTCCTGGCAAAATGGGAAATTGATCTGGGCTCCCTCCTCACAGACAACCAAAAGGATAAGGTCCTACAATTAGCTCACACCTCTTCCCTTGCTTCTAAAATGGCAGAGGTCAACTATAAATTACTCACCAGGTGGCACTACACCCCTGTTAGACTACACCAAATGTTCCCTGCCAGTTCCCCATTGTGCTGGAGGAACTGTGGGAACAAAGCCACTCATGCACATGTCTGGTGGTTCTGCCCACTCATTCGCCCCTTTTGGACGGCCATTTGCAATCTGATCCTACAGATTTCGGATGTCAGTTTACCCATGGATCCATGGACTGTCCTTTTCCATGCCACTAAAGCCCCCATAGGTTCATATAAACGTTCACTCATCCCTCACCTATTGAACACCGGCAAAGCTTTAATACCTACCTTATGGGGCCAAACAACAATCCCGTCTATAAAAGTCTGGCTTCAGAAGGTAGATGAAGTTCATCTCATGGAGAATATTACCCACAACATTAAAGGGACTTCCGAAAAACATTCGCTAACTTGGGCTCCTTGGGAAAAATTTCAGTCCACCCCCTCATATAAGGATATTATAATGCAAACCCCATAAGTCTACCAATTACACATCGCCACACATCGCCATTTAAATTCCGATAACTCAATATTTTTCACATACATGCCAACAACCCCCCCCCCCCTTCCCATTTTATCCCCTCTCTTATCTACTATCCCTTTTTCCTTTCTTTATTCTCTTTCCTATCATCTAGTTTTATGTTTTTTATCCTCTCTATTCTCTCTATTTTATCTCTCTTTTCTAACTAAAGCAATGTTTCTCTTTTTGTTTTTGTATTTTGATTCCAATGCTCGCATAGAAAGAAGCCTCTTTCTACTTAATCATTACATTAGTTTACACTTTCCCTCTTGTATCTACAGAGGTAGTTAATGTATTTCTGGCTTCATGACACTCATTGTAAATTTCTGAGCACTGAAATCTATGCTGCTTTCTCACCAAGTTTGTGTCTAGTTTGTGATATAAGTATATCTTGTCTCTATTTTTCTTTAATAAAAATTTATTAAACAAAAAGAAATTGGAAAACCTGATAAAACGTTGTACCCCTTTCTTGTCAGTTGGAGGTGGCCAGGATATTATAGCCGAGACTTTCTGAGGGTCCATTGCCACACCCCCAGTTGATATTACCAAGCTGAGAAAATGAATAGTCTGACGTTCAAATTCACATTTCTCGGCTTTAGCGCACAATCCGTTCTGTCTCAGTCTGTGGAGAACTTGCTTCACATGGCTACGGTGTAATTCTAGAGAAATTGAAAATATCAGAATGTCATCCAGATAAACAATCATGAATAAGTCTAGGAAGTCCCTGAAGATGAAATTAACAAAATGCTGAAAAGTGGCTGGTGCGTAACAAAGTCCGAATGGTATAACAAGATATTCAAAGTGACCAAAACGTGTCCGAAAAGCCGTCTTCCATTCATCCCCCTCACGGATTCCGGTTAAGTTTTAGGCACCTTGTAAGTCTAGTTTTGTAAATATTTTTGCAGAACGGAGTCTCTGAAAAAGCTCTGGGATCAGAGGAAGAGGATAGCGATTTTTGACTGTTATTCTATTCAATTCCCTGTAGTCTACGCATGGGCGAAGGGAATGATCTTTTTTCTCGACGAAAAGTATTCCTGCGCCAGCTGGAGAAGAGGAGTGTCGGATGAACCCTTTCCTAAGATTTTCGTTGATGTATTCTTTAAGGACCAGGAGCTCAGGCTCTGAAAGAGGGAAGATCCTTCCAAAAGGGATTTCTGCTCCAGGCAACAGTTCAATTGGGCAATCATAAACCCGGTGAGGGGGAAGGGTATCTGCCTTCTGTTTGTCGAACACGTCCAGGAAGTCATGGTATACAGATGGGACGAGTTTCCGGGTTTCAGATACGGATTTCAAGCAGCCGATGACTGGAACTACATGGTGGGAGGACTTGAGACAGTTCTGGAGGCAGTAGGAGGCTTGGAAAATCACCTGGCCGGTTACCCAATTAATTTGGGTTTTATGGGCTTGCAGCCAGGGCATTCCCAGAATGATCGGGAATAATGGGGAGGAGATGACATAAAGGCATAACAGTTCTTGGTGATCTGGCAAAATGTCCGCGGACAAAGGTTGAGTTTCATGGGTAATAGGTCCTGATTTGATGCCTGACCCATCAGCTAGCTGTATGGAGAGTCGCTGTTGTTTGGATTGCAGAGGAATGTTGTGCTGCTGGACGAAGGCATGGTCGATGAAGCAGCTGCAGGCGCCTGAGTCAATTATAGCCTGGACCCGGAGTGCCCCTTCTGGAAGCTGTAGTGAGACAGGAACAGCAATGTGAGCAGATCTGGTCAAAGTCAATACACAAGAATCGTAAGGAGGGGAGTCACACTTACGGGTCTTGTTGGGGCACATGCTTGCATAGTGGCCAGCTCCCCCACAATACAGACAGAGGTTATTCTGACGATGACGCTGCTTCTCCTCTGGTGACAGCAGTGAGTGAAGCAGGCCTATCTGCATTGGCTCTGCGGCTTCAGTAGTGGCGGTAGGTAGTGAGGAAGCAGGAACAGATGGACTGCTAGGTACTTTGGGGAGCATCCACATGGGACGAAATTGGCTGGTCCTCTCAGATCTTCGTTCCCTTAAGCGACGATCGATCTGGATGGATAATTGGATCAAATCTTCCAAAGCACTGGGGACCCCAACTCGAGCCAGCTCATCCTTAAGTGCTTCAGAGAGTCCTAGGCGGAACTGGTAGCGGAGAGCGGCATCATTCTATTGTGTATCAGAACTCCACCGCTTAAAGTCAGTTACATAGTCCTCTACCGGCCTGAGCCCCTGCTGGAGGGCGTGGAGGCTGGCTTCCGCCGTTGTGGTACGCTGGGGGTCATCATACTACTTAACCATTTCATCCAGGAAAGAGTCCATGGAATTCAAAAGAGGGTTGGCTTGTTCCATCAAGCGGTGAGCCCATGTTTGGGGTCCACCCTGGAGTAGTGAGACGATGAACCCCACTTTAGTGCTTTCCAAAGAGAAGGTGCGTGGTTGTAGCAGGAAGTATAACTGGCACGCATTCTTGAAGGCACGGAACTTGCTACGATCTCCAGAGAATCTCTCAGGAGTAGGGACCCGAGGTTCTGGAGGTGGCACCACTACTGTGGGGACTGATGCTGATGTTGCAGGAGCAGAGGGGGGAGGTGCCCGGAGATAGCGACTCTACTCTTTGTTCAAGTTGACGATAGCCATCTTGTAGGCCCTGGACTGCCTGGGTAAGGGCTGCGATCTGTTGGCACAGTGCTTCCATGGGTGAGGCCCCCCTTTCAAGCTCCATGTGGCTGGATTGTACTGTCATGTACCTTACAGCGGAGCCCGAAATGATGAGGGTGGTCTCTTGCATGGTTCCGGGCCAAGCACCCCTGGTGGTGGGTACAGGGAGTGCGAGGGCAACGAAAGGGTGCAGGTGCCTGCAGGCAGGAGGCTGGAACTTGGAGATATAGGAACCTCTGCTGAGGAGATGTGGAACAAAAGGGGGGGTTTTCCGGCGCTCCGCAACATGTGATGTCTAAGGTAAATAGTACAATGGTAGCTATAATAGCACATTAAAATAAGGCAGGTAAATTCTAGAATGAGGAGGCAGCCATCCTCAGAGGGTGTCCATTACCTCTGTTGATAATCAATGTTGAAAAAAGGAGGGGTGTGGAGGCGCCAACTGTGGTAGCTTGTTTATGCAAAAATAAAAGTTAGTGTAACAATTACACTTACTGGTTCGCAGGGTGGAGGTGTTTCTTTGAGATGGAAAAGTGTCCTGGGATGTGTTGTTATCTTGTTTCCGGCTCAGATTTCATTCCTTCAGGCGTCTGGGTGTGAAGTCTGTACACAGGCTGAACTGCTGCATCCAGTGCATGGAAAGCTCCACGCTGACCACTCTGGAGTGCAGAAGAGGAAATGACGTCACTGATGCACGGCAAACGTCCAGGCTGGTGTTGGGGATAATGCAGGGATAGTACAGGCTACGCGCTCGGGGCTCACAGCTCCTTCTACTGGCCTTTTTGCTCCCTGGAGGAGAGCAGCTTGAATATATAGTGGAGGCAATTTGGTTAATTAGGTTAATTAGGTTAAGGTGTATGGGCTGGAGGTGTCTGTGGCTGTGGAACCACAACAGCCAGCAGACCAACAATCTTCCAAAAAGCACAAAAAAGTTGAAAGTAAAGTATGAAGAATTAAAAATATGATGAATTGGGGGTAATTTTAATAAATATAAGGATAATAATAGTAAGTGGAATTAGAGTTAAAACATTTATTTAGAACATGAAAAAAAAAAAAATGTGGAAAAAAAAAAAAAAAAATTATGAAATAGAAATAAATATAAACTAAAAAATAAAATGAAAAATAAAAATGGGAAAAAAAAAATGAAATAAATAAATAAATACAAAAAATAAAATAAATAAATTATAAAAAATAAAAAAATAAAAATAAGTATAAAAAAATAAAAATAAAAATAAAAATAAATGTAAAAATAAAAAAGGATTAAAAGCACTGGGACACACATTATGAAGATGAGCTCAGGGGGACATGAGGGAAGGGGGGGGGGGCGGGGGGAAGGGGGGTGAAGTTGTTATAGAGAACGATGGAGTTGCTATCTGGGTCCATGAGGGGACAGCGGTCCCTCAGGTGACTGGATGATATGACGGCACAGGACCATGGGGGTATTTTTATGTTGTAAGAAACTTCTACATGGTTTCTATAGTGATGGGTAAGGTGTACATATGTATATATATACACACACACACATATGCATACACATATATACACACACACACACATATATACATACATATACACATACACATACATACATATACATACACACATACACACACATACACATATATATATATACATACACACATATACATATATATATATATACATACATATATATATATATATATATACATATACATACATACACATACATACACATATACATACACACACAATAATAGGAAAGTGAAGAATGAATGTATGATTGGAGAGGGGAAGGGGGGGGGGGAATGTAAACTACAACAAAGAATGTGTTTCTAATTCTTCATTGAGTCCCCCTGGCGAGAGAGTACCCAATGAATATATCCAGTAGGCCTCCTGCTGACACAGGCGTTTAAAACGTTCCGCAGCAGGAAGACCTCTGGGCATGGCCTCGATGACCCAGACTCTGAGGCCCATGGTAGATTTTTGGTGTTCCTTCAAAAAATGAAGAGGGACACTGTGTTTGTCCCAGCCCTTTTCTATGAAACGCCTGTGTTCGCCAAAACGTTGGCGTAGGGGGCGTATGGTCCTGCCCACATAAAAGAGACCACATGGGCAGGTCAGGCAGTACACCACGTATTCACTGGAGCAATTATAAAAGTCTTTTATGGTGTATGTTTTGTCTTTAACAGTGAAGCTTTTTTGTCCATGGTCAACAAATTTGCACGTTAGGCATAATTTTTTCCGGCATTGGTACATTCCCACTAATGGAATTAGGGGGATGTGTGAGGCTGGAGTGAGTGGGACTTTACGGATTTTACTGGGTGCTATCCTACTTTTAATATTCTTTGCTCTACGATATGAAACCTTGGGTAGTTGGGTGAGGGAAGTACCTAGAAAGGGGTCTCCAAGCAAGATGCACCAATGTTTGGCCAAGATGTTCTCCATCTTCTTGTGACAATCATGAAACTGGGTAGTGAAACGTGTTGGTTGTGGATTATCTGAAGTTTTGGGTTTGGGTGGAGGTTTCTTTGCCTGTTGGAGGAAGGCCTTTTGTACCAGATGTGGTGGGTATCCTTTGTCTTGAAATTTATTGGAAAGGAGTTTACCCTGTATGTGGTAATCTTCGTCCTTGGTGCAATTTCGCCGAATTCTATGGAATTGGCTCTTCGGTATGTTGTTGATCCATGTTGGATGGTGACAGCTCTGGTAGTGAATATAGGAATTTCCAGCGGTGGGTTTAACAAAGTTTGTAGCATGTATTTCAGATTCACTATGAAAAAGTTCTAAGTCCAAGAAGATTAGTTTTTCAGGGTCTATGACATGGGTGAAGGATAGCCCTAGGGAGTTGCAGTTGCAATGCTTGACAAAGGACTCTATACTCTCTGATGTGCCCTCCCAGATCAGAATGATATCATCGATGTAGCGCCCATAATATATGATATGGGCGGCAAAAGGGTTGTTATGTGAGATGTATTGTAGTTCCCAGTAGCCCATAGTCAGGTTGGCGTAGCTTGGGGCAAAATTGGCACCCATGGCAGTGCCTTGAGTTTGTAGATAGAAGGTGTGGTCAAACTCAAAGTAGTTGTGTTCTAGACAGAATTGTGTAGCCTCCAGGATGTACTGTGCTTGTCTGGGATTGATGAGGGGGTCCTCAGAGAGAAAATATTCTACTGCTCTGAGGCCTACTGCGTGGGGGATGGAAGTGTATAGAGATGTAACGTCCAAGGATACCCACTGGTAGGTGGGTTCCCAGGTGTAGAAGGAAAGCATCTCCAATAGGTGGGTACTATCTCTAATATAAGATGGGAGGTGTTGCGCAAGGGGTTGAAGGAAATGGTCTATGTACATAGAAAACCCGCTGGTGATGCTCTCCATAGCAGCTACTATGGGACGGCCTGGTGGGTTGGACTGGTCTTTATGGATTTTTGGTAAATGGTAAAAATAGGGAGTTTTACGAAAACCTTTGATGAGAAATGACAGTTCAGCTTTGGAAATAATACCATCTTCTAGAGCTCTGTGGGCTAATTTTGTGGCTTTCTGGGTGAATTCTGGTAAGGGATCATGAGTGAGTTTGGAATAAGTGTTGGTGTCGGATAATAGTCTGAGTGATTCCGCCATGTAGTCTGAACTGTTCTGTATTACAATGCCGCCTCCCTTGTCTGCTGCCTTTATGATGATATTATGGTTGTTGGTTAACTCATCCAGGGCCTTCTGTTCTGCTTTAGAGAGATTAGCTCTTTTCTTGGGAGCCGATTTACACATTTGGACAAGGTCGGTATACATGACTTGATAGAATGTCTGTAGATAGGGGCCTTTTTTATGTACTGGGTTGAAGATGGACTTGGGTTTGAATTTTGTATGTTGAATGGGAGGGGATGTTTGGTAGTGTTGAGTGTACAATTCCATATCTGCAAAGGGATATTCTCTATGGAGTTCATCTGGGTCCAAGATGAGGGAGGAATCTGTGTCTGTATCTATTGGGAGGACATCATGGTTAATGGTTTCAATGGGTTCTTGCGAGGGTGGGGGTTTCAGAGAGGATTGGATATTGTAGAATCTTTTCACTGTCAAGTCTCGTATAAATTTATTAAGGTCTTTGAATAACATGAATGGGTTTGGGCGGATGGTAGGTGCAAAGGTGAGACCTTTGCTCAAGAGTGAGGTCTCTTCCATAGATAATATATGGGTGGATAAGTTGAAAATCTTTATACTTTCCGTATTTTTCCTTTTAAGTTTTCCTCTGCCCCCCCTTCCTCCTCTCTTGCGTACTTTCTTTTGAAGGT
This sequence comes from Lithobates septentrionalis, assembly GCA_037952835.1. Taxonomy (NCBI): domain Eukaryota; kingdom Metazoa; phylum Chordata; class Amphibia; order Anura; family Ranidae; genus Lithobates; species Lithobates septentrionalis. Next base: position 3,082,189 of record JBBDGP010000864.1, on the reverse strand, counting down.
GCCGAGTGGGGGGGCTGACCCTAAAAAATCATCATCCTTGGTTGTTTCTGTGTTGGTCACTGTGGGGCTATAGGATGAAGTAGGAAAAAGGAGGGTGACTAGGTTGGACTGTGTATTTGTTATAACCCTGGTGTTGAAAGAAGGAGTACTTGGGCAAAGTGTAGTGGAGTTTGGTTCAACCGCTGGGTTTGAAGGTGTATCTGGTGATGGATCTGGATCCGCATGAGCATTGTTGACTGGTGTGAGCATTGTTTTTGACTGGGGGTTATGAGTTTTTTTGTTTTTGTTGGTTTTTGCCACTCGCTGTGGTTTGGGAATGAGTTGGAGAAGAGGTTGGGGAACGGGGATAGGTGAAGGGTTATGGTGGGAGTGCTGGGTGGTTGTTGTCGGTGAGGGACCTGTTGAGAGTGACCTAGGTGCAGGTCTCCAGGGTGGTGGAGCAACCAGCTTTTTCTTCCAGCAGAAAACCCTGTTGTTAGTATAATCACCAATGTCCCTCCTGAATTTTCCTAATTTGTTTTGGATAAGGTCATTTTCTTGTCTGATGGTGTTCCTTTTTAGTGTCCTGAGCCAGGTGTATGGAAGTTGCGCAATGTGTTGTGTGATGCTGCTGCAGGTTTCCCTAATTTCAGCTACCAAGGTTTCATATTTCCTTTTTCTTTGTGCAATAATAATTTTTATCCATTTTTCTGTACAGAATTCAGATACAAAAGCCCATTCTTTGGATAGGTCTGGGTCTAAGAAGGAACACTGTTTTAACACTCTCAAGCCTCTGGGTGTGATTTTATATGATAAATATTGTTCTAGGAAAAAACCATCCCACCAATGTTGATTGGCGGAGGAGATTTGGTCTTCTAATTTTAAGAATTTTTTGCATAGGGATTTACCATGGTGACCTGGATAGGGGGAGGTGGGGCTGAAGAAATTGGTTGGGAACAAAGAGTAAAATTCATCTAAAATGTTAAATTTGGCTTTCTCAATTTCTATGATGAGCTCCATAAGTGTGTATCGGTGCAAAAAAAAAAAAAAAAAAAAAAAAACACAAAAAAAAAAAAAAATTCCACAAATTTTTTGATTAATTAAGAATATATAAAAATGTATATATGTGCTTGGTATTATGGCTTATAAAATAGGAAGACATCCAAAAAGCGGTGCAGCTCAGAGAATAAATTTCAAGACAAAGGATACCCACCACATCTGGTACAAAAGGCCTTCCTCCAACAGGCAAAGAAACCTCCACCCAAACCCAAAACTTCAGATAATCCACAACCAACACGTTTCACTACCCAGTTTCATGATTGTCACAAGAAGATGGAGAACATCTTGGCCAAACATTGGTGCATCTTGCTTGGAGACCCCTTTCTAGGTACTTCCCTCACCCAACTACCCAAGGTTTCATATCGTAGAGCAAAGAATATTAAAAGTAGGATAGCACCCAGTAAAATCCGTAAAGTCCCACTCACTCCAGCCTCACACATCCCCCTAATTCCATTAGTGGGAATGTACCAATGCCGGAAAAAATTATGCCTAACGTGCAAATTTGTTGACCATGGACAAAAAAGCTTCACTGTTAAAGACAAAACATACACCATAAAAGACTTTTATAATTGCTCCAGTGAATACGTGGTGTACTGCCTGACCTGCCCATGTGGTCTCTTTTATGTGGGCAGGACCATACGCCCCCTACGCCAACGTTTTGGCGAACACAGGCGTTTCATAGAAAAGGGCTGGGACAAACACAGTGTCCCTCTTCATTTTTTGAAGGAACACCAAAAATCTACCATGGGCCTCAGAGTCTGGGTCATCGAGGCCATGCCCAGAGGTCTTCCTGCTGCGGAACGTTTTAAACGCCTGTGTCAGCAGGAGGCCTACTGGATATATTCATTGGGTACTCTCTCGCCAGGGGGACTCAATGAAGAATTAGAAACACATTCTTTGTTGTAGTTTACATTCCCCCCCCCCCTTCCCCTCTCCAATCATACATTCATTCTTCACTTTCCTATTATTGTGTGTGTATGTATATGTGTATGTATGTGTATGTATGTATATGTATATATATATATATATATATGTATGTATATATATATATATGTATATGTGTGTATGTATATATATATATATATGTGTATGTGTGTGTATGTGTGTATGTATATGTATGTATGTGTATGTGTATATGTATGTATATATGTGTGTGTGTGTGTATATATGTGTATGCATATGTGTGTGTGTGTATATATATACATACACTACCGTTCAAAAGTTTGGGGTCACATTGAAATGTCCTTATTTTTGAAGGAAAAGCACTGTACTTTTAAATGAAGCTAACTTTAAACTAGTCCTAACTTTAAACAAATATACTCTATACATTGCTAATGTGGTAAATGACTATTCTAACTGCAAATGTCTAGTTTTTGGTGCAATATCTACATAGGTGTATAGAGGCCCATTTCCAGCAACTATCACTCCAGTGTTCTAATGGTACAATGTGTTTGCTCATTGGCTCAGAAGGCTAATTGATGATTAGCAAACCCTTGTGCAATCATGTTCACACATCTAAAAACAGTCTAGCTCCTTCCAGAAGCTACAAAACTGACCTTCCTGTGAGCAGATTGAGTTTCTGGAGCATCACATTTGTGGGGTCAATTAAACACTCAAAATGGCCAGAAAAAGAGAACTTTCATCTGAAACTCGACAGTCTATTCTTGTTCTTAGAAATGAAGGCTATTCCATGCGAGAAATTGCAAAGAAATTGAAGATTTCCTACAACGGTGTGTACTACTCCCTTCAGAGGACAGCACAAACAGGCTCTAACCAGAGTAGAAAAAGAAGTGGGAGGCCGCGTTGCACAACTAAGCAAGAAGATAAGCACATTAGAGTCTCTAGTTTGAGAAACAGACGCCTCACAGGTCCCCAACTGGCATCTTCATTAAATAGTACCCGCAAAACACCAGTGTCAACATCTACAGTGAAGAGGCGGCTGCGGGATTTTGGGCTTCAGGGCAGAGTGGCAAAGAAAAAGCCATATCTGAGACTGGCCAATAAAAGAAAAAGATTAAGATGGGCAAAAGAACACAGACATTGGACAGAGGAAGACTGGAAAAAAGTGTTGTGGACAGATGAATCCAAGTTTGAGGTGTTTGGATCACAAAGAAGAATGTTTGTGAGACGCAGAACAAATGAAAAGATGCTGGAAGAATGCCTGACGCCATCTGTTAAGCATGGTGGAGGTAATGTGATGGTCTGGGGTTGCTTTGGTGCTGGTAAGGTGGGAGCTTTGTACAGGGTAAAAGGGATTCTGAATAAGGAAGGCTATCACTCCATTTTGCAACGCCATGCCATACCCAGTGGACAGCGCTTGATTGGAGCCAATTTCATCCTACAACAGGACAATGACCCTAAACACACCTCCAAATTGTGCAAGAACTATTTACAGCAGAAGCAGGCAGCTGGTATTCTATCGGTAATGGAGTGGCCAGCACAGTCACCAGATCTGAACCCCATTGAGCTGTTGTGGGAGCAGCTTGACCGTATGGTACGCCAGAAGTGCCCATCCAACCAATCCAACTTGTGCGAGCTGCTTCTAGAAGCGTGGGGTGCAATTTCTCCAGCTTACCTCAATAAATTAACAGCTAGAATGCCAAAGGTGTGCAATGCTGTAATTGCTGCAAAAGGAGGATTCTTTGATGAAAGCAAAGTTTGATGTAAAAACAATGTTATTTCAAATACAAATCATTATTTCTAACCTTGTCAATGTCTTGACTCTATTTTCTATTCATTTCACAACGTATGGTGGTGAATAAGTGTGACTTTTCATGGAAAACACAAAATTGTTTGGGTGACCCCAAACTTTTGAACGGTAGTGTATGTACACCTTACCCATCACTATAGAAACCATGTAGAAGTTTCTTACAACATAAAAATACCCCCATGGTCCTGTGCCGTCATATCATCCAGTCACCTGAGGGACCGCTGTCCCCTCATGGACCCAGATAGCAACTCCATCGTTCTCTATAACAACTTCACCCCCCTTCCCCCCGCCCCCCCCCCCTTCCCTCATGTCCCCCTGAGCTCATCTTCATAATGTGTGTCCCAGTGCTTTTAATCCTTTTTTATTTTTACATTTATTTTTATTTTTATTTTTATTTTTTTATACTTATTTTTATTTTTTTATTTTTTATAATTTATTTATTTTATTTTTTGTATTTATTTATTTATTTCATTGTTTTTTTTCCCATTTTTATTTTTCATTTTATTTTTTAGTTTATATTTATTTCTATTTCATAATTTTTTTTTTTTTTTTTCCACATTTTTTTTTTTTTCATGTTCTAAATAAATGTTTTAACTCTAATTCCACTTACTATTATTATCCTTATATTTATTAAAATTACCCCCAATTCATCATATTTTTAATTCTTCATACTTTACTTTCAACTTTTTTGTGCTTTTTGGAAGATTGTTGGTCTGCTGGCTGTTGTGGTTCCACAGCCACAGACACCTCCAGCCCATACACCTTAACCTAATTAACCTAATTAACCAAATTGCCTCCACTATATATTCAAGCTGCTCTCCTCCAGGGAGCAAAAAGGCCAGTAGAAGGAGCTGTGAGCCCCGAGCGCGTAGCCTGTACTATCCCTGCATTATCCCCAACACCAGCCTGGACGTTTGCCGTGCATCAGTGACGTCATTTCCTCTTCTGCACTCCAGAGTGGTCAGCGTGGAGCTTTCCATGCACTGGATGCAGCAGTTCAGCCTGTGTACAGACTTCACACCCAGACGCCTGAAGGAATGAAATCTGAGCCGGAAACAAGATAACAACATATCCCAGGACACTTTTCCATCTCAAAGAAACACCTCCACCCTGCGAACCAGTAAGTGTAATTGTTACACTAACTTTTATTTTTGCATAAACAAGCTACCACAGTTGGCGCCTCCACACCCCTCCTTTTTTCAACATTGATTATCAACAGAGGTAATGGACACCCTCTGAGGATGGCTGCCTCCTCATTCTAGAATTTACCTGCCTTATTTTAATGTGCTATTATAGCTACCATTGTACTATTTACCTTAGACATCACATGTTGCGGAGCGCCGGAAAACCCCCCCTTTTGTTTCTCTGCTGATTACTGAACAGTCGTGCCCTTCTCTGAGCTGCACCGCTTTTTGGATGTCTTCCTATTTTATAAGCCATAATACCAAGCACATATATACATTTTTATATATTCTTAATTAATCAAAAAATTTGTGGAATTTTTTTTTTTTTTTGTGTTTTTTTTTTTTTTTTTTTTTTTTGCACCGATACACACTTATGGAGCTCATCATAGAAATTGAGAAAGCCAAATTTAACATTTTAGATGAATTTTACTCTTTGTTCCCAACCAATTTCTTCAGCCCCACCTCCCCCTATCCAGGTCACCATGGTAAATCCCTATGCAAAAAATTCTTAAAATTAGAAGACCAAATCTCCTCCGCCAATCAACATTGGTGGGATGGTTTTTTCCTAGAACAATATTTATCATATAAAATCACACCCAGAGGCTTGAGAGTGTTAAAACAGTGTTCCTTCTTAGACCCAGACCTATCCAAAGAATGGGCTTTTGTATCTGAATTCTGTACAGAAAAATGGATAAAAATTATTATTGCACAAAGAAAAAGGAAATATGAAACCTTGGTAGCTGAAATTAGGGAAACCTGCAGCAGCATCACACAACACATTGCGCAACTTCCATACACCTGGCTCAGGACACTAAAAAGGAACACCATCAGACAAGAAAATGACCTTATCCAAAACAAATTAGGAAAATTCAGGAGGGACATTGGTGATTATACTAACAACAGGGTTTTCTGCTGGAAGAAAAAGCTGGTTGCTCCACCACCCTGGAGACCTGCACCTAGGTCACTCTCAACAGGTCCCTCACCGACAACAACCACCCAGCACTCCCACCATAACCCTTCACCTATCCCCGTTCCCCAACCTCTTCTCCAACTCATTCCCAAACCACAGCGAGTGGCAAAAACCAACAAAAACAAAAAAACTCATAACCCCCAGTCAAAAACAATGCTCACACCAGTCAACAATGCTCATGCGGATCCAGATCCATCACCAGATACACCTTCAAACCCAGCGGTTGAACCAAACTCCACTACACTTTGCCCAAGTACTCCTTCTTTCAACACCAGGGTTATAACAAATACACAGTCCAACCTAGTCACCCTCCTTTTTCCTACTTCATCCTATAGCCCCACAGTGACCAACACAGAAACAACCAAGGATGATGATTTTTTAGGGTCAGCCCCCCCACTCGGCACCTTCAAAAGAAAGTACGCAAGAGAGGAGGAAGGGGGGGCAGAGGAAAACTTAAAAGGAAAAATACGGAAAGTATAAAGATTTTCAACTTATCCACCCATATATTATCTATGGAAGAGACCTCACTCTTGAGCAAAGGTCTCACCTTTGCACCTACCATCCGCCCAAACCCATTCATGTTATTCAAAGACCTTAATAAATTTATACGAGACTTGACAGTGAAAAGATTCTACAATATCCAATCCTCTCTGAAACCCCCACCCTCGCAAGAACCCATTGAAACCATTAACCATGATGTCCTCCCAATAGATACAGACACAGATTCCTCCCTCATCTTGGACCCAGATGAACTCCATAGAGAATATCCCTTTGCAGATATGGAATTGTACACTCAACACTACCAAACATCCCCTCCCATTCAACATACAAAATTCAAACCCAAGTCCATCTTCAACCCAGTACATAAAAAAGGCCCCTATCTACAGACATTCTATCAAGTCATGTATACCGACCTTGTCCAAATGTGTAAATCGGCTCCCAAGAAAAGAGCTAATCTCTCTAAAGCAGAACAGAAGGCCCTGGATGAGTTAACCAACAACCATAATATCATCATAAAGGCAGCAGACAAGGGAGGCGGCATTGTAATACAGAACAGTTCAGACTACATGGCGGAATCACTCAGACTATTATCCGACACCAACACTTATTCCAAACTCACTCATGATCCCTTACCAGAATTCACCCAGAAAGCCACAAAATTAGCCCACAGAGCTCTAGAAGATGGTATTATTTCCAAAGCTGAACTGTCATTTCTCATCAAAGGTTTTCGTAAAACTCCCTATTTTTACCATTTACCAAAAATCCATAAAGACCAGTCCAACCCACCAGGCCGTCCCATAGTAGCTGCTATGGAGAGCATCACCAGCGGGTTTTCTATGTACATAGACCATTTCCTTCAACCCCTTGCGCAACACCTCCCATCTTATATTAGAGATAGTACCCACCTATTGGAGATGCTTTCCTTCTACACCTGGGAACCCACCTACCAGTGGGTATCCTTGGACGTTACATCTCTATACACTTCCATCCCCCACGCAGTAGGCCTCAGAGCAGTAGAATATTTTCTCTCTGAGGACCCCCTCATCAATCCCAGACAAGCACAGTACATCCTGGAGGCTACACAATTCTGTCTAGAACACAACTACTTTGAGTTTGACCACACCTTCTATCTACAAACTCAAGGCACTGCCATGGGTGCCAATTTTGCCCCAAGCTACGCCAACCTGACTATGGGCTACTGGGAACTACAATACATCTCACATAACAACCCTTTTGCCGCCCATATCATATATTATGGGCGCTACATCGATGATATCATTCTGATCTGGGAGGGCACATCAGAGAGTATAGAGTCCTTTGTCAAGCATTGCAACTGCAACTCCCTAGGGCTATCCTTCACCCATGTCATAGACCCTGAAAAACTAATCTTCTTGGACTTAGAACTTTTTCATAGTGAATCTGAAATACATGCTACAAACTTTGTTAAACCCACCGCTGGAAATTCCTATATTCACTACCAGAGCTGTCACCATCCAACATGGATCAACAACATACCGAAGAGCCAATTCCATAGAATTCGGCGAAATTGCACCAAGGACGAAGATTACCACATACAGGGTAAACTCCTTTCCAATAAATTTCAAGACAAAGGATACCCACCACATCTGGTACAAAAGGCCTTCCTCCAACAGGCAAAGAAACCTCCACCCAAACCCAAAACTTCAGATAATCCACAACCAACACGTTTCACTACCCAGTTTCATGATTGTCACAAGAAGATGGAGAACATCTTGGCCAAACATTGGTGCATCTTGCTTGGAGACCCCTTTCTAGGTACTTCCCTCACCCAACTACCCAAGGTTTCATATCGTAGAGCAAAGAATATTAAAAGTAGGATAGCACCCAGTAAAATCCGTAAAGTCCCACTCACTCCAGCCTCACACATCCCCCTAATTCCATTAGTGGGAATGTACCAATGCCGGAAAAAATTATGCCTAACGTGCAAATTTGTTGACCATGGACAAAAAAGCTTCACTGTTAAAGACAAAACATACACCATAAAAGACTTTTATAATTGCTCCAGTGAATACGTGGTGTACTGCCTGACCTGCCCATGTGGTCTCTTTTATGTGGGCAGGACCATACGCCCCCTACGCCAACGTTTTGGCGAACACAGGCGTTTCATAGAAAAGGGCTGGGACAAACACAGTGTCCCTCTTCATTTTTTGAAGGAACACCAAAAATCTACCATGGGCCTCAGAGTCTGGGTCATCGAGGCCATGCCCAGAGGTCTTCCTGCTGCGGAACGTTTTAAACGCCTGTGTCAGCAGGAGGCCTACTGGATATATTCATTGGGTACTCTCTCGCCAGGGGGACTCAATGAAGAATTAGAAACACATTCTTTGTTGTAGTTTACATTCCCCCCCCCCCTTCCCCTCTCCAATCATACATTCATTCTTCACTTTCCTATTATTGTGTGTGTATGTATATGTGTATGTATGTGTATGTATGTATATGTATATATATATATATATATATGTATGTATATATATATATATGTATATGTGTGTATGTATATATATATATGTGTATGTGTGTGTATGTGTGTATGTATATGTATGTATGTGTATGTGTATATGTATGTATATATGTGTGTGTGTGTGTATATATGTGTATGCATATGTGTGTGTGTGTATATATATACATATGTACACCTTACCCATCACTATAGAAACCATGTAGAAGTTTCTTACAACATAAAAATACCCCCATGGTCCTGTGCCGTCATATCATCCAGTCACCTGAGGGACCGCTGTCCCCTCATGGACCCAGATAGCAACTCCATCGTTCTCTATAACAACTTCACCCCCCTTCCCCCCGCCCCCCCCCCCTTCCCTCATGTCCCCCTGAGCTCATCTTCATAATGTGTGTCCCAGTGCTTTTAATCCTTTTTTATTTTTACATTTATTTTTATTTTTATTTTTATTTTTTTATACTTATTTTTATTTTTTTATTTTTTATAATTTATTTATTTTATTTTTTGTATTTATTTATTTATTTCATTGTTTTTTTTCCCATTTTTATTTTTCATTTTATTTTTTAGTTTATATTTATTTCTATTTCATAATTTTTTTTTTTTTTTTTCCACATTTTTTTTTTTTCATGTTCTAAATAAATGTTTTAACTCTAATTCCACTTACTATTATTATCCTTATATTTATTAAAATTACCCCCAATTCATCATATTTTTAATTCTTCATACTTTACTTTCAACTTTTTTGTGCTTTTTGGAAGATTGTTGGTCTGCTGGCTGTTGTGGTTCCACAGCCACAGACACCTCCAGCCCATACACCTTAACCTAATTAACCTAATTAACCAAATTGCCTCCACTATATATTCAAGCTGCTCTCCTCCAGGGAGCAAAAAGGCCAGTAGAAGGAGCTGTGAGCCCCGAGCGCGTAGCCTGTACTATCCCTGCATTATCCCCAACACCAGCCTGGACGTTTGCCGTGCATCAGTGACGTCATTTCCTCTTCTGCACTCCAGAGTGGTCAGCGTGGAGCTTTCCATGCACTGGATGCAGCAGTTCAGCCTGTGTACAGACTTCACACCCAGACGCCTGAAGGAATGAAATCTGAGCCGGAAACAAGATAACAACACATCCCAGGACACTTTTCCATCTCAAAGAAACACCTCCACCCTGCGAACCAGTAAGTGTAATTGTTACACTAACTTTTATTTTTGCATAAACAAGCTACCACAGTTGGCGCCTCCACACCCATCCTTTTTTCAACGAGGAGATGTGGAAACTTGTTCAGCGGGAGCCAGATCAGGATCAACTGCAGAATCAGGAACAGGCAGAAGTCGGCAACAGGCTGGCAGCGGGGTACCAAGTCAGAAGGCAAAACTGTAGTCAGGAACAGGCAGGGGTTGGCAACAGATGGGCAGCAGGGTACAGAATCAGGAGGCCGAGCCGTAATCATAAGTTCAAGCCAAGGTCAGTATTGCAGGTAGAGGCAGGTTCAGCAGGCAGGGGAGATCCAAGAGACTGGTCAGAAGATAGCTGGGTTTTCAGGAACAAGGTCAATCAGGCAGAGTAACAACAGGAACACAGGAACAAGCTGAAGACAATCCAGCACTGATGCTAGGCAGACTCTCTGTTTATATAGGGTGCTGTGTGCCAGGATGCGTACGCGCATGCGCATTAGCACCTCAGCACATTGGCACATGCGCGTTAGCACATTGGCACTGCCCACCCTGGATCTCATTTGTCTCTGGCTATGGTTCTGTGCATGCACATTGGCATTAGCAGAACGAGGATTGGCAGCTGCTGCACGGAGACGGGTGCTTGCTGTGTGAGTTCTCTGACACCACCCCTTCTTAAAAGGTACAGGAGTACACCAAACACCCAGCAAAAAGAACAATGGCTGCAAAAGGTGTTGGTGCGTTGCTGGACCAATACAAACACCAATGTGATAACAAAAAACTTGCCACCACCCTCATCTATAGCTGGCTATCACAGTAAGCGGCATTGGAGGGCTAAAACAGGTAACAACAAAAGCCTGGGGAATGCCCAGCAAAAAACCAAAGCCTACTTATCACCAGCTCTCAGACAACCGAAATAAACCTGTCTAACAGTATGCGTTAAAAACAGGGGTTTAATCCGCATGCATTTGCAAATGCATGCGTGAGACACAGAGCCACGTCACGGCACCAATACATTGGTGTTTGTATTGGTCCAGAAACGCACCAACACCTTTGCAGCCATTGTGCTATTTGCTGGGTGTATGGTGTGCTCCTGTACCTTTAGGAAGGGGTGGGCTCCCCTTCAATCCACCTGCCCTCATTTATCCATCAGAATGCATGTGCCTCCTCTGTGGGGACACTCATATTTTAGTGTTAGGACCACAGATACCAGGGTGCCGTGACGTGGCTCTGTGGCTCAGGCATGCGTTTGCAAATGCGTGCGGACTAAACCCCTGTTTTTAATGCATACTGTTAGACAGGTTTATTCGGTTGTCTGTGAGCTGGTGGTAAGTAGGCTTTGGTTTTTTCCTGGGCATTCTCCAGGCTTTCGTTGTTACCTGTTTTTACACAGGGCATCCTTCAGGCTTTGGAAAGCCGCTTCAGCCTTAGGATTCCATTTAATCGCTACAGAGGAGCTTTTGCCCTTGGTGAGGTCAGTTAAGGGTGCTGCCATTGTGGCAAAGTTTGGGATGAACCTCCGATAATACCCAACCATGCCTAGGAAGGTTCTCACTTGTTTCTTGGTGACAAAAGCAGGCCAGTCTTTAATGGCTTCTGCCTTATGGACTTGGGGTTTGATTAGGCCCTGCCCAATGGTGTATCCCAGATATCAGGCCTCTTCAAACCCTATGGCACACTTCTTTGGGTTTGCTGCATGTGTTCTCGAACAAGGGGCATTACTGAGGTAATTCTATCCTGCATGGCTGAGATATGCTCCATGACACTCTGTTAGGGAGTAGTTTCAGTCTCCCAGTTTTTTTTAGCAATATCCAGCAACCCTTAGGGATGCCTCCCATACAAAAGTTTAAAGGGTGAGAACCCCGTGGAAGACTGGGGAAACTCTCTAATTGCAAACAACAGATATGGCAGTAGACAATCCCAGTCTCTTCCATCTCTAGCCACCACCTTCTTTAGCATACTCTTGAGGGTTTTGTTAAATCGTTTCACTAAACCATCTGCCTGAAGGCAGTAACCCGAAGTATGCAAATGCTTAATATTGAAAGATTTGCACAACTCTTTCATTACCTTTGACAAAAAGGGAGTCCCTTGGTCGTTTAGAACCTCTTTTGGGGTAAACACGTGGAACAACTCTTTGGAGATCGTCTTGGAGGAAGTGTTTCTTAAGGGAACAGCCTTCGAGATACCGGGTGGCATAGTCCATGACCACAAGGACGTACTGATAGCCTCTAGCAGACCTAACTACTGGCCCTATAAGATCCATGACATTTTGGTCAAAAGGAACCTCAATCACAGGCAGTGGCACCAGTGGGCTACGGTAATGGGGCATAGGGTCAAGAAAGAAAAATTAGCTGCACACCAACATCCGTCCAACAGGTTTATTGAAAGACTGCCACCAGGACTGTGACAACAGACCAAGGGGTGACAATGTTTCACACATACATTGTGCTTCTTCAAAACCCAAAGGAAGACTGACCTACCGAACCCCTAAATAGAGGACACTCCCACCTCACACAGGTGTGGGGGGGAGTGATCAGCACTCCCTATATCTTGATAAGCAAAACTAAAAACATTCTGGATAACAATACAAAAAAATGTTTAAAGCCAAAGTAACCAAATTTGGTCATAAGGGATGCCTCTTGAGGCATGACTCACAGTAATTTTTCACATCGGCATGTATTCTGGATCAAAAGAAATGGTGTAAAATACGTTCTTTGGCATTTTCATAGGCCAGGTGACCCCCCAGGGGATGTGTATGGGCCAGATTCAACACTATCCTCCTATATGGGGCCAAGCACCATGAGTTGTTCCACAACCTCACTCCAAATTTTGTCAGTCTGATATGTCATGGATAACCACCATATGAGGAAACACATTCTCCAACCTTGGGGCTGGGGGGCTCATTATTTACCTTCACATTTTTTCAGGCTTGTACAAGAGTAGGATCCTGTAATTGGGCGGAACCAAAGTTGTCCCGATAGACCTCTAGCTTCGGCACACCAGGCAACTCTAAGGTCTCAGGGGTCACCTCTGGTTCACCCACACAGACTGCTAGGGGACAAGACGTTTTAATCAGGGGTCACCCCTACAGCATTTTCAGCCACCTTTTGTTCAAAGGAATTGGGGTCCCCCCCTGCAGTCCTATTAGAAAGTCCAGGCTCCGGACTCTTATCCTTCACACTGCAGAGTTCCTAAAACAGTGGAAAGTCTCTCTACAGTATTACACTGTGCAATAGGATAGAGGACACTGCCACTTCATGGCAAACAGATCCAGAGCTGGTTTCAATAGTTAACAGCACTGTGAGGTACTTCTTACAGTCACCATGCACACATACCACTCCTACCTAACGCTGGGTCAGCTTTTTCGGGGTCAACAAGCCGGGTATGGACTAGGGTGACCAGGTTTCCAGAGTCCTGGAGGGCATGCACACTTTTCCCCCTTATCTTTACAACAGAGCATGGCATGTCCGGATCAGTGACTAGGCCCGGATGAGAAAATGAGGACATGCATTGGACTGCGTCACACTCCATAGGCTCAGGGCTCAAGGGACACTTGGCAGTGATGTGACCCCATTCACTGCACCGCCAAAACTTGGGTTGCCCATGGGTTCCTCTGGGGCTTCCCAGACGGGGTCTTTCAACAGAGGGTGACCCTCTGACCACTCTCGCTGGCCTCTCAGGATTCCCCTTTTTGGCTTAACCAGCTGTTATACTGAGGTTGACCAGATGGCCACAGGAGTAAGTCTTTTGACCGTTACGGATCTTGAAACTGCAGACATTTGCGGTCTGGGCTGGAACCCACTGTAGTACTTCGGCTAAGGCCTGTCGGTCTTTCTTGGCTGCCTGAGCCAAGGCAGCCACTTGAGCTCCAGTTGTCTGTGCCAAAGCAGTCACTTGAGCCTCTGCTGCCTGAGCCAAGGCAGCCATAGCTTTCTGGCTGGCTGCTTGGGTTTGCTGCTGCTGAGCAGCCAACATTCTATTATTAAGCCTTTATTAAGTCCTCCTTGCTGCAGATTTACAATTACACAGCAGTACACTGTGCGTTTGAGTTGTACAGACACATACTGCTGTCCTTTTAACAACGCTGACACAATGTTCACACAATCTCAATGCAGTCTTTTAACAACAGGTACACAGTGTAGCCAGCCAACTTGCCTTTCAGCGTGGATCAGTTAAGGGATTGCATGCATCAGTTTCCACCAATTGTGGGTGGTCAGCTGCAAGTGGAGAGTTCTCAGAGAGGTAATCCAGCTGTTGCAAGGTTAAGGGCTTCTTGCCTGCGTTTATTTGGTCAGCAAATACAGCAAACAGAAAATGATTCCCACTCAGGGGTAGAAAACATAGTCCCAAAGCAAAAGTCCATCAAACAAATGTTAGCCTCCTGACCAATAAATAGACCTCACTGGGTCTGCTCCAGTCCTGCAGGCATGTTCCCTCACAGCCTGCTTCTCCTCTCTCAGCAACAACCTGATTAACCCAGGTAAGGCAAAATTATACCCTAGGTGGGGAGCATGGTGTGGCCAGTGCTTAACCCCTTGCTGCCTACAATCCTCTCACTGCCACCCATTTACCTTAAAGGGTTTGTAGCCCTACATTATGATTCACTGCCAGCCCCCCTATTTTAAAATTTTATTTTATGATAGTGCGTCTCCATTTCACGAGCATATGCAATTTTAAAGCATGACATGTTAGGTATCTATTTACTTGGCGTAACATCATCTTTTATGCGCTACTGAAAATTGGGTTAAATGTTGTGTTTCTTTGCATTAAAATTCATTAAAGTTTATCTTTTCCAAAAAAAATTGTGTTTCAAAAACCGCTGTGCAAATACCGTGTGACATAAAAATTGCAAGAATCACCATTTTATTCTCTAGAGCCTCTGCTAATATATATATATATATATATATATATATATATATATATATATATATATATATACACACACACAGTGTCTCACAAAAGTGAGTATACCCCTCACATTTTTGTAAATATTTTATTATATCTTTTCATGCTATGCAGTGGAATAACGTCCTTTCAGGATGTCTCCAATTTACAAGCCGACCTCAATGCACTGTCTAATTGGGCGACTATGTGGCAGATGAGGTTTAATATTGAGAAATGTAAAGTTATGCACTTGGGGGCTAGGAATATGCATGCATCATACATACTAGGGGGAGTACAACTGGGGGAATCCGTAGTGGAGAAGGATCTGGGGGTTTTGGTAGATCATAAGCTCAATAATAGCATGCAATGCCAAGCTGCAGTTTCCAAAGCGAGCAAAGTCCTTTCTTGTATTAAGAGAGGTATGGACTCCAGAGAGAGAGATATCATTTTGCCCCTGTTCAAATCATTAGTAAGACCTCATCTGGAAAATGCAGTTCAGTTTTGGGCACCAGTTCTCAAAAAGGATATCGGGGAACTGGAGAAAGTGCAGAGAAGGGCAATCAAACTGATAAGAGGCATGGGGAAGCACAGCTATGAGGAAAGATTAGAGGAACTGAATTTGTTCACTCTTGAGAAGAGGAGAATAAGGGGGGATATGATCAACATGTTCAAATATATAAGGGGTCCATATAGTGAACTTGGTGTTGAGTTATTCACTTTACGGTCAACACAGAGGACAAGGGGGCACTCTTTACGACTGGAGGAAAAGAGATTTCATCTCCAAATACGGAAAGGTTTCTTCACAGTAAGAGCTGTGAAAATGTGGAATAGACTCCCTCCAGAGGTGGTTCTGGCCAGCTCAGTAGATTGCTTTAAGAAAGGCCTGGATACTTTCCTAAATGTACATAATATAACTGGGTACTGATATTTATGCCCCGTACACACGGTCGGATATTCCGATGGAAAATGTCCGATCGGAGCGTGTTGTCAGAAATTCCGACCGTGTGTGGGCTCCATTGGACATTTTCCATCGGATTTTCCGGCACACAAAGTTTGAGAGCAGGATATAAAATTTTCCGACAACAAAATCCGTTGTCGGAAATTCCGATCGTGTGTACACAAATCCGACGGACAAAGTGTCACGCATGCTCAGAATAAATAAAGAGATGAAAGCTATTGGCTACTGCCCCGTTTATAGTCCCAACGTATGTGTTTTACGTCACTGCGTTTAGAACGATCAGATTTTCTGACAACTTTGTGTGACCGTGTGTATGCAAGACAAGTTTGAGCCAACATCCGTCGGAAAAAATCCTAGGATTTTGTTGTCGGAATGTCCGAACAAAGTCCGACCATGTGTACGGGGCATTATAGGTAAAGTTGATCCAGGGAAAATCTCATTGCCTCTCTGGGATCAGGAAGGAATTTTTTCCCCTGCTGTAGCAAATTGGAGCATGCTCTGCTGGGGTTTTTTGCCTTCCTCTGGATCAACTGTGGGTATAGTATTGGGTATATTGGATTGTACGATTTTTTTTTTTTTTATGGTAGAACTGGATGGACTTGTGTCTTTTTTCAACCTGACTAACTATGTAACTATGTACCACTGAAGAAATTACACTTTGCTACAAAGTAAAGTAGTGAGTATACAGCTTGTATAACAGTGTAAATTTTCTGTCCCCTCAAAATAACTTAACACACAGCCATTAATGTCTAAACCACTGGCTCAAGAGTGAGTACACCCCTAAATGAAAATGTCCAAATTGGGCCCAAATTGTCAATATTTTGTGTGGCTACCATTATTTTCCAGCACTGCCTTAACTCTCTTTGGCATAGAGTTCACCAGAGCTTCACAGGTTGCCACTGGAGTCCTCTTCCATTCCTCCATGATGACATCATGGAGCTGGTGGATGTTAGAGACCTTGCGCTTCTCCACCTTCCGTCTGAGGATGCCCCACAGATGCTCAATAGGGTTTAGGTCTGGGGACATGCTTGACCAGTCCATCACCTTTACCCTCATCTTCTTTAGCAAGGCATTGGTCGTCTTGTAGGTGTGTTTGGGGTTGTTTCGTTGGAATACTGCCCAGCGGCCCAGTTCCTGAAGGGAGGGGATCAGGCTCTGCTTCAGTATGTCACAGTACATGTTGGCATTCATGGTTCCCTCAGTGAACTACCAGTGCCGACAGCACTCATACAGCCCCAGACCATGACACTCTCACCACCATGCTTGACTGTAGGCAAGACACACTTGTCTTTGTACTCCTCACCTGGCTGTTGCCACACACGCTTGACACCATCTGGACCAAATAAGTTTATCTTGGTCTCATCAGACCACAGGACATGGTTCCAGTAATTCATGTCCTTAGTCTGCTTGTCTTCAGCAAACTGTTTGCAGGCTTTCTTGTACAACATCTTTGGAAGAGGTTTCCCTCTGGTATGACAGCCATGCAGACCAATTTGATGCAGTGTGCTGCATATGGTCTGAGTAATGACAGGCTGACCCCTCACCCCTTCAACCTCTGCAGCAATGCTGGCAGCACTTCCCAAAGCCAACCTTTGGATATAACGCAGAGCACAAGCACTCAACTTTTTTGGTCGAACATGGCAAGGCCTGTTCTGAGTGGAACCTGTCCTGTTAAACCGCTGTATGGTCTTTGCCACCATGCTGCAGCTCAGTTTCAGGGTCTTGGCAATCTTCTTAGAGCCTAGGCCATCTTTGTGTAGAGCAAAAATTCTTTTTGTTCAGATACTCAGAGAGTTTTTTGCCATGAGGTGCCATGTTGAACTTCCAGTGACAAGTATGAGAGAGTGAGAGCGATAACACCAAATTTAACACATCTGCTCCCCATTCACACCTGAGACCTTGTAACACTAAGGAGTCACATGACATTGGGGAGGGAAAATGGCTAATTGGGCCCGATTTGGACAATTTCACTTAGGGGTGTACACACATTTGTTGCCAGCGGTTTAGACATTTATGGTTGTGTGTTGAGTTATTTTGAGGCAACAGCAAATTTACAATATTATACAAGCTGTACACTCAGTACTTTACATTGTAGCAAAGTGTAATTTCTTCAGTGTTGTCACATTATTATTATTATACAGGATTTATATAGCACCAACAGTTTACACAACGCTTTACAATATAAAAGGGAGACAATACAGTTATACAATACAATACAAGAGGATTAAGAGGGCCTGCTCAGAAGAGCTTACAATCTAATAGGGTGGGGCCTGTGGTAAAAAAAAGTTGTAACGTGGGAATGAGCTGATGGAAGTGGTAAAAGATTATTTGGAGGCGTGGTAGGCTTCCCTGAAGAGATGAGTTTTTAGGGATCGCCTGAAGGTAGCAAGAGAAGGGGATAGCAGGACAGGTTGAAGTAGCATGTTCCAGAGGATGGGAGAGGCTCTGGAGAAATCCTGAAGACTAGCATGGGAGGAGGAGATGAGGGAGCTTGAGAGTAGGAGGTCTTGGGAGGATCGGAGAGGACAGTTTGGGTGATATTTGGAGACAAGGTTGGTGATGTAGCTTGGGGCAGAGTTGTAAATGGCTTTGTATGTTGTGGTTAGTATTTTGAATTTAGTTCGCTGGGCGATTGGGAGCCAGTGGAGGGATTGGAGGAGAGGGTTGGCGGACGCTGAACAGTGGGTAAGGTGGGTAAACCTAGCAGCAGCATTCATGATAGACTGAAGAGGGGATAGCCTATGGAGAGGCATGCCAATGAGAAGGGAGTTGCAATAGTCAAGGCGAGAGAATACAGGCGAGTGAATGAGGAGCTTGGTGGTTTCATCTCTTAAAAAGGGGTGAATTTTAGAGATGTTACGGAGGTGAATTCTACAAATTTTTGACAACGATTGGATTTGGGGCTGAAAGGACAAGTCAGAGTCTAGAATTACACCTAGGACCCTGGCATGAGGGTAGGGACTGATGGTTGCATTGTTGATTTTGATGAAAAAGTCATGCGGGGGGGGGCACAGGCGGGGGGAAATATTAATAGCTTGGTTTTAGAGAGATTTCGTTTAAGGAAGTGGTGCGACATCCATGCTGATATGTCAGTAAGTTAGTAATGCGAGAGGAGTGAGGTGAGTAGATTTGGATGTCATCGGCGTATAAGTGGTATTGGAAGCCGCGGGCGGTTATCTAGTGACCAAGGGAAGAGGTGTACATACAGAAGGGAAGGGGTCCAAGAACAGAGACTTGGGGGACCCCCACAGAAAGGGGTAATGGAGAGGAGGAGACCGAGTTATAGGTAACACTGAAGGAGCGCTGTGATAGGTAGGCAGAGAACCAGGATAGAGCAGAATCTTTGGGACCAAGCAAATGAAGTGTATTGAGAAGGAGCGGGTGGTCAACAGTATCAAAGGCTGCAGAGAGGTCAAGTAGTAGGAGTATGAAGTGGTGGCCGTTGGTTTTAGCAGTTAGTAAATCATTAGTGAGGCAGTTTCCGTGGAGTGCTGCGAGCGAAAGCCAGACTGTAAGGGGTCAAGAAGGTTATTTTCACTGAGGTAGGAGCTAAGACGGTTGTATATGTGATATGATATAATATGTGAGTGAGGGAGCAAATGATAGAAGAGGGTGACCGTAGTGTAGTAGTTGTGAGGGAACAGGATCCAGGGGACAATTGGTTAGGTGGGCATCTGAGAAAAGTTTTGTAACCTCTTCAGTAGTATCCAGTTCAAAAGAGGAGAGTGTTGAATGTACTGTTAGGCAAGGTATGTTGGGTGGGGAAGATGTACGTACAGTGGAGGTGTCCTCACGAATTGCATCAATCTTGTCTTTGAAGGGTTTGGCAATCTCTTGGGCAGTGGGTGAGTTAGTGGGTAGAGGGGGTGGGGGATGAAGCAGAGAGTTAAAGGTTGAGAAAAGCTGACAGGACTGGATGACAAGGTAATAATAGGAGAGACAAAGTAGACTTGTTTGGCAGCATGGAGGCAGGAATTGAAATTTAGAAGGCCAGATTTATATAGGGTGGAGTATTGCAGGCATTTGGTTTTACGCCACAGTCGTTCAAGAGCACGGCAAAGTCTCTTGAGATTTCTAGTGTTGTCAGTTTGCCAGGGTTGTAGTGGTCGGGGCTGATTTTGCACGTGGTTAGAGGAGCAAGTGCATTCAGTGATGATGAGAGTGAACTGTTGTAGACAGAGGTGGCTAGGTCAGGACAGGATAGGGGAGAGATTATGTCATATAGGTGGTCAGTAGCATAAGAGAGAAGAGAAGGGTTAAAGTGTTGAAGGTTCCTACAGGTAATCGTTTGCTGCTTGGAGGGATGGGTAGTTCGAGGCAAGGATACAGTGAAACTGATGAGGTTGTGATCAGAGAGAGGAAAGGGTTTGTTGTGGAGGTTGCCAGGATTGCAGAAATGGGAAAATACAAGTTTGAGGGTATTACAATTGGATGGAGTGGAAGTATGTGTCCATTGGGTTAGGTCAAAGATGAGGTGAAGTTGAGCTGTAGCTTGACTGTTAACATTGAAAGGAATGTTTAAGTCACCAAGAATGATAGTGGGTATTTTAGAGGAGAGAAAGTAGTGTAGCTAGGCAGCGAAGTCTTTAAGAACACGCGATACTGGTCCAGGAGGCTGATAAATTGCTGCAATCCTCAGAGAAATAGGAGAAAACAGGCCAATGCAGTGCACCTCAAAAGAAGAGAGGGATAGAGAGGGAGGGATAGGAAGGACTTGGAAGGTGCTTTGTGGGGATAGAAGGAATCCAACTCCACCTCCTTTCTCTCCCTTGGGTCTGGGGGAGTCCAATGGAGGCCACCATGGGAGACGGCAGCAGGAGAAGCTGAGTCAAAATTTTGAAGCCAGGTTTCAGTTATGGCGAGTATGTTAAAGCCATGAGAGATGAAAAGGTCATGCACAGATGTTAGCTCGTTACAGATGAAGTGGGCGTTTCAAAGGGCACAGGAAAAAAGCCCTGGGAATCCATCTCCCCATCCCTAAGGAGCCTACACTGGCTAACTGTGAAGAATCGGATCACATTCAAGACCCTCTGCCTCACCCACAAATGCATACAAGGAAACGCTCCGCTATATCTCCGGGAAAAAATAAAACACTACACACCAAACCGCAGTCTTCGATGAGCTAACCAAAACCTCCTCATCATTCCCAAATTCCGCTACAAAGCAAAGGGAGAACGAAGATTTGCAGTCCAAGGACCTCGACTATGGAATGCTCTTCCAACCAACATCCGCATGGAAGAAAACCACCAGGCCTTCAGGAAAAAACGAAAGACCTTCCTTTTCTAGCAGCTGACTACAGAGAATACATCTAGCGCCTTGAGGCGATTCAGTTCGCATTTGCCGCGCTTTACAATTCATTCATTCATTCATTCATTCACATGAGATTGGGGGGCTGGTTTGAGGAAGCACGGGGAAGGGGGATAGAAATTAAACTGAGCGGATTGCGGTGGTTGCCAGAGGAGGAGTGGTATTGGATATGTGGTTTGCAGTTGGAAAATGGCAGGCCAGGATTAGGAGAAATGTCACCTGAGACTAGGAAAAGAAGGAGGGTGAGGAAGACAAGATGGGAGTGGGATATGCATAAGCACACATGTCTAAAGGCTCTTGTGTTTATGTCAGCATGTGGGTGCAGCAAATGCAGGAGATGATGGGTGCAGTAGGAAGAGGGTAGGAGTGAGGGTGATATGTGCATGCTGTACTTTAGAGAGAAGGGGTAGAGTAAGGATAATTTGAGGATAGAAGATAACGATGTGAGAAGGAAGAGAAGAAGAGCATGTTGGTGGATAGAGAGGGAATCCGATTTCATATAAAATAAATGTCAAATGCTGGTTTGCTTGTCGTCTTTCAGAGTGGAGCAGAGTTCTTGTTGTATCTTCATCCAGCTTTAGTTATCCTGCTTTTGTTAAACTGCAGCGGTGAAACTGTGTATCACTCGTGACAGAGCCACTCAGGAAAGAGCCATGGTGTCTGCGCCTCTGCATAGGCTGCTTTAAATGTATAGGGAGACTGAGAAGGCATGCATTTCTCAATTGGTCATTATAGGGTCTGATTTGAGACACTACATACAAAAAGGGCAGAAAAAAAGTTCTGCAAAGCAGTTCATCAACAAGGACCAGCGAACATGTTTAATTATAAATCTTTATTAGTTATCAAAATTTAAGAAAAATTATTGGAAAACGAATTATATTATAGATAACTCTTCCACATCAGATTACAGCTACCAAACACATATAATTAAAATAAGACTGACGTCTTATGGGACTGGGTGGCCACCGGACCTAATGTGCACATCTCACACAATCATCAACCATACACATACAGACAAAAATCTTAGACCCGGGTCCAATGCATATTCAATAGTCCAAAGGGGCTCCAATTAAAGTGGACATAATGAAGACATCAAGTGGTCTTATAATAGAGACAATTGCCTGCATAGGTTGTAGATAATATTCCCATTGAACATGTATTCACAATGCGATACCGATGTTTGCAGATAAAAAGCAATTAATAATCTGAAGGTTTCAAGTGTTCCCAATGCAATTTAAAAGTCACTGATCATAATGCATTCGTTCCAAAGACAATGGGATATGCTTTTAAAGCTCACCATTGGAGAATCCTGAAGTTGTGGATACTCACTCCTGCAAACTCCCGTCCATTCGCGGTCACCTCACTCCGAAGGGATACACGCTGGCAGACACTGCACTTGCGTCCGTGTTGAATGGTTCGGACTTACAGCATACGGTGTGCGGCAGGGTCCATATCCAGTGATCAGGCAGTTTTCAGGGGCCGCATGGAGCATGGAGTGGAGAGCAATACCCAGGTTTAGTGGATAGTTGGTGAGTAGGGAAAATCCCTTCAGAATTGCTTCAGGCTGCGCTGCTGCTGGCAATAGTGCGACATGGGGATATGTGGAGATGGTTCAAGGTATTGGTGGGCACCCAGAGGTCCCTGTCACCGAAAGCACGGTGGCACAATGCTTACGCGTTTCACCTGATCACAGGCTTCCTCAGAGCATGCGTAGTATGTCAGGATCCATGCTTTAAATAGCTAGACTAACAAAACAATCAGCAATTAAAACCAAACACACCTGAACATCAATCAAGACATCATTGACCATTAGTGCAACTCCAATTCCAAAACAGGTGCGATCCCTAAAGGGGAGGAGAAAAGGCTACTGAAGTATAATGAGGTGAACTATCCAGTCCCTAAATAGCTTAGACCAAAGCGCATACCAATATGGGTACTCATATTAATATTTCATCAGTATGTAAATCTGAATCCAAACAAACAAACAGAGTGTAGAGGAAGGAGAGATTTAATTAGAATGAGAATAATAATAGTAAAGAATGAAGAGTTAATAGACCAGGGAATGCATTAAAGGTCATTTTATGAGTGCATACAGTCCCCGTCCCTCCACTAACTCTTGCATATGATTACAGACAATCCATTAACGTTCCAGAAATACAGAGAGGTTACACTCATTATTTTTAGATCAGGAAGGGGACGGTGTGGATACTCAGGTCCCCAGAAAGGACAAATCAAAGGACACTACAACAACCAGAAAACATACAAAAAGCGACAGGAACAATCAGGGAAAGGAAAAGGAAATTAGGACAAACCCACGGGAACTAAGGTCAGGATCACGGAAACCCTAAACCATGAACTGGATAACCCGTCCACACAAACGACGGATGAACCATCATTAGACCTCAGGGTGGTAAATCTAACCGATTTCCCACTTAATAAACACCACATTTCATTACTGCAGAAGGGACTGTCATTTTCACCCACTGCCGTGATGAGTGAGTTTGAGGTCTTTAAAGATTTAAACCTGTTTCTGCGGAAGGTAATTTTTAGATTTTGGCATTCTGATAGAGGTAATCAGTCTATAAAGGGAGATGAAGAGAGTAATGAAGAGCGTGAGGCATTAGAAGCCCTGGTTGCCCTACTTGAGGAGAACCAGGACTTTAATTCTGATATGGAAGAACAGGATACTATGCAAATACGCCCACGTCCATCTAAATTACCGATAAGATCCTTGAAAATGCCATCCTTCTCTAAGCACAAACGCATCCAGTTTTTCCTTGAACAGGTGAAGAGGGACCTGTCAATGATCAACTGGAATTATAAGGGACAGGATAACCTCACCAAAGAAGAAAGGAAGGCTCTTAGGGACTTGGAGGAAGCCTCTGACATTGTGATAAAGGGGAGTGATAAAGGTGGGAACACGGTACTAATGCCCCACACAATGTATGAGGAACAGACTATGCGTCTTTTACGCGATGTAACTACCTATCAGAGGCTGTCCACAAATCCCTTTGCGCAAATTGTGTGTAATCTTAACTTTAAACTTCACATGGCCTTTGAAGAATCCCTTATCTCCCGCAAGGAGTACCAATATCTGAGCGTCCGTGAATTTAACACTCCTACGTTTTATACAATTCCCAAACTTCATAAATCCATGACAGACCCTCCAGGGAGACCCAAAGTTTTGGCTATACAGGGCCCCCTGGAAAGGATAGGCAAATATGTAGATGCACTAATTAAAGAGTTAGTTTGGGAACTTCCCTCATACGTACAAGACACACGAGATGTCCTTAAAAAACTGGCTGGCAGAGGGGTACCTCAGGATGTGTTACTTGTGGGCATTGATGTGGAGTCGCTTTATACATCCATTCCACATTCATGGGGCCTTAAAGCGACACAATATTTTTTGGACAATAAATTTCCATTTCAGGCTACCCAAAATGAATTTATTGTCGACCTTTTGCACTTTATGTTAGAGAACAACTGTTTCCAATTTCTGGGCGTCCATTATAGACAAATTAGAGGCACCTCAATGGGGGCCCCATGGGCGCCATCATATGCATGCTTACATCTGGGCACGTGGGAGCTGGACCGAGTGTATCCCTCATCGATGTACCTTGGCCACTGTCTTTTGTGGCTAAGGTACATCGATGACGTGATTATTCTCTGGAGAGGTACACCTGAGGATCTCACTATCTTTATGGATGAATTAAACAATAATGATAGGAATATCAGGCTTACATATACGTGTGATCCAAAGGTGTTACCCTTTCTGGACCTTACCATCAAGGTTGAAGATGGGAAACTCCAGACCAGGACATACAGAAAGGACACAGCAGCCAACACATTACTATTGGCCACTAGCCATCATCCGAGGCCTCTTATACGAGGTATCCCGGTCGGACAGTTCCTCAGAGCAAGGAGGAACTGCTCACAGGAGGATGATTTTCACACTGAAGTGCATGACCTTTATGGGAGGTTTCGGGACCGAGGATACTCTCATAAAACCATCAGGAAAGCTAAAAGGAGAGCTCTCACTACGGACAGACAGTCTCTTATAAATAACCAAACTGCAAGTAGATCAGGAAATGAGAACCAGGCTCCAATTAGAATCATTACTAGATATGGAGCGCAGTGGGAAGAAATCAGGAAGGTTTTGGGCCGCCACTGGCATATTTTGTCTGAAGCTCCTATTTTAGGAAAGATTGTTGGTGGTAGACCCCTTCTCACAGCTAGGAGAGCACGGAATTTAAAAGACTGCCTAGTACACTCCGAATACAATAGACCCAAAAAACGGGACTGGCTTACTAGCCTCCCACCCCTAAAGGGCATGTATCCATGTGGAAGGTGTCACATCTGCAAATACGTTGATAGGACTGACATGTTCACCAGCTCTAATGGCAATAAGCAATTTAAAATCAATAGTTTCATTAATTGCACCACAACACGTGTAATTTACATGTTAACTTGTCCTTGTGGACTAATCTATGTCGGTAAAACTAAGAGGCAACTGAAAATTAGGGTTGGTGAACATGTTCAGAGCATTATAAATAAGGATGATGATAGTCCTATAGCACTGCACTTTCTGCGGGAGCATGAGGGAAGTCCTAAGGGCCTGAAATGCAAAGGCATTTACAAATTAAACCTACCTTCTAGGAGGGGGGACTTTGATAGGGTCCTATACCAGAAAGAAAAAATGTGGATTTTTTATTTGGACAGCATGCAGCCCTCAGGTTTAAATAATGAGTGTAACCTCTCTGTATTTCTGGAACGTTAATGGATTGTCTGTAATCATATGCAAGAGTTAGTGGAGGGACGGGGACTGTATGCACTCATAAAATGACCTTTAATGCATTCCCTGGTCTATTAACTCTTCATTCTTTACTATTATTATTCTCATTCTAATTAAATCTCTCCTTCCTCTACACTCTGTTTGTTTGGATTCAGATTTACATACTGATGAAATATTAATATGAGTACCCATATTGGTATGCGCTTTGGTCTAAGCTATTTAGGGACTGGATAGTTCACCTCATTATACTTCAGTAGCCTTTTCTCCTCCCCTTTAGGGATCGCACCTGTTTTGGAATTGGAGTTGCACTAATGGTCAATGATGTCTTGATTGATGTTCAGGTGTGTTTGGTTTTAATTGCTGATTGTTTTGTTAGTCTAGCTATTTAAAGCATGGATCCTGACATACTACGCATGCTCTGAGGAAGCCTGTGATCAGGTGAAACGCGTAAGGATTGTGCCACCATGCTTTCGGTGACAGGGACCTCTGGGTGCCCACCAATACCTTGAACCATCTCCACATATCCCCATGTCGCACTATTGCCAGCAGCAGCGTAGCCTGAAGCAATTCTGAAGGGATTTTCCCTACTCACAAACTATCCACTAAACCTGGGTATTGCTCTCCACTCCATGCTCCATGCGGCCCCTGAAAACTGCCTGATCACTGGATATGGACCCTGCCGCACACCGTATGCTGTAAGTCCGAACCATTCAACACGGACGCAAGTGCAGTGTCTGCCAGCGTGTATCCCTTCGGAGTGAGGTGACCGCGAATGGACGGGAGTTTGCAGGAGTGAGTATCCACAACTTCAGGATTCTCCAATGGTGAGCTTTAAAAGCATATCCCATTGTCTTTGGAACGAATGCATTATGATCAGTGACTTTTAAATTGCATTGGGAACACTTGAAACCTTCAGATTATTAATTGCTTTTTATCTGCAAACATCGGTATCGCATTGTGAATACATGTTCAATGGGAATATTATCTACAACCTATGCAGGCAATTGTCTCTATTATAAGACCACTTGATGTCTTCATTATGTCCACTTTAATTGGAGCCCTTTTGGACTATTGAATATGCATTGGACCCCGGTCTAAGATTTTTGTCTGTATGTGTATGGTTGATGATTGTGTGAGATGTGCACATTAGGTCCGGTGGCCACCCAGTCCCATAAGACGTCAGTCTTATTTTAATTATATGTGTTTGGTAGCTGTAATCTGATGTGGAAGAGTTATCTATAATATAATTCGTTTTCCAATAATTTTTCTTAAATTTTGATAACTAATAAAAGATTTATAATTAAACATGTTTGCTGGTCTTTGTTGATGAACTGCTTTGCAGAACTTTTTTTCTGCCCTTTTTGTATGTAATGTTTGTTCAGTTCAGAGGACAACCACCCAATGTTCGGTGATATATTTTTACCGTTCATTACTGGGGTTAATGAAACATACAGGTGTCTGCAATTTGAGTGGGCAGAAGGTAAGCCCTTTAGTTTCTCATCTTCACCTGTAGCTAGCAGGCTGTGTCTGTGTCATCTTTTCTCCGTTGTTTATATGTCTGATTTGAGACACCTAAATATGCGAAAGGAGACGGCCAATACCAGACCAGCCACAGACTCAAGCCAAATGGGGTTGAGAATCAATCTCCAGTAATGTTGCTATTGCAGTGTGTTTGTTATGGAGCTACCCTGTTTCCCCTAAAATAAGACCTAGCGTGATTGTCGGCGATGGCTTCAATATAAGCCCTACCCCCCAAATAAGCCCTAGTTAAATTCCTTGTAGGTCTTATTTTCAGGGTAGGGCTTATTTTCGGGGAAACAGGGTAGGGCTTATTTGGAGGGTAGGGCTTATATTGCAGCCATCACCGACAATCACGCTAGGTCTTATTTTAGGGGAAACAGGGTAGCATTAAATATAGAAGTTTAAAGATATGGAGCTAGAAGACATTTACCAAAAATGAAACAGCAATGTCAGATAGTCCAGCAGAGTAGAGTGTAGATATGGATAGAAGACATTTACCTGTAAAAAAGTAGAGAAGACATGATCAGATTGATAACCGCGGCCGTGAAACTGCGAAAATGCTGATAGGCAGTCAAATGAAAAGATATAATAAAATATTTACAAAAATGTGAGGGTTGTACTCACTTTTGTGATATACTGTATATATATATATATATATATATATATATATATATATATATATATATATAAACCCTGATTTGTACATGTAAACAAAAAGTGTCAGAAGAGGTCTGGTCTTCAAGTGGTTAAGCAAGCACTGTCGGTGAGTGGGAACACGTACTAGCTCTACAGGAAACAGGCAGTTATTACATGAACTGTTGGGCAGGTGTAGGGCTATAGGTAAAGACATTTATTTGACAGACACACATGTCCTGTTTACCAGTGTCTGTGTGAGCAACCAGCTTGTGGCTGAAGAACAGCTCTGTTAATGCATAAAGATGAATAGAACTTGTCATTCATGCAGGAAATCCAGTCTAGCTCCCGGAAAGGGTTCAGCAAAATGTAAATATAAAATGATGTGACTGAGCACTTAAGGCACACAATTAGTTGGGACTTGGTGCAGAGGACTAGGCTGGCCAAAAAAATGATAGTGACATGATATTAATATTTAGATGAGGCTTGATGAGCTCCACAATGTTCCTCTGCAGAATTGGACTAAAAATACAGTGGCTTGCGAAAGTATTCGGCCCCCTTGAACTTTTCAACCTTTTGCCACATTTCAGGCTTCAAACATAAAGATATAAAATTTTAATTTTTTGTGAAGAATCACCAACAAGTGGGACACAATTGTGAAGTGGAACGAAATCTATTGGATATTTTAAACTTTTTTAGCAATTAAAAAACTGAAAAGTGGTGCGTGCAAAATTATTCGGCCCCTTTACTTTCAGTGCAGAAAACTCACTCCAGAAGTTCAACAAGGATCTCTGAATGATCCAATGCTGTCCTAAATGACTGATGGTGATAAATAGAATCCACCTGTGTGTAATCAAGTCTCTGTATAAATGCACCTGCTCTGTGATAGTCTCAGGGTTCTGTTGAAAGCGCAGAGAGCATCATGAAGACCAAGGAACACACCAGGCAGGTCCGTAATACTGTTGTGGAGAAGTTTAAAGCCGGATTTGGATAAAAAAAGATTTCCCAAGCTTTAAACATCTCAAGGAGCACTGTGCAAGCGATCATTTTGAAATGGAAGGAGTATCAGACCACTGCAAATCTACCAAGACCTGGCTGTCCCTCTAAACTTTCAGCTCAGACAAGGAGAAGACTGATCAGAGATGCAGCCAAGAGGCCCATGATCACTCTGGATGAACTACAGAGAACTACAGCTGAGGTGGGAGAGTCTGTCCATAGGGCAACAATCAGTCGTACACTGCACAAATCTGGCCTTTATGGAAGAGTGGCAAGAAGAAAGCCATTTCTCAAAGATATCCATAAAAAGTCTCATCTAAAGTTTGCCACAAGCCACCTGGGAGACACACCAAACGTGTGGAAGAAGGTGCTCTGGTCCGATGAAACCAAAATCGAACTTTTTGGCCACAATGCAAAATGATATGTTTGGCGTAAAAGCAACACAGCTCATCACACTCAACACACCATCCCCACTGTCAAACATGGTGGTGGCAGCATCATGGTTTGGGCCTGCTTTTCTTCAGCAGGGACAGGGAAGATGGTTAAAATTGAGGGGAAGATGGATGCAGCCAAATACAGGACCATTCTGGATGAAAACCTGTTGGAGTCTGCAAAAGACCTGAAACTGGGACGGAGATTTATCTTCCAACAAGACAATGATCCCAAACATACAGCAAAATCTACAAAGGAATGGTTCACAAATAAACGTATCCAGGTGTTAGAATGGCCAAGTCAAAGTCCAGACCTGAATCCAATCGAGAATCTGTGGAAAGAGCTGAAAACTGCTGTTCACAAACGCTCTCCATCCAACCTCACTGAGCTCGAGCTGTTTTGCAAGGAAGAATGGGCAAGAATTTCAGTCTCTCGATGTGCAAAACTGATAGAGACATACCCCAAGCGACTTGCAGCTGTAAATCGCAGCAAAAGGTGGCTCTACAAAGTATTAACGCAAGAGGGCCGAATAATTTTGCATGCCCCACTTTTCATTTTTTTATTAGTTAAAAAAGTTTCAAAAATCCAAAAGATTTCGTTCCACTTCACAATTGTGTCCCACTTGTTGGTGATTCTTCACAAAAAATTAAAATTTTATATCTTTATGTTTGAAGCCTGAAATGTGGCAAAAGGTTGAAAAGTTCAAGGGGGCCGAATACTTTCGCAAGCCACTGTATGTAAATTTTGGCCCTTGAAGAGCTAAAATGTTTGAGAGTATATATATATATAGACCTACAGTATGTAAGCTTTGTCTGGGCTGATCGGAATTGATGCTAAGCTGTTCTTTGTTCAAAATTCTGTACAGAGGTTCTAGTACACATATATTTGGTAAATTCAGTTACAAACTGTTCTGCCCCAATTTCATGTATTTTTTATATTTTGTATTGAACTGCATGATGTTATCATAAGCGCTGTGCAAACTGTCGGTGCTATATAAATCCTGTATAATAATAACAATTTTTCTCTAGATGCTGCCATCTGATAGTGGTTCTAGACAATTGCAACTTGTTTACTAGTGTAATTTTGGTATCTTCCCCTGTCCTTCCCTCCTGTTTATGGCTAATTTGTTTAGTCTTAGCTAGACCCTCCCCACGTCTTCCATTTTCTATCAGATAGTGTTAGTTGTTTGCAGAGGAAGGGTTCAGGAAAGTCATTGGGGGGAGATTTACTAAAACTGGTGCACTCAGAATCTGGTGCAGCTGTGAATGGTAGCCAATCAGCTTCCAACTTCAGCTCGTTCAATTAACCACTTCCGGACCAGCCACCGCAGTTTTACTGCGGCAGGTTGGCTCCCCTGCACGAAACCACGTAACTGTACGTTGGCTCGCGGGGTCCGGATAGCAGGCGTGCACCCGCTGAACAGTGGGGGTGCCGATGCTTGTGGCCGACGGTCGCGATGACCGCTGGCCACGAGCGATCGTGAGCTGGAGACACAGAACAGGGACGAGTGTGTGTAAACACACACTTCCCTGTTATGTTCTGACAGGAGTGACAGATCGTGTGTTCCTATTAGCTAGGAACCACGAACTGTCACTTCCTGTAGTTAGTCCCTCCCCCTTCAGTTAGAATCCCCTCCCAGGGAACACAGTTAACCCCTTCACCGCCTCCTAGTAATCAATGCATTTTTCATCGCACTGATCACTGTATTAATGCCAATGGTTCCAAAAATGTGTCAAAATTGTCCGATGTGACGGCCATAATGTCGCAGTTACGATAAAAAATGCAGATCACCGCCATAACTATTAAAAAAAAAAATAATAAAAATGCTATAAATCTATCCCCTATTTTGTAGACGCTATAACTTTTGCGCAAACCAATCAATATACGCCTATTGCAATTTTTTTTTTTTACCAAAAATATGTAGAAGTATACATATCGGCCTAAACTGAGGAAAAAAATAGGTTTTTTTATATATTTTTGGGGGATATTTATTATAGCAAAAAGTAAAAAATAATGCGTTTTTTCAAAATTGTCGCTCTTTTTTTGTTTATAGCACAAAAAATAAAAACTGCAGAGGCAATCAAATACCACCAAAAGAAAGCACTATTTGTGGGAAAAAAAGGATGTCAATTTTGTTTGGGTACAACGTCACACGGCCGCGCAATTGTCAGTTAAAGCGACGCAGTGCCGAATCGCAAAAAGTACTCTGGTCAGGAAGGGGGTAAATTCTTCCGGGGCTGGTGGTTAAGCTTTGGCTATAAAACCTGGAAGCTGATTTGTTTCTTTGTAGAGTTGCACCAGATTTTGCACTCTGCAGTTTTAGTAAATAACCCCTATTTTTTTTAGAATTCAACAGACTGGAAAACCTTCTCTGCACTGCAATTAGCTTCAGATTCAACTTCTGTGTCCTATTGAAGAGTTAAGCTGCCTGTGGATGGTGCTAAGTCATCACATGAGCAGGCCTCTGGACCGTGACTGAGTCAGCCACATGTCCTTCATCTGGGGTTGGCTAATACAGGACAAAATAAGGCCTAGCTCCAGGCTGCACATGGTCCACAGCTCTCTAAGCACTCTTCCTCTCCTCTACATCTGCATGTGCTGCATGCCTAAGACTCTATGCACCCACTCACCCTACTCCTGGTCTCCCTTGGCAATCACGCCACCTCTGGCTGGGGACACTTCTTGCGACTGACCCAATGCCTTCACGTGGTTCTAGGATAGGCCTTCAATTGCCCCTTCCACCACCATCTTCTAGCCTAACTAGGTTTTCAAACAGTTGGGTACACCAGTGTTCCTCTTCACCATGTGGGTATTTCAAACATGGCTGTTTGAAAC
Organism: Lithobates septentrionalis; assembly: GCA_037952835.1. Lineage (NCBI taxonomy): Eukaryota > Metazoa > Chordata > Amphibia > Anura > Ranidae > Lithobates > Lithobates septentrionalis. The sequence continues at coordinate 3,049,762 of JBBDGP010000864.1, read as the reverse complement.
GGTGTACTACCTAACTTTACAACAACCAGTCAAACTGATTAATGTGATCAGTCCCTGGGTGGAAACCAAGTCTGTTACAAGCCAGCTGAACCCTCATTTGGATGCTTGTGATAGAGAGTGATACGTGTGTTGTTCCTGATCAAGCTCCCTAGCGGTCTGCCCTGCTCTGCTAGATTGGATTTCCCTGTGTATAACTTTTGACCGGATTTTGGACTATTCTTTGAACTCAGCCTGCCTTTTACCTAGACTGTCATAGAACCACGCTATCTGTCTGCTAACCGCAAGTATCTATTTGCTTTGCTCAGTTCTCATCTTTCCTGGCGTGCTAGCCAGGCACTATAGCATTGTGTATAAGTCCTGGGGCAACCAAGTACCGGTAGACCCGCTTGCCTTATGGCAAAAGGAGGCTGCTATAGGTGAAGAACACAGTAGCCAGCTATAGTGTCTGACCACCTGCGCTGGGGTAGACGTGAGAGCTCAGTAGTAAGGGCGCCCATCCCTAGGGTTAAAAAAAAATTGTTTTTCCTTCCTAAATACACATACATAAAGTAGCTATAGACAGACATGCCAATGCACACATTTCTTAATTCAAGTGTTTTGAATATGTTTGTGATAGGAGAAATGCATAGTACACTGCATATGGATGATTCAGATAAGCAATATACCATATGATGCTTTGGTGCTTTGTTGAAAAGCCTCAGTTGTATAACTATAATTTGACTGGAAAGCACAAAATATGCTTGCATTTCTAACATGACATAATTGATCTTTTAGAAGAATTAATCTTTTCTGTGTTCAGGATGATATTCTATAGCATGTAGAGAGGTCTGCAAAACCTTCATTATTAAATACACCTGCAATTTGAAAACAGGCTTTTACAGCCCCACATTTATAGCATAAATCACAAAAGATGGTTTATGTACAAACTTTTATTATGTGAACCCCTAAAAGAGTTACTATTGTACATCTGTTATGTATTGTTTTATTCATTGCCACATATTGACACCTTTCCCTCAGAAAAGGATCTGGAGAATCAGTAACAGAATTCTGTTGCTATGGTTAAATATAGCTAAGACATATGGTAGTCGGCTTGGCATTCACATACACAATTTTGTTGTAATATAAATAGGTATTGGCCGAACGAACCCCTTTCGGTTCGCACCAGAACTTTCGAACACCGCGAAAGTTCAGACCGGAACGTCAAAAAGTCGAAAGTGCCCATTTTGAAGGCTTATATGCAAGTAATTGGGCATACAATGATTATAGGGGTCCGGGTCCTGCCCTGGGGGACATGTATCAATAAAAAAAAAGTTTGTCATTTTTAAATGAGGAGTGATTTTTTTATTTTTAAAGTGAAAGCATACAAATGAAAAATGCCTTCCAATATAGTGCCTGGGGGGTCCCCTTAGTCTACCTGTAAAGTGGTAGATCTGTACCATGTCTAGAATCTGCTGCAGCAATAACTGCATTTATAAAGCCAAAAAAATTACATTTTCCCTGCAAGCTGCCTTTATTTTGCTCAGCAACAGCTGGGGAGCCACTGTGTTTGATGAGGCCACAATGTAGTGCACTGGGAACAAGATTAGAGATTTTTTTTTGATACATTCTGGTGTCACTTTGACTTTGGATAGAAGTAACGGTTGCGAAAAAATTGGTCTTTGGGTGTCGTGGCGCCCTCCCACAGTAACTCTATAGAGGTACTCTTGATGAAAGCAAGAATTGGCCTTGCTGTAAAAAATTGCAATGATATGCACCTGTCAAACAGGTGCAGAAAAATTGGTCTTTGGGTGTCGGTGGCGCCTTCCCACCGTAACCCTATAGAGGTACTCTTGGTGAAAGCAAGAATTGGCCTTGCTGTAAAAAATTGCAATATGCACCTGTCAAACAGGTGCAGAAAAATGACTCTTTGGGTGTCGGGGACGCCTTCCCACCGTTACCCTATAGAGGTGCTCTTGATAAAGGCAAAAAAAAATGCAATTATATGCACCTGTCAAACAGGTGCTGAAAAATTGTGGACAGACACGTTCTATGATCAGTAACGAAACCTCCTGCAGCACTGAATGCCTGTTCTGAAAGCACGCTGGATGCAGGGCAGCCCAACAACTCAATAGCATACTGGGCAAGTTCTGGCCAGTGGTCTATTCTCATGACCCAGTAAGTCAGTGGATCGTCAGCTGAAAAGCTCTCCATCTCTGTTTTGGTCCCAAAGTAATCGTCCACCATGTGATGCAGACGCTGCCGATAGGATGTGCAAGCTGACAGCCCTGAGCGGTGAGGACTAAAAAAATTACGAAATGCCTCACTTAGGCGGAGGCCTTCTCCAATGCTCCTCTCTTGACCAACAGAAGACTCAAAACTACGTTTTCCGTGACACTGTAACCTACTGGAGTCAAGAAAAACGTTCAATAAAATCCTCTTTAACGTATCCTCAAGAGATTTTATCTTCTGCACTCTCTGTGGGAACAGAATGAGTTCTGAGACCTTCCCCTTATAATGGTGGTCAAGAAGGGTTGCCAACCAGTAATGAACCTTCTCCTTTATGCCACATATTCTTGGGTCCTTTCGCAGGCTTTGAAGCATGAGGTTGCCCATGCGCCTCAAATTTGCCAGGGCTTGAGAAGCAGACTCCTTGGGGTCACTCAGGATGACAGCATCTGGAACTTCCTCCTCCCAGCCACGTACTATTCCCAAGGGTCCTGGGGATGGAAAGCCATCGCTTACAGATTGACGCATGTCTAACTCTTCTTCGAAGCCTATGAAAGTGCCAGAATCCTCCTCCTCATCCTCCTCCCCTCTCTCCTCCTGTGTATTCTGTGACATAGGAATGAGGGTGTCTGGATAAAGTGGGCCTTGAGAGAAAAGGAAGTCCTCCTCTTCCTCCTGCTGCGCTGCCTCCAGTGCCCTGTCCATAATGCCACGCAGAGTCTGCTCCAGCAGGAACACAACAGGGATTATGTCACTGATGCATGCACTGTCACGGCTCACCTTGTGGCCTCTTCAAATGGTGACAATACAGTGCATGCATCCTTAATGATCAGCCATTGGCGTGGGTAAAAAAAATCAGAGACGGCCTGAGCCTGTCGTAGTGCCATATTCGCACAAGTACTCGACGGACCTCTGCTGCATGTATAGTCGCTGCAGCATTAACAAAGTTGAGTTCCACCTGGTGGGCATGTCACAAATCAGGCGGTTTACGTACAGGTGGATTTCCCGCTGAGTTTCAGCCAACCGAGTACTGGCTGCGTATGACCGCCTGAAATGGCTACAGACTCTTCTGGCAAGCTTTAGCACATCTGGCAACCCTGGGTACGTATTTGGGAAATGCTGCACCACCAAATTGAGGACATTTGCCAGGCATGAGACGTGTCAACTTTCTCTGTCTGGGGGCGGACAGGAGGTTTGAGCCATTATTGCACACCACCATTCCTGGCTCCAGCTGGCTTGGTGTGAACCACCTTTGGGCCTGTCCCTGCAGAGCTGCAAGAATCTCTGCTCCGGTGTGGTTCCTGTCCCCAAAACACACCAGCTAAAGCACTGCATGGCATCTTTTAGCCTGACTCTGGGAATAGCCCTTTGAATGCTTAGGGGGTACCTGATGTTCATAGGACAATTCTGCAAAGGAGGGCATGGAGGTGGCAGAGGAGGAGGAGGGGGTAGAGCTCATAGGTCTGGCATCATCACCACCAGCTGTATGGAGACGGGGCACAACAAGCTGCAGCACCAAGCCCTGTCCTGCATCCTTTCAAGTTGCAAGCAGCGTTACCCAGTGTGCTGTGAACAAAATATATCATCCCTGCCCATGCTTGCTGGACCATGTGTCAGCAGTAAGGTGGATTTTACGGCTGACTGCCTTGCCTAACAATGCCAGAACATTCCCTTCCATGTGATGGTAGAGAGATGGAACGGCCTTACGTGAAAAGTAGTAGCGACTGGAAACCTGCCATTGTGGTACAGCACATTGTGCGAATTCACGGAAGGGGGCAGAATTCACCAGGCTGAAAGGCAGAAGTTGTAGAGCCAACAGCTTTGACAAGCTTGCATTTAGACGTTGAGAATGTGGGTGGCAGGGACTGTATCTTTTTTCCTCTGCAGCAGATGGGGCAGAGAAATTTGCAGAGAAATTTGCCGGCTACAGTCTACAGCTGGTGGTGTGCTGCTGGCAGATGTGCTGCTAGGACCTGGGACACCCTGTGCTATACCATCATCCCTGTCAGTGGAGGCTGCTGAGAGGTAATGACTCGGTATAGCAGAGGCAGACTGAAGTGGGTAAGGAGGAGGAGGAGTGGGACAGATTTGTGCCCCTTTTGTGTGGCTTTTAGGTGCTCTTGCCAAAGGGCTAAGTGGTTCGATGATAAATGCCTTGTTAAGCATGTGGTACCCAAATGGCTGGTGTTTTTGCCACGTTTGATGTGCCTGAAACACAGTTTGCAGATAGCAACAGTGCGATCTACTGCAGATGTGCTGAAAAAGGCCCAGACAGCTGAGCTTTGGGGAGTGGGCCGGGAGATAACAGCTGCTGGATGTGATGGAATAGGGTGGCTGCTCTCTACTCTTTCTTGATGTCAGCCTCCTTGGGGTTGTGACCCCTCACCTTCAGTTTCCTCCTCTGCTCTATCTGGCACCCAAGTCGCATCAGTGACCTCATCATCATCTCCATCTCCTCCATCATCATCATTACCACTGGAGTCAACTTGGGAATACGCTGCGGTTGGGGGAACATGAATGCCAATTTGTCTTCCAGTGTTCTCCCCTCTCTCTAGGCTCATGTTCCTGTCATCTTCAACCTCAGAACCAACATCTGAATCCAGTAATGGCTGGGTATCATCAAGGAGCAAGTGGCTGACGCTGTGGTCAAATAACTCAGCTGACTCAAGGGTGATGTTGGGGCTATGGCAGGAATAGATGTGGACAAGGAGGCTGGTTTATCCATTCTGGCTACTGCAGGGGACTGCACACTTGTCTCTGCTTGCGTGACAGAGGTTGGGGAGGATGAGGAAGGTTTAGTAAGCCAGTCCACGACCTACTCTGCATGCTGTGGCTGGATAGCACGGGCAAACTCACTAAAGAGAGGAAATGATGCCCTGCCTAAGGACTGACCACCATGTCCACCTTTGCCTGTGGACATATTTGTTGCTGGCCCCCTTACAATGCCAAGAGAACGTCTGCCTCTCCTTGTTGCCCTCCCAGACATCATTGGGAGGGAGGGGGCGGTGCTTATAAGCAAATGTAAAGAAGAAGTAGAAATCCATACGTAGATGCACTTTAGTCAATGTAAAGTGGTGTTTGGTGCACTTTAATTTGAGTACTCACACTACACACACTTCACGGATACACTACAATATACTGCAATATAATGTGCCAAACATACAGTGACACACAGAACTATATGGCATTAAACTTGCAGTAAGGCACACAGAAGTAAATGGCGTTAAACTTGCAGTAACGCACACAGAAGTAAATGGTGCTAAACTTGCAGTAACGCACACAGAATTAAATGGCGTTAAACTGGCAGTAACGCACACAGAACTATATGGCGTTAAGCTGGCAGTAACGCACAAACTATATGGCGTTAAACTTGCAGTAATGCACACAGACGTAAATGGTGTTAAACTGGTAGTAACACACACAGAACTATGTGGTGTTAAACTGGCAGTAACGTACACAAAACTATATGGCATTAAACTGGCAGTAATGCACACAGAAGTAAATGGCATTAAACTTGCAGTAACGCACAAAACTATATGGCATTAAACTGGCAGTAATGCACAAAACTCTATGGCGTTAAACTGGCAGTAACGCACACAGAACTATATGGCGTTAAAATTGGTCTCAGCGGACACATAAGGCTTATAATATTCAGCCAGTGTATAATCATCCTCCATTGAAAACACAAAGAAGATCCTGGGAATATGAGGCAGGTGCTAAACACCCAGTGCCTGATAACTCACTTATTACTGATAAATTGGTCACTGAACACATATGACTTTTTCTGTCTCACAATAATCAATATCCACTATTCATAATAATGATTTATTACCGCTCTAATGCTGTAATCCATGTTGTGACGGGAGAGTCTGTGGAACCCAGATTCCCTTGGAGAGGTTGGGAAACCCTTGTTTCAGCTCCCCATGCACCTCCTATGTCTAAGTCACCCTGTGTCCATTAGGGGCACAGGGTGAATGAGAAAAATGATGGACAGCTGTTTAATGGACAATGAGAAGGTGGTTGCTTAAATATAACAGTAATATTTATCCACAATATCTCCCAGGATATAAATAAAGAGCTGACCACAGGCCTCTAGAACTGGGTAGGAGCCGGACAGTCTACTCCTACTATAGTTGTTGCCTACTAGGCTGAGGAGGGGGGAGATCACTGTTTGTATTGTTAACGGTAATTAGCTACTGCTTTTGTGAGAAGGTTTGCTGTGTTTATATTTATGATAATGTTGATTGTGTGTTCTGAGCTAAAAGACAGCAAGTCTGTCCTGAAAGGTCATGCCTCTGAGTCACCTAGGCTGTCTAAACGATTAGTTAATTAGCTCACGTTAATTAGATTTCTGGTTACAGTTTGTATTGTCATTCTGGTATATATATTTTTGTGACATCTCAAAATAAACAGTCCATGTTAAAGCTGTGTAACTGAGCTAGCCTCGCCTGGATCTTGGTTACAATATTCAGTTGTAAAATCTGATATCTTAAGGTCCAGATTGGAGGAAGCTGTGTACTGACAGAAGTACTCAACCTGAGTGCGACGGGGATCCGTTACATTGATGGCAGCGGTGGGACGCTTCCTGCAGTCTGGGAAATTCAAACCTCTACCTGGATCCAAGATCATGATAGCAGACTTTGGTCACCCCAGCGGAGATATGGATCTGGCATCAGAATTCTGGGGGCTGCTGTGGATTGTCCTTTCAGCATACTCCAGGACTGTGTCTGCGGATAAATACCTGAAGTTCAGGCAGCAGATTTGGGTGGAGCTCTGGATTGGAGCCCTCCAGGTCGATGGTATGTAACAGGACAAGTTCTTTCCAACCCCAGAGCAAAGAGCCAGTGACCAACAGTAGTTACGGATGCCATTCCTGGGAGAGCAGCCCCAAGAGCAATGGGTGACTGAATTGGACAGGCTGGTCCAGCTGGAGATGGAGCTGGACAATCCTTATCAGGCTCTGCCATGGCACGCAGAGCAAGGATATTTAGGGGAGACAACAGAATGCTCTCTGGAGGGATATGACTTTGGCGGCCCTGGATAGCTGTGGGAGAGCCTTACAGATTGTTTTGTGTTTGGCGATGAAGGAGAACCTACCCTTGAGGACCTGCGAGATTATAGAGAGGCTATGATCGGTCTTGCAGGGGTCTCAGAGCTTAAACCTGAACTGGAATATTTCCAGAACAGCATCTGGAAATGGCATACAGGAAACTGCTAGAACATGTTCAACAGCATGCCAGAGAACTGGCAGTGGAAACTCCAGAGATTGCCATCCCCAAAGCTGAAGTGCTGACAACAGGGCAGAGCTCTGCAAACCTCTGCCCAGCACCAAAAACATCTTCTGGGTTCCACGGACAGGAGATGGTGAACCTCTATCCTCATACATCAGTTATAGCGACGGGGATTTGATTTGACTTTTCTGCTGAGGAAGAGCAACTTGGTGAGCCTGATGTGGGAATGTGAGGCCTATGATTTTTACCTTCAATGATAATCAGTATTAATAAATGGACATACAATTTAGCTTAAACAGTGTGTCAGAAAACAGCCTGGACATTCTGAGAACAGCTGACAACATAAAACAGCTCTGGTATGTTATCTAGAGTTAGTATCTAGGAAGCTCTGTTTATAGTGTCCACTATACTACCTGATTCATAGATGTACTGTAACTAAGTCAATCTCTTGCCTGGAGGGAATCACTTGGGGGCTGTAAGGATGACCTCTAACTGAGAGTGGTAATGTTACCAAACATGTTTTACTTAAATGGGGTTGGGCAGAGAGGGGATATAGAAACAAGCCAAGCTCTTTTGTTTTTTGACATGTAATGACCTCCAGTTGACCAAGTGTGGCCACCTGGCTTATGTGAGGGAATAGGACTCTCTTCAAACCCCCCATCCACCCACCCCACCCTTGAGTGAATGTGGCAATGTCTTAGGATATGTGAGAGGGGGTGTTTTTACCTGGAAAGAGTTCAGGAGAGGTGGACTTTTGCAAGTGTATATATTGGAACACAGATCACTGGCCTCTCTCTTAGCCTCATGATTGGGTGCAAGCATGGACACGTAAGGTCTATCTGTGTATCGTATTTCCATTACTGTATTCCCTTTACTTCTTTTATGTGTAACTTAAATTATCTTTGTCCATTGGCAAAACTGTATTTGTAACATCACTGCTTTTAAAGTTGTATCATCTATGATATATTTGGTAATATCTAATTATTCTAACGTTTCTTTTCTGTATAAATGTAGCGCTTGTAGACTTATGATCTACCATCTAATAGGTAAATTTAGTGAATTGCTCGTTATAGGAAGTTAGATTTGCCTCTGTTCCAGCTTGGCTGACGTTGCATGTGGTTCCACATTGTGCCAGTGGGTGTCGTTGTCACCATCGGCGGGTGTTGGAAAAGCAACGTGTTAAAGCGGATGAGTGCTCCTCTGTCCAGGAGACAACTCGGTGGTCCTCCGAGTTGCATTCTGGGAGAGGGTATTTATGGGACAGATGCGATGTTTAGGGGTTCGTTTTCAGCCACCTGCTGGTCCTCCTGGCCGACAGGTATGTGTTAGAGTACCACCTCGTGGTCCTCCGTTCCGGAGGCCCGCGTCGCTGCGGCGCGTGGGTGGGCCAGAAGCCTGTCTGGGGCCTACCACAGCAGCCGAGGAATGGTCCTGAGCTGTCTATACAGTGAAGTGAAGAAGCTGGACAACCGAGAAGATCCCAGGGGAGGACCCGTCATGGAAGGATCATGCAGAGTGCTGGTCTGGAGAGGGGCCTGGTGACTCGGTTGGAGGACGTATCCTGAAGTAGTCTTATTACATGGTACTGCCGGGTTGGCTTAGAGGTCCAAGTACTGTGTCTGACATTCATCGTGAACCAATACATCCTGTGGCAGAGGATCGTACGGGTTTATTTCAAGCAAGTCTGTGGCAGAGACTTTTGTTCGTGCTACGTACTGGCTGCTAGGCAAGTGAGAGAGGCCTATCCAGGCGAGCAAAGATCGTGTCCCACAAAAAGGGGATTGCATTCAATTACAGTAGTCAACTTTAAAGGATGATCTAAAGAAACCTAAAGAAAGGTATTTGAGCTTCCCTGCAGTTTTCCTCCTGCCTCTTTCCTGCTACTTCCTTCGTTATTTGGTTCAATAAAGCATTGAAAACGTACTCAAGTGTTGGTGCTTATATCGTCCAGAGGTAAACTCAACGGAACCCTAGACCCGGTGCCAGTGAAACAGAGGTATCGAGAGTGAAGGTAACAGCCCGCCTAAACCAGCAGCTCCACCGAGAGTTAGCGCTACACGTGGGGGCGTCATCCGGGATTTGTTGACCATCAATTCTAGCAACCTAGAGAGGTGTTTCACCGGGAGTTTACGGTGAGAGCTGGACTTTGTCAATTTTTCAGGAAGAGAAGAGGTTAAAAGTTGCAGGACTTTATTTCTGAATGCGTAGGCGGCGGGCACTAGTAAAAGCCCGGGAGCTACGTGATCAGAAGAACAAGTGGGAGGAGCCTACCCTACTTGATACCGCGTGGGACGCGTGTATGTGTTTGGCGCCAGAGAAGAAGAGAGGCCTCGTGATCGTGCTGAGAAGATCAGAGTGTGGCCATGTCTTTTTCAGCGATGCAGCCAATTATGGGACCAAGAATGTTCCCTGCAAGCACTGTGTCGAGTATTGTACTGACAGGAACCTTGCTTACGGACACTGGTGTTCGTCTGAAGCCACAGGGGAGGTTTGTTCTGTATACCTCAGGAGATATTGAAGGACTGGGCATGATCTGCCACCGATGTGGGGGACTGGCCGTACATCTCCGTCCATTTGGCCTATGTCCGCAATGTGGAGAGTATTTGTTTGTGGTGGAGCAACATACCATGTCGCCCCGTGCTTATCGAATGGACTGGGCAACAGGTATCGCCACAGTAGAAGCTGCTACTACTAGGGAGAGAGAACGGCAGGCCACCACTTTGCCTGTTGTTGCCGAGAATGTTCCGGAGAGAGACACTGCTGTTGCCGTCTCATCAGCGGACATTGCTTTAAATTCTGTGTCCACCACGCCTGTCTCTGTTGTACCTGTCCAGAGGAAGGTGGGATATGTGAAGGCTTCCCACGGCCGTGGCCGAGGCCTATCCCAGAGACTACCCGAACCGGATCCAACAAAGTCCACGACGGGAACGGGTAAGCAGCTGATGGGGAATGTATCTGGGACTGTAAATAAGTATCTGCCAGCAGAAGAACTGGGAAATTCGGAAATAAAATCCTTGTCGGATCTTTCCGGTGATGATGACCTATTTGAGATTATGTCACAAGAGATGTTATGGGCACAAGGCGAGGATGTCGCCTCTGCTATGACTTTCCCTGAATGGACAGCCCTGAGTTCTGGGAAGACATCACCCTGTGTGGAGCCACACAGCACTGTAAATGAGATATTGTCAAAAGATAGGGGGAAGAGAAGCGGGACTTTGTATGAGGCATGTGGGTGAGTGTGTTGGGCTAAATGGTAAATGTTATAGTATAGATAATGGGATCAGTGTAAGTTCCACAAATGGTAATATATCATAATCATGGTATAAAAGTTTTAATGGCATGGGAATTTGAGCCAAATACAGTCAAAAGAGAACACATTTAAGACCATAGTAAAAACGTGTTGACGACAATGTACAAACAGGCAGAGTTCATAAATTGGTTATACAGTAGCAACAACACATATACATAGTACAATAAATAAGTGCATCAATAGATCTAAACTCAACGCGTTTCTTGGCTTGAAACCAATCGTCAGGAGTCCGATGCCATGTAACTGTATCAAAAACAATAGAGTACCTATTAATGTATGAACAGAAGTTTGTAAGGAAAATGCACTGAAAGTGTGATTTTCCATGTACTCACAAGTTGTGCATTGATTAATGATGATAGTGTGTTGCAATACGGTATAGGTCTGGGTCCATAGAGTCTCACCCGGGGTTGAGGCAGAGAGCACACCCCAATAGACCGCCGGCACGGCAGCCAAAATGACAGAAGCACCCATGGAGACCGGCAGTCAGGGACGTCTGGCGGGGCCAAGGAGTGCGAGTAAGCTGGGGAAAAAATGATGATGGTGAGGAAGGGTGTATAAATGGTGAGTAAGTGATAATGGGATGAGTGAAAGCAGCATGGGATAGCCGTAGGTGTGTGAAAGGAAGCTAGGGAAAAACGGGTGTGAGGGTGAAAGGAGGGATGGGATATGTGTACAGAAGGAGGCCATTGCTGTGATGGGTGAACCTGGGAGACAGAATGTGTGGAAGTAACCTGTGTGGTTGGTTCCCTGCCGAGCCAGAAGTCCAACCTGAGTGACGGGATCATGGGATGCCCGGCCAGAGGCAGCCATTTAATGCCGCGGACATGAGGTGCGCGCATGCCAACGTCGTGCGCGGGCGTGTTGATGCGGTGAGGAGCAGAAGGGGAGGGCCGATATATGCGGCCGCCCATCGTGCCCTACAGCGTCTAAGCCCGGAGATGGACAACCGCTGAAGCATCCCGTATGCAGCGGCAAAGACGCCGCAGGCGGGATGTAGGGAGCATGACGCCGAGGCCAGGGCCCGCCCACGTCAAAGACGGGAGGGTGATGGGTCCTAGGCTGGGCGCGTCGCAACCCCGGGGAGTAGACAAGATGGAACCCGGCGTATTCAGTGTGCAGAAGACAAATGGGTAACAAAAGTATGAACTTGGAAAAAGGGGAAGAAAAGCTAAGTAGCTCAAAAATGGCTATATAATTAATAACAAAAACAAGCATATTTTTGCCTTGAATATAATCAATATAGCAAAGAAAACAAAGGCATATTCAATCCCTGCATAGGAAGCATTCTCTGTGCAGGGAAGTATGAGATGTAGAAAGCTTTAGCCCTGAATTCAATCAGTATTTATCTGACTAAAGCAAAGCAAAAAATAAAACGAAGCAAAAAATAATAGTAATTGATGAAAAATAAGAGTGAGAAAAGGAAGAAAGCTTTAGCCCTGAATTAAATCAGTTATTTGTCTAGCTAAAGAAATAAACAAAAAATAGAATAGAGTAGAACTTTAGCCCTGAATTAAATCAGTGGTTATCTGACTAAAGGGGAACAAAAATAAAAAGATAGAAAAAGTAAAATAGAAATAATTGGGAAAGAAGAAATAGTTTTGTCCATGGATGTAATCAGTATTAGTTTAGCTGGAGGGAAAAAGGAGAAGAACAGAATGGGGGAAGGGGGGAGATGGGTAACAAAAAATGAACATATATGTATAACTGATGAAGATAGTAATATGGAATGGGGAACAAGACCAAAAATAGTGTTGTACTATATAGGACATATGATGTATATATAAAACAGATGTTTTATACTCTAGGGGATCAGTTGCAAACCCTTTCACCCTCACACCCGTTTTTCCCTAGCTTCCTTTCACACACCTACGGCTATCCCATGCTGCTTTCACTCATCCCATTATCACTTACTCACCATTTATACACCCTTCCTCACCATCATCATTTTTTCCCCAGCTTACTCACACTCCTTGGCCCCGCCAGACGTCCCTGACTGCCGGTCTCCATGGGTGCTTCTGTCATTTTGGCTGCCGTGCCGGCGGTCTATTGGGGTGTGCTCTCTGCCTCAACCCCGGGTGAGACTCTATGGACCCAGACCTATACCGTATTGCAACACACTATCATCATTAATCAATGCACAACTTGTGAGTACATGGAAAATCACACTTTCAGTGCATTTTCCTTACAAACTTCTGTTCATACATTAATAGGTACTCTATTGTTTTTGATACAGTTACATGGCATCGGACTCCTGACGATTGGTTTCAAGCCAAGAAACGCGTTGAGTTTAGATCTATTGATGCACTTATTTATTGTACTATGTATATGTGTTGTTGCTACTGTATAACCAATTTATGAACTCTGCCTGTTTGTACATTGTCGTCAACACGTTTTTACTATGGTCTTAAATGTGTTCTCTTTTGACTGTATTTGGCTCAAATTCCCATGCCATTAAAACTTTTATACCATGATTATGATATATTACCATTTGTGGAACTTACACTGATCCCCTTATCTATACTATAACATTTACCATTTAGCCCAACACACTCACCCACATGCCTCATACAAAGTCCCGCTTCTCTTCCCCCTATCTTTTCGCATATATTGGGATGGAGGCATGTTGGTGCTCTTTTGCAAACAGTGTGGATTGGTCACAACCCCCCTTGACATGAGATATTGTCAAAAGTTGTTAGTTCACTTCAGACACCGGCTGGGTCTATAGTGAGCAAATCATTGGATTCATGTGTGCCTCCTGGCATGGGGAAATATAGATCCTTGCCCAAACTTGCACGGTTGCAGAGAATGTTGAACAAGCGTGTAGCTACGGAATATGGCTTGGAGTTCCTTTATGTCCCTCAGGACATAATGCAAGTGATTGAAGTTAACCGGGAACTTTGGTACAGCGAACTGTTGGATATGGTTACTCATTTAGAGATTGGATATCGATCTATTAGTACCATATAGTATATCTATATAGGGTTTTTCTTATATGCTTTACATATCATCCTTAACGCAGGCTGTATGCATTAATGGTTATGATTTATATATATGTCTCCTACCCATTTACAGTATTATAAAATATCCCCTACATCATTGAGGGGTAAGAATCTTTTACGTATGAGATAGATAAAAAAACGTTATGCTAATGTTTCCTGTATATGCTTAGCCAACAGGTTTTCAGGTAGCGCCGTTCTATCCCTAAGTTACCTTGTGTCCATTAGGTGCACAGGGTGAATGAAAAAATAATGGACAGCTGTTTAATAGTGGTGGAGAAGGTGGTTACTTAAATATAACATTAATATTTATCCACAATATCTCCCAGGATATATATAAAGAGCTAATCACAGGCCTCTAGAACTGGGTAGGATCTGGACAGTCTACTCCTACTATAGTTGTTGCCTACTAGGCTGAGGAGGGGGGAGATCACTGTTTGTATTGTTAATTGTAATTAGCTTCTGCTATTGTGAAAAGGTTTGCAGTGTTTATTTTTATGATAATGGTGATTGTGTGTTCTGAGCTAAAAGAGGGCAAGTCTGTCCTGAAAGGTCATGCCTCTGAGTCACCTAGGCTGTCTAAACGATTAGTTAATTAGCTCATGTTAATTAGGTTTCTGGTTACATTTTGTATTGTCATTCTGGTGTATATATTTGCGTGAGATCTCAAAATAAACAGTCCATGTTAAAGCTGTGTAACTGAGCTAGTCTCGTCTGGATCTTGGTTACAATATTCGGATGTAAAATCTGATATCTGAAGGTCCAGATTGGAGGAAGCTGTGTATTGACAGAAGCACTCAAGCTGAGTGCATAATTATTCTCGCTATAATATACAGTACATATTGTAATCTGAATGCTTATCATCATACAAAAAATCAGCACAACAATGATGACCCCCTTTTGTGCCCCCATCAGGTTACTTACAAAAATTGAAACATCAAAAGAGCTTAAAATGGTTATGTTTTCAAATGTATTATACATGGAAAGTGTATCTAAATCCAGAGCTTCTGTCAGGTTTTTATTGCTATCCATGCCCTTATTAACCACTTCAGCCCCAGAAGGTTTTACTCCCTTCCTGACCAGAGCACTTTTTACAATTTGACACTGCGCTGCTTTAACTGGTAATTGCGCGGTCATGCAATAATGTATCCAAACAAAATTTACGTCTTTTTTTCCCCCACAAATAGAGCTTTCTTTTTTTTTTCCTCTAACCGCATACAGGACCCCGAAACCAATCACCACCTTCAGGCTTTCTAAGGGTGTAAAATGGTGATTTCACTCCTCACTACCTATCACAGTTTCAGAGGCCATGAAATGCCCAGATAGCACAAAATCTCCCCAAATTACCCCATTTTGGAAATTAGACACCCCAAGCTATTTGCTGAGAGGCATGTTGAGTCCATGGAATATTTTATATTTTACCACAAGTTTTGGGAAAATTACAATAATTTTTTTTTTCCACAAAGTTGTCACTAAATGATATATTGCTCAAACATGCCATGGGCATATGTGAAATTACACCCCAAAATGCATTCTGCTGCTTCTCTTGAGTACGGGGATACCAAATGTGTGGGACTTTTTGGCAGTCTAGCTGTGTACAGGACCCTGAAACTAATCACCGCCTTCAGGCTTTCTAAGGGTGTAAATTCTTGATTTCACTCTTCACTACCTATCACAGTTTTGGAGGCCATGAAATGCCCAGATAGCACAACCCCCCCCCCCCCTCAAATGACCCCATTTTGGAAAGTAGACACCTAAAGATATTTGCTGAGAGGCATTTTGAGTATTTTGCAGGTCTCGCTTTTTGTCACAAAGTTTTAAAAATTGAAAAAAGAAAAAAAAATACATTTTCCTTTTCTTTCTTCAATTTCCATAACAAATTAGAGCTGTAAAATACTCACCATGCCTCTTAGCAAATACCTTGGGGTGTCTACTTTCCAAAATGGGGTCATTTGGGGGGGGGGGGGTTGTGCTATCTTGACATTTCAGGGCCTCCGAAACTGTGATAGGTAGTGAGGAGTGAAATCACCATTTTACACCCGTAGAAAGCCTGAAGGTGGTGATTGGTTTTGGGGTCCTGAATGCAGCTATGCTCCCAAAAAGTCCCACACATGTGATATTCCTGTACTCAGGAGAAGCAGCAGAATGTATTTTGGGGTGTAATTTCACATATGCCCATGGGATGTTTGAGCAATATATCATTTAGTGACAACTTTGTGAAAAAAAAATGTATTGTCATTTTCCTGAAACTTGTGGCAAAATATAAAATATTCCATGGACTCAGCATGCCTCTCAGCAAATAGCTTGGGGTGTCCACTTTCCAAAATGGCCTCCAAAACTGTGATAAGTAGTGAGTGGGGAGTGAAATCAAAAATTTACGCCCTTAGAAAGCCTGAAGGTGGTGATTGGTTTTTGGGGTCCTGTACGCAGCTTGGTTGCCAAAAAGTCCCAAACATGTGGTATCCCCTTACTCAGAAGAAGCAGCAGAATGTATTTTTTGGGTGTAATTTCACATATGCCTATGGCACGTTTGAGCAATATATCATTTAGTGACAACTTTGTGGAAAAAAAATAAAAAATTGTCAGTTTCCCGAAACTTGTGGCAAAATATAAAATATTCCATGGACTCAACATGCCTATCAGCAAATAGCTTGGGGTGTCTACTTTCCAAAAATGGGTCATTTGGGGGGAGGATGAACTCTCCTGGTATTTTATGCACAACATTACAAGCTTATGCCACACATCACCCACCATCTTTTAACCACTTAAAAACAAAGCTCTTCCTGACACTTTTTGTTTACATGAAAAAAATATTTTTTTTTTGCTAGAAAATTACTTTGAACCCCCAAACATTATATATTTTTTGAAGCAAAGGCCCAGCACATTAAAATTGCCAGCGATTTTTCAAACGCAATTGTTTTGGAAAAAAAACACTTTTTTGAATTTTAATGCACTAAAACACACTATATATTGCCCAAATGTTTGGTAAAATATAAAAGATGATCGTATGCCGAGTAAACACAGTGGGGAGAACAAGTATTTGATACACTGTCGATTTTGCAGGTTTTCCTACTTACAAAGCATGTACAGTAGAGGTCTGTAAACTACAGGAAACGTATGATCTCTGTAATTGCAAACAAAGGTTTCTGTACCAAATATTAAGTTCTGCTTTTCTTATGTATCAAATACTTATGTCATGCAATAAAATGCAAAATAATTACTTAAAAATCATACAATGTGATTTTCTGGATTTTTGTTTTAGACTCCGTCTCTCATAGTTGAAGAGTACCTATGATAAAAATTACAGCCCTCTACATGCTTTTTAAGTAGGAAAACCTACAAAATCGACAGTGTATCAAATACTTGTTCTCCCCACTGTAGATACCAAACACGACATGCTTTAAAATTGTGCACAACCATGCAGCGGTACCACTTTAGATTTACAGAGGAGGTCTACTGTTAGAATTGCTGCCCCTCGCGGGATGGACGTGAGGACGTAACGTCAGTCACGAAGGGAGGGGCCTGAGTGTGTCGGCTGGTGCACGAGCGGACGCCAACCTGGGGAGAGCCGGAGCGGACGAGGAGGGAAGAGAGAGAGAGAGGAGAGGATCTGAGACTGCAGATGACACCTACACTGGCCGCTCTGGAACCCACTCGCCTGAAAGCCGCAAGTTTGCAATACAGTGGGTGACACTACCGGGCTGCGCAGAGCGCAGCGTGCGGGGGTTGCGGTCAGAGCGTCCCCCCCTCCCCGCCTCCCACCATCCTAATCCTGATTGCTGTTGCTATCTCTGGTCCTATAGAGATCAGCTGTTAGATCTCCCCTGCACGGAAGGAAGAGGATCCACCACGAAGGCAGATCAAATCCCGGAGGCTACTGGTAAGCTGGGAAATAAAAGGAGACATGGATCAACAGCTTTGAAGGGCAGAAAAAGGAGGTACTCCATATGAGACTGTAAAAGTTAAAATCTGTATTTAACACTATACATAATGTTTATTTGCTGACTACCGGGTGGCCCAACCAGCATATAGGAAGCAATATCTGGCGGATTGATGGGGTACATTTATGTAAAAGAGAATTTACTTTGCATAAGCCCATTGAATGTATGGAATAGACTGTGGTAAATTACAGAGGAGCTGTGAGTGTCTTGGATGTTTATATGCTTACTAAGGATTAAAGAATAAGCTCAGCAGTGCTTAGACACAGAGGACTGTAGAACACACTAATCAGGGCTCTGTGACTGCGGCGCTAAAGTGATTTATAAATGGAGGGCTGACTGTCCGGCCAGGAGTCGCGATGTTTGTACACAACGCTGAACTTCGGATAAGTATTTAACATTATTGTGATTAAATTCCTTCAGACCATTTCGGGTTGATATATTGAATAGTAGCCCTTTTTGGAGTCTGTAAAGGGCTTGGACAGGACAATAGTTACAAACAAACAATTCTCTGTGGTTAAACAAGCTTTGCTAGAGTGGAATTGGAACACAAAGCCAAAAACCACTATTGCCACAGAAAGTTGGGGAACTCCCGTCCTGCCCCCATCTTGTCTCCCTTTCCCCCTCTGTTGTTCTCTACGCATTTCCAATTCTTTCTCCCCTCCCTTTACACCGGCTTGTAGAGAGGGGGTCCTCCCGTAGGTAACAGCTAGTACTCCTGACACAAAAGGAGCAGGTAAAGGACCTAAAATAGACATCAACAAGTGTTATTCTGTCCCGCTTGTGTCGTTAGGAGTGTGGGGAGATTAGAACATGTTCAAACTGGGGAGGCGGACAAGAGGGGGAGAGAGAGGAGGCACCATGAGTAAAGCTACAACTAAAACCGGAAGGGGGGGTGCCCCTAGATCCCCGAAAGACAAAGTTATGGTCAGCACAATTAAACAGTATATGTCTCAGGGAGCCAGTCCTAAGAATATAGATCTGGAGAAACAAGGGTCAGGAAAAGTGTACAAGAAAAAGGGAACAGAGAAAAAAAGAGGAGAAACATCACACCAATCTAGAGACGACTTAACAACAGAGAGTGAATTGGAAACAAGTAGAGTTGATGAACAAAGGGTTGACGCCCAAATCCCCACAAAGGGAGAAAAGATGGAGATGTTTCTGAGGCTTGAAAATTCAATAAAAGCTAACATAAATAAGCTGAGAGTTGACCTGGGAAACTTGCTGGCAAGAGTGGAGATGACTGAAAAGAGAACAGATAAACAAGCGAAGGAACTTCGTACTTTAAAGAAGCAAGTTAAAATAACACAACAAAATCAGAAGAAAATCCTCTATAGATTAGAAGACCAAGAAAACCGAAATAGGAGGCAAAATGTGAGAATTTGCTAGGTTCCAGAGAAAAAGGGAGAAGATTTGAGAAGAGTTATCAGCTCAATATTCAGCCCTTTATTGGATAAAGGAGAAGACGAGTTACCAAAGATAGAGAGAGTTCACCGAGTTGGAAAATTAAATAATACAGAAGCGGATAGGCCTCGGGACATAATAGTAAGATTTAGATTCTATGAAGAAAAAGCTGAAATCTGGACGAAACTGAGAGGAAGAGCACCTTTACAGTATGAGGGTTCAGAGTTACAAATCTTTACTGATCTGGCACCAGAAACTCTGTCATGAAGACGACTTCTGAAACCTCTGCTGGAGCAGATGAGAGCACAGAATATTAGGTATAGCTGGGGATTTCCAGCATGTCTAATGGGCTTCGAAGAAGGAAGATCAGCCAGGCTAAGATCCCCTGAACAACAGGCGGAATTCTGTTACAAATTAGACCTACAGATGCCGTAGCTGCCGGGTTGGACTGATGAAGTATGGGAAACACAATAGTAAGAGTACGACGAGCAGGGGATAGCTTATTATAAAAACTGTAGAATTTGCTCAGGGGGATTGTTTGGGGGGTGGGGGGGAGTGGGTGGGGGAAGGACGGTCAAAGAGGGTTGAGATAGGCTGACCCAGGAGTGGTGTTCTGCAGGTGGCCGGCCCGCCTCCCCAACACCCCCTACTCAATCCTGTGGGGGGGAGGCGGGAGGGTGCACTCGGAGCCTCACCTCGGGATAAAGAGATTTGGAGAGGGCCATGATATCCAGGGCCTTCGATGATCTAGTGGCCTGTTTGAGGCCAAGGAGGGAGGGAAGGGTGAGGAGGTAGGGAAGGGTGAGGAGGGGGGGTGAGGGGAGGGGGGACACCTCATGCATTTTACATAAAAGTACGGAAAAACTCTGGTTTAGAAGAGAGGAGAAGTCAGATCCGCATAGGGAAGCAGGAAAAAAGAGATGACAACAATAAATTTCATTACTTATAATGTAAGGGGATTAAACACACCCACTAAGAGGCATAAGATATTAAAAGAACTTAAATGGTATGTGGCAGAGGTGTTTTTTTTCCAAGAGACCCACTTATCACAGGAATCAAATGTAAAATTGTACTCTAATAACTTCCCGATATGGTATTAAGGAGATACAATTACAAAGAGAGCAAGGGGGGTAGCAATAGGGTTCGCAAAAGGAATTTGGTTTTAATTAGCGGAAAGGTTGACTGATCCAGAAGGAAGATTTCTCTTCCTAAAAGGTAAACTAAATTAAATGGAATGCACGCTGGCAAACATCTATGCACCCAATAGAAACCCAATAAAATATCTTAAAAATATCTTGGAGAAGTTGATGGATTTTAAGAGTGGACATGTAATTTTGATGGGAGTTATGAATTTTTGTTTAGAACCAGGAATTGATAGTACGGCCCGGGCACACGGGACGAATAACGTACAACTAAAAATGATAAAACAAAAATTGTATACATGTCAATTGGTTGATATATGGAGGATTCTACATCCTAAAGTACAAGATTATACATTTTACTCACCTGTGCACAGAACACACTTAAGGATAGACTATATACTGGTTGATCATAGAGCCCTAGAATGGGTCATAGATACTAGGATAGAAATATCGATTCTATCGGACCATGCCCCAATGAAAATGAAAATGACAATACCTGGAAATTATAGACAATCTTTTTCCTGGCGAACAAATGAAGATTTGCTCCGAGAAGAGGCAAGCTCAGGAATTGTGGAAAAGGAATTAGAACATTACTTTGCAATAAATGATACAGAAGAGATATCAGGGTCTACCCTATGGGAGGCTCACAAAGCCTACATTAGGGGGATCCTGATTGATGTAGGAGCAAGGAAAAAAAAAGGAGAGATCAGGGAAAATTAAAAATGTAATTGAAGAAATATCTAGAGCTGAACAAGAACATAAAAAACATCAGGGACCTCACTTAGCATCGTATCAAAAAGTAGTAATCAAAAGGGATGAATTTAAAGACCTTATGGAACAAGAGACAAGAAAAACATTTAACAGAATAGCTAAAGAAAGATATCAGTGGGGGAATAAAGCAAGTAAAAGTTTAGCCAGAATGCTGCAAAAGAAGAAATCCACAAACTATATATAAAAAATTCAAACCAAGAGAGGGGAAATGGTTCACACAACAAAAGAAATAGCGGAAGCATTTAAAAACTATTATAAGAACCTATACTCAGTGGAACAGTGGGAGAGTCAGCCAGGGGAAAAAAGAGGGAAAATAAATGATTTCCTAAAAAAGGCCAGATTACCAAAGATCACTGAAACTGCAAAAGAGACCTTAGAGGAACCAATAACTGAGGAGGAAATAAACAAAGCCTTGTCAGGCTCGGCCCCGGGGAAAAGTCGTGGCCCAGACGGGTTTACAACGTTCTATTATAAAAAATATAGGGAAATTTTAACCCCAAAGCTATGTCAATATGGCTTGGGAGCCAATTTCGAAATGAGTAAGGAGGCCCTGTCCGCAACGATTACAGTAATCCCGAAGGAGGGGAAGGACGGTACGTTGTGTTCCAGCTACAGGCCAATATCGCTGCTAAATGCAGACATAAAACTGTATGCTAAAGTATTGGCAGGAAGGTTGAAAGGGCTGATTAACACACTGGTTCACACTGACCAGGTAGGATTCACCCCAAGAAGAGAGGGGAGGGATAACAGGGTGTCAGAGAGCTCACCTTGCTGGTCATGGGATTGGCCACTAGAGGGAGTGCCTGTGAGCAAGCCGGCCTATTTAAGTTTGTCAGGCACTCTGTTCAGTGCTGCCTGATCATCAGCTTCCTGTGCCATAGTTCCTGTTTCCTGTCTTGCCTTCCTGTTTACCTGATCTCCTGACGACCCGGATTGCCCTTGGATTCCCCTTCTTGCTGCCTGTACCCGACCTTGGCCTGTTTGACTCCGCTTCTGCCTGCTCCTATTGTACCTTACTGCCAGTCTGTTGCCGAACCCAGCCTGTCTCCTGACCATCCTGCTCAGTCTCATCGCCTGTGTTCCAGCCTGCACCTGCTGTTTATAGACTGCTATTCCACCAGCATCTGGACTCTAGTTCACAGGCTCTCATACCACTCCGCACTCCTGTGCTTCCTGTTACCTTACCAGGGGCCGCGAGTCGGACGCGTAAGGGAGCCTACTCTCTGCCCAAGCGGACTCACCGGTCTGGTAAGTAGGAGTCTGATACAGGGTGAGAACATTGCTCCTACTTCAGAGGATAAAAGAAAGTGGGCCCCCTGGTCTACTCCTGTCAATAGATGCCGAAAAGGCTTTTGACAGGGTAGACTGGGGGCTTATGATGCAGACGTTGGAAATAATGGGAATCGGGCCAAGAATGATTTGGTGGATCAAAACACTATATCATCACCCTACAGCAACTATAACAATAAATGGAACACCGTCCCCTCCCTTTGAGATGAAAAATGGGACGAGACAGGGCTGTCCCTTATCCCCTCTTTTATTCGAACTGTCCTTAGAGCCATTACTCACTACGATACGGAACAATCCTGATATTAGTGGATTTAAGGTGGGAGACGAGGAACGGAACATAAACTTGCAGCATTTGCGGATGATGTTTTATTCTACATAAATAATCCCAGGATTACAATGCCCAACCTGCTAAAAATTTTGAAACAATATGGCGAACTATCAAATTTTAAAATAAATTTAGGTAAATCTGAAATCCTAAATATAAACATAAGTAAGCTGGAAAAACAGACGCTGAAAAAGGACTTCAAATTCTCGTGGAGGAAAGAACTAAAAGTAACTAGTAATAAAGCTAGCTAAGTCAATGAAGAAGATATACAAAATAAATTATATACCCCGAACCGAAAGTAAAAGACTTATAAATAGGCCACTATCATGGATAGGACATATCAATACATTAAAGATGGTCCTCCTCCCAAAAATCACATATACATTCCAGATGTTGCCAGTGGCATTACCACAATTATATCTTAGAAAACTAAAATCTATAGTCATGAACTTTATATGGAAAAACAAAAAACCTAGAGTCTCTTTCTTAAGATTAAAGCAGGAAAAAAAAAGAGGAGGGTTGGCAGTTCCTGACATTTTAAACTACTATAAAGAGGTATTATTGTCAAGAGTTGTTGAATAGGTTAGGGAAAAAATTGAAAAAAGTTGGATTAACATAGAAAAAACACTTTGTAAAAACAACTAAATGGGAAATATAATTCACGCTTAATCGCACTGAAAGAGGTCGAATATTTTGCACCAGGGGAAAAGGCAATAGGTGGGAACTGGATAAAAAAAGAAAGGGCTCACCTTAGAGATATAATAAAAAAAGGGAAACTTATACCCTTTCAAGAATTAAAGCACAATAAAGATTCATGGGTGATTGACGAATGGCAGTACCTCCAGCTGAACCACTTTATTAAGAAATTACCTCATCCAATAAGATCGGGTGAAGATCTGACTGCGCTGGAACGACTATGCATAGCAAATAATACCAAAAATATTATTTCAAAACGATATAAGTTATTATTAACTGTGGATGAAGTGGAGATCCCGCAATATATTAAAAAATGGGAAAGGGAACTGGGGTCACAGAGAGATAAAAGCACTATAGGAAAAATAGCTGAAATGAACTATAAATGCCTAACTAGGTGGTACACAACCCCAAATAAAATTATCAAATATCAAAACCATAAATCAGCAGAATGTTGGCGAGGATGCAAGGAAATGGGAACAATGGCTCACTTATGGTGGGACTGTCCTAAAATTAAAAAAAATTTGGAAGAAGATCTTACATTTTATAAAATAAATCACTAAAAAGGAAATAGTAGAAGATCCGTGGACAGTCCTGCTGTACAGAGGGGGAGGAGAGGTGAAACAATATAAAGAGTCGTTGATACCTCACCTCCTAAATGCAGCAAAAAGACTAATTCCTAAGAAATGGCAAGAAGTAGAGAGGACACCTATATGGGAGTGGATAGACGCAGTTGAAGAAACATACAACATGGAACGTCTAAGACATAGTGTAGATGAAAACAGCGAAGGGGTTAAAGATAAATGGGAGTGTTGGAAAGAATTGAAGAAAACATGGAGCTATGCGGAAGAATTAAGAATAAGAGTTTAGATCTATAACGGGGATAGGAAGAAGAAAGTAGATAGCAACGGGAAATTTAAATAAGAACAAGTGACTAAATGCAGAGGTGGGGGGGGGGGGTAATAGGAGGAGGTGGGGGGAAAATAAAGATTATGACTGTGTCTCTTTAGGGTTTGAAATTTTTGTTGTTTTATTGTATGAAATGTTATATAAATTTGATAAGTGCAAAAGATATAAGCTGGGAAGATACCGTTTGAATGACAAGCGGCAAGAAAACCTAATCAGGGACTCATCAACGCAGACAACTTGATCGGGAGTAAACAAGGCTGCAAACTCTTGGTTGAAGTGGTTTATGAGTGGCCGAATTTTGTAGAGCCGATCGTATTCAGGGTCACCCCGAGGACGACAGAGTTCATTGTCATTAAAATGCATAAACCGCAAAATCTTCTTGTATCGTGTCCTGGTCATGGAGGCAGAGAACACGGGCATATGGTGAATTGGTGAAAAGAATAAAAAATCGCGCTACCCATAAACACCTAACCAAAAATTCATTGTAAACCAAATCTATATAAAGCCCTGTGTAGGAGTGATCAACAATATGAGTGATGGATATGAAAAATAAGTAATTAAATGAAAAACACCAGTAGCTGATTAAACAGAAACCAAAATTAATAATGAGTCCATGTGAAATGAATTGATGAAAATAAACATCAATAATTAAATAGATAAAAAACCATAAGTGCATAAATTGAATAAATCTTAGAAAACATAAGTAATTAAATAAAAATGCACCAGTGCACTGTGAAGTGAAGTCCATAAATTATAGAAATGTTGTCCTCGAAATTCTGTGAATAAAAAAAAAAGGCTGTGTAGAATCCACCACCAGATCAGCAGGAATGCGCCCTTACCAGAACGTCATGATCCCCCATTACAGAGGATCAAGGAGAGCATGTATTAGACCACAAATGGGCTCCACACGACAGCAGGCACGATCACAGGTTTTTCCCCTTCACCGATGTGCACAGATGAGGCTGCACTGATGGGCAATGATGAGGCAGCACTGGTAGGCGGCACTGATGGGCACTTGTTGGTGGCACTGATAGGTTACACTGATGGGCACTGATTGGCAGCACTGGTGGTGGGCACAGATCAGCAGCACTGGTGGGCATTTTTTAACAGCGGCGCTTATCTAAATAAGTAGATTTCTGGGACGCCAAAGGAATAAAAACTAGTAAGAAAATGCAGATAAAAAATCAAAAAACAGACAACAGAAGACAAAGCTTCTAAGATGCGTGGATAACTGATAATAACTCAAAAAGGAAATTGCTATGTAACAAAAAACTAATAACCACACCAGGACAAAAACTCCAGGTAAGGATCTAGTTCATGTCAATTACTATTCCACCATTCACTTTGGGAGTCACATTTATTTTTATCACACTCAGTGTGTCATTTGTGCTGAACACTGGTTTTTGCTACTTACTGGTGCGCTATTATTTGTTTATTTGTAGTTATTTGGAAGATACATTTTATGCCTATTAGAAACTAATTGTCTGATTTGATACATTTTTGCAAACTGGATGCTTATTCCTTTATTTGTTTTTTATTTTGGATGTTGCACAACTATTTGCACATTAATTTTATATAGAGTGAAATTCAGAGATTATTATTGTTTTATATTTAATTAATCTTTACTCACGGGTTATTTTATTTCTTGTTTGATGATTTTAGGGACTTTTTTCTCAACAATTATTTGAATTCTAGTTTCAAGTATCAGGATCCCAGTCACTATATTTTCAACTATTCATTATTTTATTTGTCCTTTATTCTGGATGCTGCACTGACTATTGTTTACACCTATTTGCTTTATTATATTCAGGGTACACTGTGTTGTTGGAGTCACAAGTTTTTATTCACGGGCACATTTATTGCTTTATGTTATTAAGGTCTTTAAAAAGAGGTCACCAATTATCTGGATCCCAGTCATTTAGTTCCCAAATTAGCCGCACTCTTTTGATGCAACATTGATTTGATGTGACCCTTGGTTGCACAAAAATGGTGGAATAGTAATTGACATGAACTAGATCCTTACCTGGAGTTTTTGTCCTGGTGTGGTTATTAGTTTTTTGTTACATAGCAATTTCCTTTTTGAGTTATTATCAGTTATTTATTTATTTATCCCTCTTATCATTTGTTTTTAGGTGTGTGAACACTATTATTTGTGGCCGCCATTCTTTCCTTCTTTGATAAGCTTGATTTTATATATTGTCGTTGTTTTACATATTCTTATTTTCATTTATTCTTTTGGTTTTGGTGTGCGCACAAGTACTTATCACTTCATTTTTTAACAGCACTGGTGGGCACCGTAGGGACTGCACTGATTATCAGGACACTGATAATCCATTATCAGTGTACATGTCCCTTTTA
Organism: Lithobates septentrionalis; assembly: GCA_037952835.1. Classification (NCBI taxonomy): domain Eukaryota; kingdom Metazoa; phylum Chordata; class Amphibia; order Anura; family Ranidae; genus Lithobates; species Lithobates septentrionalis. Next base: position 3,023,190 of record JBBDGP010000864.1, on the reverse strand, counting down.
GATAAGGTGGTTATCGGCTCTCGTATCCTCTCCTCATGTCGCAGGCGTTAAGAAAGGAGTGCCGATAACCAGCTTTTATTTACATCCATGATCAAATGTGTTTGGACACAGCTGATCATGTGGCAAAGACCCCCTGATTGGCTCTTTACCTCATTATGTAATCAGCAGTGTCCTCCGGACATTGTAATCACAGAGCACACTGCCCGCATCCTGCAGCAGGCACGGTCATGGGAGGCCGTCATATGTCGGCTATAGCTCAGTCGGTGAGTGGTTAATCTTGTAATGTTAACAGATATAAATGTTAAGATTACCCTTCTTTTTTCTGTCCCCATGACAGTGGTCACCAGGGTAAATAGTCATGATAAATCTACCGAACAGGAGCAAAGGTGTTAATTCTTCCCCACTCTACCTAAAAGAATATGCAATTTACCCAACTTAACTCTTAGATCTAGTTGACATGGTATTTCCATTTAGACCACCACACTGCTGTTTAAAAAAGAAGAAGAGAGTACTAGGCGGAGGCATCTTTAACCTCAGTGAAGCCACTTTCAATGAAAACAAAATGAGAGTACTCGACCTGGGATTAAAATATGCACCAGAAAAAAGTCTGGATCCCTTCGAAGTATTCATAGATTTACAAAAATTCGTCAGGAAGCTGAATATTAGAAAATTTTTTGCAATTAAAGGGGAACAAGAACCACAAAAAGAAAAGGAAAACTCAATATATAAGCACTCGAAACTGAAAAACAATTCAACATTCAATCCCAATACTCAGCAAAATGAGAGTCTTATAACCTTCAAAAAAATGATGGAACAAGATATTAGGAAGATGAACCCAAGAAAAAGTAAATCGAGAGTCTGGAAAGGCCTAGTTATATTAAATAAACAAGATTATGAACTAGAGATGGGAAAACTACTTAATATCCCAAACACATATAGAAAATTGAAGGGTAACCCAAAGGTGGAATATAACAAGAAACTAAATGCCTATATACACAAAGGGGAGAAAAAAGGAATTTTAAATAAAAAAGAAGCAAGATATTTGATCCCAGAGGCAGCAAAAACTCCTGTGATATACTATGTCCCAAAAATCCACAAGAGCCAAACCAAGACGCCAGGAAGACCCATAATAAGTGGCATTGATGGCCTATTTTCAAGGCTGGGGGCCTATCTAGACGGATATCTACAGCCATTGGTGACTAGGGGTAAATCATATCTAAAAGATAGTAAACAGTTGATCGCTGAGCTAAAAAGCTTTAATGTCAAGGAAGAAGATATACTCGTAACAATCGATATCAACTCATTATACACCAATATTGTACAAGCAGATGGCATCAGTGGAGCAGAATGGGCTTTGTACCAACAGACAGACCTCAAAGAAGAACAAATTAAATATTTATTAGAAGGACTAAAGTTAGCGATGAGTCACAACTACTTTTGGCATAAGGGAGACTATTACACTCAAGTGAAAGGGGTAGCCATGGGGGCTAAATACACCCCGAGTGTAGCTAATTTACTTCTTAATAAATGGGAAGAAGAACAAATCTACAGTACCAGCAGAAGTCATATGAAATTTTACCGATGATATATAGATGACATTGTAATCATCTGGGGAGGTACTGAGGAAGAGCTACAAATATTTTTTGATGAATTAAACCACAACATCTACGGTTTATCTTTTTCCGGGAATTGGAGTAGACATAATATTAATTACCTTGACCTCCAGATATTTAAGGAAGATAGACATCTTAGCACAAAAACGCACTTTAAAGACACAGACAGAAATGGCTGCATCCCCACCAGTAGTTGCCATGATCCAAAGTGGATTGGGAATATCCCAAAGGGACAGTTCATGCGGATACGCAGAAATTGCAGCAATATAATCGACTTTGATGAACAAACAGATAATCTGATCAAAACGGTTTGTGGATAAGGGATACAAAAAGAAGGATCTACTATCATTAAAAGAACAAATAAAAAATATGGATAGAAATAAACTAACAGAAGGCACACAGAATACTCAGAAACGGGGAAAAAAACAAACTTTTGGGCCTTGCCTTCCTGACTGGATATAATAGACAATATAGAACAATAGAATCAATTGTTAAAAAACATTGGCCCATATTACAGTCAGACCAAGTTCTAAAAACGGTGTTACCAAAGAAACCTATTTTTATTTATAGGAAGGCCGCAACCCTTAGAAATAAACTAGTGCATAATGCACTTGACCCCCCGAAACAAATCAAAATAGATAACAACCTAAAGGGCTTTTATAAATGTGGAAAGTGTTTACCCTGCAGAGAAACCAAAAAAACAAATAAAAAGATCATAAAGTTCAAGTCCACAATAAATGGTAAGGAATACACAATCAGGGACCTAATAACGTGCAACAACACACACGTCACCTACGTGTTAGAATGCCCGTGCCGTAAACAGTACGTGGGACGCACTACTAGGAAACTGCACATAAGAATTAGGGAACACGTCACAAACATAAAGAATGGTTTTAAAAAACACAGTGTATCCAGACATTTTAGAGATCATCACAACAGGGACCCTAGTGGTATGCTGTTTTATGGCATTGACAAAATTAAGGGACACTGGAGGGGTGACAATAAAAAAACAAAAGTGTCACAAAAGGAAACCAGATGGATCTTCCAGCTGGATACACTCCAACCATCGGGAATGAATATAGACGTGGACCTCAATTGTTTTCTTACTAACTATTGAGTGCCCGTTAGTAAAAATCCCCCCTGGCGAATATGTTTTCCCTCCCCTTTTTAATAAGTATATTTTAATAATTATTTTTTAAGCATTTTAACAAGTATTTTGAACACCAATATTTAAACTCATTTGTTTTATATAAAATTGGGATATGGCCTCCCCTTGCCCCATCTCCTACACATACCCTTATAATAGGAGCTAGTAATAATAAAACATTTTTAGATATTTTTTGTATTTTATTATTTTTATTCTATTTCATATTGTTTTTAGACCTTCTGTTTCTATACCGTACTGTTAGTATATATATTATATTATAAATAAAATTTAGAATAATAATATTTTAAATAATTAACTTAGATATTAATTTATTATAATTTGTTTATTTAGCACTGTCTATGTATTTTAAGCAAGGTCAGATTACTAACTGTATACCATGTATACTGTGCTGTAGAAATGTGCATAAATATAATACCATATTTGACCCATGCAACCGTGACACATATACAAAGGGCCCATATACCAACAAGGTGTCACCAGGAAGTCTCTGGTGTATTATCTGGTCGTTTCACGGCGACATAACCACTGGATTAGGGCCGCGGTCTCCGGTCTGCATTATCCTAAGAAAAATGGCCGCCGGAACACAAAAATATGGCCGCTGGAACTCAAGTACACATAACACGGCCGCTGGAACGCAAGCGCATTACCGACCGCACAGTACATAAGGATAGGGGAGACGACGCAGGGACCACGCTCCCGTAGAAGTCCGTGTGACGAAACGTACGTAGGGCATGGCTTGGCCTGAACGCCTTGCAGACATCTCCCTGTAAGCTGACGCTTAGGAACATCTTAATGCTCATTGTATACCGCTTATTTTTTCTACTACAATCTGAGTACCTTTTACATCTGACCAAATAAATAGTGTTTTAAACGGTTTTACACTATGGAACCCTTTCTTTTCTCCTTCATGTCCTAATGATATTACCTTGATCCTGGTCCTGCCAAGCACTGCTGCACAGTGGCACATACTGTGACTACACGTTACCCTTGCCGGGGACAAACAGCTGGTGAGTCTCTGCACAATCACAACGCGAGACACCAGCACTGGAATAATACCTGCTGTTTGCTTTAAAGCATTTCCACAGCGAACGTCGTTTTTCACTCACAGTGCACTGGACACATATCACAGTTATTCATATGGACTGTTCATTAATACTCTAAAGGCCACATTACTTATGGCTTATTCTAATTATTTGCATGACACGTGTGAAATACTATATTGCATCTAGTGATTATTTTAATAGGGCACATGTCACTTTGTTATTTATAATATTTGAAGAGTTGATCGATTTATTTAGCACAAGACACTTTTGGATAATTTTGCATGTCACGTGTGATGTACTTTATTGCATTTATTGTGTTTTTTAATGTTTAAGGCACAAGTCACTTTAACCTTTATAGTAGTGGAAAAGTTGATTTATCTCTGGAGAATTTGATTTATATACCAAAATATTTCTTCTGAGGGAATATAGCACAAGACACCTTGGATATAATTTTAAACACAATTTTCCACACTCACTATCTACTGTATTTAGGAAACTGCTTTTACCAATAAGATTTGGGAGGGCGCCACACTCACACATTTTTTCTTTTCATGTTTCAAGTGAAAAAATTGAAAATTTGTCACATAAATAGAAAATAGAGAACACATCTTACCTGAATAGTGCCTTTAATATTTAACAGTGTTATAATGTACAGTTTACTTTTTACTGAGGCTACAGTTAGTCAAAACTTAAAAACAATCACTAATTACATTTATACATTTCTGGGAGCACTTTATTATGAAAATCCCCACACCTGCTTATTCATGTAATGATCATATCAGCCAATCATTTGACAGCAGTGCAATGCATAAAATAATGCAGATACAGACTAGGAGTTTCAGGTAATGTTCATTTGAAACACCAAGATGGGCATAAATATTATTTCAGTGATTTTGACTGTGGAATATAGGTTGGTGCCAGACAGACTGTTCCACTGTCATTCGGTGAGTGGTTGTTCTGAGAATGGAAAGGCCTTGTTCATGAGAGAGGTCACAAGAGGTTGGCTTGAGCTGACAGAGAGGCTATAGTAACTCAGCTAACAACTCTGCACAAATGTGGTGAGCAGAAAAGTACTGTATCTCAGAATGAACAAAATATGAACCATTGAGGCTAACTGGCTACAACAGCATAGGACCAAATTAGTTTCCATTCCTTCAGCCAAATTAAGCTGAGGCTGCTCACTTGAAAGTTGTAGAAAGTTGCAATCGAGGGAAAGATGAATGCAGCCAAGTACTGGGATATCCTGGACAAAAACCTTCTCCAGAGTGCTCAGGACCTCAGCTTGGGCCGAAGGTTTACCTTCCAACAAGACAATGACCCTAAGCACACAGCTAAAATAACAAAGGAGTGGCTTCACAACAACTCTGTGACTGTTCTTGAATGGCCCAGCCAGAGCCTCTGAATACTTAGGACCATGTGATATTTCAGTTTTTCTTTTTTAATAAATCTGCAAAAATGTCAAAATGTCAATAGTTCTTATGAACTTAAATGGTTTTAGCAAATTGATGCAATATAACTAAGAATGAAAAATTTAAGGGGGTCTGAATACTTTCCGTCCCCACTGTATATTCTATATGTTATTGTAGTTTCAAAATACTATTTTTTTGTGCTGAAACAACTAATGTTATTCTGGGTACAAAGTCATTTTCTTTCATTTTGTTTGATTCTGGTACAAAGTATGGTAGAATTCATTGCAAATTAGGTAAATGTATTTTTCTTGAATTTTAAACTTTGCTTTTTTGGGGGGGAGTGATGTTACACAAACAAATAAATAAATAAATGAAATCATAGAGTAGTCTGCACTGGAAAAAAAAAGGTAAAAAGCTAAGAAGAGGATGTGAGTTAGGAGTTAAGGCTACTTAGGATCAACAAGGGGTTAATCATGGGTTAAACAAGAAAACATGGTTTTGAATGGCAAAGAAACACTTTTACTAGACTATGACTGACTACAGTAAAAACTTTATACCAGTTAAGCTAATAAAAGAGTACCTTGAAGACATTCTTTTTTTTTTTTTTCATCAGATATCCCGTGTTTGTTTAAAGCTGATCTACTGAAGACGTCCCTCAAAATAGGAAAAAAAGATTGGTGAAATATACAGATCTCTTTTGACTGTCAATAAGTAGCCTTGCAAAGTAAATCCCTGCTTGATATCACCTTTCAAAACATGAATGGGAACAGGATCACTTTCCTTATATCTTGCAGTGACTTCCAGTTGAACTCTACATGTACCCCTGGGAAAGCTGTTCATCTGAGATCTAATGAAGCCTGGGCATCATGCAGCTTTCAATATTTTTTCTAATGAAGTTGTTACTGCTTACCAAATTTAACAGATACTAGTTGGCTGTTTGAATGAGCCATAATATTGACTTGTGCATTATCATTGTGGTCTTTGACTTTATCATTGTAATACTTAGATAGGGCAGGTAATAATTTTGTGTTATAGAAATAGTAATTTTACTGGCTAGATAACCTAGGGAGGATTGTGTATATTTTATTTAAATGATCCTCTAAGCAACTTTTGTCAACTGCTTTAATATTAAACTTTTGCTACGGTGTTACTAGAGCTAGAGTATTCAAAGGTGCACTGCAGTCAAAATTAGAATGTAAACCATGAATTGCAAATATTGAGCACAACCTACCTGCTGAGTAGGTCAGATTTTTTTCCTTCAGACATTTCCCTTCATCATCTTTTTTCTCCCCACCCTGTTTTGTCCACAATATTGTGATCGTGGAAAATATGTGTTGATAAAGCTGAAATATTTTTTTACTGCTTCTCATACACTGAAAGCCTGATGTTAAAACAATTTAGTACTAAGAGGTTCCTCACAGCTAACAATCAGATTCAAACCTTCCTGGTGATTCGGGAAGCATAGGGAGAAAGGGGGTTGCACAGCACATGCTTCAGGAATTATACTACTACTTCCCCCCTACCCCCCTTATATAGGGTTGTAGGACCCTTTAGTGCCTTCCATACAAGCATTTGAGAATATACAGCAAAAATCCATCTAACAGATTCTTCCAACCACACAATGCAGCGTGGATGGACTGATCTCCCCTTCTAACTATTGTATTCTGACAGCTAGCTATTTTTTTTTTTTTTTTGCACTTGTCAAACAGATATAACTAAATGCTTTCAATAGTATATTTAATAGACCATATGGGAGCAGTGGCGTCTCAAGCTTTCATATTTAGGGGGGGCACATGGGGGGACAGGGACAAAAGTAGGGGGGCAACTATAAAATGAAATTTTATATATATATATATATATATATATATCCTGGGGCCCTTTACTACGACCCCACAACAGCCCTTTCACATGTTCTGCAGTGAGCTCCCTTCCTACTGTATTGGGGCCCCCCAGGGTGGCAGAAAACAAGTGATATATGTCACCAGCATACCAAGAAAATATAAGGATCCAAAGCAGTGGGAGAACTATCAGGGTTGCAAAGGTTGTCTTGCCTCCGGGCCCTGGTGTTCTGCCACTGTGGGGTTCCCCAGCCTCCTCTTGCTGTCCTGCCCTTGCTATTGACTGCTCTGGTCTGGCATCTCTTGGAATTTACAGGCTGGTTCTCCTGTCCTAAGGATGGGAGAAATCAGTCTGTTTTTTTCAGTAACTGAGAGTCCTGGTGGAGTCCTTCCTGCAACTCGCTCTTCTCCCTGCCAATGAGGATGCAGGGGAAGGAGCAGATCGGGCGGCCGTGGTTGTGTGAGCGCTCGCATTATGCAGTGTCAGCAAGCAGAGGGAGGGGGGAGGAATCACCTGCAGGAGCTGACTGGGGACACTCTCCCTCTTAGACATTTGATTTTTATTGGGGGGGGGCACATGGTGGGGCACAGCATAATGTTGGGGGGGTCAGGGCCCCCTCTGGCCCCCCTAGGGTCGCCATTGTATGGGAGCAAAAAGGAACAATTTGCATATACTTCAAGAACTGGTAAGCTGCAATATAGAGCTATGGAAAAGTATTTGCCCCTTTCCTGATTTTTTTTTTTTTACATATTTGTCACATCTAAATGATTCAGATCATCCAGCAAATTCTAATATTACACAAAGATAACCAGAGTAAATACAAATGCAGTTTTTAAATTTTTAAATTATGATTTCTTTTATTAAGAGAAAAAAAGCTCTCCAAACTTCCCTGGCCCTATGTGAAACAGTAACCCCCCCCCCCCCCCTTGCTAAATAATGAAAGAACTGTGATTAACCACATTTTTTGAAAAGCAAAGTTAAATTTCACTTGTCACATGCAGGCCTGTTTACCGCCAGACCTGTTGAATCAAGATACCACAAATAGAAGCTGTCTGACAAAGTGAAGCACAATAAAAGATCTCAAAGAGCAACACATCATACCACGATCTAAAGAAATTTAAGAACAGGAGAGAAACAAAGTAATTGACATGTATCAGTTTGGAAAGGGTTACAAAGCCAATTCTAAGACTTTGAGACTCCAGTGAACCACGATGAGAGACATTATTCACAAATGGAGAAAACTTAGAAAAGTGGTGAACCTTCCCAGGAGTGGCCAGCCACTCCAAGAGCATGATAACTCATCCAGGAGGTCATTAACCCTTTTGCTGCCAGGCCCTGTGCTCCATTTTGTACACTGTGGCAAGAGTATTTTTGCAATTTTTCCTTTGTTTTTGTTTTTCACTTATAGCTTTTAGAGTTTGTCAAAGACCCCAAAACTATATATTTTCTGAAAACACATGATCAATAGAAAAAAAAAAGGTTCTACTGATTTTTTAGACCCCGCAAATGTTTATTAAACCAATATATTTGCAAAAAATACACTAAAACCATTATTGGCAGATAAAAACAGTCAATTTCACAAAATTCCTACTAAATATAAATATAACCTGTATTGAGTTAATAAATAATAAATATTTGTAACTTTTGAATTGCGCATTTTTGTGAAATGGTGAAAATTGAACAGACACAAAAGTGTAAATATCCAAATTTCTCAAAAAATCTGAAGTTTTTCATTTTTCCCTTACAACTTCCAGAATTTGTGAAAGACCCACAAAACCATATATTTTCTGAAATCATATGACCTCTAGATCAAAAAGAAGGTGCTGATTTTTTAGACCCCGCAGTATTTGCGCAAATGTTTATCAAACCAATATATTCGCAAAAAATACATTAAAACCATTTTTAGCAGATAAAAACACAACTGATTTTACAAAATTCCTGCTCAATCCCTACTAAATATAAAATCTTAACCTGTATGGAGTTAATAAATAAAAAAAATATCAAATTTTTATATTGCGCCTTTTTGCAAAATGGTAAAAATCGAACGTATGCAAAAATGTAAATATCCAAATTTCTCTAAAAATCTGAAGGTTTTAAATTTTCCTTTACAGCTTTCAGAATTTGTGAAAGACTCCCAAAACCATATATTTTCTGAAAGTATATGACCTCTAGAATAAAAAGAAGGTGCTACTGATTTTCTAGACCCCTCGGTATTTGCGGAATGGTTTATTAAACCAATATCCGTAAAAAATACACTAAAACCATTATTAGCAGATAAAAACACAGCTAATTTTACAAAATTCCTGCTAAATCCCTACTAAATATAAAAGCATAACCTGTATTGAGTTAGTAAATAACAAATATTTGTAAATTTTAAATTGTGCCTTTTAGAGAAATAGTGAAAACCGGAGATACGCAAAAGTTTTAGAAAATCTGGAGATTTGCATTTTTCACTTACAGCTTTCAGAATTTGTAAAAGACTCCCCAAACCATACATTTTCTGAAAGCACATAGCCAGTAGAATAAAAAGAAGGTGCAACTGATTTTTAAGGCAGCATGATATTTGCGCAAATGTTTACCAAACCAATATTTTCGCTAAAAATACACTAAAATCATTAATAGTGCACATAAACGCAACATAACTTACAAAATTCCTGCTAAATTGCTACTAAAGTATTATTATTATTATACAGGATTTATATAGCGCCAGCAGTTTACGCAGCGCTTTACAATATAAAAAGGAGACAATACAGTTATAATACAATGAAATGCAAGAGGATTAAGAGGGCCCTGCTCAGAAGAGCTTACAAGCTCATAGGGTGGGGCAGGTGGTACAAAAGGTTGTAACTGTGGGAAATGAGCTGATGGAAGTGGTAAAAGATTAGTTGGAGACGTGATAGGCTTTCCTGAAGAGATGAGTTTTCAGGGATCGCCTGAAGATAACAAGAGTAGGGGATAAGCATTGTTCACATGTGGTGTACTAAAGTGTACGCCCATGGAGGGCCATGTTTACCCGCACAGGGATGCACAGGTGTTCCATGCATCCCCATACAGGCAGTCCGATTTATGTCAATGAATGGGACTGCCAACGGCAGCACAGGCATAGCTGCTGTTCCCAATCTGACATCTGTGTGGGTGTGGGTACATGACCCCGAATGCAGACAGGGCAGACAGAGCTCAGAGACATGCATGCGGACCTACATGAATGTAAAATTGGGAGCAACGGCTCTGTTCGTGCAGTTGCTACATCCCAAATGACATCAATGGCACTGCCTGCACAGAGATGCACAGAACACCTGTGCATCCCTGTAAAGTATGATGTGTATGCCCTGTGTGAACAAGGCCTTAGGTTCCTTTCACACAAGCACACCAATCAGGTCTGCCTGTCTGTTTTTCAAGCGGGCCCAATCGGCCCACCCATTGTTCTGTATGGAGATGCTAATGTAAATGAACATGTGTCCGTTTACACCCACCTGCATCCGATCAAGTCCAGTCTGCTAAAAACAGAGGGATGGGGATCCCATTCCCCATCCATCTAGCAGACCGGATGGTATCCGATGGAACTGGACAGGCGGTCTGTTTCCATTCGACCGCCCCCTTAGAGAATAGCGAGCTGTGTCTGTGTCCCCTCTGCATCAGTGGAGCGGACGCAGACCTGTCATCCGCCTGCTCAGCGGGGATCAGCAGACAGATCCCCCACTGAGCAGGCAAATCTGCTTGACAGAGTCCACTCCATGTGAAAGGGGTCTTACCAGGAGCAGCCAATCCATTAGGGGCGCTGGGGCGGCCCCCCCTGCAGAGTGCCGGACTCATATGTTTTCATGAGGTTTTTTTTTCAAGCCACATGATTAGAGCCTGAGGCTCTAATTGGCTTGAAAAAGGTTGGGCTCAGGACGCAGAGCATTGCACCCCAAACTCACCCACTTGTGACAAAAGCGAATTAATATTGTCTTCCGACTTCTCCTCCTGGCCAATCAGGACAATTCGGGTTGTCCGGGAGGAGAAGCTGAGCCATGGAGGGGTGAGTGCAGTGGGGGGGGGGGCGTCACCGTGGAGGGGTGAGTGCGGGGCATCACCGTGGAGGGGTGATTGTGGGGGGGGGGCGTCACCATGGAGGGGTGAGTGCAGGAGGGGCATCACCATGGAGGGGTGAGTGCGGGTGGACCTGGGGAGTCTTACTATGTTTGTGTTTTTAAAAATACAATTTCTATTCTATTATTTTTTACTTTTTTAAATATTATTCTTATTTTTTTTGGTGGGGGGGCCTTTTGTGAGATATCAGAGATCTGAACAGACCCCCGAATCTCTATTTCTGAGACAGAGAATGGGACTGAAGATAGTCCCTTTCTCTGTAGCACTTTACATGAATGATTGGAATCTGTATAGAGATTCCATTCATTCATAAAATGACAGTCTGATACATTGTAACACACTTGCAATTACAATGATCAGGTGTCAGTGGAGATAGCAACGATCAATGCCTATTTTCATTGTACATAAAAATCCAAAAAATCCAAAAAGAAAGCGCCTCTTAAGTATCAGAGATTTGAATCTCTGATACTTAAGAGGCGCTTTCTTTTTGGATTTTTATGTATACATGGAGAATTGACTTCACTCAACAGGAAGCTGCCCTTGGTACCCTGGTTGCACAAGATTTCCCTGGCTCCCTTATCCATCCCTATTACAAATGATCTACATATCATAGACTCTCTCTTGGACTAATTTTATGGACCACTGTTACTTATTTTTAACGTTATTTTATTGTTATATCCACGGACTTTAGCGCTGTTACATCATATATTTTATTTTCATTGTACAGGAGGGGGTTGGTAAACGCATGTTTATCAAGACCCCCAAGCCCCAACTTCACCCCCACCCAATCTGTGCAGGGAGAAGATACAAGCAGCTGGAGGGGAAGGGGAGATGCCGTTTAGATCGGCCATGGATCGGAGTACAGGGGCAGTTTGGGGGTGATCTGACTGGCGGGGGGACACATCTGGGTCCCCCCCAACCCCATGCAGCACCTGAAGCTGGCGGGAGCGGCAGAGGAGGGATGCCGGCTAATGATGGTGGTTGTGGGGGATTCGGTTTGCGGGGGGTCGGATTGGGTGGAGGGGGGATCAGTGCTGGGGGGAAGAAGGGGGTTGAAAGAGATAGTAAATGGGGGGGCAGTTTGAGATGAAAGGCAGAGGCGGGGGTGGAGTGGCAGGGGACAGGGAAGCGGCGGCATGGGTGGGGGGGCAGTCACATTTAGGGTTAATAATTCTGATCAGTGGGTTGTAATCTGCTGTTCAGAGTTTTAGAATTGTTCAGCAGAGTCTGCTGAACAAGTCTGATTTAAGCTTATGGTCATTGAAGTGACCATAAGCTTATAGGAGAGGGAGAAATGAGGTCCGTACGCCAGAGCAGGCAATCTCCCAGGATTGGCTGCTCCACATCTCGGCATGATTGACCATGCTGAAGTCATGTGGTGACTTTCCTGAGTTTTGACTGGGTGTTAGTGATCATAGGGCATAATCCATGGGACCAGCAGAAGTTCAGTGTAAGAAAAATCAATGCCTGGCCAAGGGGAGTGTAGAGGTGGGCAGGGAGTCTACTGACATTACAACTCCACCCACCGAGCCCTGGACAACAGACCTGCCCACAGAATCCAGAGTATTTCAGGGATCCAAACGTCTAAAGGGGAGATATTTGACAAGTAAGAATACATGCAGGAGGCATGTATATCCTTATAGATCAGCACTATGAAAGTAATTTAGAAACGATGAGAGTGGGTTTACATCCACTTTTAGGTCAGTGTTCATAATTCAACAATAAGAAAGAGACTGGGCAAAAATGGCATTGGTGAGAGAGTTCCAAAGCGAAAGTCACTTCTGACCAAAAAGAACACAAAGTCTTGTCTCACATTTGCCAAAATACATCTTGATTATCTAAGATTTTTGGGCAAATATTCTGTGGACTGATGAGATAAAAGTTTAACTTTTTGGAAGGTGTGCATACCGTTACATCTGGCATAAAACTCACACAGCATTTCATAAAAAGTACATCATACCAACAGTCAAACATGGTGGTGGTAGTGTGTTGGTTTGGGGCTGCTTTGCAGCTTCAGGACCTGGATGACTTGCCATAATTGATGAAATCATGAATTCTCCGCTCTACCAGAAAATCCCAAAAGAGATCATGACCTCAAGCTCAAGTGAACTTGTGTTATGCAGCGGGACAATAATCCAAAACACACCAGCAAGTCCACCTCTGGTTTAAAAAAAAAAACCCAAGATGAAGGTTTTGGAGTGGCCTAGTCAAAGTTCGGACTGAAACCCAATTGAGATGTTGTGGCATAACCTTAAACAGGATGTTCATGCTCGAATACCCTCCAATGTGGCTGAATTAAAATAATTCTGCAAAGAAAAATGGGCCAAAATTCCTCCACAGCGATGTGAAAGACTCATTGTCAGTTAAAATTAAACACTTGATTGCAGTTGTTGCCGCCAAGGATGGCACAACCAGTTTATGGTTTACGGAGCAATTTCTTTTTCACATAGCTAGGCAGGTTTAGACAGCTTTTTTCCCTTAATAAATTAAATCATCATTTAAAAACGGCATTTTGTATTTACTTGGGTTATCTTTGTGTAATATTAAAATGTGTTTGATGATCTGAATCATTTAAGTGTGAAAAAAAAATAAGGAAGGTGGCAAGTATTTTTATGGACACTCGGGAAAACTATTATCACTGGCCAAACCAAAAAAAACTGATATGGTTTGGTCAGAGAATGGATGTGTGTCAAGAAAAACTAAAAATAGGATTTTTTTCAGGAATGGTTTGAGAAATAGGTTTAATACCAGAAAAATATATTGAGTTTGGTGACCAGAAGTTTTGTAAAATTAACCAAATGTCATGCATTGCAGCTTTAAAACATGATGTTTTGTTCAGTAAACATTTGTGTCATGCTATTTCAGTTTATGTATGGAGTTCTAAATAAAAACGATTTAGATCAATAGAAGAACAGATAAATTAATAGATTAAATGATAGATGGAGAGATAAACTACAGCTGTGTCTGTATAAGAATGTAACTAATATCTGTTAAAGAATGCATATCACATTCACACTCTAGCTGCATAATAAAGAGCACACTATCAGAATAACACATCCAAATTTTTACCTCTGTATTTTCCAGCTATAACTGCTATGTGCTGTCTGTATGAGACATCAGTGACATATTCTGACATATTGACTGTCAAAATCTCAGCTGAAAGAACAGGTTCAATTATGCATCTTTTCTAGGCTAGAGAAACTTGAAAATATTTCTTCCCTTCATTTTACAGCATCTTCTCCATTATTAGAACTGGCAGCATTTATTGGTTTACTAATAAAATATAAAGTGGTACTTATATAAGGAGTGTTATGCTCTGTACACACGATTGGAATTTTGTCAGAAAAACCTTGGATGTTTTTTCCGACGGAATTCCGCTCAAGCTTGGCTTGCATACACACAGTCACACAAAAGTTCTCTGAACTTTCGACCGTCAAGAACGCGGTGACGTACAACACGTCACTAGAAAAGGAAAGTTACATACGAAGCGATGATTCTGAGCATGCGTGTTTTTTTGTGCATCGGAATTGCATGCAGACGAACGGAATTTTCCGACGGAAAAATAGAGAACCTGCTCTCAATCTTTTGCTGACATCGGACTTTTGCTGGCGGAATTTCCGATCGTGTGTACGGGGCATTACCTGTGTTTGGTGTAGACTTTTTAATGTTTTGTCAGAATGTTTATACTGAAATATTAAAATAATATTATATTTATGGAATTATGCAAACATCTATGTTTCAGGAGATTTTTACATTTTTCCACAAATACAATCAAGTAATTCAAGTTTGTTTATCCATGCTATTTTGAAGACAAGTGATAACAATGATATACTCAAAATATATATTTAGTACCTAAAAATTCAGTGTAAAATAATATCAGATATATTTGGTGATGATACAAATATTGATATACTTTCAAATATCAAAGATATATGATGATACAGATAACAACATTTCTACACAAGCTCTTATTACATAATACCATATTTCAATACTTGAATGATAACTTGGTAAATTTAGACTTGGTAAATTAGTAATTAGCTTCCCGTAGCTCTACTGATTTATGTAAATAACTAGGTGTTGACTTTAGTACTGTGATTCCTTCTCAAAACAAACAGACCTTCAAACTTTCACTTTAAAATGCACAGACAAAATGTTATATTGTGCACATAGCTTGATAATTTTTTTTTTTTTAATCAAAAGGTTTTTATTGTTGTGCGGGGGACAAACAAGCAGTACAGTCAAATTTGAAACACAGTACATTTTGTCCAAATAGTGGATTATTCAACACACAGTCTATTGTTCCATTCATCAATACATAAATATATCATCTAATCGTGTTTCCTTTCAGCATCGACTATTAAGTTGATCTCACTCTGCGCCATATTGCTACCCTCTGCTTTCCACTACGCTGGGACGTTTGTCTGGAACAGTTGATTCAGTGTAGCCAGCACCTCTGTCCAATATCTATGGAGTTTTGGGCAACGCCAGAGGAGGTAAACTAAGTCCCCAGATGCCGTTCTGCACCTGTCACATAGCGGATTGGGTGCTCTGCCCATTTTGTAAAGCTTCACAGGTGTATAATGCACTCTCAGTAGCATATACAGCTGGGAAACCCTTCTTGCCACATTCAATGAACATGCGTTAACTGCCTGCAAGGCCTCCTCCCATAGGGGGCCCAGATCTGACTGCTACAGTGTCACTGCCTTCATAGGGTGCCTCTCCAGGAATGACGATAGTAACATATTATAACATTGTGAAATTATACCCTTTGTGTCTAACGCGTCTTGTATCATGTGAGAAACAGGGGTGGGGGACTGAATCCATTCCTTAGCATTCCCCTGTGCTCTGACAGCGTGTTTCAATTGCAAATAATAAAATAGCATGTTGGCAGGTAATGCATATTTGGATTGTAACTCATTGAAAGAGAGCAGGGTCCCATTCTGAAAAATTTTCCTCAGATGGGTTATGCCCACATGACGCCACCTGGGTCCCTGTTGGATTTTGGCTAGTTCTGTATATGATTTATCTCCCCATATCGGGCTGTAAGCTGTAAACCCTGTCACGTTTTGTAGTTGTTTAGTCTTGTTCCACACCTTCTGAAGGAGTGTATACGTGGGCATTTGTTTATTGGGCCTTTGAAAATGTTGGGTTTCTAGTCCCTCAGGTATGGATTCCACCCCCGTGCCAATCAGCATAAGTTTGGCTGATGAGCCCGTCGGCGAGGAGGCCATGACCCCTATCAGGTGCTGTAGCTGTGCGGCCAGATAATATATCCAAGGGTTGGGAAGGGCAAGACCCCCTCCCTCCTTCGGGTATTGTAGTTGCTCTAGCTTAATTCTAGGAGGCTTGGTGTGCCATAGTAACAGCCTAAATAAGGAGTTGACCACTCTAAATACCTTCAGTGTAATGACTACCGGCGTGTTATGTAGCATGTATAGGAGCTGCGGCATCAGAATCATCTTGATGAGATTTGTCTTTCCTGCTAGGGACATTTTGAGTTTGTTCCATATGTTTATTTTGTCTCTAAAATGAGATAGCAAGGGATATATATTCAGTTTGCAAAAGTAAGTTAGTTTAGGGGAGATATGTATACCTAAGTATTTGAAGGTGGACACTACGGGGACCGGGCAGGCGAGCCCCACGCCAAGTGTGGGGGACGCATCTATAAACAATAAAGCTGATTTGGTCCAGTTGATAGTAAGGCCTGAGAAATGGCCAAACTCCTTAATAAGGGACATTACCTGACTCAGGGAATCCTCCGCATCCTCCAGAAAGAGGAGCATATCGTCGACATATTACATGATTTCTTTCATGCATTTCACCATACCGGAAGCCCTTAATCGTTGGACAGTTCCTCACCTGGGCCGCAAGTGGCTCTATGGCCAGAGCAAAGAGCAGAGGTGATAGGGAACATCCCTGTCTCTTTCCCTGCCCAATGCAAAGGCATGAGACATCCTGTCTGACATACGTATGGTAGCCTGTGGTGTATCATATAATAGCCTCACCCACCTAATAAACCTAGGACCAAACCCAAACTTGGCCAGTACAGCCCACAGATACCGCAGGCCAACAATGTCAAATGCCTTATTGCGATCCAGAGACAACAGTGCTCTGTGGCCGGTCGAATCTGTGGGGGTCTGTATGTTCAAGTATAGTCATCTAAGATTGGTCGCGGTAGACGTTCGTGGCATGAACCCAGCCTGGTCTGAGTAGACAATGGATCGGATGATCCTATTGACTCTCATGGCCAGCACTTTGGCTAAGATTTTTACATCACTCTGTAGCAGTGAAATGGGCCTGTATGAGCCGGGATCTAACACGTCCTTACCTGCTTTGAGCAGTAGTATTATGTTGGCCCTTGTCATGGTGGTGGGTAGCTTTCCCGATTTAAATGAGGAATTGAAGACTTCTAGTAGTTTGGGTAAAATCACTTCCCCATATTGGGTATACACCTCCATAGGGATCCTGTCATCCCCAGGGGCCTTGCAGGTAGGAAAGGAGGCGGCCACCTCACTCAGCTCATTTAGTGTGAATGGTGCTTCCATCTCTGCTCGCGCTTGGCGGGACAGAGTTGGAAGGGTTATTGTATCAATGTATGTTTGCAGTTCCTCGTCCATGTAGTCGTCACAGGGTTTGTATAATTCCACATAGCTATTATTTGCTCAGGATCATTCACCACCCGTTCCAAGGAGCTACGTATCACTCCTATGGCAGGGAACGACTGCTGAGATCTGGCTATTCTGGCCAGTAGTCTGCCAGTCTTTTTGCCTTCTTCATAAAATGCTTGTTTGGTAAAAAACTTCTTACGTTCCACGTTGGAGGATCTCACCTGGTCCAGGGAATCCCTCGTGGAATCAGATGAGTCTAGAATATATGCAAGCTCCAGTTGCTTCACCTGGTCTTCCACCTGTACCAATAGGGCTGAGGAATTGTGCTTAATGGCAGCAATTTCAGCTATGAACGTACCCCTCAGACATGCCTTGAAGAAGTCCCATCTCATTGTCAGATTGGTGTGTGAGCGGTTATCAAAAAAGTATTGTTCTAGCTGTGTCGCCACCCGTTCGTGAGATGTGAAAAGTTTTAGCCAAAAGTCATTTAACTTCCATGGTGTCTTGGGGAGGGAAGCCACCGGCGGGTAGCAAGGTGTGCAACCAATGGGGAGTGGTCAGACACCGCTCTGGGAAAGTGCTCCACCCTGGTGACCATGGCTAAGAGCTGTGGAGAACCTACACAGAGGTCAATGCGAGATAGCGACCCGTGCATTTTGGAGAAGCATGAAAATTGTTTAGTTGGGTATTTCGTTCTCCACACATCTATCCAGCCCACCTCCTGCAGCAATCAGCTCAGAATGGTGCCTCTGCTCCCTAGCGGTGGCTGAGCTGGAGGATGTCTATTCAATCTGGGATTCAGGTAGCCATTAAATGCGGGAGTGCAAATTGGGGCGGTTTATGACTGCAGCTGTTCACGGCTGGGGGTTGTTGTCTGTCTGAAAGACTAAAGCATATCAAAGGCCTGAATGGAAACGGCCAATCAAATTGCTCAGCCATTCAGTGTCTAGTGAATATAACATGGAATTCAGTCTATAGTTTAGTACTGTCTGTGTATGACTATGAAGGCACAGACCTAAGAAAAATGGGACTCTAAATTATATTTACTTTGTTGGATTTTTTGTCATCTGTTGACTTTGAACCTTGTTCTGTGTTGGAAGTCAATAAAGTGCATCTCCCTGGAAGAATTGGGTTGCTGCAGAAGAGTACTTACATCATCATTATAATAACTACTAAATTAATTATCTACCCACTATACATCATATCACTACACTAATTACCCCTATATGTTTCTTATACAGTTGTGTGCAGTAAACAGGCAGCTCAAAGATACCTTGGGGGACTAAGATGAGGTGGATATTATAAGCGAGCAATAAATCCAACTGGCCATATATTGTAGAAGTTACCATAAGTATCCCTGTTTGTATGTATCCACCTTTCAGTCTCCATTACATCATCAATTTTGTTTTTTGATATAGTGGGACACTGAGCTTGTTTCCATAGTAAAAATACATTCAATAAATGTGGGGTCATACAATTCTTGTAAGATTACCATGATTATCATGGTACAAGATTTGTAAAGGTTTGAAGTTGATGGGATAAGAGGTGATTTTTTTTTATCCTCCTATCTAGTATTAAGTTCCTGCAATATTGGATCTTAAGACAAGTCTACCATATGTGGAGGAATGAGCTATTGTGTCTGCACCCTCCTCAACATTGGGGAGATACCCTGGGAAATATGGTGATCCGTTTAGTTGAGGTTTTAAACCACATGGTTATAAACGTAAAGCAAGATTTTTTGTGCTGATAGAGTATGTATGATCGTTTTATTAGTTTGGATAGGGGTGAGTTTACATCCTAATTCTTTTTCCTTAATTAAATCATGGACAGTTTTGGAGGTTGGTTATAATGTGTACATTAGGTAAGGAAGATGGGTGGTACCCATATTGTCTTTACACAACTTTTCAAAACTAGTAAAACTGTCTAGATATTGAAGCGCTGGCAAAGATTTATGGGAAAAATTGTCAGTTGGGGGTATTTCCAGTTGTGCATGCAGAACTGCTGCAACAGCTGGTGGCGAGATTCAAGAAGCAGTAATATACTTTGGAAGGCAAATTTATTTTCAGTATTACCATCTACACTCCATTCTTTGAAGAAAGAAATATTTTTTCCTGGTATAAACCAGGGAAACCCTCCCAGAGGCAATAAGGGCAATATAGATGGGGATAGTTCACTTCCATAGTTAAGTCTTTCCCACATTTTTAGGCTATTAACAGTAAAATGGGAACTCTAGGTGGCTGGGTCAAAACCCATCATTGGCTTTTCCAGGGTAACCCAGATTTGCCTTTGGCATTATTACGCCATTTGATTATTCCAAATAAATCCACAGCTTTATAATAGCTGGAAAAAACAATTTATTTCCCCTGAGAATGGAATATGCTTTTCTCTGTTTTTTTTGCCATTCCAAATATATTGGCTGATAGGTACCATAGTTGGGCATGTAGATATGCCAGCACATATTACTTTTGTGTTAGTATAGGTTTGCAGTATATTTATTAAAGATGTTCCCAGTTATGTTTGGTATATAGTTAGTTGCAACAGTTGTACAATATTGGTTGGGATGTTCATAGTTGCATTTAGTATGTGGCCCCATTCAGAATTTATCAAGTGGATCCGCCTGCTCAGTGGGGGATCTCTCCACTAATCCCCGCTGAGCAGGTGAATGGCAGGTCCGTGTCCACTCCGCTATGCAGAGCAGACACAGACACAGCCCGCTGTTCTCCATGGGGTGGTTGGATTGGAACAGACTACTTGTCCGTTTCTATCTGACTGTTATCCGATCCACCGGATAGATGGGGAATGGATACCCAGTCGTTGGTTTTTAGCAGACCGGTTTGGATTGGATGCTGGCGGATGTCAGCAGACATGTGTCTGCTGATATCCGCCGCTTCATAGAGAACAATGGGAGGTCCAATCGGGTCTGCCTGAAAAATGGACAGGCTAATCGGTCCACTGGTGTGAAAGGGGCCTATAGGTGATTGGTGCACACTTTGTAATCATTTCAGTTTGTACATCCTTGTGAATACTTGCTTTAAGGTTTACATTTGCAATCAATTTATAGTGTTATTACAACTGTGATAAAAATATTCTTATGTGAATGCTTTTGTTGGTATCTACATTTCAGACGGCTTCTGCATGAGTTATGTGGAATTTAAAATTTTTAGGGGTTTAGGATGTTATCTAATTGAAGAAAAAATTTACATGGACTTTCTTGGTACCCCATAGATACATACAACTATTTATTCCAAAGTATAACGTTTATTACACATATCAAGCAAAAAAAAAAAATCACTAATACGAGGGTTCTTCAAAAATTTGCCGCAATTTTTAAAACTATTAAATATAAAAAAGTGCAGAAACTTTTTGAAGACCCCTCAGACATAGTTACATAGTAGGTGAGGTTGAAAAAAGACACAAGTCTATCAAGTCTAACCTTTGTGTGTGATTTTTTGTCAGTATTACATTGTATACCCCTGTATGTTGTGGTCGTTAAGGTGCTTATATAATAGTTTTTTGAAACTATCAATGCTCCCCGCTGAAACCACCGCCTGTGGAAGGGAATTCCACATCCTTGCCGCTCTTACGGTAAAGAACCCTCTACATGTTTTTCATTTAGCACTTTTCAGTTCGCGCCTTTCATTTTGTGCTTTTCAGTTCGTTTCTGAATGGCCGTTCGTCAACCAGACATGTTGCGGAATCGGAGGAGATAACGTGTTATTTATTATTGAAATTCAATACAGAGCAGCGCTACCCCCCAGAAATGTGACAATGATGCAGTGAAGAACAGACACCAATAATAAATTGAAATAAACCTTCAAATAAATCAATTGTGATCAAGAGCAGAACTAAAAGTCCATCTTCTCAATTCCACAGTGAAAAAGAAAAAAAGTGCCAAGCATCAACGGATGATAAAAGAGCAATGTGACTGTGCATATAGGGTTGACAAAAAATAATGGTCCACTGTAAGTGAATTCTACCTCCACCACACCTCCAGTGATAAGAAGAATGCTCGCTTACCAGATGGCAAGCAATTAGTGCTTGCGGTCTAAACCCGACCAGGGCCTTTCTCCAAGATCAGGACACAGAAAGTCTGAGGAGGAACCCGTCTAGGAGGTCAGCAGGGGATCGCCAAACTCATCAGCCCAAGATCGTTCCCAAATCATATATGGTGATGATCTGCTGCTGCTGCCTGCGCTGCCGCTGAACTCTCATCTTGACTCGCTTTCTTTATTTATTTATTATTGGCCTTGGAGTTATTGCTTTGACATTATTTTTTTGGTTGAATAATGATTTGATTTGGTATATTTTCTATATTTTTGGATGCATAGAATGCACTCTTTGGTTAAGTTCTATTGGCAGATAGCATGTCTAATTTTATTTTTTTAATTTTTTTTAATGCACAAAAAAAAATTGTGGAGAATAATACTTGGCTGTGCGTTTTAGTTTAAATGACAGTTTGGGAGTAGGCAGTTACATTTTAAAAAATACAATGTAAAATTGACAAGGGACACCAACATAGTTGTATCTTTGTTCTTAAAAACTAGGGAATAATGGTGTTGTGGTAACTTGCACAAATAAAAAAAAAAAAAAAAAAAAACATAATAATATTATTCTTGATATCACTAGAAAAAAAAAGCCTTTGAAAAATTGTTTGCAATCACTCCATCAGTATCACCAGCAAAGCAGCTTCATTATTATACCATTAAAGTAGAAGAGAATTGTGCGCTGCATTTGGAGATTTCATAATTTGCCACGTCACAAATGTTAATTCTCCATTACAAACGCTAGCTTACAAGACCGCCCGCTTACGAGCAAGCGTGTTTGTACTTTGGACTTTTGTCCGACGGACTTGTGTACACGCGATCCAAATGTCCGACAACACACATTTGTTGGTGGAAAATTTGAAAACATGCTAGCCAACACTTGTTGGCGGAAAGTCCTACAAAAATTGTCAGATGGCGCATACACACGGTCGGATTTTACGCCAACAGCCTGACATCCAACATTTCCCATCGAAAAGTCTGATCGTGTGTACAGGGCTTTAGGGTCCTCTCCTCCTCTTCTTTTCTCTTTTTCTAATTTTTAAACTTTCCTTCCTCTTTCCCTCTTATATTCTCTACCCCCCACCTCCCCCCCCCCCCCCAATTTTTTTACCTTACCCCCTTTTCTTTCCACATCCCCCTTTTCTTTTCCTTCCTCCTTTTCCGTCTCCTTTATTAAAAATCCCCCCCACTTCCCTTTCACTCCTTTTCATTTCTACCTCCCTCCTCCCCTTGTCCCACTTCAAGGGGAGAGAGGGTGGTCTGTCTAATCCCTATCTTACCCTGCAGTGGTAGGATATCTAATATATTGTTAGCTTCTATATACTCGCTACAGCGGTGAATTTATCTCGGCAACTATAGAGAGTAGTATATATCCTTAATTTTGTACTATGACATGATGGACGTACTCCTATGCTTTTAAATATATAAGCCTAGGCCATCTAATATATAACTATTTCGCCAGTGCTGTTTTGCCCCTCTGCAGTTTTCTCATTTTGGATTCTTTAACTTATCTATTCCGATTCTTTTTTTAAAATCTTCTCTTCCTTTTTCTAATTTTGGTAATGTCTGTTTGTCTGGTTTTGTTTTTTTGTTTGTTTTTGTTCTCTATTTGGTCTTGCTTTGTCTATTTTTTTCTTTTATTTTTTTTCCTCTGGTTTTGTCCTGATTAATATGTAATTGGTCAACTGTGGCTTGCTTGCAGTCTAGGGTCGCCCCCTTGTATTATTGTCTATTTGTGTGAATGGCTGAGTAACCGGAAATGGACGTCTGCGCAAACCGCCGGTGATTCCAATTGTTGGATTGAACCAATGGTACTTAAAGACTCGTGTCAGATGCGTCAGTGGACGCCATCACGCCTTCTGATGTGAGGGCATGGACCATCCACCTAGCAGACAACTCCCTCTGTATCATTCTGCTTCTCTTGGGAGACTTCGTAAGCACTTGAGAGACTCCTGGATACATCCTAGCTGTATGACAGCGATGACACACGGCACTGTTTGTTTAGTGGACGCGCTGACTCTCGGAGGAAGGTATCCCCCTATCTCCTATGGCTCAGATTTAGCCCCAAGACGGCTGTAATACCTATTCTGCACCAAGGACCCGCATGAGACGGATTTCGGACGAATGGTGAAGTGGTGAGCCATATTTACCCATTGGGAGCTATTTATATGCATATACACTCACCTGTACCCGTTAGAATCCACTAGCCCGCCCCCAGCTGTTACCGACAAGTGTACAGCCTATGCATTCCCTTATACTCCAGGGGGATCCTCTCACTTCAACTCAGTGCCTAACTTATGTGGACTGTAATATTAATAGGAAAAATATATCTCGCAAGTTGGCATTACTAATTTCAAAGGTCACCAGACTGGAGTCCGAAGCATGAACTTTATATACTAACAAGTACCAAGTTTGGACTATTGAGCGGACTGCCCTGCTGTTTTCGTGCTTCCTTCCAATTATGTCTGAACTAGGACCCAATATAGAGAACTAGCTGTGCATGATATTTGAGAGGCCTGTATGTCTGTTTGTGGTGGACATCTGTGTCCCTAAGACAATTGTCTATTTTTAGATGTATGTGGTGGAGGTTTGGTATATTTATACATTCATAAGTTGCTAGTATTATGTGGATTTTTCATTAAAGAATTTTTTATCTTTAAATACCGGCAGTTCCTTTTTGAAGAATTCTTTGGGAATCCTCCTTCCCTCCGCTTCTTGTATGCTTAATTTATTTCAGAGGAACAAACCCCTATGGTTGATTACTTTTTAATCCCTGGGGTGACGGTATGTTATGATTACTATGGGGATTATTCATATTTATAAATCCCCATTCTAGTCCTTCTTATTGAGATGTAGCCATTGTGTCATCTTTTATATAGTTGTCTTTTTTGTTATTCTCCTCATTTAGGTGCAGTCTGTCCCTTCTATAGAACTGGTGACCAACTGAGAAGGCAGCCCAGTTTTCCAGGAACCCAAACACCTCCTTTCTACACCAGCTCTTCAGCCGCTTGTTTACTTCCCTAATATCCCTCTGCCTTTCTGGTGTGGCTCGAGGTATCGTTAGTATTTCTGAGAATACTACCTTGAAGGTCCTTTTCCTCAATTTAGCTCCTAAGTCCCTAAAATCATTCTTTAGGACACTCCAACTTCCTCTGACTTTGTCATTGGTGCCAACATGCACCATGACAGCCGGGTCTTCCCCAGCCCCTCCCAGTAATCTGTCCACCAGATCCGTAATGTGCTAAACCCAAGCGCCCGGTAGACAGGATACAGTTCGGCGCTTCTGGTCTTTGTCACAGTTTGCCTTCTCTGTCCTTCTAAGAATTAGGTCCCCTACTACCAGAATCTGTCTTTCCTTTCCCTTCGCTTCCCCCCCACTCCCACTGGAGAAGTTATTCCCCTGGCGGCTAGGGGAGTCACTCAGCTCCAGCAGTGCTGGTCCCTGACTGGTTTCCAAAATGTCACTCAACAGGGCATACTTATTGGGATGTTCCAGTAAGACTTTCCCCTCTACCCTTCCTGACAGTCACCCATCTACTCTTATCTAGTGCCTGCATCCCTTTGTCTCCACTCGCCTCTGTGCTGGCCCCTGCCAGCACCTGGCGGATACGTTCCCAGCTCTCCTTTACTATGGAGGGTCTTCTCAGTGTTCACAGTTGCTTCCCTAGATTCAGAACATGGGCTTTCAGGGAAACAATGTGCTTACATTTTGCACAGCAGTATTCGCCCTCAATCGTATGATCAAGGAATGCATACATGCCGCTAGATCAGTGGTTCTCAACTCCTGTCCTCAGGACCCACTAACAGGCCAGATTTTAGGTATTACCTTGGGGAGATGCAGACTAGAATACTGCAATCACTAATCAGCAAATGATATCACCTGTGATGTATTTCAGTTATCTTGCAAACCTGGCCTGTTAGTGGGTCCTGAGGACAGGAGTTGAGAACCACTGCGCTAGATGTACACCGAGTCGCATCTCCACACCCGCCGGACATTGCACCTACTAATTTAATGAGGATTGGGGATTATACCCTGTCCAAAATACTTAACAACTAGCTTCCTGACACTAATACTCAACAATACATGGGTACTCAACAATACAATACACAGGTACTCAACAATACAATACACAGGTACTCGCAGCCCACGTGCACTCACAGTCCATGTGCACTCACAGCCCACGTGTACTCACAGTCCATGTGTACTCGCTGCCCATGTGCACTCACAGTCCACAAGCACTTGCAGCCCACGTGCACTTGCAGCCCATGTGTGCTCACAGTCCACGTGCACTCGCAGCCCATGTGTACTCACAGTCCACGTGTATTCACAGTTCACTCACAGCCCATGTGTACTCACAGTTCACGTGCACTGACAGTCCACGTGCACTCACAGCCCACGTGTACCCACAGTCCACATGCACTCGCAGCCCACGTGTACTCACAGTCCACGTGCACTTGCAGCCCACATGACTCACAGTCCACGTGCACTCGCAGCCCACATGACTCACAGTCCACGTGCACTCGCAGCCCACATGACTCACAGTCCACGTGCACTCGCAGCCCACATGACTCACAGTCCACGTGCACTCGCAGCCCACATGACTCACAGTCCACGTGCACTCGCAGCCCACATGACTCACAGTCCACGTGCACTCGCAGCCCACATGTACTCACTGCCCACGTGCACTCACAATACACAGGTACTCACAATACTCAGGTGCTAATATACACCCACTACTCAGATACACACAACACTCAGGTACTCACACACTCAGGCACTCACAGTACATAGGTACTCCCAACACTCACAATACTCAGGTACTCACAATACACAGATACTCACAATACACGTTAGTACAATAGTACATTATTAAAAGATCAGCCTCTACAATCATAGAGAGCATTTCCCTTGACAACTATACAGGTAGAGATCTGATACCCCAATGCCTGGGAGAGGTACAATACAAGCGAATACAAACTCCTACCATAAATTGATACTCTAAATGCTTCACAGTGTGAGCCACTTCTTTAGGAGACAGATATGGAGGCATAGTTTAATAGATGATCCACTGCTTGAATGGCAGAAACCTATGCAGAAATTGAAAGAGCAAGAGCCCTCCCCGGGGGTGGACATGGGATCAAGCCAGTGCAGGTGACAAAACATAAAATCAACATCAGTAAATCAAGGCTTGTTCAATCATGCCAAAAGGAGAGGGGAGGCAAAAGAGTATATATGCGTATAAAATTTCCTCCAAGCACCCAAATGCGGTTCACTCACAGGGTCAAAATAAAGGCAGTATGCCAAATCCATTTCAATAAAGTGTCTCTGATCACTTTCAGCTTGTGTAAGCAGTATGGAGTCAGGGCTTCATGTAAATGCTGTAAGTTCAAGAACTAGAAATACATATAACCGCTTGGTGCCAACAGTATATGTGGCACAGTGTAAACAACTTTCCGTGCTGAGAGCCAATCTCAGCGGTCACATGGCCCGAATGCCCGCCTCTGAGTCCAAGCTTTTAGAACGCTAGGTGACAGGTAGGAGTTAATGATTCAATTTCATACCACTCTGCTTGTGATCTTTAGTAACTGACTCAAAACTATATGGAGGACTTATATTTCAACAAAATAATCTGCAAGTTAATTTATATTTTCAGCAAGGTATTTTATTAAAAGGTAGGACAAATAAATGACTTTGGGTAGTACACAGCTTTATTGTGGCATTTTCAAGTCATATTTTGTATCATTTTATAAGCTATCCAAGAAACGCGTTGAGTGTGTGGAGGAGCTCTCTGTAATAGCTGCATTGCTTAATCCAACACTTAACAGAATTGTATACAATTTGTTTTTGGACACCAAAACCCATTGATTTTGGGAAAGTTTGATGTATGGTTGATATGTACTTTAACAATGTGTGCCTTTTTAACAAATTTATTTTTTTTAATAAACTTTTGATCCTAACTTTAAATCCTGACATAGTTAAAGGTATACACCCTATTTTGGGCCTTTGGGCAAAATCAGACATCAGCATGTACCCTGGCCAGTTTGGATTTCAAAGATCTATAGTAAAGTTAGTTCTGGTGATATCTTTTGAATTCCCAGATATAGATAGCCAGGAATAGGTTAAAAAAAAAAAAAAAGAAAAGAAAAGAAAAAAGATGCTTGAATTATACATGGACAACTACCATCTAAAGTCTGCTCTTGATGATAGATGATTTGTAAGGCGTGTAAGCAGGGATTATGGTTCTCCGTAAACAGCTGTTAGATCTTATTTTTTTTGTTATACAGCTGCAATGAAGTAATATGTTGTTCCAAAGAGATGAAAATGCAGGTAATATACAGCAATTGCAAATTTTAATAACATTTTATACATGACAAGGAGACCCATATCTGTGTAAATATTTTATGTGAGACGTTGTCATTATTTAGACAATTCTGATCATTTAAGGCTACTTTCACATGGGCGACTAGGAATAAACAGCCAATTCCTGATTGCGAATGTAGCCAACCCTTTAACAAGGCATGTAGAGGGGTCCTGCACTAATCTTTATTATCGACAATATTTTTTTTCTTTCATCTACATAAAAGATGTTTTTTATTTTTATTATAATTGTCCATATTTGTTGTCGCAAGTTCCATATTACAACAATATACTATATGTAGCAATATTAGTATTCTTTAATGTATGCCCTGTTTGAAGGCTCAAAGTATGTTTTGGAAATAACCATGATAGATGGCTGCTGGTGGAATTCCCTGCTGTAAGCCACTGGCATGAGTAACCATTATAATTTCATTTTTCAAATAAATTATGTTTGCAGTTAAGAATAAACAAATTTGACAAGAAAAAAAATGAAACACATGCCCTAGAGCACTGCAATGAATGTCCTGAACTCTAAGCTCACCATACTGTTTTTCATATACAGTTTTGACTTCAATACTGAAACATTGTAAAGGCAGTATTACTCACAGGTTCTAATGTCTTGGAAATATATAAAAAAAAACAACAGCCCAGTCTTTCTGGATTAAACTAAACCCTCCTGCATGGCTCGCAGATCCGATGAAATGAAGCCTCTCACAGCCAGGGACACCAGCAGGACATCCTGTTTCAGTAAAGAATGAGCCAACTTTCTCCCCCACCCAGTCATAAAACAAAGAAACCTGAGACATATCTCAGACAGAGGAGACTGTTCAGGCAGTGATTGTCACACTGGCAATATGCCAAATTAGTGTGCCAAACACACACACAAAAAAGGGAGCGAGGGACTGGGAACTACTGGAAAGCTGCTAAATAGAACCTACAGGCAGGCCATTAAATCCTTTCTTCCTCATCTTCAAATATCTGAATTACCCACAATGTGTTAGATGTATGTGAGAGTACTGTACATAAAGAAATGGCCTAAAGCATTTGACACAGGGGTTAACCAAACTCAAGAACATCTTGTTCAGGCTATCCAAAATGTTGACAATACGGTTAAGGGTTCATGTCCATGGACTTTGGAAGCTGAACAATTATGCACCACCCTAAAAATTGCATTTTTTTTATAGAATACATTCAAATAAGTTATTTAAGTATTATGAGATATTAAGGCACATTAACTTGTTTTAACATACATTGTTAACCTTCTCTTGTGCTGTAAACAAATTGTAAAAAAAATGCTAATAGGTCTTTATGGAGCACCTCTGTGCACATGCTTTAGAAAAGTTTTTACAAACTCTAGTTCTTACTGGCAAGAATATTTAAAGACTTGATTGAGAATTGATGGCCATGGAATTTAGAAGCTGGATTATTATGAATGAACCTAATCATTCCAAAACTGATGTAAATGTGTATCTTTAAATATTAAAAGTAGATGCACTGTTACTTTACGTGTTCTCAAATTAATCAAACATATACAAAATGTATTACATAAAGTCCATCAAGTGAATACATTAATAGATGTGTGAATAAATAAATTCATATCCTCTCATCAGATAAAAATTATTAATACTAAAAAGCATCAAAATATTCATCCAAAGCGGCGCTCCTGTCACTATTTAAAATTACTAGCTACCAAATGTCCATCAACATAAGTGCACAAAAAGAAACACCATGGGTAGCAAAAGGTGATGAAAAAAATAGTCCAAAATGCACACAGCTAGTAATCTGAGTGTTGTCTGTAGAACATGCACCTTCCACCAGATTCCTCAAAACAGTGTGCCACCAAACCACTGTAGTTATCGAGCCTTAACAGATCTCCAAGTACTACCTCAACACGATGTCCTCGATCGGAATCTCAAACGAAATCCTCAGGAACCCAAAACATGAGAAGAAAACTCCACATAGTCTAGTCCCGTTTTAAATTTTTATTTGAATTCCTCCGATCATAAAAAAGTTTGCTCTTTAGAATACTTTCACAATCCTTGCCTTTCGGTTGATCCTATAACTTTATGTCTTTTGTTGTTATCAAAACCATTGCTGAGGGGTCAGAAAGCTGGTTCCGTGGTGTGCTTAGCGTAACACGCCCACCCGCATTACTTCCGGTTTCCCCTCTCAGCCCTTTGGAACGCAAGGCGTCAGTACGTTATTTCTAGTTGCCGTAAGATCACACCCTGGCGCGTTTCATCATTACGACTTTGTCAAAGGGCGTGACCTTACGGCGCGGCGTCCCAGAATTTATCTGATGGTCAATCAATTAGGATTAACCATATGTGTACTTCCCGACCGCTTTCAATGTAGGTGCACACTAGCGGAAGTAGACAGTTCTATAGTGTATATTTCCAACGTATTGATACTGACACCAAACTATAGATCATTACAATCTTAGAATCATAACTATGTCAGCTATTATTACAATACTATTTATTAGATAATAGACTGCATTATTACATTATTCTTCCATAGGTCCAAAGGTTAACACCATAAAAGAAAACCTGTATATTCTTATTCATCCATGGCTTATAAAACATTATTAATCATTTAATAAAATTCCACATTAAATATATTTAAAACAGAGAAACTAGAATTTTAAAATGAATAGGTTTAAATCTAACTACATAATTTAAGACTAGTATCACATTTTGTTCACGGTAGACAGGGTTTTATAAGACTATATAAGTTATATTCCTCATTGGTAATCATAATAAAATCTAGTAATCATAATAAAAGAAAAATCAATAAATCCCACCAGTAGAGATATTTAAATCTTATTCACAATTACTAAATCTCTATGTATCAATAGCAATTGATATCAAGCTCTATATTTTTTTTTTTTTTTTTAAACAATAGTGTTTATTCAGTTTTCCAAGTTTACAGAAAATAAAGTAAACAACCAAGGACATTATTTAACATATTGTTACAGATGTCATTTACTGTGGTGAGAGGTAAGGAATGTAAAATAAAATAAAATAAATAACAAAAAAAAAAATATAAAATAAAATAAAAAAAGGGGGGGGGGGGGAGAAAATGGAGGGGGAAGGGGGGGAATAAAATTATAGGGGAGAGTAACCTCTTTCAGGTTAGTTTTTAACTTAAAGTTACCTCCTCCCGGCCTGGTTCATGGAATTCATATCTTGTGCAGATGGCGCTGCATTCCCCCACCCGCCACCCCCCTGGGAGCTTGCTGTGGCTAGGCGCGGGTGCAGTCTCCTCAACGCTATATCCATTTATTGGCATCCATCTTTTATTCATTATCAGTAAAGCTCCCGAACCAGACCGGGGGAATACAAGTGTCCATGTACATCACCAATGTGAGGAATTTAGCACTGTAATGGACACAATCATTAGCTTATTGTGTTGTTGTAGCCTGTGTGCTACCCGACATATAAACATTTTACACTACTATATTTGCCGAGCACAAACGATTCATCAACCCGTTAATGCATAATAGTGTCATCGAGAACCTGGGAGGAGAGAAAGAAAAGAGAAGTAAAAGGAAGAACAGACCAGAGAGGGAGTTAGAGGGGGGGGGGAAGGGGAGAGGTGGTAGGGGGTACGCTCCTGCCGCACCGCAGGTGCCGCAATCATTCGGCAACCTACGTGTTGGTGAGGTATTTTATCCAGGGATCCCATGTTTTGTTGAATCCGGTCATCTTATCCTTCAGGATTGCCGTAAGGCGTTCGTTTACCATTATCCATGATAGTTTGGCTTTTAGTAGGTAAAAGGGGACTGTGGGAGACTTCCAGGACTTGGCTATTGAAATCCTGGCCGCCACAAATATAAATGTGATTAGTCTGCGCATTGCCCTTGAAGTCCCTTCCACTGGGCGTCCCAACAGCACGTGCAGAGGTGACTTAATTAGATTCACTTGTGTGAGGGAATATATTAGGTTGTACGTACGTATCCAGAATCTCCTCACTTTGGGGCATGTCCACCAAGTGTGGAAAAAGGTGCCATTTACATTACATCCTCTGAATCCTCTGAAGCACCGGGGGGACGCCCCCGGAACGAAAGTTGCTATCCTCTCTGGGACCATATACCATCGCATCATTACTTTATAGTTTGCCTCTATCAGGGAGGTATTAACTAGCGACTTAGATGCATTCAATATTATCTTGCTCCATACTTCCATATCTAAATCCATATCCAAGTCCTGTTCCCATTTGTGCATATAATACAGTTTTGAGGTAGATGAAGTCAAAATATTATATATCTGTGATATATGACCAGTGTGCCTATCGAAATTCTTACAGAGGTTTTCCATTGGGGTGAATGTGGTAATATCAGAGGTGCGATTCAATGTCGCTAAAAAATGTCTTATCTGGGTAAAACGGAAAAGTTCCGAATTTGGAAATTCGTATTTCTCCTGTAGAGTTGATTTCGATAGGGCACCTCTGTGGTCACAAAAATCTGCAATGCGCATTAAACCTTTATTGGTTCACCACGAGAAGTTCCGGGGTTGAAGACCCGGAGTGAACAGAGTATTCCCGAGTAGAGGAGCCAAAGGGGAGTGTTGGGAACTAAACCCATGTGCTGTAGACAGTCTGTCCCACAAATTTAGGGAGAAAGACAAGCTCGGGCACATCATAGCCGGCCTGTCCTTCGCCTTTAACCACATTAATTGGCTAATCTCTCTGTCAGGGTACAGAGAGGATTCAATTGACATCCAGAGCGGTCTGGACTGCCTAGTGTGGAATTTGATCAATTGGGACATTTGTGCTGCATGGAAGTATTTGAGTAAGTCTGGCATTCCCAGGCCCCCTCTCGGCTTTGGTGTGTAAAGTGTTCTCTTGTTCACTCTAGGTCTCCTATGTCCCCACACATAATCTAACAATTTCCTCTGGAATATCTGTAAATCATTCCTTACAACTGCTATTGGTAGGGTTCTAAACAGATATAGCACCTTCGGTAAGACCGTCATTTTGATTGAGCACAGCCTTCCAAACCATGACGGAGGGTTATTCGACCATTTTTTGAGATCGTCAAGTATTTTCCTAAATAGGGGAGGGTAATTATATTTATACAGCGTAGTGAGGGTAGGAGTAAGAAAGATGCCCAAATATGGCATTGTCTCCTTCTGCCATTTAAAAGGGTAGGATTGTTGTAATGCTTGAATTATGTGTGTTTGTAAGGAAATGTTAAGCACCTGAGTTTTTGAGTGATTCACTTTAAGTCCCGAAAATTCCGTGAAGTGTCTAAGTACTATCTGTAGGTTGGGTAGGGAGGTGACCGGAGAGGAAAGAAGCAGTAGAATGTCATCTGCGAACATTGCACATTTGTGTTCCCGATCACCGCATCGCACCCCCAGTATATCATGATGTTCCCGGATTTTAATAGCCAAAGGCTCTAGGGCTAAAATAAATAGTAGGGGGGACAAGGGACATCCCTGTCTAGTTCCTCTTAGTATTGTGGTTAGAAAGTGGGGTACAAACCCATATTTTCCCAAAATAAATAGAAGATAGTCCCAGGATAGGGAATCGAATGCTTTATGTAGGTCCAATGAGACCAATAATGCTCCTCTCCAGCCCCCCCCCCATCCCAACCCGAGTTCAAGGCAGAGATTATGTCTATTATGCGTCTAGTTTGGTCAGGCGCTTGCCTATTAGGGACAAATGCCGTCTGGTCAGGGTGGATATATTTTGAAATGAACGAGTTCATGCGGGTGGTTAATATCTTAGTCAGTATTTTGAGGTCTACGTTGATCAGCGATATGGGGCGGTAGTTTGCGCAATCCCCGTGGTCCTTATTTGGTTTGGGTATGACATGTATGAATGCCTTGTTTTCGTGAAGTGGAATCGGAAGTCCCTTTCTTAGTGAATTATAATAAGCGCAGAGGCGGGGAGACAAAATTTCCGTGTATTTGCGGTAATAGTGGCCTGAGAATCCATCCGGACCCGGAGATTGACGGGTTCAGGGATTTAATAGCCGCCGCTACTTCATTTGTCGTAAACTCTGCCTCCATCATCTCAGCATGGTCGCTAGACAGGGTTGGGAGTGATATGTCCTTCAGGAATTCTTCAGCTTTGTGTACGTTAAAGTCCTTTGGGGAGTCGTATAGTTTGGAGTAAAATGTATAGAATTCCTGGAGTATGAGTTGGGGATTTTGTGTCACTTGTCCAGTCTGCAGTCTCAGTTTAGGAAGCGCCGGGTTGTAAGGTCTAGGGTTTAGTTTTCTAGCTAGTAATCTATTTGGTTTGTCCCCCATTGTGTAATAGCGGTGTTTAGCCCATCTGACATATTTTTCTGCTTTAGTAGTGAGACTCAGGTTTAGTGCTGTTCTT
This sequence comes from Lithobates septentrionalis, assembly GCA_037952835.1. NCBI lineage: Eukaryota > Metazoa > Chordata > Amphibia > Anura > Ranidae > Lithobates > Lithobates septentrionalis. Next base: position 2,988,678 of record JBBDGP010000864.1, on the reverse strand, counting down.
GCTGTGTCAATTTGGCTTCTAAGGTCCATGTGTGGGTTGGCTTTTTGCTCATGTGAAAGTCTATCTAATTCTCTTTCCTGTTGTTGAATTGTTTGGGTTCGTTCCCTCTTGACCTTGGTAGCTAATTGTATTAATACACCCCGAAGGGTGGCCTTATGGGCTGCCCATACTATCTCTGGGGAAGAGGACGGAAGGGTATTTTCCTGAAAATATTGTCGTATGGCTTTCTCCACTTCCTTGGCGATTATAGGATCACTCAGTAAGGATTCGTTCAATCGCCAAGAAGGCTGTCTTGATTTTGACCATAGATCTGATAGAACCACCAAGACTGCAGAGTGGTCCGACCAAGCTGTTGGCACTATTTTTGTCAATGAGATATATGGTAGTAATGGGGACAGTGTGAACAAGTGATCAATGCGCGAGTATGTTTTGTGTACGTGCAAATAGAATGTGTAGTCCCGTTCTGTGGGGTGGGCATCTCTCCAGAGGTCTATCAGGTCGTGATTATGGAGTAGGCGTGCTAGGGTGTTGCTTTGTTTAGGGGTATGCTTAAGGGTCGTCTTTCGGGGGTCCGACTTGTCTAGAATTTGATCCAGGGAGGTGTTACTGTCTCCTCCTAACATCACATGACCCGCTAAATGGGGTGTTATTACCTCCAGCATTGTTTTAAAAAAAATTATCTGTCCTACATTAGGAGCGTAATAAGAAAGAAAGGTAACCACACTGTCATTGATCCTGCCTGCGACCATAACATAGCGTCCCTCCCTATCCCTTATCACAGTGGTGGGGGTGAAGGGGACCCTTTTAGCGATGCATATAGCTACTCCTCTCTTTTTGTCTGGGCCATTAGACAGGTAGACCGTCGGGTATTTTGCGTTCAGATATTTTGGGGCTGACGTACGTGAGAAATGCGTCTCCTGTAAAAGAAGGATGTCCGCCCCTAATTTGTGATATTGCTGGAAAGCCTTGGTCCGTTTAGTTGGGGAGTTAAGACCCTGTGTATTGTGCGTCAATATCGTGTAGGTAGGTTGGATTATTACAGGACATGGCTGTTTGGAAGGCTGTACTCACTTTTTAGATGTTTCAGTGGGGTAATTCGGAAGTCATATGGGTCCTTCTTTCGGGTTCTTACGTGGAGCAGGGGCGTATTCAGGGAACAATAGTGGGATAAGGGAAAAAGAAAGGTAGAATTAGAGAAATAGAGACACTTATAATGTAATACTTTTTTTTGTTGTAGTATTAGGCAAAACCTGTTAAATAAAGCTAGAACAATGATAAGAATTTCAGAAGAAACAAAAAGGGGCAATAAAAAATAAAATAAAAATAATAACAACCAAAAAAAAAAAAGGAAGATGCTCAGAAGGCATCTGCACACTGCATTGCAGTGTGATTGCAGGGGTGGCCAGCCCCTGAGTTTCGTCGTGAAGTTGTCTCTCCGCTTGCGGTGGAGACAGGTTCACTTGTGGTGGCATGCGGTTCACCTCCGGCACTTTTTGCTAGCTTCAGGTAGGGGTGAGCGGGGTCCACCCGCAAATTGGTTGGGGAGTGACACTACTAAAATCAACCACAGTAGTGGAGGGGTGGGGGGAAGCTAGAAAGAAAAAAAGAACAGAAAAAATTATAGAGGTAATGCCGCTGATATAGCAGATTTCCCTCTCAGGGTACCTGAAAGGGCCGAACTCATAACCTTATATAAAGTCAACTTTTAAGTCTGTATCAAACAGGAACGGCGTAAACCGAAACGGCGTCTTAGGGAACAGTCAGACGCTTGTAGCAGGGTCTTCAAGAGGGGGTCCTGGACCAATGCCAAAGAACTCGGTTAAAAAATACCGAGGTTGTTGTCTTCTTCTTGGGTAGAGTTCAGGTTACTGGCGGAGATTTTCTGGCTCTAGGACCTTTCTGCTGAGACCACAGGGGGGAAATCGGTCGGTTCTCGTCGAGTAGGGCATCAGGACCCTGTGGATCCGCAGACAGGAGGCCCAGATCTTGGAGAAGGGCCTCGCCCGACTGGAAGGTAGTAAATGAATGGGACTTGCCTTTGTGAAAGAATGGCAGTCGGAATGGGAACGACCATCTGTATTTGATCTGTCGGTTGATGAGTTGATTGAGCAGCGGCTTCAAAGCTCTCCTTTTCTGAATTGTTACTTGGGCTATATCCGCGAAAATCTGTATTGGGTAGCCTGAGATGGTTATGTCGCCTTGGTTTCTTGCTTCCATCATGATCTTTTCTTTGATACGGTAGAAATGGGGCTTGACTATCACGTCACGTGGCAGTCCATCTTGTCTTGGGGCTGTTAGGGCTCGATGCACCCTGTCCAGTTCGAGTTGGTGCGGGGAAATGTCCGGTATCAATTGTTTCATTAGGTCATGGATCGATTCCTCCAGGTCTAATTCTGTTTCTGGGAGGCCCCGCACGCGGAAGTTGTACCTCCTAGACCTATTTTCCAAATCTTCAATTTTTGCGTTTGCTTGGTCTAGTTGATCCTGCAGGGATGTGATCATTTTGGAGTTTTGGTTCACCCGTTTCACCGTCCCATCCATTTTGGACTCAATCGTGTCCAGTCTCTCCCCTATATTTTGGAAGTCCTCCCTCATGCCCGTAGTGATAATGTTACAAGCTTTAGTCAGTTCCTGTTGCAGGAGAGCTGAGAATCTGGCTAGGAGGACTGTGTCACCTGAGTACCCTGCAGCAAGGGCTGGTGGTTGTGAGGAAGGCCCACTGTTTTGACTCATGGCTAGTTCAGCGATTTCAGCCATTTGCCTGTCTGTGGAGGAGGCTGGGGAGTCAGTGAATAGTAATGGTCTGTCCGAGGAGCCCGATAATGGGGACATCTGTGGGTGGTCGCTCTGTGGGGAGCATGGTCCCTCCTGGGACTGGGAGGAGAAGGGGTCTCTATGCACTTCAGCAAGGAAAGTGATTGCCGGATGGAGCGGTTCATTCTGCTGGTTTCCCTCATGTGGGTGATCTCCCCTGGCAGGCGCCATCTTGGGCTGGGAGGGCCGCTGCTGTGTCTGGGGACTAACCTTCTCAGGTGCTGTAGACTGTAGTTGCTGTTGCGGCTGCTGGGTCACCCAATTCTGGAGCTGGGCTTGAGTTGTGCGGTCCTTAGTGTGATCTCCTCCCTGCTGTGTGTAAGGCTGCGGGGTCCGTCGCTGTGCTGAGGCTCCGCCGCGTGCAGGATCTCCCTTCCCAGGCGCCATCTTGGGAGGGGGAGACTGCTGGGCCTTAGAAGCGCGAGTGTTCCTGAGGTGTTGTGGGGGATTTCGGTTGTGTCCCGACCCTCTCCGCTGCATCGTCCGTTCCCAGGCTCCGAGATGTTAGATTGGTGGGGTTCCGCTCGTTCCCCTTTCGCTTATTGTAGCTGATCTAGCCGGAGGTGTGCGGAGCGGAGTCAGTTCATGTCCGACCTCGGCGCCGCGCGCATGCGCACTTCTCAAGCTCTATATTTAACCCCTTAGGGGCAAGCGTGTCAATCAAAAAAATCCATTGGGTTTCTCTTTTAGAGGGTTCTCTCACCAGATTGGATCCCCTCCAAGCTGGTTTAATATGATCTATACCCCAAAAGATAAAACCTGAAGGATACTGGTTATGGTGTAGTTTAAAATGGAGAGATACATTATGATCCTTAAAGCCTATTGAGATATTATGAATATGTTCTGCTATTCTGATCCTCAATAACCTCTTAGTTTTCCCTATATACATCAACCCACAAGGGCATTGTAAGGCGTAAACAACATGTGTTGTATTGCAGGTGATGAACTCTTTGATCGAGAATTCTTTATTGTTAGATGTTGATGTAAACTTATCTACACCTCTCATTGGTCTCGATACCTCATTACAGGCCTTGCACTTTCTACAAGAGGAAAAAACGTCTCTATCCCAAAAGGTAGGTTGGCTGCTGGGGGGGATCTAACACCTTCTTTACTATTCGATCACCAAAGTTTGGGGCCTTTCTGTATGTAAACTTTGGTTTAGTGGGGAGTTCTTTTTGTAATGTTTTGTCTAGACATAATACATGCCAGTGGGTGTTAAAAATAGACTCCACCTTTCTATATTGAGAATGGAAATCTGATACAAAACCCCATTCATGGCTTTTGTTAGACGTTTCTGGCCCTCTGTCTCTCAAACATTCTTCTCTGGGTATAACACGGACTTCCTCCACTATAGTGTCTAAGTGTTGAATTTTGTAACCTTTTTCTAAAAATAAGTTTTTTAGGGCTTGAGATTGATCATGGAAATCTTCAGATGTCGAACAATTCCTCTTTACCCTCATTATTTGACCTTTCGTTACATTCTTTAGCTACAGGGGATGATGGGTAGGCAAAAAACTATTTCTGTCCGTAGGTTTAATCTTATTTAATTCATCTATGAAGCGCCTGTAGAATAAGAGTTCAACTCGATCTTTGAACGCGGTTTTGTCCTCCCATTCAGCCATAAAGAGGTTAGCTATACTGGGCACGAATTTCTCGCCCATCGCTACCCCTCTCTTCTGGGTGAAGAAGCTATTCCCAAACCAAAAATAGTTATGAGAGAGAAATAGTTCGTAGAAAGACTTTCTGTATATACGGTAAATCATCTCTTTTGCACAAGGCCCAATGAAGGGCCAACAGTGCGTCTTCATGTTGAATCACCGTATATAAAGAGCTTACATCTTATGTGACCAAAAAGACTTCCTCTTTCCCCGTTAGCACAACCTCTTGTACTAATTGTAACAAGCTCTTTGTGTCTTTGAGATACGCTTTAGTATCTGTAACACTTTTCTGCAAAAATCTATCCAGATATTGGCCAGGCCGTGATGCCACAGACCCTATCCCATTCACGATGGGTCTAGGTCAGTGATGGCAAACCTTGGCACCCCAGATGTTTTGGAACTACATTTCCCATGATGCTCATGCACTCTGCAGTGTAGTTGAGCATCATGGGAAATGAAGTTTCAAAACATCAGGGGTGCCAAGGTTTGCCATCACTGGTCTAGGTGGAGGGTTTATTTGATCCTTATGGATTTTAGGGAGGGTATAAATCGTGGGTACACGACTGCTACTTGGGACAAGATATCTTTTTTCCTTCACAGTAAGCACATGTGACTGATATCCATACTCTACTAAGGATTCTAATTCTAATTCTCTATATTGAGAAGTAGGATCTTTTTCTAATCTACTATACGTATCTGCATCAGATAGCAGTTCTATGAATTGATTGTTGTAATAATCTTTAGATAAAATCACCACTCCACCCCCTTTGTCCACAGGCCTGATTATTATATCATTCCTGGTTTCCAACAACTCTATCCCTTCTTTAACGTACCTGGGATTCACGTTCTTTTTTAGTTTTAATTTATCTAGATCACATAGCATCAAATTTTTAAAAACTTCTAAGTGTTGGGTGGCCTTATTCGGAGGGTTAAAAAGTGATTGGTTTTTGAGACCGCTATCAACTGCTATTGATGCATTCCCACTTATGCTTACAGGGTTGGAGTTCTTATTTAGAAAGTATTTTTTTACATTGAGCTTCCTCGTATATTTGTGTATGTCCACAAAAACATCAAATTTGCTCACAGGTCTTTTCAAACTGCATTTTAATCCTTGATGTAATATATTAATTTCTTTATCGGACAGTACAACATTGCTCAAGTTGAAGATCCATCCTGTTCTGCTTCCCTCCCCCTTTTTTTGGACCCTAATTCTTGCTCTGCACCCTCTGATTCTACTCTCCTTGGGCCTTGTGATTGGGCCACATTTCTCTCCCTGTAGTATTGATCTCTCCACTGAGGTTCTGTATATATAGATGTCATCGGGGGGTAATGTGGTGGTGGAGGTCTGCCCCTGTTGCGTGGGTAGCCTCGACCTCTCCTCTGTTCCCCCTGCCTCTTCCTAAAAAAGGCAGTGGTGAGAAAGATCTATTTCCTGTATTATGATCCCATAGCGGTTCATTTCTATTTGTAATAGGGACTTTGTATGAATTGTTATAAGGTAAGGGTTCTGGGTATCTTCCTGCCCCCCCATGCCCCTCCCTTGGTTTTTATTCATTCTATTCGGGGTCCCAGGCTGTGCTGCAGTATGAGGCGTTTTCTTTCTTTGATTTACAGCTCTCTAAACCTGCTGGTGAACCACTGATATTAGTTGTTGGGGTCTCTCAGTCTGAGTTTGTGGGGTATTGATTTCCATACAATTATCATTATTACTAGGATCTAAAGAATCTTTCCACAAATACATTTTATTAGTTTGGAAGTCTTTTAGATCTCTATGGAATTTCTTGACTTTCTTCTTCTGAGTATCCCTGTCTATCTTTTCTAATTTCTTTGTGATACGATTATTAAAATCTAAAAAATGTTGGGATTCTCTAACAGAGTCCAACTGCTGCTGCAAGTCTCTAATTTTATTTTCCAATTTGATCATTTTCTTCTTTTTCCTTTGTAGCACCAGTTCTTGCAGCTTGAGTCCCACCCTGTTAAAAAACTCCAACCATTCTGCTATGGGATCATAATACAGGAAATAGATCTTACTCACCACGGCCTTTTTTAGGAAGGGGCAGGGGGGGACAGAGGAGAGGTCGAGGCTACCCACGCAACAGGGGCAGACCTCCACCACCACATTACACCCCCCAATGACATCTGTATATACAGAACTCCAGTGGAGAGATCAACAATACAGGGAGAGAAATGTGGCCCAATCACAAGGCCCAAGGAGAGTAGAATCGGAGGGTGCAGAGCAAGACTTAGGGTCTAAAAAAAGGAGGAGGGAAGCAGAACAGGAGGGATCTTAAACTTGAGCAATGTTATACTGTCCGATAAAGAAATGAATATATTACATAGAGGATTAAAATGCAGTTTGAAAAGACCTGTAAGCAAATTTGATGTTTTTGTGGACATACACAAATATACAAGCTCAATGTCAAAAAAATACTTTCTAAATAAGAACTCCAACCCTGTAAGCATAAGTGGGAATGCATCAATAGCAGTTGATAGCGGTCTCAAAAACCAATCACTGTTTAACCCTCCGAATACCGCCACCCAACACTTAGAAGTTTTTAAAAATTTGGTGCTACGTGATCTAGATAAATTAAAACTAAAAAAGAATGTGAATCCCAGGTACGTTAAATAAGGGATAGAGTTGTTGGAAATCAGGAATGATATAATAATCAGGACTGCGGACAAAGGGGGTAGAGTGGTGATTTTATCTAAAGATTATTACAATAATCAATTAATAGAACTGCTATCTGATGCAGATACGTATAGTAGATTAGATAGAGACTCTACTTCTCAATAAAGATCTGAATTAGAATCCTTAGTAGACATGTGCATTCGTTTTCGTCCGAATGCATTTTCGTCCGAATTTCAGGTATTTTCGTTATCGTTTTAACAAAAGATAACGAAAGTGCAGAATTCGAAAAACAAATGCTTTATTTTCGTTTTTGTTGCTACAACAGTTCGATATAGATAGGAGATTCGACATGATGATGATAATAACAATCTGTCTCCATCAAACCTGTGGTCGAATGTGCCTAACCTTAACTCTATTGCCCCGTACACACGGTCGGATTTTCCGACGGAAAATGTGTGATAGGACCTTGTTGTCGGAAATTCCGACCGTGTGTAGGCTCCATCACACATTTTCCATCGGATTTTCCAACACACAAAGTTTGAGAGCAGGCCTTTAAAATTGTCCGACAACAAAATCCATTGTCGGAATTTCAGATCGTGTGTACACAAATCCGACGCACAAAGTGCCACGCATGCTCAGAATAAATAAAGAGATGAAAGCTATTGGCTACTGCCCCGTTTATAGTCCCGACGTACGTGTTTTACGTCACCGTGTTCAGAATGATCGGATTTTCCGTCAACTTTGTGTGACCGTGTGTATGCAAGACAAGCCAACATCCGTCGGAAAAAATCCTAGGATTTTGTTGTCGGAATGTCCGATCAATGTTCGACCGTGTGTACGGGGCATATTAGTTCAAGACTATTCTACATAGAGAGAAAAGATTCGACATAGAGAAAAGATTCAACGTAGGGGAGAAAAGATTCGACATAGGGGAGAAAAGATTCAACGTAGGGGAGAAAATATAAATAAAAATAATGGATGATGATGAATGTTATTGGCTGATTGTAACCAAAGAGGAGGAGCAGTAAAATTGATAGAACTAAGTACACACGTACTTTGGCTTATGGTGTCTGTTGAAAGTTCTAAGAAGATTCGATGGAGCAGGTAAACTATACGGCGTCGTACAGTTTAGCTGCTCCGTCGAATCTTCTTTGAACATTCGACAGACACCATAAGCCTTCAATGACAGATTCAACCTTAATTTGGATTTTCGGACGATTGCAATTTTTAACAAAAAACGAAATAAATAAAAACGAATTTCGGGAGTAACTAAATAAATTTATTTTTCGGACGAAAACGAAATTCCGAAACAAAATATTTCAGTGTGCACATGTCTAATCCTTAGTAGAGTATGGATATCAGTCACATGTGCTTACTGTGAAGAAAAAGAGATATCTTGTCCCAAGTAGCAGTCGTATACCCATGATTTATACCCTCCCTAAAATCCATAAGGATCAAATAAACCATCCACCTAGACCCATCGTGAATGGGATAGGGTCTGTGGCATCACGGCTTGGCCAATATCTGGATAGATTTTTGCAGAAAAGTGTTACAGATACTAAAGCATATCTCAAGGACACAAAAAGCTTGTTACAATTACTACAAGAGGTTGTGCTAACGGGGAAAGAGGAAGTCTTTTTGGTCACATCAGTTGTGACCTCTTTATATACGGTGATTCAACATGAAGACGCACTGTTGGCCCTTAATTGGGCCTTGTACAAAAGAGATGATTTACCGTATAAACAGAAAGTCTTTCTACGAAAGGCCTTGGACTTCTGTCTCTCTCATAACTATTTTTGGTTTGGGAATAGCTTCTTCACCCAGAAGAGAGGGGTAGCAATGGGCGAGAAATTCGTGCCCAGTATAGCTAACTTCTTTATGGGTGAATGGGAGGACAAAACAGTGTTCAAAGATAAAGTTGAACTCTTATTCTACAGGCGCTTCATAGATGATCTGCTCATGATATGGGCAGGATCAGAAGCCTCTTTAGAATTATTCCTGCAACATTTGAATAATAACTCCAATAATATTAAATTGACAAGCCAGTGGAGTAAGGAACAGATCAATTTCCTGGACGTTAATATTTACCGTATAGAAGAATGGGGTTTTGTATCAATTTCCATTCTCGATATAGAGAGGTGGAGTCTATTTTTAAACACCCACTGGCAACCGCCCACTAAACCAAAGTTTATATACAGAAAGGCCCCAAACTTTGATGATCGAATAGTAAAGAAGGTGTTAGATCCCCCCCAGCAGCCAACCTACCTTTTGGGATAGAGACGTTTTTTTCTCTTGTAGAAAGTGCAAGGCCTGTAAGGAGGTGTCGAGACCATTGAGAGGTGTAGATAGGTTTACATCAACATCTAACAATAAAGAATTCTCGATCAAAAAGTTCATCATCTGCAATACAACATGTTGATGTATATAGGGAGAACTAAGAGGTTTTTGGAGGATCAGAATAGCAGAACATATTCATAATATCTCAATTAGGGATGAGCCGAACACCCCCCTGTTCGGTTCGCACCAGAACTTGCGAACAAGCAAAAAAAATTTTTCGAACACGCGAACACCGTTAAAGTCTATGGGTCACGAACATGAATAATCAAAAGTGCTAATTTTAAAGGCTTATATGCAAGTTATTGTCATAAAAAGTGTTTGGGGACCTGGGTCCTGCCCCAGGGGACAAGGATCAATACAAAAAAAGGTTTTAAAAATGGCCGTTTTTTCGGGAGCAGTGATTTTAATAATGTTTAAAGTGAAACAATAAAAGTATAATATCCCTTTAAATTTTGTACCTGGGGGGTGTCTATAGTATGCCTGTAAAGGGGCGCATGTTTCCCGTGTTTAGAAGAGTCTGACAGCAAAATTACATTTTAAAGGAAAAAAAGTCATTTAAAACTACTCGCGGCTATTAATGAATTGCTGGTCCAACGATACACATAAAAGTTCATTGATAAAAACGGCATGGGAATTCCGCACAGGGGAACCCTGAACCAGAATTAAAAAAAAAAAATGATGTGGGGGTCCCCCTAAATTCCATACCAGGCCCTTCAGGTCTGGTATGGATATTAAGGGGAACTCCGGCCAAAATTTTTTTTAAAAATGGCGTGGGGTCCCCCCTTAAAAGCCCTACCAGACCCTTCAGGTCTGGTAGGGCTTTTAAGGGGAACTCCACACCAAAATGTAAAAAAAAACGGCATGGGGTCCTCCCAAAAATCCATACTAGACCCTTATCTGAGCACGCAACCTGGCAGGCCGCAGGAAAAGAGGGGGGGCGAGAGAGTGCCCCCCCTCCTGAACCGTACCAGGCCACATGCCCTCAACATTGGGAGGGTGCTTTGGGGTAGCCCCCCAAAACACCTTGTCCCCATGTTGATGGGGACAAGGGCCTTATCCCCACAAACCTTGCCCGGTGGTTGTGGGGGTCTGCGGGCAGGGGGCTTATGGGAATCTGGAAGCCCCCTTTAACAAGGGGACCCCCCAGATCCCGACCCTCCCCCCTGTGTGAAATGGTAAGGGGGTACAAAAGTACCCCTAACATTTCACAAAAAAAACTGTCAAAAATGTTAAAAATGACAAGAGACAGTTTTTGACAATTCCTTTATGTAAATGCTTCTTCTTTCTTCTATCTTCTATCTTCCTTTGGTTTCTTCCTCCATCTTCTTTTTCTTCTGGTTCTTCCTCCAGTGTTCTCGCCGGCATCTCCTCAGCAGCGTCTTCTTATCTTCTTCTCCTCGGGCCGCTCTGCATCCATGATAGCATGGAGGGAGGCTCCCCCTGTGTGACGCTTCTCTCTTCATCTTTTTCTCTTCATCTTTTTCTCTTCATCTTCTTCCCCTGCCCCCCGTTATTTAAGAACCGTCAGAAGAGGAGAAGCATCACACAGCGGGAGCCTCCCTCCATGCCATCATGGATGTGGAGCGGCCCGAGGAGAAGAAGATAAGAAGACGCCGCGGAGGAGATGCCAGATGAGAACACCGGAGGAAGAACCAGAAGAACCAGAAGAAGAAGATGGAGGAAGAAACCGAAGGAAGATAGAAGATAGAAGAAAGAAGCATTTAAATAAAGGAATTGTCAAAAACTGTCTCTTGTCATTTTTAACATTTATGAGTTTTTTTGTGAAATGGTAGGGGTACTTTTGTACCCCCTTACCATGTCACACAGGGGGGAGGGCCGGGATCTGGGGGTCCCCTTGTTAAAGGGGGCTTCCAGATTCCGATAAGCTCCCCGACGCAGACCCCCACAACCACCAGGCAAGGGTTTGTTGGGATGAGGCCCTTGTCCCCATCAACATGGGGACAAGGTGTTTTGGGGGGCTACCCCAAAGCACCCTCCCAATGTTGAGGGCATGTGGCCTGGTATGGTTCAGGAGGGGGGCCCGCTCTCTCATCCCCCCTCTTTTCCTGCGGCCTGCCAGGTTGCGTGCTCGGATAAGGGTCTGGTATGGATTTTTGGGGGGACCCCACGCTGTTTTTTTAAAAAATTTTGGCGCGGGGTTCCCCTTGAAATCCAAACCAGACCTGAAGGGTCTGGTATAGATTTTAAGGGGGGACCCCATGTCATTTTTTTAATTTTGGCTGGGGTTCCCCTAATATCCATACCAGACCTGAAGGGCCTGGTATGGAATTTAGTGGGACCCCCACGTCATTTTTTAAAAAAATTTTGGTTCGGGGTTCCCCTGTGGGGAATTCCCATGCCGTTTTTATCAATGAACTTTTATGTGTATTGTCGGACCGGCAATTCATTAATAGCCGCGAGTAGTTTTAAATGACTTTTTCCTTTTTTTTTCCTTCCATTTTGCTGTCAGACTGTTCTAAACACGGGAAACATGCGTGCCTTTACAGGCATACTATAGACACCCCCAAGGTACGAAATTTAAAGGGATATTACACTTTTATTGTTTCACTTTAAGCATTATTAAAATCACTGCTCCCGAAAAAACAGCCATTTTTAAAACTTTTTTTGCATTGATCCATGTCCCCTGGGTAGGACCCAGGTCCCCAAACACTTTTTTATGACAATACCATGCATATAAGCCTTTAAAATTAGCACTTTTGATTTCTCCCATACACTTTTAAAGGGTGTTCCGGGGCATTCGAATTTGCCGCAAACACCCCAAATTGTTCGCTGTTCGGCGAACTGGCGAACAGCCGATGTTCGAGTCGAACATGAGTTCGACTCAAACTCGAAGCTCATCCCTAATCTCAATAGGCTTTAAGGATCATAATGTATCTCTCCATTTTAAACTACACCATAACCAGGATCCTTCAGGTTTAATCTTTTGGGGGATAGATCATATTAAACCAGCTTGGAGGGGATCCAATCTGGTGAGAGAACTCTCTAAAAGAGAAACCGAATGGATTTTTTTGATTGACACTCTTGCCCCTAAGGGGTTAAATATAGAGCTTGATATCAATTGCTTTATAAGTGACTATTGATACATAGAGATTTAGTAATTGTGAATAAGATTTAAACATCTCTACTGGTGGGATTTATTGATTTTATTTTATTATGATTACTAGATTTTATTATGCTATTATGCTGAGGAATATAAATTATATAGTTCTATAAAACCCTGTCTACCGTGAACAAAATGTGATACTAGTCTTAAATTATGTAGTTCGATTTAAATCTATTCATTTTAAAATGTTAGTTTCTCTGTTTTAAATATATTTAATGTGGAATTTTATTAAATGATTAATATTTTATAAGCCATGGATGAATAAGAATATACAGGTTTTCTTTTATGGTGTTAACTTTTGGACCTATGGAAGAATAATGTAATAATGCAGTCTATTATCTAATAAATAGTATTGTATTAATAGCTGACATAGTTTAGAATCTAAGATTGTAATGATCTATAGTTTGGTGTCAGTTAGTATCAATACGTTGGAAATATACACTATAGAACTGTCTACTTCCGCTCCGCTAGTGTGCACCTACATTGAAAGCGGTGCGGGAAGTACACATATGGTTAATCCCAATTGATTGACCATCAGATAAATTCTGGGACGCTGCGCCGTAAGGTCGCGCCCTTTGACAAAGTCGTAATGGTGAAACGCGTCGGGGCGTGATCTTACGGCGACCGGAAATAACGTACTGACGCCTTGCATTCCAAGGAGCTGAGAGCGGAAACCGGAAGTAATGCGGGTCGGCATGTTACGCTAAGCACACCACAGAACCAGCTTTTTGACCCCCTCAGCAACGGTTTTGATAATAACAAAAGACATCAAGTTATAGGATCAACCGAAAGGCAAGGATTGTGAAAGTATTTTAAAGAGCAAACGTTTTTATGATCGAAAGGAATTCAAATAAAAATTTAAAATGGGACTAGACTATGTGGAGTTTTCTTTTCATGTTTTGGGTTCCTGAGCATTTAGTTTGAGATTCCGATCGAGGACATCCTGTGGAGGTAGTACTTGGAGATCTGTTAAGGCTCGATAACTACAGAGGTTTGGTGAGTTTAAACCCCAGAGGGGTTCTACAGACAACACTTAGATTACCAGCTGTGTGCATTTTGGACTATTTCATTCATCACCATTTGCTAACCCTAGCGTTTCTTTTTGTGCACTTATTTTGATGGACATTTGGTAGCTAGTCATTTTAAATAGTAACAGGAACACTGCTTTGGATTAATATTTTGATGCTTTTTAGTATTAATAATAATTTTTATCTGATGAGAGGAATTGTTTTATTTGATTAAGCGGCTGCTGAGATACACATATTATGTGGAATAATTTGTTTTATTAATATGCAAATTTTACTGTGTCTGTTGTTGTAATTTGAACACTATAGCGCTGAGATAAGAAAAATTAGGTATCAGTAGTATTAGAGTGTTTTTCCTTTTTTTACCATCAAATAAATTCATATGAAAGTGCTTACACATATATTAAATTAATATGAGTAAAGTGCATAAGTGCTTAGACAATAAATAAACAATTATATAATATTACCCACTTCCATATCGCGCAAATTTCAGCACTCCTCTCATACATGTAAAAATCATAATTTTTTTGCTAGAAAATGACTAAGAACCCCCAAACATTATATATTCATTTTTAGCAGAGACCCTAGGAAACAAAACGGCGGTCATTGCAACTTTTTATGTCACACGGTATTTGCGCAGCAATTTTTCAAATACGTTTGGAAAAAAAACACTTTCCTGAATATTAGAAAACCAAAACAGTAAAGCTAGCCCCTTTTTCTTTGTATAAAGTGACAGATGATATTACGCAGAGTAAATAGATACCTAACATATCACACTTTAAAATTGCGCACTCTTGTGGAATGGCGCCAAACTTTCATCCCTTGTAATAGGAATAGTGCATGACAGGTCCTCTTTATGGAGACCCGACATTTCTCCTCCAGGCCTCAGGAAATCCTGAGATCCCCCAAAAAAATGCACGATCCCGGGCTTTCCAGCCCAGTCCCCGAGATTGTTTACTGCCACCGGCCTGGACGTGACATAACGTCGCACCCAGGACTCTGAAAGTCATAGAGATTGCTGTCCCTCGGAAATCTCTATGGCTAACTTCCGCCAGCGGTGGATTCATTCTCTGGCTCGCCAATCACACGGGCGAGCAGGGAGAAGCACTTTAGGGCAGCGGGAATAGGGGGGACATCCCCTCCCACTGCCTGTAAGAATGATCAAGCCGCTATGATTGTTCTTACAGTAAAGGGAATCGCCGGCTGAAAAAAAGGATATCCCAATGATGCCTGTAACTGAAGACATCATTCCGATATCACCACTGAAAGCCCAGGACATCATATGACGGCCTGTGGTATGGAAGTAGTTAAAAAATAAATGTCAATTTGATGCTCAAAGTCGAAAAAATATCCCAAAAACAGTACTGTAAAATCACTGCCAAACATGTGATGCTCCATGTGCTCCAGCACCTCACATAAACTTCTTACTAGATATGGAGGACCTCTCTGCTATAGGAGGTCAATACAGCCTATGTAACATAGACCCACAATCTCAGCAGGAGAAGCTTGCAGTACACACATCACACCTTCCACCATCTGGATCCCTCAGGATTGATTTTTTATGTGATGGACCAGATCAAGGGGCATTGGAGAGGTGACAATAGGAAGATTTAGGTGTCCCAAAATTAAACCAATTAGATTTACCAGCCGGTGACTTTGCACCTTTGGGGCCTCAATATAGATATTAATCTTAACTGTTTTATTTCTAATTTTTAATCTTAATTTTGATAGGAAATTTAGGGACGACCTTCCACTAGCTTAACATGTCTGACCAAGAGGTTTAACTAAGGTTCATATATCCAGTTCCTTGTAATTAACTTTTTAATTTCGAATTAATTTTATGTGTATATATATCTATATCTATCTATCTATCTATAGATATAGACATATAGGTACAGAAGCCATTGTTTTGATATATGTGGCTGGTGTGTATATATTTATACCAGCTTGAATCACTATGGCTGGTCACCTGGCAACCGTGGTGTTGGGGAGGATATACCAATTTCCACATAGCCATTGGCACTTCCAGCTAGGTCACCTGGCAACCGTTATGTTGGGAATGATATACCAATTTCAACATGACCATCGGCGCTTTCAGCTAGGTCTCCTAGCAATGTAGGGCCAGATCTATTGGTTTGCCAGCATCGCGTCTTACAAATCATACCTTTTAAAATTGGTTGCTTATGTTGACATTTGGTTGCTATGAGAGGCGCAGCTCCTGATGATGCCATTCTGATAAAACGCGTAGGTTGGGGCTTAGACCATCATCACGTCACTTCTGGTTTCCAGTCTGTGGAATGCATGGCATCCCAGATAGTTTCCAGTCTGTGGAATGCATGGCGTCCCAGACAGATACTAGATGCTTTTACTTCCTGTCTACATGTAAGTGTGTTTTTGGTTATTGTATTAATAAAACCTTACGGATTCACACTATGAGGTTTGCCTCTGTCCACTTACTCCTTACATGAGCATACCATTGATGTAAATATCCCATACCGCAGAAAGGAGGAGGAGACACCTGATGCCACACAAGGGACCTAGAACACATAACCATGGTGCCTTCTAGCCCCTCTTTGGTGAGTGCAGTTTTGGAGGGGGAGCTCAAGTGAAATCACTTTTTCACCGCCAGTTATACAACACAATACAACAATATTAGAGCACCAGTCACTTGAAGTTGGAGGACATTTTAATTGTATTTATGTGTACGATATGCAAACTTTTGAATGGTCACATTTTAATTTGCTTATAAATGTATTTATGTTCTATTGCACTATAGCACTTTCCCCTGTAGGGAATACATTTGATTGCACATCTGTGCACTTTTACACTGGGGAAAGTGCATTATAACACAGTTGGAGTATTTACTTATTCATGCACTGTTGGGAAAACTTTTTTAAGGCATACATATTCATTTGCCAGGGAAGGAGGTGTATTGTAGTTTTCATAGTAAAGGATTTGCACATTGCTGTTACCTTCAAGCACTAACTGCTGGCAGCGCCACTTACACCCTTTTATTTAATTAACTTGCACTACAATCTACCATTAGGTAGTGGCTTTGGGGTGGGGCAGAAGGCAGACAATAGATCCATCCATTTACCATCCAACACTAAACACAATATACAAGTAAAGGTGCAGAGAACTGGACCAGTCAAGATCACCCAACATTTAAATAATGTGCTGTGTAAGCATAATATATGCACAATAGAACTGTTATGATAACAAAAAGGCCACAGTCTTATAGTTATTATAACAAAGTCCACGGACCATATGAGATGATGATAAAGGGAGAAAGGAGGATTTCCACACTCAGGGCTGCCATCGGGGTGGAACAGAAACCATGTTCCGGATACACTGAGAAAACACAAGGAGAGAGGGTGCAGTTGTAGGACAATTTTAATGTGAAAATAAAATACACAAGCAACTTACATTAGATGGACTCAAAGTAAGCGTTTGTCCCAAAATGGGGGAGTCATCAGTGTGGTCAGTCTCTTTATGCTGTACAGGCGCTCTGTTCCCCGCTCCGTGACACTGCTGGATGGTTGAGAGCTGGCTGCAGTGGAGGAAACCTCAGAACGAGGCTTGGGGCGCAGATGGTAACCAGGCAAGTAGAGATGGCGTCACTGGAAAGTGGCGCGTTTCCTGAGCGTACAGGCTGCGAGTGACGTGGCAGTCGTGCTCCTTCTTCAAGCTGATTGAAGGGACTAACAAGCTTACAATATAATAAGTGGGAAGGGGAGTGGCCAAAGTAAAAACGCACAGTGATTGGATGGCGCATTGTGGCAAGGAAACCAGCAGCAATTCAAGCACTGATATGGCCAGGGAATGATCATAAATAAGGATAAAAATATACTATAATAAATACATGGCTAAAACATTGAAAATGCAATGAGACACAGTCCCAGATATCAGAAAATAGACATAATAAAAAACAACATTGGTATAAGGAAAGGAGGAAAAAAGAAAGAAGAAAAAGACATCTTTAGTGGAGATGGTCAGAACGGACAATCATGGGAACATACGATGTACACAATCGATAAAAATAAATGTCTGGATGATAGTTTGCATTATGGTAAAATGTGTATACAGGGGATCAATATGTATGAATACACCATGTGAATTAATGATAAATTTGAAAATAAAATATGTGGAATGAAATAAATAGCAATTAATAAAAATTATGCAATATAATTAATGAATGATGGACCACTGGTATAATGTTATTTATAGTGGTAGGGGTGGGGAATAATAGATAGTTATTTACATAGTGGGACTGGGAAAGAGTATGTGGATTTAACATAATGATAACAATAGAAATAATAATATAATGCTAATGAGAGGGGGGTGGAAGAGGGAGAAGGGGGACATTGTCAGACTATACATAGTCAGACTATACAATATTGATAGAAATAGAGCATGGTGCACATATAACAACATGCCCCATGCTCATGCGACACGCGTAAAAGAACGCATGTACTTCATGCAGCATGTGAATGCACGGCACGGGTGATGCGTATAAAACTGGCATATAAGGTAATAGAAAAGATTTTAAAAATACCTATAAAAACAGATACTACCCAAGACATATATTTAAAAAAAAATGTTATATATATATATATAATATTTAATAAAAGTAAAAAGGGAAGGGGGAGACCAACCACTCACGCTTGTCTCCAACCTGCGGACTTCTGATGGGGACACGGTGACTTCCCCCTCGGAGATTCTGCAAACGTTCACTGCTTTTTACGAAAGGCTGTATACATCCACGTTGCCCTCTGATTTTCAGCCTGGGCGGCTGCGGGACCTGCTAGATCCCCTGGCGCTGGGCTGGCTTTCGGACCAGGAGCGTGAGACGCTAGTTAGGCCATTTACAGCCCTGGAAGTTCTGAACGCCATTCAATCCTTCCCCACTGGTAAGGCACCGGGGGCCAGATGGCCTCCCGATTGACTTTTATAAGTCGCATGGAGACCTCCTGGCACCCCTGTTGGCCCAGTTATATAATAGGTGTTTAAAACATGGTAAACTGCCCGACTCAATGTATCACGCATATCTGACTTTAATTTACAAACCCTCTAAAGACCCAACCTCCTGCGCCTCATATCGGCCAATTGCATTGCTAAATAACGACTTTAAAATTTTGACCAAACTACTTGCTCTACGACTATATCCCCTACTACCTTCAGTCATTGATTCGGATCAAACTGGCTTTATGCCCCGTAGATCCACTGATGTCAATCTCAGAAGATTATATACCAACATACATGCCCAACACCACAACACGGGTTCGAGAACTATAGCCTCACTTGACATAGAAAAGGCTTTTGACACCGTAGAGTGGCCTTTTCTTTGGGAAACACTGCGTAGTATGGGATTCCCCTTGTTATTTATTCAATGGCTCCAGGTATTGTACAAATGCCCCACTTCATCGGTGAGACTGGGGGGTGGATTATCAGCTCCCTTTAAGCTCACTAGAGGAACCCGACAGGGCTGTCCCCTCTCTCCAGCTTTATTTGCCTTAGCTATTGAACCGGTGGCGGAGGCGCTGCGTACATCCCCACATATTAGAGGTCTTCGTATTGGCTTGCTGGAGGAGAGACTGGCCCTGTACGCGGACGACATGCTATTGTTCCTCAATGATGCTGGTCCGTCCTTGCAGGGTGTTCTGAATGTGTTGGACACTTATGCAGGGGTTACCGGATTAAAGGTTAACTGGTACAAATCCATACTTTTTCCAATAGACCAGGCGGCCAAAACCACCTCCCCACCAAACTGTCCACTAAAATGGGTGGAAACGTTTAAGTACCTAGGGGTTCATATATCCACAAAAGCATCGGATTTCATCCCACTTAACCTTACCCCTACACTCCTGGACACTAAGACAAAACTTAAATTATGGAGTAACTTACCTCTATCAGTTTGGGGTCAAGTAAATCTCCTCAAAATGAAGATTATCCCCAAACTCACATATCTGTTCCGTCACTCCCCTCAGTGGATACCAAAATCCTATTTTAAAAAACTGAATCAATTGTTCTCCTCCTTTATCTGGGGATCCTCACCACCCAGATATAGGCTATCGACCTTGATGCGGCCATCAACGCAGGGTGGTATGGCATTTCCTGATTGCTATAAATATTTTTTAGCTACCCAACTGGTGACAGTGGCCTGGTGGCTGCACCCAGACAAAACAAATTCATCCACAGTCCTAGAGGCCACGATAGTTGGAAGCCCTGCAATCTCTGATATTCAGAGGCCCTCGAGCCCCATACCCTTTGACACCCTCTATGCATACCACCCTGCGGGCTTGGCGGGCAGGACTAGATATAGAAAAGTACAAATCAACCGAGTTCTCTCCTAACACCCCGATCTGGCTGAACCCTAATTTGCCACACATCTACAAACTTCCCGACCCCTTCGCATGGACCAAATATGGTATAAAAATTCTTTCCCACATAGTGTCACAAATGTCATTATCTCCCCTTTCACACCTTTCCTCTATATATAACGTGCCTCCTCATTACCAATTTCGTTATCTCCAACTGTCACATGCTTTTGCTGCACAGTTTCCACGCGCTTCCTGCATCATGGTTCAGTCGGGGCTGGAGAAGACACTCAGAACTAGGTGTGCAGAGAAACCTACCTCACATTTATATGCGAATTTGGTCTGTGTCTCTCTCCCACCTCTGGATAAACTCTGGTCTCGCTGGCAGCTTGGCATACCCTCACTGGACAATGATGATTGGGATGATGTCTGGGATTTTCCTTTCAGCTCTTTAGTATCTATGCGGGATCGGCTGATCCAATTTAAGATGCATAGAGCGTATTTTACTCCACATAGACTTCATAAAATGAACCCTACATGTCCATCGGAGTGTTGGAGATGTGGAATCTCCCCAGGAGATTTCTCCCATATTTTCTGGCATTGCCCTCCAATTCAGCAATATTGGAGTGAGGTGATTGACATGGTCAATAGTAGACATGTGCACACTGAACTATTTCGTTTCGGAATTTCGTTTTCGTCTGAAAAATAAATGTATTTAGTTACTCCCGAAATTAGTTTTTCTTTATTTCGTTTTTCGTTAAAAATTGCATTCGTCCGAAAATCCAAATTAAGGTCGAATCTGTCATTGAAGGCTTATGGTGTCTGTCGAATGTTCAAAGAAGATTCGACGTAGCAGCTAAACTGTACACAATGCCGTATAGTTTACCTGCTCCGTCGAATCTTCTTAGAACTTTCAACAGACACCATAAGCCAAAGTACGTGTGTACTTAGTTCTAGCTATTTTACTGCTCCACCTCTTTGGTTACAATCAGCCAATAACATTCATCATCATCATTATTTTTATTTATCTTTTCTCCCCTACGTCGAATCTTTCCTCCCCTACGTCGAATCTTTCCTCCCCTACGTCGAATCTTTCCTCCCCTACGTCGAATCTTTCCTCCCCTACGTCGAATCTTTTCTCTCTATGTAGAATAATCTTGGACTAATAGAGCTAAGGTTAGGCACATTCGACCACAGGTTTGATGGACACAGATTGTTATTGTCATCATCATGTTGAATCTCCTATCTATATCGAACTGTTGTAGCAACGAAAACGAAAATAAAGCATTTGTTTATGTCGGATCTTTCGTTTTTCGGACTCTGCACTTTCGTTATCATTTGGTAAAACGATAACAAAAATACCTAAAATTCGGACGAAAAATGCATTCGGACGAAAACGAATGCACATGTCTAGTCAATAGAGTAGCATCAATTACATTACCACATGCCATGGAAGTCTGTCTTTTGGGGCTGATCGAAACACTTGTACCAACAATAGCAAAACGCACATTGGTCCGGTTATTACTATTCTATGCCCGGAAAAACATTGCCATACAATGGAAGAAGCCCACCCCCCCATCTTTGACACAATGGAAAAGTCTGGTTAATGATAACCTTCCTTTATATAAAGACACAGTCTTCAATAGAGGGTGCCCGATGAAATATGATAGAGTCTGGCGGACATGGTTAGATGAAGCGGAAACGGCTTGTTGAGTCTCTACAATAACATGATGGTGGTTGTGAATAATAAAAGTATTGAGGGGTTCTGTCTTGTTTGTCATGATTGGGAGGGGGGACTTGACGTATCAAGGAACCTCTAAAAAGTTACAAAAAGCAAGCCATGGGTTTAGCTCAACATATGATAAATACAAATTATAGTATCTCGCCATGTAACAGATATGATATCTTGTATAGGCACCATAGCTTGTGAGTTGTATATGTATTGTTTGTCTTGAAAAATGCAATAAAAAATATTTGTAAAAAAGGGAAGGGGGAGAAGGGGAATGTTGTAGTATGTATATATAATGTAACAAGGACAATCTGCGCTACCCCTAACCAACTGCAACATTGTGATAAAAATAGGAGCAGTTAGAAATAGTCATGACTAAAAGTGCTGCAACCTAAAAAAACTTGAATATCCAATTTTGCCAAATAATAAATAAAATCAGGTGCGCTACTAATGTGAAACACACTGGTAAAAGGTTCACCTCCAAAATAGGTATAAATATTCAGCAATACCTGAACAGTAAATGTGAATAAGGAACAATAAATAAATTAGTTCAATAATGTGCAGTCCATCAAAAGAACAGATAACTAATAAAAAGTCCTTAAAATTGATCCCAAACGGTGTGCACTTCTCCTATATAAGCAATCCTTTCTTCAAATGTGGAATACAATCTTCATTGTGTTAAACAAGCCAGATAATGGTAGAAAAGGCCGCTTACCAGATGCGTGGGATCCCTATTACGGGGTTGTTTAGGGCTCAGATATGCCAGATCTTGTAGGCAGGGACAGCTGGTTTTGATTTCAAACAGAGACTTCCATCCGCCTTAGACCCTTCTCGAGCACTATGGTCACGGTGCAGCAAACTATACCTCTGCGGGATCACTCGTGATATGTGGGGAGAGATTACAAGAAAAGGAGGTACCCCATAGTGTAATAAATTAAAACTTCTTTTATTAAAAACGATGGGTAGCCGACATCCAAAGGTATAGCAGAAAATACAAAACGAAACAAACAGCCCAGCCGCGGTGAAGCTAGCCAGCTGATGTGTGGTGACGTCGGATCCCGTAGCTCCGCCCGCGCTGCGTTTCTCCGTATGAGGCATCGACTGGGAGAGGAGACTGGGGCCAGACGTCACATACCACACTATGTAAGCATCTCCGTAGGATGGCGACACCGAAAACAAGATTGAAATGATTTATCAATCAGTTCACAGTGTAACCGTATGAATACTAGATCAGGAGCTGTTTTCTATTATGCCCAGACCAAAATATACATCATGAAAAATCTATGTAAGACAATTGTATTAAAAATACAAATTACATTGAAAAGCGAATTACATATTTTTTAAAAACACATATGCAAAAAACACATATAGAAAACATGTAAGTATATGTAAAAAATATGTAAAAAAATATAAAAAATATTATTACTAAGGATGGCTATTACTGACCTTAAATGCAAATAAACCAGTATGCCTATCCTCAGAGCACAGCATTGGATCATCTTTCTCTGCAAGCTCACCCCATTACCCAAAAAAGGGGAGCACTGAGGGCAAGAGGGAATATAATATAATATCCAAATATTCTAGGTTATTCTCATGCACTAGATAGGGCAAAATAAAAACAAATTAAATACACTAGATAGGGCAAAATAAAAACAAACTGAATATAACACCAAGAAGGGATTATGCAACTAAATTACCATATGCGCTATATAAACATACAACTCCAATTCGAGTCGACATCAAATCGCTTTGGTAGTATACCACAAATAGCAAAAATATCAAAAGATATCCTAGACATTTGTGGTCATATGTAAAAACATTATCACTGGAGGGGAAAAGTGATCTAAAGAAAATTAGAAAAAGCAATCGCATGGATATGTAAATATGTGATTATGCCAGAGGGAGGGAAAAAAAAGGATTTTAGCCGTTATCGATATAGCAGTTAATGTCCCATTCGATGTTAAGGCCCAACGGGCTATAACACTGCATATCGAATATCCAGCGGGTTTCACGACGTGAGATATGGCGTTTTAAATTACTACCCCTCAAATGGGGCGTGAATTTCTCAATAGCCATAACTTTCAACAGTGATGTGTCTCGGTTGTGAAATTGGCGAAAATGCCACGAGACACTATGTCCAATAAACCCCCTATGTATATTGGACAAGTGCTAGTCGATCCGAATTTTAAGTGCACGGGTAGTCCTACCAATGTATTGAAAGCCGCATGAACAACTGAGGAGGTATGTTACCCCTATAGTCCCACAGGTAATAAAATATTTTATATAATAGACCCTTGAAGTGACAAAATATGAAAAGGTGGAACCTTTGATAGTTTGGGACGACCTACAAACCGCACACTTTCTACAGGGAAAGAAGCCTTTTAGATTACCAAACATTTGTACTTTGGGGGGTGGATCAATGACGCTAGGTGCCAATAAATCTTTAAGGTTTTGATTCCTTCTGTATAAGACATTAGACCGATCCAGAAGTACAGGCCCCAACACCTTATCGCACTTAAAGGTCTGCCAATGCTTCCGAATGATTTTATTCACCCACCAGTAATGAGAGGAAAAAGTGGTCAGGAAAGACCACTCCAAGTCTTTGTTTTTTCTCTCATTTCTGTTATCAATTTTAGGGACTAAAAGACTGTCTATCAAGAAGGGCAACTTCCTGTAGATCCCGATCCAATAAGGAAGGCTGATATCCTTTTTCTACAAATCAATTTTTTAGGACAGTAGCTTGAGTCTGAAAAACTACTATGTGGGAACAGTTTCTTCTAATGCGTTGGAATTGTCCCTTAGGGATGGCTTTAAGCTACTTCGGGTGATGTCCACTGTCCAATGGGATATATCCATTGCGATCAGTGTTTTTAAAAAAAGTTTTAGTCAGGAGGGAACCCTGCTCTTTAAAAATTATCAAGTCTAAAAAATTAACTAAAGTGGAACTACATTCATATGTAAATTTGATCCCCCAATTGTTAGTATTTAGTTGAGTCATAAAGGTGTAAAAAGACCCTTCCACAGAAAAAAGGCATCGTCTATGTAATGACGCCATAAAAGAAGGCGGGGCTCCTCTAGGGAAAAAAGTTTATCATTTTCCCATAAGGCCATGAACAACCCAGCTGAGCTGGGGGCAAATTTTGCCCCCATAGCTACTCCGGTACTTTGGAGATAAAATTGGCCTCCATGGTAAAAATAGTTATGTACTCAGATATTTCCCTAGTGGTTTGCATTGAAACTTTAAAAAAAAAAACGGGGTCTTCGTTACCAGCGGCTGAAGATAAAAATCAATAAACTTCCCTATTCTAGAGGTAAGGGAATCAATGCCGCTTACAATGGAGCGACCAGGTGGTTGGGTGGAGTTTTTATGGATCTTGGGAATATAGTATATAATTGGTGTTCTTGGTGCTAAGGGTATTAGGAATTCACATTCCTTCTCATTAATGACTCCTTTTCTATAACCATCCTGTACTATACTATTAAGGGACCTCTTATATTTATTTAGAGGATTCCTATTTAGAATGGTATAGGTATCCCTATCCGACAAAAGAAACTCCATTTCCCTCAGGTAATCCTGTTTTTTCAAGATAACAACTCCCCCCCTTTATCCGCTGGCCGTATGATAAGTTCCTTCCTTCTACAGAGGGAGGCTATTCCTTCCTCTGTGCTTTTCTGGTATTCTTTCTTAAATTTCACCTGTTGTAAGTCTTGTAGTACTAGATCCTTGAAAACCGATACGTTAGGTGCTAGTTTTCCCGGGGGTTAAATAGGGATGCATTTCTGAGTCCTTTTCCCTTGGGGTTTTGACTTCCTGTTTTGAGAGTGACAGAAGTCTAAGCAGAAGCTGAAGCAAATGTAACATTACAGGCTCTTATGATTTCAGTTACCCCCCTTATATCCATGGAGGGACTGAGCTTCTTTATGAGGATGTCGTTTATAAGATAAAAGGTTGCTACTCCCAAATACTGGTCGTACGCTGATACCCCGCTATCTGGAAGGACCATGTTCCTACATTAGGATAAAGGGCTTACTGCTAACACTGGTCTTATGCTGTTACCCCATTACCCGAAAGTAAGGGGCCACTACTTATAAGTGTGTGGTTTGTTGCACGAAGAGGAAATATCACTATAGATTGGTTCCAGCCACCCCACTTTTTAAAGAGGACTGCTATATGTTCACTCTATTTGGACATTTCTGAATTTTTAGTCACAAGGATTTTGTTTTATTGCACGAGTCACTTTGTGTAGTGTTTGCTTGCTGTGTGCATTGCATGCACAGTATGATATTTAGATTGTACATTTGCACTTTGTTATATTTTTATATATATATTTTTTTTTCACTGATTGGGTCTGTAAGGTGCACCCTTACACATTTTTTCACATGCCTTGGTCACATGTGTGTTGTGGTTATGTTACAGTCACTTATCGCTATGTAATATTAGTATGATATTTTTAGCACTGTCACTTTATTTTACTTGCATTATTTTGTGTTTCTGATTAGTGTGTTTTATCAATAGCACTGTCACTATATTTTACTTTGTAATATTTCCCTGTTGGATTAGCGCAGCACCACGCTTTATTAGGGTCATTGATCCACCCCCAAAGTACAAATGTGTGGTAATCTAAAAGGCTTCTTTCCCTGTAGAAAGTGTGCAGTTTGTAGGTCGTCCCAAACTATCAAAGGTTCCACCTTTTGTCACTTCAAGGGTCTATTCTATAAAAGATTTTATTACCTGTGGGACTATAGGGGTAATATACCTCCTCAGTTGTCCATGCGGCTTTCAATACATTGGTAGGACTACCCGTGCACTTAAAATTTGGATCGACGAGCACTTGTCCAATATACGTAAGGGGTTTATTGGACATAGTGTCTCGTGGCATTTTCGCCAATTTCACAACCGAGACATATCACTGTTGAAAGTTATGGCTATTGAGAAATTCACCCCCCATTAGAGGGGTAGTAATTTAAAACGCCATATCTCACGTCGTGAAACCCGCTGGATATTCGATATGCAGTGTTATAGCCCGTTGGGCCTTAACATTGAATGGGACATTAACTGCTATATTGATAACAGCTAAAATCCTTTTTTTCCCTCCCTCTAATTTTCTTTAGATCACTTTTCCCCTATAATAATGTTTTTACATATGACCACAAATGTCTAGGATATCTTTTGATATTTTTGCTATTTGTGGTATACTACCAAAGCGATTTGATGTCGCCTCGAATTGGAGTCGTATGTTTATATAGCGCATATGGTAATTTAGTTGCATAATCCATTCTTGGTGTTATATTCAATTTGTTTTTATTTTGCCCTATCTAGTGTATTTAATTTGTTTTTATTTTGCCCTATCTAGTGCATGAGAATAACCTAGAATATTTGGATATTATATTATATTCCCTCTTGCCCTCAGTGCTCCCCTTTTTTGGGTAATGGGGTGAGCTTGCAGAGAAAGATGATCCAATGCTGTGCTCTGACGTCTGGCCCCAGTCTCCTCTCCCAGTCGATGCCTCATACGGAGAAACGCAGCGCGGGCGGAGCTACGGGATCCGACGTCACCACACATCAGCTGGCTAGCTTCACCGCGGCTGGGCTGTTTGTTTCGTTTTGTATTTTCTGCTATACCTTTGGATGTCGGCTACCCATCGTTTTTAATAAAAGAAATTTTAATTTATTACACTATGGGGTACCTCCTTTTCTTGTAATCTCTCCCCACATATCACGAGTGATCCCGCAGAGGTATAGTTTGCTGCACCGTGACCATAGTGCTCGAGAAGGGTCTAAGGCGGATGGAAGTCTCTGTTTGAAATCAAAACCAGCTGTCCCTGCCTACAAGATCTGGCATATCTGAGCCCTAAACAACCCCGTAATAGGGATCCCACGCATCTGGTAAGCGGCCTTTTCTACCATTATCTGGCTTGTTTAACACAATGAAGATTGTCTTCCACATTTGAAGAAAGGATTGCTTATATAGGAAAAGTGCACACCGTTTGGGATCATTTTTAAGGACTTTTTATTAGTTATCTGTTCTTTTAATGGACTGCACATTATTGAATTAATTTATTTATCATTCTTTATTCACGTTTAATGTTCAGGTATTGCTGAATATTTATACCTATTTTGGAGGTGAACCTTTTACCAGTGTTTGACATCGGTAGCGCACCTGATTTTATTTATTATAGTATGTATATATACACACACATGCATACATGCATATATAACCTATTTGTTATAAGACTAGGGGTGTATGACCATACTTACAGGTACCCGCCACCCCCAAAAAAGGAAAAGTAGGATGGCCAACCTGTAAGATATATATAGATGTATGGTTAGACATGTTAAACGACATTAATTAAAATTGAAAAAGGATACAAATAACTTAGACTATAGACAGATATAAACAAGGGATTATGATAAAAAATGAGAGTGTCAAAGGGTGGGAGCTATTTCTATGCACTCGTTGATACCTCCTGGTGAGAGGGCATCCAAACTATAAATCCAGTAGGTCTCTCTGGCACATAACTTTTTAAAACGTTCGGCTGTCGAGAGAGATCTAGGAATCTGTTTGATGACCCATAATTTTAAACCCGTGGTCGATTTGTGGTGGGCCTCTGAAAAGTGTCTGGGGATACTATGTGAGTCCGTGCCACCCTCAATGAACCTTCTGTGTTCACCAAATCTTGTTCTTAGGGTTCGGATGGTTTAGCCCACATAAATGAATGCCACAAGGACAAGTGAGGCCATAAACAACATAGTCTGATGAACAGTTGTAGAACTCTTTAAGTGGATACGTTTTCCCTTTCGTACTAAATGATTTTTGGCAGTGCTGTACAAATTTGCAAGTCTTGCAAAGTGCTTTTCGGCATTGATACATAACCACTATGGGATCAAGATGGGAACTGATGGTGATGCTATAATTGGTTTGAGTCTACTGGGGGCAATTTTGTTCTTCAGGTTTGAGGCCCTATGGTATGTGACTCTCGGATGAGGGGGGAGAATGTTTTTTAAGTGTGGGTCCTGCTGTAAAATGTCCCAATGATTGGACAGTATCTTTTCCATCTTTGTGTGTTTACAATTGAAAGTGGAACCAGACCTTACCTGGTCTGTGTATCAGCCTTAGGGCCTGCACTCTCACACCTGCATGGTTAAGTAATCTTTCCTCAGTGTGGCCCCACCCTAGCCTCAACAGGAACCACTATTTAACACTGTGTTCTCCAAGTCTGACTTGCCGAGCAATATTGTGTGTTTGGGTTCCTGTCTCCTGCTTGCTGTGTGGACTTCGTCTGTCTCTGCTACCGATCTTGGCTTGTTCTTTGACCATCCCTGCCTGCTTGCTGCTCCGACCTTTGGCTTATCTCTTGACTATCCCTAGTTGTCCCGGGCTGCTGCTTCTTCTCTATCCTCCTGTAGCCTACCATGAGAGTGACCTGGAGCCAGTTGATAAATTTAAAGGTTTTGACGAGCGTCGTACGCATACCCCCACCTTCTCTACAGCCTGGAGACAAGGTCTGGCTTTCCATCAAGAACATCAAGCTCTGAGTTCCTTCTCCGAAATTTGCCCCAAGATTCATTGGCCCGTACACCATAATTTCTAAGTTCAATCTGTTTTTTTTTTTAAAACTGCAAATCCCTAAAAGCCTTAAGATCTCAAACTCTTTTCACGTTTCCCTCCTGAATCCTTTAGTCCTCAATAGGTTCTCTCGTCCTCTCCCTGCATTGGTTCCAGTCTATGAGGATAATCAGGAGTACGAGGTTAGTCAAATTCTGGATTCCCAGCTCTGTAAAGGCAGTCTTCAGTACCTCATGCATTGGAAAGGTTTTGGTCCTGAGGAGAGGTCTTGGATCTCCGCATCGGATGTCTTTCCACCTCGTCTTTTGAGGAGGTTTTATTTGAGGTTCCCCTCAAAGCCTGGGCCCAAGCGAGGGAGGAGGAGGCCTCGAAAGAGGGGGGGGGGGTACTGTCATAACTCTGCAGTAATACTTTCATAGGCATATGGAAAAATGCAGCGCATGTACAAATGAATATAGGTCTTTAAAATGGTGAAACAGTCAAGAAATAACTAATTGACCACAGGTGCCTTGAAACACAAACGTCCATAGATGGATGTAAATGTCCAACCGCACAGGAGGTATAAGTACTCCAAGGGGTGGTGATGGTCTGATGGTTGTCAGAAAACACCTGGCATCATACAGCGACTTCCCAACCGAGAAACCGGGTCCCAATGGGTCATTCAGAGAAAGTGCAAAAAAAGCCTCTTACCAGATCCTGTGGATTCCCATGTCAGCGACAGGGAATCGCATGCGCAGTTTGTCACAAATGACGTGGAATGGGAGCTCAGGAATCGCCAATCTCTTGGATTGTGGTCTGTATGGATCTCGGCCGGCAACCGGATGGGTCCTCACAACGAACCGTCCTCACACCGAACCGTCCCAGCATGCATCAGAAGTTTCACAAACGGTCCCCCGAAAGGAGCAGTTGGAGGGACTGGATCTCATGCGGTAAATGTGGAAACAAAAAGAATGTGCCTCCACATGGTGCAGATAAAAAAGGGTGTTTTTATTGACAAAAACAACCATACACAAATAAAAGCGTGATCACGGTGGATAAAAACAAATGGGCAACAAAGAGAGTGGTGTATGTACCCGACGCGTTTCGACCTAGGGGTCTTCAACAGGGGCATAGACCACTCACTCGCTCTCTGATTGGCCCAGTGAGTCATGTGAGAGGGAGACGTCAGACACGCCCACGGACGTGACATCATTTCCTACACAGACTGGTCATGTGGGCGTTCAGGGATAGAGGCCGGCTCATACATAGGGGCCTATTGGTCAGCTTTATTTAACACCTTTTGTCTTCTTATTGAGGATTGGCTCCTCTGGCTGAGAGGGCGGTACATTCTGCTGGACTGTCAGCAGAGGAGTGCTGTTTTCATTTAATCTTTAAATGCTTTATTTTTGTTAGAGAGATCATAGAGTGATATATTTTTCTGCTTGTAGACCTTTATACAGTCTCCTGAGCTTCACCTTAATGTCATTGTCAAAAACCGTCTCTTGTGTTTTTTAAACTTTTTGACACTTTTTTTGTGAAATGGTAGGGTACATTTGTACCCCATTACCAATTCACACGGGGGGCGGGATCTGGGGGTCCCCTTGTTAAAGGGGGCTTCCAGATTCCGATAAGCCCCCCCGCCCACAGACCCTCACAACCACCGGGCAAGGGTTGTGGGGATGATGCCCTTCTCCCCATCAACATGGGGACAAGGTGCTTTGGGGGGCTACCTCAAATCACCCTCCCAATGTTGAGGGCATGTGGCCTGGTATGGTTTAGGGGGAGGGGGGCGCTCTCTCGTTCCTTTTCCTGCGGCCTGCCAGGTTGCATGCTCGGATAAGGGTCTGGTATGGATTTTTGGGGGGACCCCACGCCATTTTTTTAAAAAATTTTGGTTCGGGGTTCCCCTGTGGGGAATCCCCATGCCGTTTTTATCAATGAACTTTTATTTGTATTGTCGGACCGACAATTCATTATAGCCGCGAGTAGTTTTGAATTTTTTTTTTCCTTTAAAATTTAATTTTGCTGTCAGACTGTTCTAAAGACAGGAAACATGTGTCTCTTTACAGGCATACTATAGACACCCCCCAGTTACGAAATTGAAAGGAATATTACACTTTTATTGTTTCACTTTAAGCATTATTAAAATCACTGCTCCTGAAAAAACGGCCATTTTTAAAACTTCTTTTTGCATTGATACATGTCCCCTGGGGCAGGACCCAGGTCCCCAAACACTTTTTATGACAATACCATGCATATAAGCCTTTAAAATTAGCACTTTTTATTTCTCCCATACACTTTTAAAGGGTGTTCCGCGGCTTTCGAATTTGCTGTGAACACCCCAAATTGTTCGCTGTTCGGCGAACTGGCGAACAGCCGATGTTCGAGTCGAACATGAGTTCGACTCGAACTCGAAGCTCATCTCTACTCCTGACTATCCCTTGTTGTCCTGGGCTGTTGCTTCCTCTCTATCCTACTGTAGCCTACCGTGAGCGTTAGCTGGGAGACCCTGGGGGCCACGACCTGGAGCCAGTTGCAGCGCAGTCCATCCTCACCACTAGAGGCTCTGGTGAACACCTGCTGGCTATTAGACTCTGCGCCCTGGGGAATCTATGCTCTAGCTCCCAGTGGGATCCGTGTTGGTGCTACAGTGGACCTGCCTTCCTGAACCTCCCATAGTTCCATCTGCAACATTAAGTCGTGGGGTCCAATACCTTAGCGGTGCACTCCTGACTCCAACGGTGTGCATCTGTCACCTGGACTCCGGTGATATGACAGTTTGCTCGACCATGGACCCGGCTGATGTGCCGCTACCTGCCGATGATCAGCTGAAGGGCATAGTCCACAGACTCATGACCCAGGAATCTAATCAGACCCAGGTGATGCAATTCCTTCAGGATTTGCCTTCCCGCTTTGAACAATTTCAAGTCTCCTTAGGATCTCCGCTTCAGCAACCTCAGCTGTTCCGGTTACAGTCGCAGCCGCTAACCCTTTGCACTTACCAGCTCCATCCCATTACTCTGGGGACTCCAAGGCCTGCAGAGGTTCCTTAGCCAGTGTACCATTCATTTCGAACTCCAGCCTCAAAACTTCTCGTCTGATTGGGCAAAGGTGGCCTCTATTATTTCTCTCCTCTCCGACGAGGCTTTAGCCTGGGCTGCCCATCTGTGGGAGAGGAAATTATCCAGTGGTTTCCAGCCTGTCTAATTTCTTGAAACTCTTTCGGAATATCTTCGAGGAACCAGGCATACTGACTACTGAGCTGAGCTAGAACAATGAGGCCTTAGTCGCCACCTTTTTGCATGGCCTTTCTGATAGAGTGAAGGATAAATTAGCAGGAAGAACCATCCCCGCTGATCTGGCGAAGTCATCTCTTTGTGTAACCAGATCGATATTTGTTTTCAGGAAAGGACACTAGAAAAGCAAGTCCAGCACTCCTGAGCTCCCCTCCCTTCGACCCCCCCTCCCTGAGGAACCCATGCAGCTGGGCCAGACCAGGCTGTCCCCCAAGGAATGTGCTAGGCGCAGAACTCTGGGCCTGTGTCTCTATTGTGGGGGCAAAGGTCATTTTCGTGACACATGCTCATTTCGTCCGGGAAATGCTCGGGTCTAATACATCTGGAAGGTCAAGTATTGGACCCAGAAAAGTCACCTTCTGATCTCCTTCTTTCGGTGTTTCTTCATGTTGGCGATTCCTCCCACTCAGTTTTGGCTTATCTGGATTCCGGAGCCGCTGACAATTTTATGAACTGGAGAACTGCATCTTCCATGAACCTTACTCTTTCACCCCTCACCACTCCATTGGTGGTCTTGACATTTGATGGCACTGTTCTTCCAGGGGGCCCTATCCGCTTCTAGACCCTCTCTGTTAAGATATCGGTAGGGATACAACACCAGGAGTGCATATCCTTCCTTATCCTACTTAAGGTCTCAACCCCCATCATATTGGGGCTTCCTTAGTTGCAGCGCCACTCTCCATGCGTTGACTGGACTTCTGGGCAGATCCTGGCTTGTGGTCCCTCCTGTTTCTCATCCTGCCTACTCAAGAATGCCCCTAAGGAGAGACTTCCCATGGCCACCACCTCAGTATCCTCTGCCCTTCCCGCTGCATATAGCGATTTCCAAGATTTGTTCTGTAAAAAAGTCAGCTAAGGTTCTTCCTCCTCACAGGTCCTTTGACTGTGCCATTGACCTTGTTTCCGGTGCAACCCTGCCCAGGGGTTGTACCTACCCCCTGCCCATCCCAGAGACCCAGGCCATGTCAGAGTATGTTGCAGAAAATCTAGAAAGAGGATTCACCCAGAAATCCTCATCGCCTGCGGGAGCAGGGGTTTTTTTTGTTGCCAAAAAGGATGGTACCTTAAGACCCTGCATTGACTATCGAGGCCTAAGTGCAGGAACGATCAAAAATTTATACCCCCTACCTTTAATATCAGAACTATTCAACAGGTTGAAAGGTGCCTCCATTTTTACTAAGTTGGATCTCAGGGGTGCATAAAATCTGACCCGAATACGTGAGGGTGATGAAAGGAAAACTGCATTTAACACTAGAGATGGGCATTACGAATACTAGGTTATGCCCTTAGGTTTGTGTAATGCACTCTCTAGGTCTTTTGACATTCAGGATGAGGAGCCTGCCCCTGAACTGGAGCCGATCATCCTTACATCATGCATCCTTGCCCATTCTACCACCCAGGAGTAAAAAATCCCTCCTGGCAAGACCTTCGTTCCCACTGAGCTAAGAGTTAAGATCCTTCGTTAGGGACATGACTCCAAGGTGACAGGTCATGTTGGATTCCTTTGATCCTTCCTCCTCATCAGTTGCCATTACTGGTGGCCTACTCTGCGTTCGGATGTCAAAGACTACGTTAAGGCTTGTCATGTCTGTGCTCAGTCTAAATCCTCCACGCAGGCTCCTGCTGGTCTTCTCATGCTTTTGCCCATTCCCAAGGAGCCCTGGTCTCACATAGCCATGGACTTCATCACTGATCTTCCACCGTCTGAGAATAATACTGTCATTAGGGTGGAAATCGATCGGTTTTCCAAGATGGCTCATTTTGTTCCTCTTCCCGGTCTCCCTTCTGCTCCTGCTTTGGTTCCCATTTTTGTTCAAGAGATCTTCTGCCTCCATGGGGTCCCTTCCTATATTGTTTGTGACAGGGGTGTTCAATTTACATCTCTTGGAGAGCCTTCTGCATATCCCTCAATATTGTCTTGGATTTTTCCTCTTCGTACCATCCTCAATCCAATGGACAGACTGAGAGGGTTAATCAGGAGTTAGAGGTCTTTCTCCGCACCTTAGTTTCTGATCATCATGATGATTGGTCCTCTCTACTCCCGTGGGCAGAGTTCTCTCACAACAATCATGTGAACATCAGTTCTCAGAAGACACCCTTTTTCACAATTTATGCAAGACACCCTCAGCTCCCTCTTCCTATGACCTGTTCTCTGGATATTCCAGCTTTGGCTATGGTTCAACAATCATTCAATTCTATTTGGGGTGATGTTCATGATTCCCTACAGGTAGCTTCTGATGAATTTAAAAGTTTTGCCGACCACCGTAGGCGTAACCCGCCTTCTCTACAGCCTGGAGACAAGGTCTGGCTTTCCATCGGGAACATCAAGCTCCGGGTTTCTTCTTCGAAATTTGACCCAAGATTCTTTGGCCCGTACACCATACTTTCTAAGTTAAATCTGGTTTCTTTTAAACTGCAAATCCCTAAAAGCCTCAAGATCTCAAACTCTTTTTATGTTTCCCTCCTGAAGCCTTTAGCCCTCAATAAGTTCTCTCATCCCCTCCCTGCATCGGTTCCAGTCTCTGAGAATAATCAGGAGTACGAAGTCAGTCAAATTCTGTATTCCCAGCTCTGTAAAGGCAGTCTTCCGTATCTCATGCATTGGAAAGGTTTTGGTCCTGAGGAGAGGTCTTGGATCTCTGCATTGGATGTCTTTGCACCTCGTCTTTTTGAGGAGGTTTCATTTGAGGTTCCCCTCCAAGCCTGGGCCCAAGCGAAGAGGGGGGGGGGGGTACTGTCATGACGCTGCAGTAAAACTTTCATGCCCTGTCTCTTACCTGGTATGTGTATCAGTCTTAGGGCCTGCACTCTCATGCCTGCATGGTTAAGTCATCTTTCCTCAGTGTGGCTCCACCCTAGCCTCAACAGGAACCACTATTTAACACTGTGTTCTCCAAGCCTGCCTTGCCAAGCAATATTGTGTGTTTGGTTTCCTGTCTCCTGCTTGCTGTGTGCTCTACGTCTGTCTCTGTTACAGATCTTGGCTTGTTCTTTGATTATCCCTGCCTGCTTGTTACCCTGACTCTTGGCATGTTCTCTGTCTATCCTTGTCTGCTAGTTGCCCTGACCTTTGGCTTATCTCCTGACTATCCCTTGTTGTCCTGGGCTGCTGCTTCCTCTCTAGCCTCCTGTAGTTTACCGTGAGCGTGAGCTGGGAGACCCTGGGGGCCGCGACCTGGAGCCAGTTGCAGCGCAGTCTATCCTTACCACTAGAGGCTCTGGTGAACACCTTCTGGCTCTTAGACTCTGCACCCTGGGAAATCTATGCTCTAGCTCCCAGTGGGATTCATGTTGGTGCTCCAGTGGACCTGCCTTCCTGAACCTCCCAGAGTTCCATCCGCAGCAGTCAGTCGTAGGGTCTATTGAAGCCTTATATATAGTAATGCAACTCAATTGGTCATCAAGTTCGACACAAGCCACTGGTCACATTTATTATTAACAACTTTACACATTAATCAAAATTTAAAAAAAAAAATCATAAACATATTATTAATATTAAGTTGTTATAAAGCCTAAACATTTTTTACCTTTATGCATTTCTTGCATTAAGATAAAAAAATGTTTAGATATCACTATAGCCCCCTCACCCCTCCTTTTAATTACCTGAGCTCACATTTGATCCAGTACTGTGCATATCTGCAGCTCTTCTCTCCCCTCACTCCATTGGCTCCCACTGCTGTCAATCAAAGCCAGTGATATGGGGGTGGGGCCGAATCCTGCTGTCTGCATCTTTAGACGCAGAGGGCGAGATTTGAGAGCGAGCCTGCAAGAGTGCCTTCATAGGAAGTGGCTGTCTATGGGGGCACTAGCCAGAGAGGAGGAGCCAGGAGCACTGGCGGGGGACCCAAGAAGAGCAGGTTCAGGACCTCTCTGTGCAATTCCATTGCACAGAGTAGGTAAGAATAAACCTGTTTTTTTTTGTTTTTTTTAAATGCATTTACAATCACTCTAAGCCCAATCTATTCTCAAAGCCAAATTGTGCTCCCTCTAGTGGTCACATTTAAAAAACACCACACGACATCCATCAATTAATTGTACCCAATAAATGTCCATACCTATACATTAAAGGGGTTGAATTCTTTGCATTAAGGTGAAAAACCTTCTCTCATGCTGCAGCCCCCCAGAGCCCCCATTTTACTTACCTGAACCCAGTCTTTTTCTCCTTGGGGACGAGCACACCAGCTCTAGCCGGTGTCTCGTGTCCTGATTGGATAAATTTCAGCCATTGGCTCCCGCTGCTGTCAATCAAATCCAATGACACGGGTGCCAGGGGGCAGGGCCAAGTCCAGCATTAGTGTCTGTGGATGCAAATGCTGGACTCTGGAGCGCGCCCACAAGGTAACCCCCTCAGGAGAGCGCTTCTCCTAGGGGGTTATCTGATGCGGGGAGGAGCCACGAGAGCCGCCGAGGGACCCCAGAAGAGGATGTTCGGGGCCACTCTGTGCAAAACGAGCTGCACAGTGGAGGTAAGTATGACATGTTTGTTATTTGAAAAAAATTTAAAAAACATCCTTTACAATCAATTTAAGACAAAACATTTCTTGAACCAAAAACCATGACTTAAAAGTCTAATTACTTAATCCAAAATAAAAATGATGCAGATTAAAACTTCAAATTAAAAATAAAAGTAAAAGAATGCAAGTTAATAAAGAGGATTGAAGTACATTTGTTTGGGGAAATTGTCAACTATTATTAATGGAACAGTTGAGGTCCCACTCATCATGTGCATGGACGAGAGGGCTTGACCGAATGCTGAGGTGAGAGACCGCTGCATTCCCGGACCTCGCGCCCGCTCCCATGTCTGAGATCGTGGAGAGATAGGAGGGGAAAGGAGGAAAGAGGAAGACGCCGGAGGAAGGGCTAGCAGCTGGTGCCTGGATACCTTGTAACTGGAGAGGCGTGTAGCGGGACCTCCTGTGGCTCTCCCGCAGGGACAGCGGAGCAGCACACACCCCTGGTGAGAGTGTGGGGGTGGTGACGCGAACGCGGGATAGAGCGGCCGCCTGTGAGTCCTGTGAGTCCTGTAGTGTACGAGCGAACCCGTCCTCTAGCATGACTAGGAGACGAGGGGGGGATGAGGCGGTCACACAGGAAGGAGGGGGTGCAGGAGCAAGCGCCCAGACCCTGCGCGGACCAAAGGAAAAGACAAGTCAGGCTGCTTTGGCTGCCGCAAAACTGGAGCGGTTTGCGCACACGCCAAACCAGACACCAAGGAAAGGAGGGGCACAGCAGCATCAGCCACCCTTGGCGGCCCAACCTTTGGGGAGGAAAAGTCAGGGCTCTATGGCGGACGCACAAACAAAACCAACAACAAAAGCAACAAGACCTGCAATGGCATTGGCAGTGGCGGTGGCGATGCCTGCTGTGGCACCTGTGGCAGTGATGCCCCAGGGTCCTGAGATGGAACGAGGGGTGGAGGACGATACATCCACATCCATTTTAATAACAGGTGAAGAGCCGTCTTTGAAAGAGATCCTCTCTGCAATTAATAACTGTAAGTTATCTTTAAATTAAGTATTTGATCAGCTTAAATATATTGGTGAAGATGTGTTATTAATAAGGCGTGAGATACAGGAGGTGTCTGCACGAACGACAGCTCTCGAGGGGAGACTCAGCCAGATAGAAGACGATGTAAACCCGATCAAACAGGAAATGCAATCAATGCAGAAACAGTTGAATATGTGCATCCATAAAATAGATGAGATGGAAAATAGAGCACGCAGGAAAAATGTGAGGGTACTAGGTCTCCCAGAGAAAAGTGAAGGGGCTCATCATGCAGAATTTATGGAGATGTGGTTTAAAGAAACATTTGGTAGAGACTCTTTTTCAAATTTTTTTGCCTTTGAGCGTGCGCACAGAGTTCCATCCAGGCCATTGTCTTCAGGAAGTCAGCCCAGGCCTATGATTATTAAATTTCTGTATTTCAAGGATAAAAATATAGTTCTCCAAAAGGCAAGAGCAATGAGAAATATACAGTACAATGGTGTAAGAATTTCAGTATACCCGGAGTTTTCCCCTGAATTACAGAAGCAAAGAGCAAAATTTGTAGACTGTAAGCGCAAAATGCAACAGGTTAAAATCAATTATGCATTACTATACCCAGCCCGATTAAGAGTGACAGCACTTGGAGAAACTAGATTTTTCAACACACCTGCAGAAGCGACAACTTGGTTGGAAATAAATGAAGGAAAGATACGACAGGGTGAAGAGCCATGAAATCAGGGGACTGACTGGAATGTGAACTTTTTTTTTTCCGTTTTTGTTTTCCTCTTATATCCGAACTTTCTTTTTCTATTTTTTCCACTTTTTCTTCTTTTTTTATATGCACAGTTATATGCACAGAGATTGGGGCGGGGAGGGGGGGAGGGTAAGGGAAGAGTGTTCTAGGGTAAAGTGTGAGAGGGTTGAGTTATTCTTCCCTGTGAGGAGGAATTTTGAAGTGTTATTGTATATTAAGGAGGGGGTTGTTCCCCCCCCCTTTTTTTTTTCCTTCACGATGTACACAGTTGAGATATTTGGGACACTTGGGATTATTTTTCCCCGATTTAGCCTGGTTTATAACACACAGAATGTTTATTATTCACTTGTTAAAAAGTTGGAAACTTTCACCTTGGGGAGGAAATGCGGTCAGTTTAGAAGCCCCCAATATAGGCCCAAAGGTGGGCAGAAAAGAGGGGAGGGTGTGGGGGGGAGGTGGTGGGAGTGGGGTGGAGGAGGGGAGTGCTTGGGATGGGGTGGAATTGGTAAAAAAGAATAGGGGAAAGTGTGGAATGAGGCGGTATGAATCAGGAGTGAGAGGGGGAGGAGGGGAAGGGAAGACTGTGGGATGTGTGTTGTGGAAGGGTCATAGGAATATATGTGGGATAGGGTTTGAGTTTACACTGGAAGATAAACCACGAATAGCACAATGCACGAGGGAAGGAATATTTGAACACAATAAATATGAAAAACAAGTGTAATAGAAGTAAGGAATCACCCTGCAGGGACAGGAAGATTGGGAGGAGGAATGGTGGGGTCCGGGGATAGGAGGGAGATCAGTCTGGATGAATCTAAAATATTATGCCTGCAGGAGACACACCTAGAGAGAGAGTCTGTTAATGTTTTGGAACACAAAAAATTTAGGGTACAATATCACTCGACCCACACCTCTTAGTCAAGAGGGGTGAGTATATTGATAGATGCCGGGGTGGTCTTCTCCTGCAGGCAAAATAAAATGGATGAGAATGGAAGGTATATTTGCCTTTTTTGTACGATTGAAGATTGTGAATGTGTGCTAGCAAATGTTTACATTCCTCCACCATTTAAGTTGGAAATTTTATGTGACTTGATGAGGTTTGTTGCCGATAAGCCAGGAGTACCGGTCATAATAGCAGGAGATTTTAACATGACAATGGATAAGAGTCTAGATCGGTTTCCACAGAGGACTCCTGTTAATGGAGCCCCTGAAGGCCCACTGTTTCGATTTTGCAAGGAGACAGGGTTTGTAGATATATGGAGGAGATGGTACCCTAGGGTAAAACCGTATTCCTGCCATTCTAGATCATGTTCTACCCTGTCCAGGATTGATCTTATACTGTGTAATGAGGAGGCCCTGAAGATGGTAGAGGAGGTAGAATATAAGCCAAGAGGGATCTCGGACCACTCACCAATAGTTTTCTCAATAAAAATAGGGGCGAACTATAGTAGGGGGGATTGGAAGGTAAACCCATTTTGGCTGGAGGTAATTAAGGACACTGAGGGGATTGCCACAAAATTGAGAGAATTTATAAATGTGAATACAGGGACTGCATCACTAGGAATAATTTGGGATACCCTAAAAGCATATTTGTGGGGGGAGTTGATACAAAAAATAACGTATGTTAAAAGGCAATCGCAGGCTAAGGAAGTCGAGATGAGGAAAGAGGTGGAAAGGGCAGAATCACGATACGTGGAGTCATCAAACCCTGATAACTACGACAAATGGGTGAGGAAACAGGACAAATATAAAAAATTAGCCTGGGAGAAAGCAGAAAAGAAAAAACTATTTCAGAAGCAGGTTTTCTTTGGGGAGGGTGAGCAAGTAGGGAGAACTTTGGCTCTAATATCCAAGGCAAATAGCCCTTCAACTACTATATCTGCAATACAAGATAAAGAAGGGGGTATCAGAAAGACCACTCCTGAAATAGTGAATGAATTTAAGAACTATTATAAAAATGTATATAGCACTTCACAGAGGAACGTAGAAAGGGAGATGTGGGATTTTCTTCACAAACTAATAATACCTTCATTATCAGAAGAGGACAGAGAAGGGTTGGAGGCTCCACTGACACTTGAAGAACTACGCAAAGCAACAGTAGATATGGCAAGCCAGAAAGCCCCGGGGCCAGACGGCTTGCCAATAGAAATCTATAAAAAATATGAGGATATATTATTGCCTAAACTTCTTCAGGTGTTCAATGGAGCCATGGAGGAAGGAAGACTGTCAAGTTCTATGATGGAAGCAACAATAATTGTATTAGCAAAACAAGGGAAAAATAATTTAGAAACAACTTCCTATAGACCAATATCCCTCTTGTGTTCGGACGTTAAAATCTTGGCAAAAGTGCTAGCAGCTAGATTGAACAAAATAATTAGTAAGGTAATACACCCGGATCAAACCGGGTTTATTCCAGATAGATCCACAAGTCTAAATATAAGGCGGGCTTATCTGAACATACAGATCCCAGTCGTAAACGGAGGGAATAGAGCCATCTTGTCATTAGAAGCAATCAAAGCTTTTGATAGCTTAGAATGGCATTACCTGTAGAAGGTATTGGCAGAATTTTGTTTTGGACCCCAATTTATCCGTTGGATAAAATTATTATATAAGGGCCCTAAGGCTAAAGTAAGAATAAATGGGGAGTGCTCTGAATGGTTCCAGTTGGAGAGGGGGACGAGGCAGGGGTGTCCTCTGTCTCCCCTTCTTTTTGCTCTTGCAATGGAACCCTTAGCCATTGCCTTGAGAACCTCCCAAGGAATACAGGGATTTAAAAGAGAAACAGGAGAAGAAAAAGTTTCTATGTACGCCGATGATGTCCTGCTATTTTTGGGGGACACACAATCTTCCTTGGAAGAAGTTTTAAGGTTGGTACAGGATTTTGGACGTTTCTCTGGATTGGAAATAGGATGGGAGAAGTCTGTGCTTATGCCCAGAGATCCCCTCGTGGAGCCACTTCCACAGCAGGCAACCCAGATAAAGATAGCCAATCAAATGAGATATCTGGGCATTAACTTAACAAAAGACCCAGGGCAGTTCATAGCAAGGAACGTTGTCCCACTTATGGTAAAACTTAAACAGAAGAGCAGGGTGTGGGGCCGACTACCGCTTTCGGTGGCTGGTCGGATCAATTTAATTAAGATGGTGTGGATGCCGCAAATATTATACATAATACATAATTCACCAGTATGGCTCCCAAAGTATTGGTTTAAAAAATTAGAAGGAGTATTTAGGGAACTGATTTGGAGGAATGGTCCAGCAAGAATCCGCTTGCAGGCGTTACAGCGCCCGAGAGAAATGGGAGGTCTTGCCCTGCCAAATCCGGAATTTTATTTTTTGGCGGCACAACTACAATATATGAGGAGAAGTAATATATCTGTAGGAAAGGAAGGAGGGAATAAACTATTGTTGAGTGATACAAGACATAGTACAGTAGTGGAAGCGGTAGAGGCGGACTCCTTTGAAACCAGATGTTTAACAACACAATTAATGGTGAGAATCTGGAACACTGTTAGGGCTATACTGGGTTATGGTGGTTTCTCCGAATGTTCCCCTCTTTGGGATAATAAAAACCTGGAAGAACTTAAGGTTTTGGTGAAGGTGGAAGAATGGGATTGGAAGGGTATTTGCTTTTTAGCACAGTTATACAGTGAAGGTAGACTGAAATCATTTCAGGAAATTGGTGTAGAGTATGAAATCCCGAACCGATTATTTTATAGTTACTTACAAGTCAGACATGCTCTAAATACACAATTTAATGGGAAGGCACCAGAACTGAGTAAAATGCCCCACCTTGAGAGGTTGGTTAAAGCAGGATCATATAAAGGGTTAATATTAGAAACGTATGAGAACATAAGGGGGGCAGCACAGAAAGGTGAAGTGGAGCGTAGTAACAGGATTAGGTGGGAGAGGGATGTGGGGCCAATAACGGAGGAACAATGGAGATGGGCTTTGGCCCTGGGTCTCAGGGTCTTGCTCTCACCGTCACAGACTGTATCCCACCTATACCTGTTACATAGATCCTATTATACACCCGCAAGGCTGTTTTTGTTTGGGAAGAGACCGAATGCAGAATGTCAAAGGAGATGGGAGGGGTGACTTGGTGCATATGACCTGGCGATGTCCCAAACTGTATAGATACTGGCAGGGTATAATTAGCAAAATTAATGATGTGTTTGGAACATCGCTGGGTACAGAGGCCAAGATATGCCTCCTGGGGTTAATAGAGGAGGAAGGGGTACGGAGTTCTGTACAAACCGCGGTGATTAGATGCCTGTTTCAGGGAAGGTTGTTAATCGCACGTAAATGGCAAGAAAAAAATCCCCCAACAGTAACGGAATAGGAGAAAGTGGTGAACGAAACGATTGAGAAGGAGAAATATATATACAGGAAAAGAAGGAATTATAAGCAGTTTGTTAAAATATGGAAACAGTGGTTAGAGTCGAAATAAACTGGACAGGTGAATGTGAATGAGTATGAATGAAGTAGGTAGTAAATGGAAGTTGTTTGTAATATGGATGGGGGGGTAGGATGGGGGGGGGGGGGTAGGGTAGGGGGTGGGTCGGGTTGATAAAGAGGGAAATACTGTTTGTTTTCTGGAAATTGTGACCCTTTTTCGCTCCTGTCTTTTTTCCTTTTTTTTGTTTATTCTCACTATGGGTACTGTATATGGTTTTGTAATGTGATCCTGAGACTGGAAAACAAATGAATTTTCTTAATAAAAAGTATTTAAAAACATAAATCCAGCATGTTTCCAGCCTGGATATTTTTCTTTTAACTTTCTCATTGACTCCAGACTCAGAGAAAGACTCTCTTTTAAGGAGCGTTGCAGAAGCCTCCTGTACATTTGTCGTTGAGCTTTGCAGTTCCACCCTTGCCTCCCTCACCTCCCATTCCTCCTGGTACCGAGTCGGTCAGTGAAGATGAACCCATGTACTTGGGCTTCACGCGCCTCTCTGCGGATGAGAGAACCTTTAGGAGGAGGGAGAGATTGTGCCTTTATTGCGGCCAAGCAGGTCACATTTTGAAGTCTTGTCCTATCCGTTCAGGGAATGCCCGAACCTTGAGGTAGGGGACAGACCTTAGGTGGCGTTGTTTTGTCTCCAGAAGGATAAGCCCCTGGTTCCGTTTACTCTTTCTTGGTCTGAGTCGTCCGTCGAGATACAGGCTCTAATCGATTCTGGACCTGCAGGCCTGTTCATTGATGCTGCCTTTGTATCTAAGCACTCGATTCCACTGCAGCTTCATGCCACTCAACTTGTCATTGAGGCTCTTGATGGGAGAAATTTACAGCCTGCCCATGTGACTCATGAGACTGTTTCGTTGTCCATGGCCGTAGGGGGTCTTCACTATGAGATAATCCAATTCCAAGTTATTTCCTCACCTAAGTTTCCACTGGTTATTGGTTATCCTTGGTTACAGAGGCACAACCCCTCTTTTGATTGGCTTCATGCTGAGGTTCTCTCCTGGTCACCACAATGCAGCAAGACATCTTTCCAGAATGTGGCTAAGGTCCTATGCACCTCTTCACTCTCCTCCCTGCCAGAGGAGTACCGCAAATTTAACAATGTCTTTGACAAAGGTCAAGCCGGTAGTTTGCCTCCACACCGGTCATATAATGCGCAATTGACCTTCAACCTGATGCCATACCACCTAACGGCCGGGTTTACCTTTTGTCATTATCGGGGGATAAGGCCATGGAGGAGTATGTTGCAGACGCACTTTCTCGCGGTATCATCCGCAAGTCCTCGTCTCCTGCTGGTGCTGGTTTCTTCTTTGTGAAGAAGAGTGGTAAACTGAGATCTTGTATTAATTATAGGGGTCCCAATCGTTTCACAATTAAGAATGCTTATCCAATCCCGTTGATTACAGAGTTATTTGAC
Source organism: Lithobates septentrionalis (assembly GCA_037952835.1). NCBI lineage: Eukaryota > Metazoa > Chordata > Amphibia > Anura > Ranidae > Lithobates > Lithobates septentrionalis. The sequence continues at coordinate 2,944,085 of JBBDGP010000864.1, read as the reverse complement.
CACCTCAAGGGAGCAACGGTTTTCACAAAACTGGATTTGAGAGGAGCATACAATGTTGTGAGGATGAAGGAGGGCGACGAACGGAAAACTGCGTTTAAAACCAGAACAGGCCATTATGAGTACCTCGTAATGCCATTTGGTCTTTGCAACGCTCCAGCAGTTTTCAAGGAATTTATCAACAATGTCCTCCGAGATTTGTTGCAGCTATGTGTGGTGGTTTATCTCAACGATATCCTCATTTTTTCCAAGTCCCTAGAGAGCTACCACATAGATGTCTGTTGTGTGTTTCAGAAGCTGAGAGAGAACAATCTCTATTGTAAATTGGCGAAGTGTAAGTTCCATTGTGAGCAAGTTAAATTCCTGGGTTATGTCATTTCCACTGCTGGTTTTTCGATGGACCCAGAGAAACTTTCAGCAGTCCTACAGTGGCCCCGACCCGTGGGTATACGTCCTCTGCAATGTTTTCATGGCTTTGCCAATTATTATCGAAAGTTTATTTGTAACTTCTCGTCTCTGGTCAAGCCCCTGACTGATATAACCAGAGAGGATGGAAACTCACAGAGTTGGTCTCTTGAGTCCATTAAGGCCTTTGAGAGTCTCAAGGCTGCCTTTGTTTCTGCTCCTGTGTTGGCACATCCTGATCCTATGTTACCCTTTATCCTTGAGGTTGATGCTTCTGAGGCTGGAGTGGGTGCCCTTCTGTCTCAACGTCCTACCTCTGAAAGCACTATGCATCCTTGTGGCTACTTTTCCAAGAAATTGTCACCTGCGGAATGCAATTAGGAGATAAGGACCATAGACCATAAGAATCTCACATTCTTGTCTGAGGCTAAGCACCTCTCTCCCAGAAGGGCGCGATTGGCTCTTTTCTTGTCAAGTTTCAATTACATTGCCTCATTCTTACCCGGTACTAAGAATGTAAGGGCTTACGCTTTGTCGCGTCAATTTTCCTCCACTTCCAAGATGGAATTGGTTCCCGTTCCTGTGATTCCTCCTGATCGTATTCTGGCTACGGTTGGCACCAGTTTTACTTCTCCTTTGGGTGACAAAATTCTTGCCACTCAGGTCCACGCTCCTCCTGAGAAACCTTTGACCGCTGCTTTGTCCCTGAGAGTCTCTGTACTGCCGTGCTCCAGACCTACCATTATCCCAAAGCTGCTGGCCACCATGGGAAGAATCAACTCTTTTGGGCCAATTCCCAACAATTTTGGTGGCCTAGTCTACGTGCTGATGTAGCACCTTCGTAGCTGCTTGTTCCGTGTGTGCTCAGAGTAAGACACCATGACACCTTTCAGTGGACCTCCTACAACCAATACCCAATGGAGAGAGGCCTTGGACCCACTTGTCCATGGATTTCATTGTGGAGTTACCCAACTCTCAGGGCAACACAGTTATCCTTATGGTGGTTGATCGGTTCTCGAAGATGTCTCATTGTATTCCACTTAAGAAGTTGCCCACATCTAAAGAACTGGCTTTTATTTTTGCTTGGGAGATCTTTCGCTTACATGAGCTACCCAAGGGGATCGTCTTGGACAGGGGTAGTCAGTTTGTGTCCTGGTTCTGATGAGCCTTTTGTGCACAGTTGGGAATTCAGCTTTCTTTCTCCTCTGCATATCACTCGCAGTCTAATGGGGCCACAGAACGAGCCAACTAGTCCTTGGAGCAGTTTCTACGTTGCTATATCTCTGACCATCATAACAACCTTGGGAGGAGTTTGCTCACAATAGTGCCTTGAATTCTGCTTCCCGATTGTCCCTGTTTATGGCAAACTATGGCTTCCAACCTTCAATGTTGCCTGATTCATTTGTTCCGCAGAGCATCCCTGCATTAGAAGAGCATTTCTGTGGTCTTCGTTTCACTTAGGCACAAGTCCAGGAGGCTCCGCGACATTCCAATGATAGGTACAGCCTCCATGCTGACCGCAGACTCCTCCCTGCGCCTTTCTACCAGGTTGGGGAAAGGGTCTGGCTGTCATCTCGCAACCTCCAACTCCAGGTTCCCTCACTGAAATTGGCACCTTGGTTTATTGGGCCTTTCTGTATTCTCCGCAGGAATACCCCGTGGCTTACGCTTTAGACCTTCGTTCTAATATGGGTATCTCAAATGCATTTCATGTCTCCTTATTAAAACCTTTGGTCTGCAACCGCTTTACCACTTTGGTGCCACGTCCTAACCCAGTACAGGTTGAGAATAGGGATGAGCCGAACACCCCCCGGCAGAACATGCAAACAGACCAAAAATTTGTGCGAACACGCGAACCCCATTAAAGTCTATGGAACTCGAACGTGAAAAATCAAAAGTGCTAATTTTAAAGGCTAATATGGAAGTTATTGTCATAAAAAGTGTTTTGGGACCCGGGTCCTGCCCCAGGGGACATGTATCAATGCAAAAAAAAAGTTTTAAAAATGGCCGTTTTTTCGGGAGCAGTGATTTTATTAATGCTTAAAGTGAAACAATAAAAGTGTAATATTCCTTTAAATATCGTGCCTGGGGGGTGTCTATAATATGCCTGTAAAGTGGCACATTTTTCCTGTGTTTAGAACAGTCCCTGCACAAAATGGCATTTCTAAAGGAAAAAAGTCATTTAAAACTGCTTGCGGCTGTAATGTAATGTTGCCCCCCCCCAACCCATTACCAGGCCCTTTGGGTCTGGTATGGATATTAAGGTGAACCCCGCACCCAAATTAAAAAAAAAAAGTAGTGGGGCCCCCAGGCCCTATATATTCTGAACAGCAGCAGTATACAGGCGCTCCCAGGGTTACAAACAAGATAGGGACTGTAGGTTTGTTTTTAAGTTTAATATATTTGTAATTTGGAACAGGTACATTTTGTAAGTGTAGCTCCAGCCAAAAAAATTGATTTTTAAGCTTTTTGGATAACATAGGGAAGGGGGGGGCGCGATGTCCCATATATACATTGCGGCATTTCTTACCCCAATGCTTAAAATGCAGTTCGAGCAGGGGGTCCCTGTGTCGGTGGTTATTAGCCCTAAGTTATCCCCCTTTTCCACTCTGTATGTCCTGATTGAGTCAGGGGGATAGCCCCTTTTGGTGTCACAGGCCTCGGTTAAACACCCCCCCAGGTTCATTCCATCTTCCACCCCTTGCAGGCTGTTCCGCTGACTAGGACTCACTATCCCGTCAAGCGGTCTTTTGGGCTTATTTTTCCATCCATGGGGTGGGAGGATGTTTCCCTTTAATGAGGACACTGCATCCACAGCGCTGATGGCGGTTGGTTGATTCAGTTGTTACCTCATTATAGTATTTCCAACTATGGGCATGGCCCCTTTCCATCATGGTGGCCATCCCATCCAGTCTGCTGTGTGTCGCTGTGACGCACCACGCCGCGACGCGCATGCGCTGTGTCAGCGGTGGCGTCCTGTGTCATGGGGATGCACAGCGTCACTACGTTGGATTGCCCTGTCGGCGGTGATTCTAGCTGCGCCACGTCATTGGCTGACACGGCGGCCCATCCCCGCCCGCACCATATAAAAGGACGCCAGGGACGGCATATGGCGTCACTCCTCCCTCGGTTACCAACCAAGGGTCATCAGGGTACACAGACTACTCCAGGCTAATCGGACCTATACTTCTTACTAAAAGTAAGTGTTTTTATCTTACACTCGAATACCAGAACAGGAGAAAGGGTTTTTTTACCCCCCTTTCCTTATTATGGTCTTTTTTGCTCATTACCCCCTTTTCTTTACCCTGTTCTATACAGCCATCGAATACTTGATGCTGGAACGCTAATACTTGGATTGTAACTTCATATCCAGCCGTCTTGTAGAGGACATAGGACATTGTTAACTCATGGAGGATCAGGACCTCTCACCCTGACATTGGAAATACAATTAACCCACGAAGTGCATTAGGAGGATGTAAGTGGTGTGTTAGCCTTAATATGCGAGATATATATATATATAGCTTTACACAGCTTATAACATTGCTGCTTTGATTTTTCATAGACTGTGATGCATTTCCCTGAAGAAGACTTTTCTTTGAAATAAGCATGTTGAAACGCGTTGGAATTATACTACTCGACGCCACGGTTTCTTGTCTGTGGTGACTGTATCGTGTAGTGTGATGTATCACTTTCTTCTAAAATGTCCTCCCTTATGCGAATGCACTCTTTTAATAAATTTGTAATGTGATATCTTTATCAAACTATCTATTTTTTGTATTTATGTAATTAAAATTCAGATTTGTAATAAATATATTTTTTACTTAAATGTATAGTTTTCATTGCCTTAAAAATCCCCCCTAGAGGTTCATGCAGTTTTTTATTTAAACATAGGGAAGGGTTATCATCACCCCTGTAACATTTGTTTTGCTGTCTGTGCCCCACTTGAAAAGATTTCACCTCACTTTCTGTTCCAATGACAATTGGATTTTGAAAATTTTGGGTTATTAGGGAAACAAGGATTGGTGATAAAGCAATAGTGGGGAGACACCTTTTTCCCATATTAACTCTTACAGGAGAGAATTTCCCTTCCTAGGGGTAGATTTCCTCTCACTTCCTGTTGTCTCCCTCCGTTTCTAAGTATGAGTCGTTTGTAAGTCGGATGTTTGAAAATAGGGGACCGCCTGTATATACTATACGGCCTGTCCTATACACTTTGTGGAAAATTGGGTCTTAGGCATTGGTGGTAGCAGAACATTGTAAGCCCTCACAGTTACTCTTGGTGGGCGCTGGAACGGGCTCTGCTGTGAAATAATATATCAAAATCTGTAATCACATGCCCCTGTTAAACATGGGCGTAAAAATTGGGCCTTAAGCGGTGGTGGTGGTGGCACAACACTGTAAAGCATCACAGATACTTTTGTTGAGTGCAGGAACAGGCCCTGCTGTGAAATATTGGATCAAAAATAGTAATTACGCGCCCCGGTTAAACAGGAGTAGAAAGATTCGGCTTTAGGCGGGGGTGGTGGCACAACACTGTAAAGCCTCACAGATACTTTTGTTGAGCGCAGGAACAGGCTCTGCCATGAAATATTAGATCAAAAATTGTAATTACGCGCCTCTGTTTAACAGGGGCAGAAAAATTGTGCCTTGGGTAGTGGTGGTGGTGCCACAACACTGCAATCCCTCACAGGTACTCTTGTTGAGCGCAGGAACGAGCCCTGCTGTTAAATATTTGATCGAAAATTGTAATTACACACCCCTGTTAAACAGGGGCAGAAAAATTGGGCCTTAGGTAGTGGTGGTGGTGCCCTGAACTGAAAATATTCTTAGAAGCTTTTATCATGAAAATTCAGGAGGAATAGAATAGTCACTCAGCATAATAGGATAGTCACTCAGCATATGCAGTCTTCAAGGGATCCCACATCCATAGAAAAATCATTTGGTTACATCAGTATCAGGTGCTTGATAGCTGGTGATTCAAGACTGATTCATTTTTATGAATGTGAGCCGATCAACAGAGTTTGTGGACAGGCGCACTCTGTGATCGGTTACAAAGCCTGCAGCAGCACTGAATGTGCATTCAGAAAGAATGCTGGTAGCAGGACAGGCCAGTACCTCAATTGCATATTAAGCAAGCTCTGCCCAATGGTCCATCCTCAACACCCAGTAACCCAGTGGATGTTCTGGTGGAAAGGTCTCCAAGTCTGATCTTGCCCCTAGATATTCTTGCACCATGTAATTCAGACGTTGGCTATGGTTGCTGGAACCGATCAGACCTTGGCGCTGAAGACTGAAGAATTGCCTGAAGGCATCGGTCAGCCGACCACCTTCTCCACTGCTCTTTCTGTGACTGAACGAAGCCTCAGCAACACGTTGTCCAGTACCAAGAAATTGTAACCTCCCAGGCTCTGGAAACGCATTGCACAAACCTTTCTGCAAGGCCTCCCGAAGATGTTTCATCCTCTGCTCCCTCTGCGAAGGCTGGATAAGTTCTGCAACTTTACCCTTGTAATGTGGATCAAGAAGGGTTGCCAGCCAGTAATGATCCCTTTTCTTGATACCACGAATCCTAGGGTCCTTTCGCAGGCTTTGCAGGATTAGGGAGGCCATGCAGCGTAGGTTTGCAGAGGCATTCAATCCTGAGTCCTTTGGGTCACTAAGGATCACATGATCCTCAACCACCTTCTCCCAGCTACATACAACTCCATGGGTTTCTGGGGACTGCAAACGATCCCTTGAAGACTGCTGCTCATGTTGAGCGTTATAGGGCCTACACACGGTCGGACTTTGTTCGGACATTCCGACAACAAAATCCTAGGATTTTTTCCGACGGATGTTGGCTCAAACTTGTTTTGTCTACACACGGTCGCACAAAGTTGTCGGAAAATCCGATCATTCTAAACGCGGTGACGTAAAACACGTACGTCGGGACTATAAACGGGGCAGTGGCCAATAGCTTTCATCCCTTTATTTATTCTGAGCATGCGTGGCACTTTGTCCGTCGGATTTGCGTACGCACGATCGGAATTTCCGACAACGGATTTTGTTGTCGGAAAATTTTATCTCCTGCTCTCCAACTTTGTGTGTCAGAAAATCCGATGGAAAATGTCCGATGGAGCCCACACACGGTCGGAATTTCCGACAACACGCTCCGATCGGACATTTTCCATCGGAAAATCCGACCGTGTGTACGGGGCATAATTCTCCACCTTCATGCTGACACAATCCTCCTCCTCTTCTTCTTCCTGTATGATCGGTGGGCCTGCAGGAATACTAGTATCTGGATAAAGGGGGCCTTGAAAGGAAAGGAAGTCCTCCTCTTCCTCCCGTTGTTCTACCTCAAGTGCTCTGTCCATTATTCCACGAAGCGTGTGCTCCAACAGGAAGACAAGAGGGACAGTATCACTGATGCATGCACTGTCACTGCTTACCATCCTCGTGGCCTCCTCAAATGGGGACAGAACTGTGCATGCATCTTTGATCAGTAGCCACTGGTGTGGTGGAAAAAAGCCAAGCTCCCCTGACCCTGTCCTGGTGCCATACTCACACAGGTACTCATTGATGGCCCTCTGCTGCACGTTCAGCTGCTGCAGCATTGCCAACGTTGAGTTCCACCTGGTGGTCATGTCACAAATGAGGAGGTTCCTGGGCAGGTTGCATTCTCTTTGAATGTCAGCCAGCCAAGCACTGGCATTATATGACCGGCGGACATGACCACAGACTTTCCTGGCCTGCCTCAGGAGATCCTGTAAGCCCGGGTACCTGCTCAAGAACCGCTGCACCACCAAATTCAAGACGTGAGCCAAACAGAGAACATGGGTCAAGTGTCCCTGTCGGAGGGAAGAGAGGAGGTTGGTGCCATTGTCACATACAACCATTCCTGGCTAAAGCTGGCATCGCGTCAACCACCTCCTAGCCTGCCCCTGCAGAGCTGCCAGAATATCTGCCCCAGTGTGGCTCCTGTCCCCTAGGCAGACCAGCTCAATCACCGCATGGCATCTTCTTGCCTGAGTGCTTGCGTAGCCCCTTGAACGCCTATGGAGCACCGCTGGTTCAGAGGAGACTTCTGCAGAGGAAGAGGCCATAGAGGAAGAAGAGGAGGAGGTGGAGGAGAGAGCTGTGGCAGAATCACCACTAGCATTTTGGAGGCGTGGTGGCAGAACAAGCTCCAACAATACTGAATCCTGTTCTGCATCCTTCCCAGCTGCCAGCAGAGTTACCCAGTGCGCCGTGAAAGAAAGATAACATCCCTGTCCATGCCTGCTGGACCATGAGTCCATATGCACCTTACTGCTGACCACCCTGTCCAACGAGACCAAGACATTGCCTTCCACATGTTGGTAGAGAGCCGGAATGGCCTTCCGTGAAAGGAAATGGCATTTGGGAACCTGCCACTGAGGTACCGCACATTCCACAAATTCACGAAAGGGGGCAGAGTCTACCAGCTGAAAAGGCAGCAGTTGCAGTGCTAGAAATTTGGCCAAGCTAGCATTCAGATGCTGAGCGGATCAGCCACTCGTACACAGGAAGGAGATGGGGGAAGATGATGATCCCCAGTCCTCATGCTTGCTGCAGGTTCAGCTTCAAACTGGGCTTTGTTACTACACACGGTATTCACTTGCAAGTCTCTGAAAGCAATTTTTCTCACTGGACTTATTCCCACTTTCCCTGTGAAGTGGGAATAAGTCCAGTGAGAAAAATTGCTTTCAGAGACTTGCAAGTGAATACCGTGTGTAGTAACAAAGATCATCATCTTCCCCCATCTCCTTCCTGTGTACGAGTGGCTGATCCGGATTGAGGAACTGAATTGGAGGAGATACCAACATATAAAGATTTGATTGGCACCTGGATTTGATCGGCACCCGGCATACAAACATCCTATGCTTATACCCCTGCAGGGGTACAGCGTTCCGGTGAGTGGAATCACATTCGGGGGAGTTTGTTTTAAATATCTGGAAGAAATCCGGTGGAAGACATCACATGAACTTTTTGTCATTTCACATGAGACTTATTATTGTTACTAATTGTTTTACCACCAGTCTATTAGAGACATACCTCTCTCTATATATATATATATCTATATCAATTATTCACTAGTTTGGGTCTTAATATTGGCACACTTTTAAATATATTTACATTTCATATTTATATAAAATTTTTGCATTCTCAGCACTTTATCATAGAGGGTTGCGGATACCCTCTATCTTATATACATTTTTTTATATATATGTACTATATATATATATATATATATATATATATATATATATATATATATATAGTACATATATATAAAAAAATGTATATAAGATAGAGGGTATCCGCAACCCTCTATGGTAAAGTGCTGAGAATATATATATATATATATTTTTTTTTTTTTTTTTTTTTTCCACACACATTGCTTTGCATTTTTTTGTCCTTCACTATAGAGGATTGTGGACACCCTCTACCCTAATTTAACATTTGCAGTTTATTTTTAACATTTAATTTAACATTTGCAGTTTATTTTTACCATCCAGCAGGTGCTGGAACATTGCTAATTGTATCGTACCTGACACTTTCGCACTTACCACTTTTTCATTCACGTATACTATATTAGTGGTTACTAACATTAATATTATTAATATTGCATATGGGATAACAGCTGCACTTTTTATATTTATTGTCACTAACTAATCTATTTAATTAGCACTTATTTATTTTTATTCTTATTTTTATGTGGGATATATAGTGCTGCATTCAAAGCGATTAATACCTATTGTTGTCCCCTATAGTATGTCACATCTATCACCACCATCAGATAAATATTACACACCAATACATCCTTTATGCACAGCGCCACTCCCTATTTTGTGTATATATATATATATATATATATAAATAACTGAATAATCTGCCTGCCTGCTCAATCTAAATGACACTCTCTCTCCGTCCACGCCAACAACACACTACACGAGGCCAACGTGCAGGCGGCCTTATATAGTGTGGGGCGTAGACTTAGTCCCTCTGAGCCATGATTGGCCAAAGGCACCCTGCCTTTGGCAAATTATGGCTCTCTTAGCTGAGGGCGCTGTGATTGGCCAAAGCATGCAGGTCATGGTGCATGCTCTGGCCAATCATCATACAGCAATGCACTGCGCTCCTGCAGTGCATTATGGGCCGTTACACCAGGGCTTGACAAATTTGCTTGGAATCTAGGAGCCAGCTAAAAAAGTTAGGAGCCAGGTTTTTTTTTTTTTTTTTAAACGACCAACAGCTTTATTTTCAATATAAAAATTAACCAATCTTAAATTTACACAGAGACGACTAGAACTAATGTGACTGCTTTTATTTCCTGCCATGCGGGGACACAAGACCACCATATTCCCACTAAGGATCCAATCAGGTCCGCCTGAAAAACTGACAGGCGAACCTGATCAGACAGCCCGTGTGAAAGGGGCCAAGCAGGGAGATGACAAATAATAAATTCATTTTAATTAACCACTTCCTTCCCGCAGGACGACTATATACGTCCTGTCTTTGAAGAGAAATACCGTTGTTATGGTAGCAGTTAGCTACCATAACCCCGGTATCTTCTTCAAGAGCCGGCGGTTCTCTTTCAGATAAAAGTGGTCTCTGCAGCAGATTCGCAGCGAGATCACTTTTGTCGGCGGCAGGAGAGGGCCCCCCCTACCGCCACGCTCCGGTGCCCTTCACCGCTTACCGTGGCCGTCGGTAACGGCGGAGGCGATCCGGATCTGTCCCTGGCCTGACACGGAGACGAGTGAGAGGAAGATGGCCCCCCCCGCCCATCTCCAAGTCATTGCAGGGCGGAAGCGACGTCAAATCGTCACTTCCACCCATAGCTCTTAAAGGGACATTTTATTTTTATTTTTTTCAAATGACAATTTTTTTTTTTTTTTTTTTTTTTTTTTTTAAATGCATTTTAGTGTAAATATGAGATCTGAGGTCTTTTTGACCCCAGATCTCACATTTAAGAGGTCCTGTCATGCTTTTTTTTCTATTACAAGGGATTTTTACATTCCTTGTAATAGGAATAAAAGTGACTTTTTTTTAAAAAAAGAACAGTGAAAAAATAAAAGTTAAAATAAATAAGAAAATTTTTTTTTTTAAATGTGCCCCATCCCTTGTAATAGAAATAAAAGTGACATTTTTTTTTTTAAAAAACAGTGTAAAAATAAAAAATAAAAAGTAAAATATATAAAGAAAAAAAAAATTTTTTTTTAAACGCGCCCCGACCCGCCGAGCTCGTTTGCAGAAGCGAACGCATATGTGAGTAGCGCCCACATATGAAAGCGGTGGTCAAACCACACGTGAGGTATCGCCACGATCGTTAAAGCGAGAGCAATAATTCTAGTCCTAGACCTCCTCTGTAACTTAAAACATGCAACCTGTAGAATTTTTTAAACGTCGCCTATGGAGATTTTAAAGGGTAAAAGTTTGTCGCCATTCCACGAGCGGACGAAATTTTGAAGCGCGACATGTTGGGAATCAATTTACTCGGCGTAACATTATCTTTCACAATATAAAAAAAATTGGGCTAACTTTACTGTTTTCCTATTTTTTAATGAAAAAAAAGTATTTTTTCCCAAAAAAGTGCGCTTGTAAGTCCGCTGCGCAAATACGGTGTGACAGAAAGTATTGCAATGACCACCATTTTATTCTCTAGGGTGTTAGAATAAAAAATATATATAATGTTTGGGGGTTCCAAGTAAAGGGAAGGAGATGAGCGGGCAGTGAAAACAGGTAGGGAAAGCTCCATTAGCATTGATGGATGTCTTGTCATACCAACGGCCACCACCAGAGGGCGCCTGATTGCAGAAGGAACCATAGGACTGCAGTAGGCCGCAAAGCCGCGGCCTCAATTACCGGCGCGGCCCATCGCGATCGCGCCGGGAGGGGGGGTGTCGAACGGACACAGGATACCCCAGCTGTGCCGACCCAGGCGCCAGGTCGCTAATTCTAGTCGCAAATGCGACCTGGCGCCTGGGGTTTGTCGAACCCTGCGTTACACGCCACTCAAATTTGTCACGAATGGCCCATAATGTTCAGTTTTCGACGAACGGGCGAACAGCCAATGTTCGACCCGAACAGAAAGCTCTTTCCTAGTTGAGAACCATGAGGAGTATGAAGTACAGTCCATTGTTGACTCCTGTAGGTTCCATGGGTGCATACAATACCTGGTGCATTGGAAAGTACTCTTGGGTCTCATTCTCGGATATACATGAGCCTGTCCTCCTCCGTGCTTTCCATAGACGGTTTCCCCTCAAACCTGGTGGTTCCTTGAGGGGTCGTTGGGGAGGGGTTACTGTCAGGACTGAGCTCAGCCCTTCCTTTTCAGAGCAGGGTGCTCAGCTGTCGGTTAATTGCCAGCTCCAATCTTTTCCACAGTGACTCACCTGATGATGATATCCTGTTCGTCAGTCCTGCTGGTTACTTAAGCTGTTCAGTTCAGTCCCTCTCTGCCTTCGCCTTGGTCAACACATCCAGAGACTCTCTCCTGTGTACCTGTTGAATACTTGATGAATGTGCTATCTCCATTATGAACGGTAGTTTTACCAGACCGAGCGCTTCTATCTCGTAATTTATTCTGAGCATGCATGGCACTTTTTGCGTCGGAATTGTGTACACACGATGGGAACGGATTTTGCTTTCGGAAAATTTGAGAACCAGATCTCAAATTTTGTGCGATGGAAATTTCGATGGAAAATGTCCAATTGAGCCTACACACGGTTGGAATTTCCGACAAAAGGCTCCCATCGAACAATTTCGTGTGTACGGGGCATAAGTGTGTACCAGGCTTAAGGCTCTGTTTACACCTTGAAGATACCATGGAGTGCAAGCTATTTTTGTGTGTTTCTGTGCATTCTCACATGTCGCATTTAGGGCAGCCCATTAATTTTCATGGACCACTCTACATGGAAGAAATGAGAAATATAAATGCCTGCCTCATTTTAAAAATTGTGCTGCAATAAAAAAAAGCATTGTACAGTTGGTCCCCTAGTTACAAACATCCAATTTACAAACGACTCCTACTTACAAATGGAGGGAGACAACGGGATGTAAGAGGAAATCTACCCATAAGAAGGGAAATTCACTTCTGTAAAAGTTATTATGTGAAAAAGGTGTCTCCACTGATGCTTTATCACCAAGGCTCGTTTCCGCAACAACCCAAAATTTTCAAAATCCAATTGTAATTGGGACAGAAAGTGAGGTAAAATTTCCTGAACATGGACACAGACAGCCAAAACAAATGTTAAAGGGGTTTTAACCCTTCCCTATGCCATTCGAAAAGCTTAAAAAAATTTTTTTTGGCTGGAGCTACACTTAAAAAATGTACCTGTTCCGACTTACAAACAGATTCAACTTAAGAAAAAACCTACAGTTCCTATCTTGTTTGTAACCCGGGGACCACCTGTACTGCATAACTCTGTGTGTTAGTAAGATGCATTAAGAATTAATGGCAAAGTGAACTAAGCAGCTATGGGAATGGCTTGAATAACTTCAGTGCTTCTGCTGTGAACTTTGAGAATACATTGCTTAGAGTTCCTGCAGCTACAGAGGTCAGTAAAGGCTTGTTTAAACCCTATTTACTGTTTGCTAGAACTATATAAATAGATGATAGTTAAATATTTTTTTTTATTAAAGTGAACAATTTTTGAGATGCAGTTATTAGCCATTCTCATGTATACCATACAATAATATTATGTACTACACTGTAGGGATAGTTTGATAACTGTACCTGTGTCCTATAGGTCAGAAAGTCGAAATTTGGAAAAATAGTGAGGAACTCAGGACTTTCAACTTACAACTGAACTCACAACTCTAAATAGTTATTAAAAACATAATATTTATTGCACTATTTATATTAAATAGTATTTATTGCACTATTTATATTAAATAGTATTTATTGCACTATTTATATTACTACAAGCGATTGGTCCTCCTCAATTGTTTTCCGGGGATTTGAGCTCTTCATTATTGTCACTTACCAACTTGCACCACCCTTTGACAACTCCCTTTGATTATTGTGATATTATCTACGGTGCATATTTGAAGTTAATAGATTAATCTTTCTTAATATGGTTACCGTCACATGCCTATTAGTGCCTTTACTTATATACTGTATGTAAACCTATATTTTTGCTATAGTATCCATCCGTTTCTATTCACACCTGGCTCCCACACTCACCCAGGAGGCTGCCATTTTGGCGCTGTTACCTCGCTGGTTGGCTAGTGTGAACGGCACAGTGAGTACAGCCCCAGCTTTACCAGCCTTTGATTGGTCTGCACGATTTGGGCAATGTCATAGTCCAACATTTGTGTTTTATGTGATTTTTTTGATATTTTATATACTAGTTATGATGTTTCACTATCTACCTGACCGTTTGAGGGCATGTGTGCTGAGGTTCTTCTTACTGCAAAAAATAAAAATGTTTATATCTGTCATATTTTGCTATTTCTCTACAGATCAATATTCCCGTTTTTAAAACTCCTGAAGAAGCGGGTCTCCCACGAAACATGTCGAGTGAAAGACTGGATTATTACTACTAGCTCTCCTACGGTTGGGAGGATACAATGCTTCAATATCCAGTACTTAAAGGGGAATACATGTGTTTTAATGGTCCTGTTTGTTGATTGGTGTTGACAAAAATATATGTGAAATTAATTCTTAATATAAATAGTGCAATGAATATTATGTTTTTAATAACTATTTAGAGTTGTGAGTTCAGTTGTACCATGAAAGTCCAGAGTGCCTCACTATTATACCATACAATATTGTAAGTTAAAATAACCATTGGTATAAATGACTACTAGTATTTCCTGTGGTCTCCCCACAGCTTTGTCAATTATTGAGTAACCATTCTCTGTTCTGTACTGTGTCTCTGTGGAGGCAGCCATCTTGATAGAGGCAGACTAGCAGTCAGGGGCAGTAGTGTCTTAGGGCTCTTTCACACATGCAGATTGTCCAGGTTCGCCTGTCAGTTATTCAGGCGGACCTGAACAGACGCTCCATGTTCCTCTATGGAGCGACGGATGTCAGCGTTGACATGTCCGCTGACATCCAATCCGCTCCGATCCTATCTGCTAAATGCAGACGGATGGAAACCTTATTTTCCATTGGATCAGATGAAAATGGACAGGCGGTCCGTTTTCATCCAATCCTCCAAAGAGGAGAGCGGGGTTCCAACAGGTCCATCCCTGCACAGTGAGCAGAGACGGACTTGTCATCCGCCAACTCAGTGGGGATCAACGGATCGATCCCTGCTGAGCAAGCAGAGTCCGTCAAAACAGACAGCCCCGTGTGAAAGGGGACTTAGAGTTCACACTTTGTACATTTACAGCTATGAGGCTGTAGGCACATGAGTGCCTAGCCACACTCAAAATCCAAGAATATCTGCTTAGGCACAATTATTGTTTCTAGATATTTCTTATAGCATATAGCAAAAGAAATAAATTATTCAGTCCCAGGGAGTGTAAAAGGACATGGGGCCACACAATAAGACTGGAGGAGAAGCAGGTTTAACCTTAAACTGCGTAGGAGGTTCTTCACTGTCAGGGCAATAAGGATGTGGAACTCTCTCCCACAATTGGTGGTGGCTGCGAGGAGTATGGATATTTTTAAAAAACTCTTAGATGTACATCTTAAAGGACACACCATACAGGGATATGGTAAATAATTGTAGACACTGATATATATACACCTACACAGGTTGACTATGTAACATATCTTCACCTTTTGTGTTCAAGTTTACTTTAACCACTTAAGGACCAGAAGATTTCCCCCCTTAATGACCAGGCAATTTTTTGCGATACGGCACCGCGTTGCTTTAACCACTTCAGCCCCCGAAGGATTCACCCCCTTCCTGACCAGAGCACTTTTTACAATTTGGCACTGCGTTGCTTTAACTGCTAATTGCGCGGTCATGCAGTGCTGTACCCAAACAAAATTTGCGTCCTTTTCTTCCCACAAATAGAGCTTTCTTTTGATGGTATTTGATCACCTCTGCGGTTTTTATTTTTTGTGCTATAAAAGGAAAAAGACCGAAAATTTTGAAAAAAAATGATATTTTCTTTTTTGTTATTAAAAAAATCCAATAAACTGAATTGTAGTCATACATTTAGGCCAAAATGTATTCAGCCACATGTCTTTGGTAAAAAAAATGTCAATAAGCGTATATTTATTGGTTTGCGCAAAAGTTATAGCGTCTACAAACTATGGTACATTTTCTGGAATTTACACAGCTTTTAGTTTATGACTGCCTATGTCATTTCTTGAGGTGCTAAAATGACAGGGCAGTACAAAACCCCCACAAATGACCCCATTTTGGAAAGTAGACACCCCAAGGAAATTGCTGAGTGGCATGTTGAGCCCATTGAATACTAATGTTTTTTGTCCCAAGTGATTGAATAATGGCAAAAACAAATTACAAAAAGTTGTCACTAAATGATATATTGCTTACACAGGCAATGGGCATATGTGGAATTGCACCCCAAAATACATTTAGCTGCTTCTCTTGAGTATGGGGATATCACATGTGTGGGACTTTTTGGGAGCCTAGCCGCGTACGGGGCCCCGAAAACCAATCACCGCCTTCAGGATTTCTAAGGGCATAAATTTTTGATTCACTCCTCACTACCTATCACAGTTTCGAAGGCCATACAATTCCAAGATAGCACAACTCCCCCCCCCCCCCCCCAAATGACCCCATTTTGGAAAGTAGACATCCCAAGCTATTTGCTGAGAGGCATGGTGAGTATTTTGCAGCTCTCATTTGTTTTTGAAAATGAAGAAAGACAAGAAAAAACTTTTTTTTTTCTTTTTTCAATTTTCAAAACTTTGTGACAAAAAGTGAGGTCTGCAAAATACTCACTATACCTCTCAGCAAATAGCTTGGGGTGTCTACTTTCCAAAATAGGGTCATTTGGGGGGGTTTTGTACCACCTGGGCATTCCATGGCCTCCAAAACTGTGATAGGCAGTGAAGAGTGAAATCAAAAAATTACACCCTTAGAAAGCCTGAAGGCGGTGCTTGGTTTTCAGGGTCCCGTACGTGGATAGGCTTTCAAAAAGTCTCACACATGTG
The DNA here is from genome assembly GCA_037952835.1 of Lithobates septentrionalis. NCBI lineage: Eukaryota > Metazoa > Chordata > Amphibia > Anura > Ranidae > Lithobates > Lithobates septentrionalis. Next base: position 2,927,596 of record JBBDGP010000864.1, on the reverse strand, counting down.
GTATCCCCGTACTCAGGAGAAGCAACAGAATGTATTTTGGGGTGTAATTTCACATATTCCCATGGCATGTTTGAGCAATATATATCATTTAGTGACAACTTTGTGCAAAAAAAAAAAATTTTTTCCCGCAACTTGTGTCACAATATAAAATATTCCATGGACTCGACATGCCTCTCAGCAAATAGCTTGGGGTGTCTACTTTCCAAAATGGGGTCATGTGGGGGGGTTTGAACTGTCCTGGCATTTTATGCACAACATTTAGAAGCTTATGTCACACATCACCCACTCTTCTAACCACTTGAAGACAAAGCCCTTTCTGACACTTTTTGTTTACATGAAAAATAAAAAATTTTTGCAAGAAAATTACTTTGAACCCCCAAACATTATATATTTTTTTAAAGCAAATACCCTACAGATTAAAATGGTGGGTGTTTGATTTTTTTTTTTTCAAACAGTATTTGCGCAGCGATTTTTTGGGGAAAAAAACACACTTTTTAAATTTTAATGCACTAAAACACACTATATTGCCCAAATGTTTGATGAAATAAAAAAGATGATCTTAGGCCGAGTACATGGATACCAAACATGACATGCTTTAAAATTGCGCACAAACGTGCAGTGGCGACAAACTGAATACATTTTTAAAAGTGGAGAAATCAAAGAAAGCTGGAAGCCGCACACCGGTCTGATGATGAAAGCTTTATTTGATAAAAAGCTGGATCATAACATAACACAAAACACTACAGCAGGAGTGTACAGAAAGCAGCTGACGTGTTTCACACTCACAACGAGTGCTTACTCATTCCACTGGTTTGTGCCTACCTGAGCGGTGGGACCCTTTTCTGCCTGGTTTAAATTTTTAAAAGCCTTTACAGGTTACCACTTTAGATTTACAGAGGAGGTCTACTGCTAAAATTACTGCCCTCGATCGGACCTTCGCGGTGATACCTAACATGCATGGTGCAATTGCTGTTTACATTTGACGCCAGACCGACGCTTGCGTTCGCCTTTGTGCAAGAGCAGGGGGGGACAGGGGTGCTTTTTTTCTTTATTTTTTTTTTGCTTTTTTATCTTATTTTTAAACTGTTCCTTTCATATTTTTTTTTTAATCATTTTTATTGTTATCTCAGGGAATGTAAATATCCCCTATGATAGCAATAGGTAGTGACAGGTACTCTTTTTTGAAAAAATTGGGGTCTATTAGACCCTAGATCTCTCCTCTGCCCTCAAAGCATCTGACCACACCAAGATCGGTGTGATAAAATGCTTTCCCAATTTCCCAATGGTGCTGTTTACATCCGGCGAAATCTAAATCATTAAATGCTCGTAGCTTCCAGTTTCTTAGGCCATAGAGATGTTTGGAGCCACTCTGGTCTCTGATCAGCTCTATGGTCAGCTGGCTGAATCACCGGCTGCATTCTCAGGTTCCCTGTTGGGACAGGAGAGCCAGAGAAAAACATGCAAGATGGTGGGGGGGGGGCATTCCCTCCCACTGCTTGTAAAAGCAGTCTAGAGGCTAATTAGCCACTATATTGCATATATTGTAATCTTTTTTTTTCATGCAGCCTGTGGGCTGAACGAAAAAAAAGAGATTGATCGGTGGGTATGCCCACCATTAGAATACCTCCCTTCATCCACCCACTTCTAATGATGGGCATACATGCACCATTTATATATGCTGAAGCATGGGGGCATCTGCCCCAAAAGTTAGGAGCAAATCGCTCCTCCGCCCCTGCTGCCCCCATGCTTCGGCATATATCACCTCCGCTGGAGTCACAGCTTTATATATCGTGGGAGCAAACGCTGTTGCTGTCAAGATAAATAAATCCGCGCTGCAGCTGAATGGCGTACCTGAAGACAAAAAAAAGGTTAACAATAAAACACAGTAAACAGTAAAGTATAAAAAATTGCATACCTGAAAAGCAAACATGATAAAACATAATAACAATAAAACATTGCAGAATAGAATACAGTACAAAAGAGCAGAACAATAGAGAGAGAATAGAGAGAGAGAGAACAATAAAACGACAACTATTTTTTTTTTTTTTTTTTATATATACACTTTTTTTGTAGCTGTAACTTTTCTAACTGTAACCGGTTCCAGGTTCGGGTCTCTCAAAATGCGATGGCATCTTGGGAAACCCTGGGAAAGTGTGCCTAGTCTGTGCAATGCTGTACCCTACGCTAATACTCAACTAGTGTATGGTAGCGTTCAAAACATTCACCAATGCAAAGACCAGGATTGTCAGGACAGGAGGGACAATAATAGCGGGTGTCATGCCTATATCCGTGCTTGCTGCAGACATGACATCTTTTTTGGGGGGGTTCGTTGGGTAGGGGTACTCGGGAGGACATAAAGAAAATGCCTCTCATGCAGCCGACTGCATTTGGTTGGGGATGTGAGTGGGGGAAGTACGGGCGCTGCAGAAGTGTTGAGTTCCCAATTAGGATTGGCAAATGCAGCAGGAAGGGCATTATGGGCACGACGGGCCTGTGTTTGTCTTCTTCTTGGTGGCAGCGGGACACTACTTGTGCTTGCCACCTCACCAGCTTGAACTGCACTTATGTGACTCGCCACGTCACCAAGTGTTACTGCAGTGCTGGTTTGACTACGACGGGGGTGTACTAGACCGCTGGTGCTTGCCAGTTCACCAAAACGCTACCAAAAAAACTGTTAGTGATCGCAGGGATCAGGCCTGACTCTGCGAATGCTGCAGCTATGTGTTTAGTGTTTTGTAAGTGACAGTGATCGATCGATACTGCACTTGGGTGGGCAAGGCTGGGCGGAGGGGCAAAACACAGGTGCTAGCAGGTATCTGGGCTGATCCCGCTAACACAGCGTTTTTGGGAATCCTAAACTGCTGGGGACGCTAGTATAGATCTGATCGTATCAGATATTGATCCGTTCAGATACTATACAACTAATGGAGGTGTATGGTGCGTGCGTGGGTGTTAGCGCTACTGGCACTAACCTGACGCTGCCTGGGGCTGGTGCTTGCCAGTTCACCAAAACGCTACCAAAAAAACTGTTAGCGATCGCAGGGATCAGGCCTGACTCTGCAAACGCTGCAGTTATGTGTTTAGTGTTTTGTAAGTGACAGTGATCGATCGATACTGCACTTGGGTGGGCTGGACTGGGCCGGGCGGAGGGGCAAAACGCAGGTGCTAGCAGGTATCTGGGCTGATCCTGCTAACACTGTGTTTTTGGGAATCCTAAACTGCTGGGGACGCTAGTATAGATCTGATCAGATATTGATCCGTTCAGATACTATACCACTAAGGGAGGTGTATGCTGCGTGCGTGGGTGTTAGCGGTACTGGCGCTAACCTGACGCTGCCTGGGGCGACGCAGACCCTATCTGACCCTAAAACCTAAGTTATATCACCGCCGGGCAATCAGGGGGCTAAACCTTTATTAGGTAATAAACGGCGGGTGCCCTGACACTATAAAAAATAAACTAACTAACCAGCATCACCCGTAACAGTTATACGGTGATCACTGATGAAAGGGTTAACTAGGGGGCAATCAAGGGGTTAAAACCTTTATTAGGTAGTATATGGGGGTCTCTGATGCTATAAAACGCTGGCGGCGAACCTATATATTTACCTCCCTAACTAGCGTCACCAGTGACACTAATACAGCGATCAGAAAAACGATCGCTTAGTGACACTGGCGACGGGGGATGATCAAGGGGTTAAAACTTTATTAGGGTTGGTTAGGGGGGTACCCTAGACCTAAAGGGGGCTAATACTAACTGCCCTACCACTTCTAACAGTCACAAACTGACACCAATGCAGCAATCAGAAAAAAAAACTGCTTGGTGTCACTGTGACGGGGGAAATCGGTGATTAGGGGGTGATCGGGGGGTGATGGGGGGTGTAAAGTGTACCTGGTGTGTTTTACTGTGTGTGTAGTGTTTGGTGCACTCACTCAGATGTCTTCTCTCCTCGGCGCCGAAACGGAAAATACCGAGCCGAGGAGCGATGACATCACTTCCTCTGCCGCTGTTTACTATAAAGCAGCAGAGGAAGATTCTCATTGGCTGGGAGCGATCGCAAGGGGGTGGCCACGAATGGATGGCCTCCCCCTCACTTCTGATCGCTCGGGGTCCACCATCGCTCGGGTTAACCACTTGCGGTCGGCAAGTGGTTAACTGACAACTGCGTGATCATGCGACACTGTACTTAAACAAAATTGACGTCCTTTTTTTTCCCACAAATAGAGCTTTTTCTTGGTGGTATTTGATCACCTCTGTGGTTTTTATTTTTTGCGCTTTAAATAAAAAAAACAGACAATTTTGAAAAAAAAATATATATATTTTTTACTTTTTGCTATAAATATCCAAAATTTAAAAAAAATGTCTTTATCAGTTTAGGCCAATATGTATTCTTCTACATATTTTTGGAAAAAAAAAAAAAAAAATCGCAATAAGTGTATATTGATTGGTTTGCGCAAAAGTTATAGCGTCTACAAAATAGGGGATAGACTTATGGCATTTTTATGATTTTTTTTTCTTTACTAGTAATTGCGGTGATCTGCGATTTTTAGTGGGACTGCGACATTGCAGTGGACAGATTGGACACTTTTGACACTTTTTTGGGACCATTGACATTTATACAGCGATTATAGCTAAATATAGCCTCTGATTACTGTATAAATGTCACTGGCAGGGAAGGACTTAACACTAGGGGGCGATCAAGGGGTTAAAGTGGAGTGCCACCCAAAAATGGAACTTCCACTTTTAGTGCAGGTGACCCCCTGACATGCCACATTTGGCATGTCATTTTTTTTGGGGGGGGAGCGGATACCCTCTTTTTAGAGGTATCCAGCTCCCACTTCCTCCCGGGGCTCCGCGGCACCAGAAGGAAGATCACCTCTCCCCCCTCCCTCCCTGCAATCCCCTGGGACAAGTCACAGGTCCCAGAAGATTGCCCGGCCATTCACAGCATGGCTTGCGCGGTGTGTGCCCAGCTGTGAAGCCACAGCCGGGCACCCACACTAAGGATGCTGGCGCTGTGGGACAGGTGAGTGTCCGATTATTAAAAGTCAGCAGCTACACTTTTTGTAGCTGCTGACTTTTCTTTTTTTTTTTTCGGCGGAACTCCGCTTTAAGGGAGGTTTTTCTAACTGTGGGGGCAGTGTACTGACAGGGAATAGGGAAAGATCGCTGTTCCTGATTACTAGGAACAGCAAATCTCTCTCTACTTCCCTGACAGAAGGAGAATCTGTCTGTTTACATTGACAGATCCACATTCTGTCTCTCTTAGGAATGATCACGGGTTGCCGGCGGACATTGCGGCGACATTGTGCGCCCCCTATACCCCTTAAAGCGGCGGCCGTACAGCTACAGCGATTCGCGCAGGGGAGCCAACCTGCCGCTGTATAATGACGGCGGCTGGTCGGCAAGTAGTTAAAGTGAACCTGTCTTTAGCAAAATATGAAGGCTGCCTCCATCTTCAAATTCTATTTGCCTTATTGCTATTCAGGCCCTGTGGATTCAATACTTTTACCTGAAAGTGGTACTGTATTCAGAAAACCTAATAAAAAGGTCTCATCTATATACCTGTTATAGATCAATGATTTACCTGCCTGGAGTTTGCATGTTATCCCTGGGCCTGTGTAGGTTTCCTCCGGGTTCTCTGGTTTCCTCCCACAGACCAAAGACATGCTGATAGGTTGATTGGCTCCCATCTATATTGGCCCTAGTATGTGTCTGTATGAATGTGAGAGTTAGGGACCTTAGAATGGAAGCTCCTGAGGACAGGAACTGATGTGAATGTACTATATATATGTAAATTGCTGCGTAAGTACCTGTATTAAATAAATAAATGATTCAAAATATTGCAGAATAAGAAATATTAAAGGCAGTTTTTTTTTTCTTTAAATAACAAGCATGTTATACTTCGCAAGTCTGTGCAAAGGTTTTGCATAGAGCAGCCCTGATCCTCGTCTTCTCGGGTCCCCCACTGGCTCTCCTGGGCCCTCCCTCCTGCCAAGTGCCCCCAGAGCAACCAGCTCACTCCTGAGCTGCTGCTCTCTGTGTCCATTCACACACAGAGCAGCGGCTTGGCCCCGCTCCCTCTTTTCTCATCGGCTAACTGGCTGTGATTGACAACGAGGGGGAAGAGTCCCCAGAGAGCCTAGGTACTCATGCACATGGCTGGATCACGATTGGGTCAGGTAAGTTTTAAGGGGAGCTGGGGGGCAGGGGCTGCTGCACATGGAAGATTTTTTTACCTTCATGCATAGATTGCATGAAGGTAAAAAACCCTAAGCCTTTAGAACGATAAAATATATATATATATATATATATATATATATATATATACATATATATTTGTACTCGGAGTCAATCTGTGGATAGTGTACAAAGGAACAAAAGCAACAAAGAACATAGACCTGAGTTGTGCCCTGGTCAAATGGTCAGTATGCCTAAAAGGGGGCAAAAATGACCAGTAGGATGAATATGAAGCCAAATTATAGCCCACCGAAATTACGTATAATCTACCAAATACCAACCGCTTGTGGTATCTCTAAAGTGGCTCTGGGCCAACCCAGAGAACAAGACAACCTGCACTTACCCAATACGGCTGAAGTCCCAGGCACAGGTATGCAGAACTGCTCCTGTCTCTTATGACCCAAACCCGGGTATAGGCCTGCCTTGAGCACCGAGCTAGTACCCAACACGAAGGAGACCATGGGAATGTGATAGATACGATACGGAAAATATGACCCATGATGAGAAGTCTGCTGATCACAGCAGGAGGGCTACTTTCAGTAACCCTGAGGATGGCTAATGCACAGCAAATAAAGAAAACCTGTTCGGGTCTACTAACGACATGAAACGCTGAGTCCCAATCAGATACGCCCCGACACTGCTGTGCCGATATGAGTTAAAAGAGGCAAAAACCGAACCAAGTAGGAAGCCTGCTGATACTGGCCTAGGGACTGAGAAAATTCAGAACCCACAAAAACCCCTGAGCCCGTAAAGGCTGCTGGAGCTGCCATGGCTGACTAACCAATAGTTCCATGCTTTGCCAACCCTAGCCAAGAGTAGCTAGGCAATAAAAGGTTGTGTGCATGGATAAGGAGGAACCACAGTCCCCTGGGTAACCTATTTTTGTGTAAGTGACACACCACTGGGACAGCAACATGAACTACGAGAGAAACATGAGCATACTGAGAAAACCTGCACCAGGAACCAAGGCTACGTGAAGGAAGGAAACCCATGTATGGCGCGAGCTTACGAAATGTGAGCAGCCTAAAAACCGAGGCTGCCAGAAACCGCAAACTACTTGCGAAATACCAGTAGCATGAGAACGTGAATTAATGAACGTGTGATGAACATGAGAACGAGAGTAACCCTGGGAAAACATGAGAAACCTGGAAAAAACAAGAGAAACATAAAAGTGAGTTTAACATAGAAACAACAAACTGCATGAGAAGCATAAAATTATATGAAAAACATAAAATTGCATGAGGAACGTAAATAGCATGAAAATGTAAATAACATGAGGAACGTAAATAACATGAGAACACGTAAATTACATGAGAAACGCAATTTGCATGAGAAACGTGAACTGCATGAGAAACGTAAGTTTGTACGAAATACATAAGCAACGTAAGAACAGATGAGAAGACTTGCCACCGAACAAGCCAATTAAAAACGATCACCTCAATCTGTTAAACCCATAGACGTGACGGGTAATCTGCAGTGGTAGAACATGAAACAATTCAGCTGTATGAAAGCAATCAGATAACATTACAAATAACCAGCCCAAAACAGAACACCCCTAATACCTGACAAGTATGAAGATGTGAGTGCAGAAATGACAAGACCAAGAGCGTAAAAAATTGACCTAATGACGACACCCCCCTACTGTATGCAGTGAGCAAGCCCGAGCAACCTGCCACGCCAAGACAGGAAAATTAAAAACGAACACTCAGGGCTAAAGTACCCACAGACCGTGGTGGGTAGTATTAAAGGTGTAATGGTGAACGTGCACGTATGACGTATGGAAAACAGGCGAGAAGATTGTGGGACAACAATCAATTAAAAACGAAACCTCAGCCTGTACGGATCTATAAACGTGACAGACCCTGAATGTGAGCACTAGCTAACGGTAATGCAGCGAACGAAAGGCTGTGACATAAAACATATGACATGAACGTAAGAGACATGGGAAAACGAGAGAAGCATGGGAAAACGAGAGAAGCACGAGAAATCGAGAAAAGCACAGGAAAAAACGAGAAGCATGGAAAAACGAGAAGCATGGAAAAAACATGAGGAATATATGAAACAAAGAAAATAGGAAAAAACATGAATAGGCATAAGAAGTGACAAATTGCATGAGAACACTGAAAAATTTGCATGAGAACACTGAAAAATTTGCATGAGAACACTGTCAAATTGCATGAGAACACTGTCAAATTGCATGAGAACACTGTCAAATTGCATGAGAACACTGTCAAATTGCATGAGAACACGTAAAATTTGCATGATTACACTGAAAAATTGCATGAAACGTAATTGCATGAGAAAACTGTAAATTGCACGGGCAACTGTAAAATGCATAAAAACCATAATCACATGAGAAACTGTAAAAAAGCATGAAAAACCGTAACTTGCATACGAAACTAATATGCATGAGCAACCGTAAATTGCATGAAAAACCGTAAAATGAATAAGAAATCGCAAATCGCATGAAAACCGTAAAATGCATGCGAAACCGTGAGTTGCATGAAAAACCGTAAAATAAATGAGAAATCATAAATCGCATGACAACCGTAAAGTTGCATGAGAACACTGTAAATCGCATGAAAAACGTAATAGTATGAGAAACTGTAAAAAATTGCACGGGCAACCGTAAAATGCATGAAAAACTGTAATCACATGAGAAACTGTAAAAAAAGCACGAGAAACCGTAACAAGCATGAAAAACCGTAAATTGCATACGAAACTAATATGCATGAGCAACCGTAAATTGCATGAAAAACCGTAAAATGAAGAAATCGCATGAAAACCGTAAAATGCATGCGAAACCGTAAAATAAATGAGAAATCATATGACAACCGTAAATGCATGAGAACACTGTAAAATTGCATGAGAACACTGTAAATCGCATGAAAAACATAATAGCATGAGAAACTGTAAAAATTGCATGAGAAACCGTAAAAAACACGGGCAACCGTAAAATTCATAAAAAACCGTAAAAAAGCACAAGAAATTATAACACGCATGAACAACTGTAAATTGCATACGAAACTAATATGCATGAGCAACCGTAAATTGCATGGAAAAAAAAACAAAAAAAAAAAACGTAAAATGAATAAGAAATCGCAAATTGCATGAAAACCGTAAAATGCATGTGAAACCGTGAATTGCATGAAAAACCGTAAAATAAATGAGAAATCATAAATCGCATGACAACCGTAAAATGCATGAGAAACGTAAATTGCATGAAAATAAAAATTGTAAAATGAATGAGAAATCGTAGATCGCATGCAAACCGTAAAATACATGAGAACCAGCATTCCATGAGAAACCGTAAATCGCATAAAATCGTAACATACATGGAAAACCGAAAATTACATGAGAAATGGAAATTTGCATGCCCCCAAAGGACCCCCACAGAATATCATGAGATGACCGGCAATGCGCAAGTGTCATGACAACCCCACAGCCTGAATTAACCCCTGAAGACCCACACTATAGACCACGTGGAGCTCGGGGAGGGACACGACCCACTATGTAGCGCTCAGGAGGGGGGGAACCCATCACACGAAGCTGAGGAGGGGGGGGGAAATCACCATGAGGCTAGGGAGAGAGGAGACCCTGCCCATACATACCTATGCTGTAACCTAATAGTGGTGACAGCAGACCCAAATACCAAAGACTAAATGCAATGACCTACACTATTACAACTGGACAAACATGGGTCCCTGCTAGAAAAAAGATGTTTCATTGGATTGCTTACCTGTATTCCAGGAATACAAACGTGCTATGCAGTGCTAATGACAGAGGCGGGACATTGTGACATATGAGACTCTGCCATCATCTCCTGAAAACCCCCAAACACACTCCCCACAACCTGCCACCCCAACACATGGTGCTATCTGAACCCCAAGCTGACCGGAGTAAAGTGAAAACGGATGGAAGAATACTACCCCAATCCCTGCGCCCGCAGCACACAAGACCCTGCCGCATGGTAACGCTGCCGAGACCTGCCACGACCACCGGGAGAGAGATCCAAACAGAAAACCTTGCAGCCGACCATGCTGCCGCCCTGCAAGCCACAAACAGGAAGTGTTCTGCCGTGATCTGCCGTGACCTGCCCTAACCCGGAAGTGACCTGTCAACACGCGATCCTACGACCATAGGAAGGAGAAGAAGGAGGGCAGGCTTTATGCAGCCTGACTCCTCCTACAATAACAGGCTAACCTGCAGTCAGCCTTACACATATATATATATATATATATATATATATATATATATATATATATATATATATATATATATATGCAGTGCCTTGAAAAAGTATTCATACCCCTTGAAATTTTCCACATTTTGTCAGGTTACAACCAAAAACGTACATGTATTTTATTGGGATTTTATGTGCCCTCTGATTCCTCTTGTACCAAATTGTAATGTAACTGTGATATCTGCCCTCATGTTGTAAAGCGCTGCACAAACTGTTGGCGCTATATAAAACCTGTATAATAATAATAATAATAATAATAGACCAACACAAAGTGGCACATAATTGTGAAGTGGAAGGAAAATTATAAATGGTTTTCAAAATGTTTTACACATAAATATCTGAAAAGTGTGGCGTGCATTTGTATTCAGCCCGCCAGAGTCAATACTTTGTAGAACCACCTTTCACTGCAATTACAGCTGCAAGTCTTTTTTGGGTATGTCTCTACCAGCTTTGCACATCTAGAGAGTGACAACTTTGCCCAGTCTTCTTTGCAAAATAGCTCAAGCTCTGTCAGATAGGATGGAGAGCGTCTGTGAACAGCAATTTTCAAGTCTTGCCACAGATTCTCAATTGGATATGGGTCTGGACTTTGTCTGGGCCATTCTAACCCATTAATATGCTTTGATCTAAACCATTCCATTGTATCTCTGGCTGTATGTTTAGGGTCCTGCTGAGAGTGTAACCTCCACCCCAGTCTCAAGTCTTTTTCAGACTCTAATGCCGCGTACACACGAGCAGACTTGCCAACAGGCTAAACTCCATCGGCATTTCCGACTGAAAGATTTAGAACATGTTCTATATCTAAGCCCGTTGGAAATGCCGACCGAAAAAGTCTGATGGGGCACACACACGGTCGGAATGTCCGACCAAGAGCTCCCATCGGACTTTTTCTGACGGGAAGTCCAGCCGTGTGTATGCGGCAACAGGTTTTCTTCTAAGATTCTCTCCCCCTCTCTCTCCTGATTTACATCAGCAGCAGAACAAATGCAGGAAGTGATGTGTGCACATGGGCTGGAAGCAAATGTGTGGTGTTCAAATCAATGAACCCCACCCACACCAAATCTTACTACCACATCCACCCCTACATTGAGTAAGCACAAGTACATATCCTACACTTACCCGGCAAATGAGCAGCAGCTTCATGTCCACCTAAATGGAGATCCTGACCAGCAGAGGAACTTCCAGGGTGATTACAATGACTCATTTCCGGGTCAGGAGGTGAAACCACGCTCTTTTGATCGCAGCTGCGAATATTTGATCGCAACCAAGATAGTATTTTTTTCTTTTTTGTTTATTTGCAGGTATGCAAATCAGTATTTCTACATATAAGATATTTGAAGGCAAACTTAAGGAAGCTTGATAAGAAATTGTGTCACTGGGATTGCAGCAGGTGAATTACAAAGACAAAGGCCCAGTTTGAACCCTGGTTCACACTGACAGCGGGAGGAAATTGTGCGAGTTCAGCTGCGGGGGGAATTTCAGAGACATCTATGCAGGTTTCTGCACAGATGTCAATGGAAATCGCACACAGTCGCGAAAAGAAGTACAGAAACTACTTTTGGAAATTGCAGCGCCGCACTGATTAGGACGGTGCAATTGCCGTCGATTTGGCATGTGATTTGACATGTCAAATCACACCAATGTGAACCAGGGCTAACACATACAACACTGCTGAATTCATTACCTGCAATTCTCCACAGCTGTTATATACAAAGACTCCACCTAAACAGTAGGGTGCAACGCATCAAAAAACTTATGGTTCGGATCGTTCCTCGGATCAGGAGTCACGGATCGGATCATTTTCGGATCAACAAAAAAAAATTTAATTGAATTTACAAAACAGAGAAAATGAATCACCGCTCAGGAGAACTTGCTTTCAGGTGTGTGTTAGTGAATCCTTCAGAGGAGAGGAGTCCCAGGTGCTGGCTAAATGCAAATTGAAGCAGGGTTTGAAACAGGAAAATCTGGATGCCGCACACCGGATAAAGTTGAAAACATCTTCTTTATTGTAAAACTTGGATCATAAAAAACAGGACAATCAGGCGGGTGGTACAGACACAGCTGACGTGTTTCGCGCTCTAGTTCGAGCGCTTACTCATAGCCCATGAGTAAGCGCTCGAACTAGAGCGCGAAACGCGTCAGCTGTGTCTGTACCACCCGCCTGATTGTCCTGTTTTTTATGATCCAAGTTTTACAATAAAGAAGATGTTTTCAACTTTATCCGGTGTGCGGCATCCAGATTTTCCTGTTTCAAACCCTGCTTGAATTTACAAAAACCTGTGAAAATTCCACACCATATAGTCCCCACTGTAATATCCACAATCTCCCGACTGTAATATCCACAATCTCCGTCCCCACTGTAATATCCACAATCTCCGTCCCCACTGTAATATCCGTCATCTCCCCCCACTGTAATATCCAATTCATCTCCCCCACTGTAATGGCCATCTCCCCCACTGTAATATCCACATCTCCCCCACTGTAATATCCACATCTCCCCCCATCTCCACCACTAATATCCACATCTCCCCCACTAATATCCACATCTCCCCCCCACTGTAATATCCACATGTCCCCCCATCTCCCCCACTAACATCTACATTTCCCCCACTAATATCCACATCTCCCCCCACTGTAATATCCACATCTCCCCCACTGTAATATCCACATCTCCCCCACTGTAATATCCACATCTCCCCCACTAATATCCACATCTCCCCCACTAACATCCACATCTCCCCTACTAATATCCACATCTCCCCCTACTTTAATATCCACATCTCCCCACATCTCCCCCACCAATATCCACATCTCCCCACTAATATCCACATCTCCCCACATCGCCCCTGCGATTGGAGCTTGCTTGCAGTTGAGGCAGCTGATGATGATGTCAGCACGCCGCTCACCTAGGCCACCGCCGGGTGTACCAAGCTGCTCCGGTGCTAGGCTGAAGCCACGGCCTTTCCTAAGGCCGAGGCGGTGGAGCACTCCGCGGATCGCGTGTGTGCCGATCCGGACAGGCTGAACCGTTCGGATCACGGATCGGTGACGATCCGTTGCACCCCTACTAAACACTGTTATTTACTTGCAGGTGTGCTGAAGAAATTTGGTTTTTTGGTGCACAATTATATCTTATTATTTCTATGGGTATAAGATATTGCACTCACCCAAAACCACCACCCCCAAAACTAATTAACCACTTCAATACAGGGCACTTATACACCTTCCTGCCCAGACCAATTTTCAGCTTTCAACGCTGTCGCAGTTTGAATGACAATTGCGCGGTCATACAACACTGTACCCAAACTACATTTTTATCATTTTGTTCCCACAGATAGAGCTTACTTTCGGTGGTATTTGATCACCTCTGCGGTTTTTATTCTTTGCTAAACAAATAAAAAAAGGCTGAAAATTTTGAAAAAAATAAAAGTTTTGCTTTTGTTTCTGTTAAGAAAATTTGTAAATAAGTAAGTTTTCTCTTTCACTGATGGGCACTGATACGGCGGCACCGATGAGGTGGCACCAATGAGCGGGCACTGATGGGCACTGGTAGGTGGCACTGATGGGTGGCACTGATATGCATCACTGATGGGCATTGATAGGCAGCACTGATGGGCACTCAGCACTGATGGGCACTCATGGGTGGCACTGGGTGGCACTGGTTGGCACGGATGGGCACTGATAGGCGACACTGATGGGCACTGAAAGGCGGCACTGCTGGGCACTGATACGTGGCACTGATGGGCACTGATACGCGGCACTGATATGAGGCACTGAGCTTTGAGGCACTGAACACAGCTTTACTTTCAGTGTATAACGGGCAGCACATTTCATGATACAACTACTCACCCACCAACCCACATCACATTTTTATCTGCAAGATTATAGAAACATACATTACAGTCATTATTCTTACAAAGCATTCCAACATAATATTAAAAAAGGCACATATTCAAACTATAACACCCACCACCACCCTACAATCCACACACATACATTGGGGAGTATGTTCTGCTGGAAGCTGCATTTCTGTGTACACGATTAAGCAACGAGTCAAAGAGTAGAAAGTCAGTAGATGCTCCCAAACCATGAATGCTTGTTCAGACAAGAATACGCACACAACATTGCCAGCATGGCCACATAAACCTACTTTTGATAGAAAAAATGAACAAGAATTTCAGAAAACAAACAGCCCTAGTTGGGCATTTGTCATTATGCACAATATCATTCTCCCCTACAAATCACAGCAACAAACCTGGCCGCTTCTCAGACCAAATGAACCCACCCTACTGCAGTCCTTTATATAAGATTGTATTGTTAGCACACTGACACACGCCCAATAGAAGTACACGCCCACAGTATCTTTCAATCTGTCTCTTCATGTACACTACCGTTCAAAAGTTTGGGGTCACATTGAAATGTCCTTATTTTTGAATACAACAGGACAATGACCCTAAACACACCTCCAAATTGTGCAAGAACTATTTACAGCAGAAGCAGGCAGCTGGTATTCTATCGGTAATGGAGTGGCCAGCACAGTCACCAGATCTGAACCCCATTGAGCTTTTGTGGGAGCAGCTTGACCGTATGGTACGCCAGAAGTGCCCATCCAACCAATCCAACTTGTGGGAGCTGCTTCTAGAAGCGTGGGGTGCAATTTCTCCAGCTTACCTCAATAAATTAACAGCTAGAATGCCAAAGGTGTGCAATGCTGTAATTGCTGCAAAAGGAGGATTCTTTGATGAAAGCAAAGTTTGATGTAAAAACAATGTTATTTCAAATACAAATCATTATTTCTAACCTTGTCAATGTCTTGACTCTATTTTCTATTCATTTCACAACGTATGGTGTTGAATAAGTGTGACTTTTCATGGAAAACACAAAATTGTTTGGGTGACCCCAAACTTTTGAACGGTAGTGTATGTCTAAAGTGATTGCACCTGATGAGCAGGAACACATAATACTATTTGCAACTGTGTTAGCCCTTGGCTATTTGCATCAAATCTCCAACTACAGGCTAAAGATCAAAGTCCATTTGCATGCACATAAACAAAGCAACAGTTTTCTAAGCATATGTACCTGTGCAGTGTAAACCCTACAATTTTAAATGTCCAAGTCCCTGGGCATGATTCGTGCTAACAAACATTAACATCAGTCCCTGGCTGCAATGAGCTTCCAATCTAAAGTCCAAAACTAACTCTCTTACATTAGAGACTATTTGACAGGAGAAAAAATAAAATCCCAGCATGTCTTTGGATTGTGGTGAGAAACCCACACAGGGAGAACTTCAACACAAGCATGTTGGGGAATTGAACCAACAACCCCAATGCTGCTAGATGGAATTGCTACCCACTTAGCCAGTGGGCTAAGTGGGCAGCCTCACACATGTGGTGTGAACCAGCCCTAAGTCTATAGCCATGCTCAGTGTCACAAGCAATATACAATATATTGGCCTAAGTATTGGGACGGCTGTCTTTTTATGCACATGAACTGTAATGGCATCCCAGTCTTAGTCCATAGGGTTCAAAATTGATTTGGCCCACCCTTTGCAGCTATAACTTCAACTCTTTTGGGAAGGCTGTCCACAAGGTTTAGGAGTGTGTCTATGGGAATGTTTGACCATTCTTCCAGAAGTGCATTTGTGAGGTCAGGCACTGATGTTGGATGAGAAGGCCTGGCTTACAGTCTTCACTGTAATTCATCTCCAAGGTGTTCTGTTGTGTTGAGGTTAGGACTCTGTGCAGGCCAGTCAAGTTCCTCCACCCCAAATTCACTTATCCATGTCTTTATGGACCTTGCTTTGTGCACTGGTCCAAATCATTTGGTGGAGGGGGGATTATGATGTGGGGTTGTTTTTCAGGGGTTGGGCTTGGCCTCTTAGTTCCAGTGAAGGGAACTCTTAAGGCGTCAGCATACCAAGACATTTTGGACAATTTCATGCTCACAACTTCGTGGGAACAGTTTGGGGATGGCCCCTTTCTGTTCTAACATGACTGCACTCCAGTGCACAAAGCAAGGTCCATACAGACATGGATAAGGGAGTTTGGGGTGGAGGAACTTGACTGGCCTGCACAGACCTCAACCCGATAGAACACCTTTTGTCTGAATTAGAGCTGAGACTGCGAGCAAGGCCTTCTCATCCAACATCAGTGTCTGGCCTCACAAATGCGCTTCTGGAAGAATGGTCAAACATTCCCATAGATACACTAAACCGTGTGGACAGCCTTCCAGGAACCGTTCTAGCTGCAAAGGGTGGGCCAAATCTAATTTTAACCCTACGGAATAAGGCTTGTACACACGGTCAGATTATTGGATCAATTTTCATCAGTTTTTTGTTGGATGCTAGTCTCAATTCGAAAGTGAAGAGGGTACTCACCATCAGAAATTTTTCGGACGACAGAATTCAACGTCAGAAGTGACGTAATGTGTTGAATTGTTTTGTACGTGTTCTTTAATTTCTGAGCATGCCTAGTCTTGCTCTTCAGATTTTTTTGGCAGAAAACTGTACTAATGAAAAGATAATCGGACATTGTGGACACATCAGACAAAAATTTTGGAGCCTGCACATCCAGTTTTTGTCTGACAAAAATTCATAATCGGCTGTCAAAAGCAGCATACTAATGATCAGAAAATCGGCAGATCGTTCATTGCACAAAATTTGACAAAAAGTTCTAACCTCTAAGCCACAGAACCACCACATGCGGAAATCTCCTACACATAAATGCACATATATTGCATTTCTTTGGACATATAGGTGGTGGAATTACATTACTCAAGAGTTATTTTTCTTGATTTATTCTGTGATATTTGGTGGGTGAGTGTAGAATAGTGATGTTACCCTCTGATTTTTAGGAATTACATTTTGATTTGATTTTGATGTTGGTACACAGATCACATTTTTTGGGCTCAAATTATGATTATTTGGAAATAATAAAAAAACACACAACATTGTGATCCATTTTAAATTTGCATCAGTAATGGTATTGTTTGTGGTTTGTAAAGACACATGTGTGAGTTTGGGTAAAGATTTTTGTGAGATAAGGAGTAACAAGTGAAAGTGACAGTGAAAAATATATTTTACCAACACAGCAAAACATTCCACATTTTAGCATTCTTAAAAACAAAATAGATGAGAAAAAACAAAATAGAAGCAGCAACATTGTTGCAAGGAACATTTCAGAGAACGATACATTTCATCTCAACATTAAAAGTATTTATTTGGGGAGGTTACAATTGTACCATTAGAATCAATGGCTGAAACTTGCATTGGACTATAATAGCACCGATTTTCATTCCAAAAACGCATTTTAGCCCAGCGTTAATTTTGGTATTTACCATAGCGCCTTGTAAAAAAGCCATGGGAGCTAAAATGAGAGCTGTTTGCAGGTCTGAGCATGCTCAGTTGTGTTGGCACCTAGTTGTACAGAGACAGGGAATCTATCTCTTTCCAGACTTTTAAAGATATTTTAGTGTAGAAATCATTTTTTTCACGCAGTTTAAAAGCAGATTATCATTAAACAATATACTGCATATTTCAGTACCATTTAGGCAATTATATCATGCTCTAAACATTATTTCCATGTGCAATACTCCAGGTTTTAGCAGAGTAATGCCCCGTACACACGGTCAGATTTTCCTACGGAAAATGTGCGATCAAGGTGTGTTGTCGGAAATTCCGAACGTGTGAGGGCTCCGTCGGACTTTTTCCATCGGATTTTCCGACACACAAAGTTTGAGAGCAGGCTATAAAATTTCCCGACAACAAAATCCGATCGCGTCAATTCCGGCCGTGTGTGGACAATTCCGACGCACAAAGTGCCACGCATGCTCAGAAGAAATTCCAAGACGGAACAGCTCGGTCTGGTAAAATTAGCGTTCGGAATGGATAGAGCACTTTCGTCAGGCTGCAATCTTTAAAATTGTTTAATACAGCGCACTCTCCTTCTTTATAATGCAGGAAGAACGAAGTAGTTTTGCTGCTGATATTCACACAGAGTTCTCACAAACTTCTTTCTTTCTTATTTATCGTGATTCCCTCAATATATTATGATTTGTCACATCTGACCAAAAATCTATATCATTTTTTTTTTTGTGTTTTTTTTTTTTTCAAGCCTGATGTGATTTTTTAAATTTTTTTTTGGTTTGTATTTTTTTCAAGGCTGATCTTGTTTTTTTTTTTTTAGTTATTTAACATCCAGAATATTTTTGTGTGTGTTTTGTGTGTCAAGTACCATTATTATCTTGTATTATTTAATCTCAAGGAGGTTGCTTGGTGTTGGTGTCTCTTGTTAATTTCACATTGTATTTTGAAATGTACCTGCCTCCTCACAAACAAACTGTCCTTTTTGAAGGAAAACACACATAGGCGAGTATAATTGAAACCAAAAAACCTTTATTAAGGGCTTACAACCAAACAATGAGGGAGGCAACGCTGGAGAAACAGCAGAAATTGGTGAAGCCTTGGACCCCCAGGGCACACATCAATTATTTTACTGCAAAATTGGTGGCCTGAGGAGTCCTTATCTAAGGGAGTGCAGTCTGGTCCAGAAGTCCCAGAGATCCTGAAAGCAGCAGATGACATGTATGTCCCCAGGCTGTGGTCATACAAGAGACTGCATCTTTTGCCAGACCAGACTGAACCCAGGGTCATCACTCTCTGGTTTTCCTTCCACGCTGTGGCTGTGGTGGTGGAGTTGTGGTAGGAGGAAGAGGAGGAGGGGGATGTTCCAACTCACTCACGTGGGTATTGAGTGTGATTTCGCCCCTCACCCCCTTAGTTAAGACTTTATAAAGAAGGTCCTCACACAGCTGGCGTTGGCCCTCCTGCATGCCCTGCAGTTTGGTGGTAGCCATGCAGGCAAAAGCCTCTTCAGGAGTGAGGGTGGCTCTGAGGGACGCAGAAGCCTCCTGAATGAGCCTGAGAGCTGAATCCTGCACGTGACTCCCCTTCCTGGGTCTTTTGTTTGGAAGGCGGAGGGGAGGGACCTGCGATTCTGTCAGGCTCCTACTGGTCCCAGGCTTCTCCTGGCTGCCACTTAGCCCCACCTCCTCCTAGCTGCCACTAACCCCCGCCTCCTCCTGGCTGCCACATTCCACAGCCTCCTCCTGTGTGCCACATTCCACAGCCTTGTCCTGGCTGAGGTCTTTCTGTGTATGAAAAAGGGACATAGTTTTAGTTTTTACTTCATCAATCACACACAATTTTCATCTCATGACTGTTGCAAATTGAATGTCAACAAATATAAAAGACTATCCTTCTGAGCCCAGCATTTTTCATTCTTGTCCCAATTATTTTTACCCACCACTGTCTATTAATATGTAAACGCCTTTATTAAATCAGCAATTAGTGATCAATAATAACATCTAGTAAACATAATTTCTTTATTTACCAGAAATCTGTAGAAGAATGCTATACCTGGCTCAAGCTGGGCTCCTCCACTTCTTCCTGGCTGGAAGTCCCAGGTTGGACATCGGAAGCCTCAGCTGGGGTGGAAGGAAGAGTGGAAGGAAGGGTTGAGAGGGATTCCCTGACTCCAGTCTGGTCTGACAGAAATCGCAGTCTCTCATAGTACCAGAGCCTGGGGACATAAATGTCATCTGCTGCAGCTCCAGATCTCTGGGAATCCGTGACCTTCTTGCGCTCCCTAAGAGAAGTGCTCCTCAGGCCACCAATTTTGGCTTTTAAATAGGGGATGGTTGCTGTGGGGACCACCGGCTTCACCAACTCCAGCAGTTTCTCCAGCGCTGTCAGCCTCTTTTGTTTATGATTATAATGTGGATGTTTCACCTGCCACAGACAGGGCAGCTCCCTGTACTTGTCTATGAACAGGGGGAGGAAGTTGTGGTCATTGAAGCCATCCATTTTATCTGCAAGACACAACACAAGACAAACCCTAATGTCAGGCGAAACTCTCCAAATCTTGTTACAATATAGGCCTCAATCTAGAAGCAGTATAGGCCTAAGTTTAGCTCTTACCTTCGTTATCATGATCTGCGCATCCGATACTCCTTCCTCCGCTCACAGATCGTACGTACTACGCACACGTGTTACGCTTTATACACACGGCGCATGCGTGAAACTCCACCCGCCCCTGACGTTCTTTCTATTCTATTCCCCGCCCCTTCTCATTCGGTGCAGTGGGGGAAGAGCACACGGCGGAGACACAGCAGGTGCGTGCTAATTACAGCAACGAGGAGGAGGGGGAGGGAAGCCCGGAGCCAGAGACGTCCCGATCCAGAAGGAGACGATTTAAGGCCTCAAATATGTCCTTTGGGGAGACGTTGGAGATGGTCGACATACTGACGAAGGCCGACTATGACGGGAAGTATGGACCTTACCCCAACTCCAATGTCAGAAAGGCCAAGATCATGGCGAAAGTGGTCAAGAGTGTGCACCAGAATTTCGAGGTACGACAATCGAAAGATCAGCTCAGGAAACGGTGGTTGGACCTCAAATTAAGAGAGCACGAGCAGTACAGAAAGATCCGGAGAGTGCTGAAAAAAAGTAATTAGTTGTCCTGTGTTCCTATTCTTAATGTTTATTACGTTCGTGCTGCTCCATGTGCTTTTCTTTACTGTTGTACAGTTTAAAATGGCAACTTTCATGTTCATGGGCACATTATTCGTTCGTATAAAACATTGTTCGTTCAGCCTAGAAAACACCATTGTTTTGGCCATATGCATTTGCCCACATTTTTTATGGCCTACTTGTCTGAAAATAATTTGGTTGTGTAGATGGGTTTGTAACTAGAATGAAATGCAAACTAGATTCTTTGTAAGGAGAGGACACTCAGCAGCTGTTTACACATCTGGACGCTGTAGCACTAGTGTGGGACACAAGAACACCCTTTTAATTAGGGGGTCCACACAGGTGCTCCAGTGTATACTATAGAGGTGTCTCCATCTGTGAAGCTTGTACAAAACAGGTAACATATTGAAGCTTGACAAAGGACAATAAAAATTTTACATCTTGGAACTCTGCCAAAATAGACAATTGTACCCCACTTCCAAGCAATGTTTCATATTCCTATTTCTGCCATCAAATATCTGTGTGCTAAGTACACCTATTTTTTTTTTACTTAGGGGATAAAAGACTTGAAAGACACCCCTCCTCCGAGGAGACCACAGACCCCCCACCTCTGTAAGAAGGGGAAATCCACCCAAGCCAAGCAGAGCAGAAGGAGGAAGACGTGGTGGAAATTGGCAAATTTGGCAAATAAATTTTGGTCTAATCTGACCAGAGCACCTTCTTCTACATGTTTGCTGTGTCCCCCACATGGCTTCTCACAAACTGGAAATGGGACTTCTTATGGCTTCTTTTCAACAGTGGCTTTCTTCTTGCCATTCTTCCATAAAGGCCAGATTTGTGGAGTGCACAGCTAATAGTTGTCCTGTGGACAGATTCAGATTCTCCCACCTGAGCTGTGGATTTCTGCAGCTTCTCCAGAGTTACCATGGGCCTCTTGGCTGCTTCTCTGATTAATGCTCTCATGTCTGGTCTTTCAGTTTAGGTGGATGGCCATGTCTAGGTAGGTTTGCAGTTGTGCCATATTCTTTCCATTTTCGGATGATGGATTGAACAGTGCTCCGTGTGATGTTTAAACTTTCGGATATCGTTTTATAACCTAACCCTACTTTAAACGTCTCCACAACTTTATTCCTGACCTGTCTGGTGTGTTCCTTGGCCTTCATGATGCTGTTTGTTCACTAAGGTTCTCTAACAAACCTCTGCGGGCTTCACAGAACAGCTAATTTTTTACTAAGATTACGTTACACACAGATGAACTCTGGACTCTATTTACTAATTAGGTGACTTCTGAAGGCAATTGGTTCCATTAGATTTTAGTTAGGGGTTTGCATTTGTATTTGCTGAATACAAATGCATGCCACACTTTTCTCATATTTGTAAAAAAAATGAAAAACCATTTATCATTTTCCTTCCACTTCACAATAATGTGCCAATTTGCATTGGTCTATCACATACAGTCCCTATAAAATACACTTGGTTGTAACATGACAAAATTTGGAAAATTTCAAGGGGTGTGAATACTTTTTCAAGGCACTGCATAAATATATATATCTATATACATAGATATATACACAAATATACATACATATACAGTGCCCACCATAAATGAGTACGCCACTTTCGAAAAGTAAGATTTTAATCAATATCTCAATGAACACAAACAATTTCCAAAATTTTTACAAAACTGAGTTGTATAGAACAATTTTTTAGCTCAGTACATGAAAGTAAGGTTAATAATATAATTTAGATTACAAAATCTTCAGTTTTACTCAAATGAGTTGATGGAAAAATAATACACCCCACAACTACTACATCTACTATTTTGTTTGACCTCATGATTTGTAAGGAAAGCACCAAGTCATCTAGGCATGGAATGAGCAAGTTGGCAACATATTGCAACATCTATCTTTTTCCATTCTTCAAGAACAACCTCTTTTAGAGCCTGGATGCTGGATGGAGAGTGATGCTCATCTTGTCTCTTCAGAATTCCCCATAGGTGTTCCATTAGGTTCAGATCAGGAGACATACCTGGCCACTGAATCACTTTCACCCTGTTCTTTTTCAGCAATGCAGCAGTGGCCTTAGATGTGTGTTTTGGATCATTGTCATCTTGTAAAAGTGCACAACGACCAAGGGCATGGAGTGATGGTATCATCTTCTCTTTCAATATAGAACAGTACATTCATGATACTATCAATAAAAATGCAGCTCCCTGACACCAGCAGCACTCATGCAGCCCCACAGAAGGATAGTGCCACCACCATGTTTCACTGTAGGCACCATGCATTTTTCTTTGTACTCCTCACCTTTGTGATGCAATACAGTTTTAAAGCCATCAGTTCCAAAAACATTTATCTTGGTCTCATCATTCCAGAGTACAGAGTCCCAGTAGTCTTCATTTTCAGCGCGGGCCCTGGCAAATTCTGGGCCGTTTTTTTGTGCATGGGCTTTAAGATTAGCTTTTTTTGTAGAAGACACCCATGTATGCCATTCCTCTGCAGTGTACGCCGTATTGTGTCACAGGAAACAATCACCCCAGTTTGGCTTTCTGCTTCTTTAGCTAACTGCAATGATCGTGCATGGCAATTTTCTTCAACCCTTCTCATCAGAAGACGCTCCTGTCAAGGTGTTAACTTCCCTAGATGGCCTGGACGTCTCTGTGAGATGGTTGCAGTTCCATCTTTGTTAAGTTTCTGTATCACTTTTGCTACAGTATTCTGACTGATAAGTAAAGCTTTGCTGATCTTCTTGTAGCCTTCACTTTTCTTATGTAAAGAAATTATTTTCTTTCTCAGGCCTTGTGACATTTCTCTTCCATGTGGTGCCATTGCTGACAGCATGAAATGGGAAGGGGTTTTCTTTGTTGAGTAAGGCCATTTTATAGTCAACTGTCTGCTGGATACCTGTTTAATGAATAATTAGACTAACCTGTAGTTGAATTCTTGTTAATTAGGATTTTTTTGTCTAAAATGTAGCTTTGCACCTAAGACTTTCATTGGGGTGTATTCATTTTTGCAACATGGTCTTGAATGAATTTGTTAGGTTAATTAGTTTTTTGTGTGTGCAAATGAACAAATCTTGGTTGCAATTAATGGCCCGCATTTATGGGAGTATTTTGTAGTATAGTGTCCCATAAAGCAGTATAGTGTCTATATAAATATACAGATAAAGTCAGTCAAATAGAAGATTAAAAAAAAGAGTCAATGATACATCCATGTTTCCCTTGTGATAGATTTCCTTTAATAACAATTTTAAACTAAATATACAGTATTGTATCAGTAGTATAGCATCTTTTACTCTGGGAAGTTTCTTGGCTTCTCGATGCTTAGAGGCTTCACAAGAAAGTGGTTTACCCTGATCTATGGAAGGCAGTTTAGTAGGCAAACAGAATGAGCGCATTTGGAGACTTTTTAATCCACATCAAAGAACCATTGCTGCTCTTATCCATAGCTGAATGATGCACTGCAACATAGTAACTTAAGCAGCCACAAAAGCCACAGGTGTGTACCGCATGAGTAGGTGAAAATGCGATTCTAGGAAGCAAGATGACAATTCAATGTTTATATCGCATTCATCTTTCAATTGTAGTAAAAACATCTGTTCTAAATCAAGTTTAAATTTCCTGTTTTACAAGCACAAGTTACCCTATGTTTATCTTCTTTTACCTTGTGTCTGTAAATAATTGCAAAACACTTTATTTCAAAGATGTTATAATACAAACATATTCCTTTAAACTTTGGAATCAAGTAAATTAGCACAGCATGTTAGGTACAAAGCAATAAAGAGTAGAGATGAGCTGAAGGTATCTAAGTATGTGGGTGAATGGTTTTGAAGTTCGGAACCCGAATCAGAAACCCATTGACATCAATGGGAGCTGAATGTTAGATATGATCAATGGCCATTTTCTATCTTAATAGGCAAGGAGTTGTCAAATAAAGGGCATAGGGAGTTCGGCAGTGACCTGGGGAACAAGCACCAAAGTTAAAAAAAAAAAAATCTTTAATTATCATTTAGAAGGGAAAATGTATTTTCAGGCAGCTGTAAAGACAACATTAAAAATACATTCAAATTACATGCTTGGGGGCTACTATGTTTTGCAGCATCTGCAATAATTTAGCATTATTCCTTGGCAGTGGAAGTAGCAGAAACCATACCTAAAATTTCCTAAAAGGTATATATTTTGAAAAAAAAAAAAAAAAGCTAAAGCTATTACCTTTGTAGTAGCCAAAGTGCCAGACAATGGCAAAACAAGTCATAGAGTTTGTGATTTTCTTTTCAGTACCACAATGTATTGTGTACAAAGCTTCACAAAATGTTAAGGCAGAGTGCCAAAACACTTCCAAATCACAAATCCACATTTTAGAGATGAGGCAGTTGTTATGGGAAAATAAAAAATAAAAGTGCCATGTTTGAGAGATAACACCCCCATACTCAAGATGAGTCTGTCCGCCGTATCGCTCCTCTGTCCGGTACCACACAATCCAAGACCTCTTAGCTTTCCCATTCATTAGTCGTAGCTCAGTGTAGGGTAAAACATCAGAACGTTTATTAGAACAAGAATACAAGTCTTATATACAGTTAAAGAGGAGGTTCCTACCTCCTGCTCATATTACTCTAACAATACACCTGTAACCAGAAACGTAAATTAACATGAGCTATTTAACTAATCCCTTAAAGCAGCCAATGTGACTCCCTAACTACAATACACATTATCATACATCTCAACACAGAACTCCTTCATACAATTGTAGGGTTAATTAGCACAAACAACAATGGGTGAAAGACTCTTAGAAGCTGTAACAAGTCATACTAGACTAATTTACATTATAGCAGACAACAGACAGGTGGCTGGAGTTGACATCAGCATCTCCTAACAGTATTTGTCCCAGCATTATGAATTAGCCACCATTTCTAATATGGCATATACAGCGTTCCCAGAGTCTGTATCTTGGGGGGACATGGACCTGAATCCAAAGAAACGCCACCTCAAGACGATATACTGTATTCCGTTGCATACACTAGTTGCATTTTAAAAATGCCTTTTGTGGACCTAATGGTGCTTTAGTATATCTGTCTGGCGTTTGTTACAAAATACTTGCAAAATACTGTTGCAGGTATAAAAATATGTCTCTTATCATTGCTTTCCTTTATTTCACTCTAGACACCGTTTGTTAGTACTCATAGAACCTATAGTTCAAGTATCTCTTGTACGCCTACACTCTGTGCAGTGAGGGAGGCACCCTAGGAATAGGGCACAGTCCTACACAGCTGAACATCCTTTTCCTGTTCTTTAATTTTTGGATATACTGTGATATTATAATATATACATATATATATAGCTACCCAAAAAAGCAACAAGTAATGCCCTGTTTTTTCCTGTATTTCAATTATTAGTATTTTTAGGATTCTTACATTCCATTGTTATTTAAATTACAAAATAACATCTACACCTAGGTAACTAGCACCTGGACTGCAATCTAATTTAAAAAAAAAAAGAATTTGAAGAAAATAAAATAAAAAAGGCGCAAATTCTAGCTGTCTATAAATCTGTATTGAGTTGTACCAAAGGGCATTTCACACACAGCCCTGCAATGCGACCCGTTCTTGCCAATCCAATGCATCCTAGTGTAGGAGTTCTATACATGTTCCATTTGGGGGTGCACCTTTGGATGTTTAAGTATGCTAAGCAGACTCTTTTATATTTTATATCTTTGCCACTCACAAAAGAACCAAGTTGTCACTTAAGGTGTTCTCCACACAGACTTAACTCAGGCCCCGTTCACACTGCGCATCACATTCCCGCCCGCAATTTGTGTGTGGGGGTGATTCTCATGCGATTCCACATGTCACGTATAGGGCAGCTCATTCACTTGAATGGGCTGCCTTACACGCATTTGTCACGACAAAGAAGCTCAGGAACCAAAACAAGTGTTTTGTTGCGTAACAATCGTGGCTAAATCACACAGCATTTAGAGTGCCATTCAGGATAAATGTTTGATGTGATTTGGAATCATGATCGGAATTGTTGCAGATTCTGCCTGCGATTCCTAATCACCCAAATGTGAACAAGGCCTTAAGATCTGGTCTCTGCTGCACTTGAGAAGTCAAATACAGGCCTAACAGGGCATTTCCATAACTATAGATATTTTACAGCAGGGGTCCCCAACCACCGGGCCGTGGCCTCTCTGCAGCCGGGCTGCGGGTGCGGCGGGGGCATGAGAGAGTCAGCCGGATGAGGGAAGCGGGCAGACGGGCAAGCACGGATGACATCTCTCTCCACCCACCCTGCATCACCGCTCTTCCGCCTTCACAGCCGGGTCTCTTCAATGTCGGAGGTGAAGGAGAAGTGGAGTGGTGGTGCATGTATGCGCTGGTCTGGCCAATCCGGTAAGCAAATAAACAGAAAAAGGCCTAGTGCTCAAGGCACAGCATACCCCTCAGCATACCCCTCAGGATTTTGAGGACAGACCAGATGTATACAAAGATAATAATACAATAAGGTATAAAATCAATGACAGTCGCAAACATGATAACTGCTGACAATAGAGCAGTGGAAAATTAGTACAGGTGGCTGTATAGAATGACGCCTGACATGTTTCAGACTAACTGTCCTTCAAAGGCTTTTGTGTCATCTATAGCACAATTATTCTATAAGGTAAACATAATTAAATGTCAGTATAGAAATGCAATCAAGTTAAAATCGCTTTATACAGAGATTGGATAATCGTCTGATCAATGACATAACAATGGAGAAAACACATTATCTTGCATACCTGAGCTGATCAACGCCAATACGCAGGGGGAAGGCAGAGTAGCTACAGCCTGCGCAAAGGATGCCATTGCAGTATAAGATAAGGATATGTGGCTGGATGTAAAGTAGCCAAAATCCAGAGCATGAGAAATATGGGCCGGATGAGCCAACAGGTGCTGCAGGAATTCCCACTGACTGGAGGTCAATCCAGTCAGTATATGGTCAGCCCGACAATTGAAAAAGTATACTTGATAACTTCCTATAGGGAAGATATGGTTAAGGATAGTAAGTGTATAAGAAGTGTAATAGTATAGTCAATGTCGGAGGTGCGGCGGGAAGCAGAGAGATGACATCATCTCTCACTGCCCGCCCAGCATCACCGCTCTCTTGCCCTTAATCAGAACCGACCACTGAGCAGAGGCCTGCCTCTGTGGTAAATGGACCAGTGCTGCCATCAATGCAGTGACAATCCACATCTGGTGGCACTGGCAGGCAACATGGCAAGTGACAATCCACATCTGGTGGCAGGCAACATGGCAAGTGACAATCCGCATCTGATAGCAGGCGATGTGGCAGGTCACATCCCACATCTGGTGGCAGGCGACATGGCAAGTAACAATCCGCATTTGGTGGCAGGCGACGTGGCAAGTGACAATCCACATCTGGTGGCAGGCAATGAGGCAAGTGACAATCCACATCTGATAGCAGGTGACGTGGTAGGTGACATTCCACATTTGGTGGCAGGTGATGTGGCAAGTGACAATCCATATCTGTGGCAGGTGATGTGGCAGGCAACAATCCGCATCTGGTGGTAGGCAATGTGGCAAGTGACAATCCACATCTGGTGGCAGGCAGCCTGGTAAATGACAATCCACATCTGGTGGCAGGTAGTGTGGCGACAGTCCACATCTGGTGGCAGGCGATGTGGCAGGTGACATTCCGCATCTGGTAGCAGGGGACGTGGCAAGTGACAATGTTCACCTGATGGGAGGCAGCGTGGCATGTGACAAGCTGCATCTTAACACAGGTGACGTGGCAAGTGACAATCCACATTTGGTGGCAGGCGATGTGGCAAGTGACAGGTTGCGTCTGGTGAAAGGCGACGTGGCAAGTGACACGCTCACAGCTCCCACTGATTCTGCATTATGGTGAGTTGAAATATTATGTTTAATATTACAATGTAATAATATAAATAATGCTCTTCAAATCACCCTGACACCATAGCAAACATGGTCCGGAGATGATTGAAGCGCTAACACCAGCCTTTGCCCCCAAAAAAATCACTTACCCCACACGCGCGGTGACCACTGGACAAAGAACTAAAACAACCTCATTATTTCTCTTCAGCCTCCTCCAATATAAGCACATGCTCATGTAGACCTCACCTCTCCAAGTACATAAAGGAAATCAACTAAGGGCTTTGTTTCAAGCATAGCTAACCCCCCAACACCCCCCCTCCCAAATAATTTGTATCCAATTGCAGCTTATCAGACTTTATATGTAGTGGCACACTCTTGCAAGGGCGGCATGTACACCTGCGGTGTGGGAAAGGCACATGGCATGTGCCTTTCTCGCACTGCATTTTGGAATGCACTGCCCTTAGGCTTTTTCCTTTATTTTCACCTGGCGATTCTACCATAACACACTTCCTGTATTAGTATGACAATACTAACTCACCCTACTGTATCAGGAGAACATAAACAGGGCAGGACTATTGGAGCCTCCTTCTGTCCTCGTGCCAATAACAAAATGTGGGCTGGGACCTGTAGTTCTCAGAACAATATAACCAATAACAGTGAAGCACAGGAAATTCACTAGCTGATAAAATTCCTTGCAAGATAAACAGGTATTGTTTGCACATATCGAACAGATGAAACAAAACTTTGGCTTCAATCTGTGTAATAGTTTGATTTTTTCATGCTCTGTCTTAAGTTATTATGTTCTTTGTATGTTTTTACTAAACCCAACATAATATTTGTGCGCTTGCAAGAAAACTGTAAACCTTAGTGACAAAAAAACTAAGTAAAACAAATGCAATAAAAACTCACTTAGATTGAACGGAAACTAGCATCTAAATCACCAATCTGAGTAGAATGTGTAACAAGCTCCAACCAAACAATAAAAAGTGTGCTATCGTTGTGCTAGGTATAAGTCAATAAATCACATAAGAGACACATTAAACATATGATGAACTCATCCTAAATTGACATATCTGTGCAAATAAAGTCCATATAAAAAATTGTGTTAACAGCAGGTAATGTTAGACCACAGATGGATCAATCCCAAAGGAAGGCTGTGGGGTCATAGGAATGACAGAAAGCAGCTGAGGAGTGAAATGACCACACGACCAGTCCGATACCTGCTGTTAACACAATATTTTTGAGGCGTTCTTCATTGATATATGATATCCCTTTATGCATCAGCAGATGATCAAGGGGTAACGGGTCTTTAGAATCCACGGTGACATTCCTCAGTGGTAGGACGCCCTTTGTGTTCAGTCTTGATGTTGGTCCTGTGCGTCCCCTGATGTGAAGCTCTGGCCCACGGATCCGATCCCTGGCGGCAAACTATTCATCCCCAATTTTTCTTGAAGCTGGATGCTACCTTGATGTTGGCTCAAAAGTGATACGACAAACATATACTTCACCATCAGCCCCTGAAAAAGAGGTCTAACTACTTACAACCTTGAAACGCGTCGGGCTTCCTGTCCCAGCTCATTGCTTGGACAGCCGTGTGTGGTGTCTTTTTACTATTGTTGTATCAGATCTACATACATCTTGTTTGCCAACATCCAACCTCATTTGCATCCATCTCTTTTACAACTGTCATGTTTTAACTTTTTGTAATAAATTTATATTTTTGAATTAAATATTGCTTGAAGACTCCTGCCTTTTAAAGTCCCACAAGAGGAAAAATCTTTGCTTTTTGTGTAATCTATCAGGGATGTGGGCAGTGAGTCTTTTTCCACACTGCTCTTGACACTTTTATATCAATAAAATTATTAAAATCACACAATTTTGAAGAAATGACACACCATGTGTTACAAACAACCAGCAGGTCCAATCGGTCAGGCCGACTTGTGGAATAACGTCATGTGTGAGGCCCCTCCCAAGACACGCGTTTCTCTGTAACTAGCATCGTCTGGGGATAGGATGCTGGTTACAGAGAAATGCACGTGTTGGGAGGGGCCTCACACGTGACGTTATTCTGCAAGTCGGCCTGACTGGACCTGCTGGTTGTTTGTAACACATACTGTGTAATTCCTTCAAAACGAATGGCCCGTACACACGATCTGACTATCGCAAGACAGATCGTAAGACTTTTTTCGCTTACTAGTCGCAAGTAGAAATTGAATGGGTTACTAAAGTCACGAAAATTCTCGTACGACAGGAAAAAAAAAAAAAACGGAAGTGATGTCATGTTTTGTAATGTATTTGTATTTTCGGACGACAACTGTACTGACTAAACCAAAATCGTACGATCTGGTATCATACGAGGAAAATGTTTGTGCTTGTCCGATCAAATAATATCAAATGAATTGTCGTGATCAGCTCTCGAAAGCTCTGTCCTAACGATCCAATTATCATACGATCGCGTTAAACGTATTTTTCGTCAGATTTTTGGATCTTGTGTACGGGCCATTAGTGTAATTTTATTAAAATGTTAGTGCAATACCTACACTATGTAGATTTTTCTCTGTGCTTTAACTTCCTCCATGGGGTCTATCTTGGCTTAGGAGATTGTGAAACTCTTGCATGCAAGATCGTGGTGTATATGGCTGCTATACAGCAAGGCGTCTGATGGTCTCCTTGTGGGATCATAGCATCTGGTAAGAAGCTAGTTTAATCGCTTGTGGAGATTCCTTTGGGGAGCACTCTTTGTTGGGTGGTGCACGTTATCATAATTCCTTCACGGCAAAGTAAGAGGGACTATTAAAGTTTAAAAAAAAATCTGAGCACCTTTTTGCACTATATATATATATTTTTTTTATATAATTTTTTTTTTGCACAGCGTTTGCACATTTTATATGGACTTTATTTGCACAGATACATCAGTTTAGGATGAGTTCATCATATGTTTCATGCACTTTTATTGTGTCTTTTATGTGATTTATTACCTTATACCTAGCACAAGGATAGCACACTTTATTGTTTTTATGTTTTTGCTGAAGTGCCACAAACTAATAAACTTTTATTCTGAAAAAAACAGCTGCAACAAAACAATTTTACCGGGACCAGACAAATCTCAATCCATGTATGGACACTGTGCTTGTACAGAATTTGATCTATCGATTAACTTTTGTACAACAGCCCTACTGGAAGATTTCCGCTCGATTAGCACTGCAGGCTATTGTCTGCAGAGCTGATCTGTGTATTCTGACGGCATGAAAGTCTCGCCACTGTCAGAATATAATGACTCAGCGGGGAGAACTCCCCCATCCACCTTGAATTGGTTCCATTTTTTTTTCATTTAACCTGCTTGTTGAACAAAAAAATAAAAGACCCATCTATGGCTAGCTTAAAAGGGAGTATAGATGTTTGTTAGGATTTACATGCCCTGTAATATAGGAGAGACGTTGTAAAGCTATGAATGCTAGTCAAGAGTGGTTTAGCTGGGAGCTTTCATTTTAAGTAGGGGGAAAAAAAGCACAGCTGCATAACTGATATATGGAAGCGTTGCTAAATGTTATGGTTGTAAAAACATAAGCTCCAGTCCAGTAAGAATAGACAGGGTCATGTTTTTTTTTTCCTTGCAAGCAGCCATAAAATAAGGAGGATTACAGGAAAGGTTTTCTCTACATAGAAATCCTGATCACTCAGTTTATTAGCAAAGATGTTAAATGAAGAACAGACATAGTTGCTCTTAAGCATTTAAACACATGGGTGAACATATCAATGTTCCACCATTGAACCATAATAGATTAACTATTGATTTTTTTTAGCTCAGAACTAATGTAAACAATTTGACAGCTAAAATATGGGCTAGTGATGGAAAAAAGACTATGTATGTTTTTAATGGTAAAATACAATTTGTCATGCTTAACCCTAATCTTATTTTTTTATTCAAAACAGAAGAACAAAAATATAAGGAACCTTGGATAGCAAAAAGGAGTTAGTAGCAAATAACACACAGCACACAGTAATTAATCAACTTTAAACACTTTATTAGAATTAGCCACGGTACGGTCCTTCTGAGGTGGGAGCAGCTCGCTTTTATGAGAGCAGGAAGCACGGGCTGCAGCTGCCAGCCAATTTAGACCAACCCACCTCCTGTTGCCACGCAGATTCTCTGCTGTAATT
Source organism: Lithobates septentrionalis (assembly GCA_037952835.1). Lineage (NCBI taxonomy): Eukaryota > Metazoa > Chordata > Amphibia > Anura > Ranidae > Lithobates > Lithobates septentrionalis. The sequence continues at coordinate 2,894,536 of JBBDGP010000864.1, read as the reverse complement.
GCCAATAGCAACCTGCAAGAGAGGTGGGAAGAGTGAAAGAAATACCCAGCCCGTTGTGCCATCCCATGGGGGTCCTGCTGAAGGCTAGAGACCCTGTCATGGGATAGCACAACGGAGTTAGTAGCAAATAAGACACAGCCCACAGTAATTAACGTTCAACACTTTATTGGAATTTATTTTGGCCACGGTGCTATTTATGGGGTAACCTTAATTAGAATAAAAAAAGCAGATTTATTTAACCAATATATAGCTGTCTTTGGCTAAACCATCAACAAAATTAGTCACGATGTCCATCCAGATAAACTGGACGACTAATCCCCACTAGCCGAGACCAGCAAGGAACTGGCTGGCCGAGGCCCCCCTAACACCGTGGATAAATCAATCAAGTTTTGCAGACCCATGTTGAATATGTTGAAGCCAATGTCTGACAGATGCACCAGGTCGTGCCTAAATAGACGAGGCAAAAACCCCTCAAACTCAACATGACAATATGATAGTCCACCAGAGGAAACTAAATAGTTATGGACTGTTCTATTCAGGCATCTCTGAATGTAGTGAATATTACCCTGTGGAGACCATATAAGCCTAGGAATCATCTCTGAATAGGCCAAGACAGCATGAGTGAATAATAGTTTTTAAAGAACATAATTCTTTTTTCATCTCGCAGAGAAGCTCACGTCTGTATTTTTCCAACATCATTAGCCCCGGCTTGAATAATTAAAACTATCCAAATTGTAAGTTTGGACGAACCTGGAAAAGAACAGAATTATTTAATCAACAGGTTAGGACGGACATAAAGTTTGTACCTATCACTATCCCAATGCCCCACCCTTCTAAGATCAGCAGGGGAGAAACCTAAGTGATTGGCAGTTGTGGCAGCACCAATCCTAAAGGAATGGGAAGTAAAGTGGAACCCAGAAAGATTTTACTTCTTGAGGCATGAAGAAAGAATAGCCAAAAACTGAGATCTCGTGAGTGCGAAAAAATCGGCATGAATGAAAAAAGAACCATGGCACTAAGGTACACAGATAGCCAGACTCGAAGAACAGAATAAAGTAATATGTCTGCCCATCCAAGTGAGTCCGTTTTAGATCTACTGATGTATATTTTAATAGATTTAACATCAAAAGAGACATGAGAACATAACAGAAAGCTGGACGATGATTTATTTGGAGTGGTAAATTCCCCCAGTCTTAATGCTCCAAAAAAGGCTAAAGTAAAGGGAGATCGAAACAGCAGACAACCTCAAGAACTGAGATGAGATTATCCAATAAATCAATTGATATAGGACGTCTGGTCTCCAAACTCGGGCGGGATTTCTTGAAACCCTTCAGAACCTGCGAAACTTGATAAAAGGATGTTAGGCTAGGAATGCCAGAAAATTTCAGAAAAAAGGATATTCCTGCTAGTATTTTGTGTATTGAGGCCGGACTGAAACTAGAATGCATTAAAAATGACACAAAAGATAATGCCACATATGCATCTACTTTCAAAGGATTGATAGACATATTAGAACAAAAAGAAGACCATTTGTACCAGGAATTCATGTAATCCTCCCAGATCTTGACGGAAACAGGATTCTCGAGGTTGGCAGAGATCAATCCCAGATCAAGCCCCAGAGGAAATCTGGGCAAGGGAAACCGATCGGATCTGCCTCTGGAGCCACCTGCAAGACTGGAAACGGGATAAAGCATCCGCTATGTAATTCTCGACTCCAGGAATAAATTTTGCCCTTACAAATATATAAAATCTCATACAAGGTAACACAAGAAAACTGAGTAATTTAACAACTAATTCTGATCTAGAGGATAACTGATTAATTGCATATAATACACCCTTATTATCTGTGTGCAAGAGAATGCACTTATTCTGAATGCACTATCACACCAGGTAAACACTGAAACTTCCAATGGAAATAGTTCCAGTAAAACTAAATTATGTAGAGTTTCTGAAGTCCTCCAAGTCTTGTGCCATTCAGCAGTACACCAGTAGCCTTGCAGAAATGCACCAAAACCTATACAGCCAGAGGAATCAGTGAAAGGTTTTAGGCTAAAGTCGTCAGTCAATTCTTCCTGCCATATAGTAGAACCATTAAAACTGCTCAAGAAAATATCCCAAATCTTTAAGTCTTCTTTAATTTGTTTAGAAATAGTAATGTGCGCAAAAGTGTTTTTAATACCCCATGTAGCCAGAGCCAAATCGACATCGAAAATATAAAATATATAAAATATTCTAGCCACTGGTATCATCCTCGCTGCAAAGGCGAAAAGACCAAGAAGGGATTGAATTTCCTTCAACAAAGATTTACGCCTAGACAGGAAGGAAGTGATTATGAACTTCATTCGGAACAATTTATTCATGGGTAGCCTGAACTCCGTATTATATGAATCAATAGTAATTCCAAGGAATTCAATAACTGTGGTTGGGAACACTGTCTTTTCTTCTGCCAGCGGGACCCTAATCGATTTGCAAATATAGACGAAGCAGGCTAATGTATCATAACAGATACTTGAATCCGGGGGGGGCAACAAAAAGAAAATCATCTAAATTGTGCAGAGACCCGCCCGATTATGTATTTTCAGAAAGAACCTATTGCAAAAGGTGGAGAAGGCTTCAAAGTAGAAGCAGAACAATGAAAAACCCATAGGCATACACCTATCAAAATAAAATGAGCCATTAAACTGAAACCCAAAAGAATTGAAATCCATAGGGTGTACAGGAAAAAGGCGGAAAGCCAGTTTTATGTCAGCTTTGGCTAAAAGAGCTGATTTACCAACGTGTCTCAATAAAACCAAAGCCTCGTCAAAAGATGTATAGGATACAGATGCCTCAACATCCCCAACCTTATCATGAAAGGGGTTGTAAAGGTAATTTAAAAAAAATAAATAAATAACAAACATGTTATACTTACCTTCACTGTGCAGCTCGTTTTGCACAGAGTGGCCCCGAACCTGGTCTTCTGGGGTCCCTCGGCGGCTGTTTCAGCTCCTCCCCGCAAGAACTAACCACCTTAATGCGAGCTCACTCGCATGGTGGTTAGTTCTTGCGGGCGCGCTCCCGTAATACAGCCGGCGGCTATAGCCGCTCACTGTATCACTTGGCCCCGCCCCCCGGAGCACCGCATCATTGGACGTGATGGACAGCAGCGCGAGCCAATGGCTGCGCTGCTTTCAATCCATCCACTGTAGCCAATCAGCAGCCAGGCTAAGTGGCGAAATGGATGCATTAAGGTGAAACAATTTTTACCTTTACAACCCCTTTAAGGGACCTATCCGGGGATTGGATAGATGATGAATCAGACGAAAAGCCCCCGGCTCCTTTTTTGGGACTAGACCTAAAGGAGAACGTCTAAAATCTGAAAATGGGGGGGGGGGGGAGAGGACTGGCTATCCTACCCTACTCAATTTCTTTTTTAATCTTATCTTCCACAATACTGGAGTGAAGCAAGACTGAACGCAAATTTTTTACAGGTGAGCAACCCTTACCATTAAAGGAAGGAGCCAAAAATCCCTCACTGAAACCTCTCCACAACAGATCCACCATCCTGGTGTTTGGATAGCGATCAAGCCATGGTAGTATTTTTGCCGGGGTCCTGCCTTTTGATACCCAATTCCCGGTTTTGCAAGCGAAGTGATGAACCAGAGGCTTTCTTAAAGCATCTAATAGCCAGTTGTGCCCCGCTACAGTACGAACACTCATGTTTGTATCTGCAGTTTGATAAGAACCGACACTGGCCTTCATTGAATGCAAAGCAAAAACCTTTGCAAAATTAATTTTGAATAAGGCTGGGCTTTCGTGGAATGAAGGGTCTTTGTGGTAACATCAGGTTCAACCACAGTCCCACATCTTTAACTTCCCAACGTAAAGAAGGGTGGACCGACAGCTTTTGCATGAAATTTTTGTCATATGTGTACCAATCGGTACCACCAAAATGACGAAACGCCTCTGCTACGATATCCAAATCCTGGAATAAGCCTGAGCATTTTTCTGGAAAGCGTTCACCCAAAACCGCAGCATAAATACAGAAGGCTTGATGTCAATTCTGAAAAGCTTTTGGTATGGCCCTCCTCCTGTCTTCCTCAGTTCTTTCTTCCCCCTTTTTATCAGTTTTAACCAGAAATTCTTTAGATGCCGACAATAAAGACAGCAAATCCACGAAACTACCCTTCCATATTTTTTCTTTTACTGCGGGGGAGGGCTAATTGAAAACCGAGGGGGGATAACACACATGGGAGAGCCTCCTTAAGGCATGTTTCAGCCACCAAAGTGTCAGGGGCAATAGCATTTGCAATAGGCAAGGGGACAGTTAATGGAACTGTAGAAGAGCTGACAGGCAAATAGGATGGCTTATAATCAGGTAAATTAATACCAACAGATGAACGGTTAACTTCCCCTTGCCAATTTGACCCGACATTTAGCATTTTTTGATTTATAACCCCTTGCTGGGGCAAAAAAGGACCTGTAAATTTCTGAGAGTCAAATTTTTTTAAAGAATTATCACAAGCACCAGAAAACTGTGCCCCTGAACTTTTATCTGAAAACATATCAAAACTACCACCAATAGCACCAGAAGACTGTGCCACTAAAACCTTATCATAAAATACCTCAGGACTGAGCATTTTTAACACCAGCTAAAATATTAGAAAGAGCATTAACCAAACTTAATTAATTAATATTGGACATAGACCAATTCTCACCAGTATTCATGCCATTAGAATGCCCACTAGAGGCTGCTGATAAAGCCTGTGGAGTGGCAGCCTGAGCCGTATGTGAAGAAGTGCCTCCGTCTGAGCCTGAGGGAGCACAGACATTGTTGAGCGAAGGAGAAACAGTATGCTTCCTCAGCCTTTTTCTACCAGGCTGCCTTGCCTGTGCCACGTATGCCCGAAGCTCCTTCAGCCACATTATCAGAGCTTATAAAATAAGGTGCAGCGCTCAAATAAAATAAAAGCAACAATGACAATAACACAAATAGATTTATCCATTAGTATCGAGCGTGATCAGTTTATTCTCACTAACTATTTTAAACCAACAGATCGTAACTCATATATTCCCCTGGGGAGTTGTCATCACAGCTCTTGGCTGTGTAACATCCCCAGGGGACAATTTATTAGGTTGCGTCGTAATTGCACCACTCTGGATGATTTTGTAAATCAATCTCAAGTCCTTTCTTCGAGGTTTGAGCAAAAGGGTTATAAAAGATCCACCCTCGATGAAGAAGTATCCAGAGTGATGTCCTTAGATAGGAAAGAACTTATAGTTGGGTCTGCGAAGGCACCCACTAACGATAACCACAATTTTAAAATGGTGTTGGACTATAATGTCCAATACCGTAAATTCGAGAGAATAATTCAAAAAAACTGGGCAATACTAAAACAAGATAAAATTTTGGGCCCTGTACTTCCTGACAGGCCTCAATTTATATATAAAAAAGCCCCCACATTAAGGGACCGATTGGCCCCTGGAGTTCTTGACCCGCCCGTACCTATGTCAGATAGGCTTTTTTCTTTTTTGGGGGGTTTCTATGCTTGCGGTAGGTGTGTACCTTGTAAGCATGCTAAAGGGAACGTCAAAAAAAGAAAAAAGTTTTTGGCCTCAGCCACCAACCAAGAGTATGAGATCAAACAATTGATCACATGCGACACGGTTGGAGTGGTCTACATGCTGGAGTGCAGTTGTGGACTCCAGTATGTGGGCAGAACCTCAAGACCGCTACATGTCAGACTGGCTGAACATGTCAACAACATTAAAAAAGGCCTAAAGACTCATAATGTGTCCAGACATTTTAAGGCCTTTCATGAACAGAATCCGAAAGGTCTGAAATTTTGGGGCATTGAGAGGGTTAATAAACACTGGCGGGGGGGCAATTTTATTAGACAACTTAGTAAAAGAGAATCCTATTGGATATATGAGACAAGAGTAATGTGCCCCGAAGGGTTAAATGTAGAGTTCGATACAAATTGTTTTATCTCTGATCGATAAATTATTGTTGTCAGTAATTTTTAATCTTTTGATTTATGAAATGCCATTATTGTTTTGGAGCAGTCGGTAACAGCGGTTTGACAAAAAAAAAAAAAAAAAAAAATTTTTTATAAAATTTTGTTCTGACATATATATATATTTTTTACAAAACGATAAGTTTTAATATTTTCCAATGCGGTTTTACATGTTTTCTTACACGGTTTTACGTAGGATAACACGTTAAGTGTCCATTGGATTAGTATATACTTGCCAATCAGTGAATTGATCTTTCTGGGTGAACCATAGCGATTAGCTTTAATGGAGTGGTTTCCGGTCTGCCCTGTTTACAATACCAGGGGACATTTCCGGTCTCTTCCTGCTAAGAAGCGTCTATGGTAGCTATGGCAACTCACCTCTTTATAGCGTGGGTGCCCACGTAGTCGCGTCGTCTCGTCATCTGCTGAAGAAGTCCCCGCCCACTGGGACGCAACGCGTCCAGAACGTAACGACGTGACGTCACCCGCTGCTACCGCGCATGCTCAACTCCGTGTATCGACACGGCGGTGTTTCTACTAGTCTTGCTGTGTTCATCCTGCACTTGTGAAGTGCTATCTTTGTAAGTGTAACTTTTAACTTTACTTTTAATAAATTGTGGCATACAGAGAGCACTATTTTGTCCTTTTCTTGCATTACATATGCTATGTGAGAGTCACCCTCACCTACAGCTCAGCTCAGAGCCATCGTGACTTACCAACCCCAGTGTTTACCTGACGGAATGATTTTTATCCGGATAAGGATTTCGTGCTGATTGACCCTTGTTGGGAATGCATTATTAACCTGTTACTCAGGTGAGAGGCCATTCTATTCACCGGTGCTGGGCACACTCATCAGTCACTATATTTTGGCATGCTGTCACGTGTGATGGACACTTACTTAACCATTTTTGGACACCTATAGTGCTTTAATCATTACAGGACTGTTTATTATGTCCCCATGAGGGACTATTTGTGTTATTGTCATTGTTGCTTTTATTTTATTTGAGCGCTGCACCTTATTTTATATACTTAGATTGAGGGATTTGATTGTGTTGACCCTGGTGTTCAGCTGCTGTGTACTCTTTACATATATGCGCTGATTTATTCATTTTTTCTCACATTATCAGAGCTGCCTTGCGTCTGTAGAGAAAAAAGAAGAAAAAGAGGTTGCACCAGCCTTGTGCATTATCCTTAGATGGCTTTTTATTAAAATAAGATAAAAAACTACTCACAAACATGTGGGAAAAGGTTCGCAATACAAATGATATCCAGATGACAGCAATTAATTGACTGACAAACAGACTCCAGATGATAACAAGGGAGATTTCAAGGGCCACTGCCTGCTGACGCGTTTCAAAGGGATACCTTCTTCCTCAGAGGCTAGCAGTGTTGACACTTTCAACTTTATATATATATATATATATATATATATATATATATATATATATATATATATACATACACACACACACATACATCAATGAGCATTTGGAGAGGCACCTCCCAGGGGTCCGGAGGTGCCACCCACACCCACATGGGTGGCTCACAACAAAAAGGTAACACTCACCAGGCAATTGGAGACGCCACCCTAATGGCATCTACATAAGTAAATAAACAAATAGCTCATATACTTGATAAAATACATACACAGGGAAAATTGTGTCTAGCATTACAAGTGCCTGTGTATGCACTAGAGGGCAATAACCAGAGTCTACAGAATATATATTGATTGATATCGATGGTTGGAGTGATCAGGCTTAAGAGCCAGATGGGAACAATGGTCATTTGTATAACACATCTGCAAACTCAATACACAGTACTAGGCATCCCAAACTCACCTAGTCGCTAGACCACCGATCACCTCCACACACTACTATCAGCAAGGGGGGCCAGGGATATTGCCCTCTAGTGTAAGGTGGTGCCTCTCCAAATGAAGTATGTGTGTGTGTATATATATATATATATATATATATAGGAAGTTGAAGGTGACAACACTGCTAGGCTCTGAGGAAGAAGGTGTCCCTTCGAAAGGCGTCAGCAGGCAGTGGCCCTTGAAATCTCCCTTGTTACCATCTGGAGTCTGTAAGTCAATTAATTGCTGTCATTTGGAGATCATTTGTATTGTGAACCTTTTCCCACACGTTTGTGAGTAGTTTTTTATCCTATTTTTAATAAAAAGAAGTCTAAGAATAATGCACAAGGCTGGTGCGCCTCTTTTTCTTTTTCTCTTTTGACTATTAGGATACCCCTATTCTTGAGGGCAGCAAGGCCTGAGGCACTTTTCACTACGAACTCTAGTCCACCTGGTAACTCACTTGTGCACAGGAGTGTTTGTCTTTCTGCTATCTGACTTACGTCTGTGCAGGGGGTGCGAGGGGGCAAGACTCTTTTTCTAGGCACCACCTCAGCCATTCTTCTCTGCCTGAGCTCTTGGCTTTTTCTATGAGGCAACGCAGGAGGTCCTCCATTGTGCAGGTGTCCGTCTTCCGTGAGCCGCGGTCCAGTCCTTCTGAGGCGGCAGCAGCGCGGGATCAGCAGGCTTTTTATGAGAGCAGGAAGTGCGGGCTGCAGCTGCTTGCCAATTTAGACCAGTCCACCTCCTGTTGCCACACAGATTCTCTGCTGTAATAGCCAATAGCAGCCTGCAAAAGAGGTGGTAAGGGGGAAAGAAATACCCAGCCCTTTGTGCCATCCCATGAGGGTCCCACTGAAGGCTAAGGACCCTGTCATTCTTATAAATGCAATACATGTGTTCAGGAAAGTGTAACATTATTAAAAGAAAAATGGTAACACCTTGTATATTTGGTTACCAGATTGTGGGACTGAACATTTGTTAAGAGGGATATGGTTCTATTAAAATGACCAGAGGGACAAAATCCAGAAGGTAAAAGAGTGAAACAAATATAGAATAGAAGAGAAGAAGGTAAAAGAGGGGTAAGGAGAGATAGAGATTTGTGGCAAGTTGGGATGTGAAGGCCATAAGGACCCATCAGATTTATTAAAATACTCCACACCTGTTGTACTCACATTCTTTTCTAATGGCTCACACATTCCTGGGAGAATTCTATCCAATAAAAAAAAAATTTTTATTAGGCTTTTGAATTATCCTTTAAAAAAAGATGTCCGTTCCTCCCTATGCATCATCTCATTATTGTTCATATCCAAAGTGTTACACGGGCCTTCTGGGCTTTTCTAAAGTAAGGCAGGACTTACTTATTGTGGTATCTTACTATTATGCAGTAGAAAGATGTGATCATTAATTATTGCAAAATGTGTATCAATAGAATTAGATAGGTTAAGATCCTTTAACTTTTTTTGGAATGTATGCTTTATTGAATTTGTTGCTAATTGAAGACCTGTGGGAGATGTATATCTGTCTTTCTGGTAATTTATTAATGCTGAACTCAAAGGAATCAGCTAAATGCACATACAATGATATATATAAATAAATAAAATGTACATGCTGCTGTTGCAAAAAACGCATTTCACCGTGTATTTACCAAAAACCTTGTAGACTCTAACACAAGGGATAAAACATGCTTAAACATGAGTGTAGTCAATTAGAACATTTGCAAGGCTAGCCCAGCCTGCAGGCATTTTGAGCATTAAAAGGTTATCCATTATGAAAGTAACAGAGAAAGGGTATGGTTTTCCTACAATAGAAGTGTGAATATGTTAACTCAATTTAATTATCACTTTTTTTTTCTGTATATATTAGCATAATATTCATGTGTGAAATAATTCTAGTTTAAAATGTTTACTATTCAGCTTAATTGTTATGAAGTTGGTTATCTCTCAAATATTATGTAGCACCTGTGTAGCTGCTGATTTAAAAAAACAAAAAATCAAAAACAAAAAAAAAAAACAGAGAAACTTGGCAGCTTATTAGAATTGCAAAGAGGTACAGCAGATACACCATACATCATTGTGGGTTTAAAAAAACCCTTTCATGAGAGCAATGAAGGATCTGCCATTGCTGATATTTTTTTGAAACTGCTAGCTTCCTGCCTATACTACTAACCAACTTAAAAATTCACATTTAAAACAAGTTAGTAATCATACTGTGTCTATATCTTAACTAACCACACCAATTGAGCTTGTATACAAGTCGTTTTTATCCTGGGAACTACCATTTTAACCGCTGACTATTTACTGGATTGCTGTAAGTGTTTAGTAACTTTTTCTCAAAATAAAAGTGTTTTACGGTTTTACACTATATGGACCCCCTTTTTCTTCCTTATTGGTCATCTCTGAGGAACACCAGGGGTTTGTTTGGCCAGCCATGTTACCTTCCTTTCCGGTGTAACCACCAAGGGATTCTTTTTGAGTGCTGGATCATTATTTAAACGCCTGTCTAGACTCCTTTAATGTTTAGTCTAGAGATCTGGTAAGCTCACATCCTGTTTATTATCACGGTGGAAGTGCACCAGGTGGATATTCATCTAAACATTCAAATTTTGTTGGACATTACTTCAATTAACTTTTTTTTCATCTGTCACTATGCACTTTTGTGTTCAAGCACTATATGGATTATTTTTTAATAATTTACTTTGAACTTCATTTATTTAGGGCTGCAATTTTTATTATGTATGTTTTTGCACAAATGGTTCTGTTGTGATATTGCAAGCACCTTTATTTCACTTAAGTTATTATCACCTGCGCAGTAATATTTATTTTTTGCAAGAGTAATAATACTGAACCTCTCCCATTCTCTGAAACTACCTACTTCAATCTGTCTGGCTTATCCCCGATTACTCATTTATTGAGGGAAATCTATCCTCTGCGTAACAACTGAAGTTTTTTTTCTTCATAAACCAATCATCACACATTTACTACTATTTCTTGCTCCTCCCCATTAGATTGTAAGCTCTAACGTGCTGGGCACTCCTAACACTCTTATTTTGAATTGTAATTGTAAGGTCTTCCTTTATATTGTAAAGCATTGCGCAAACTGTTGATTCTATATAAATATGGTATAATAATAATTGATCATAAAGGAAATAAAGGTTGTATATGGGCAGAACTGCAGATAAAAAAAAATAGGGTAAATGTCAGGAAAACAAAAAGAGGAATTTTGGACTTAACTGTAAATTCCATATCTTGAAGTACAGTACAGGATACAAGAAGTGTGTTTGTACACTATGGGTTATAGACAGGTACTTTCAGATGATTGCCCACTGGCAAAGATTTAGGGGACACCCCCCCCCCCCCTTGTGAGCTTTTTCTATAACCCTTCCCCACTCAGTGAGTCCTCAGCTTTTTTTTAGTAAGTAATGGAGAATAAACCAAGAGGGAAAGGGATGGAGCCCTGTACTGTACTCCGATATATGAAAATTCCTCGTATTATAATTGTACGGTACCGGACCGGAGTATTCGTACTTAATGTTCCCAAGCAATGAATAGGAAGGGTGGGCAACACTGAGGCCAACAGGTCCAACAATAAGGGTCAGAAGACTCAACCTCAGAGTGTGACTGTGAGATCCTTCTGGCTAAAAGCTGCATCAGCAGAAGACTGGACACCCACCTGGTAAAAGTTTGAAAAAGTATGAACAGAAGACCAGGTGGCAGCCTTACACAACTGGGATACAGAGGTTTGAAATCCCCAGGAAGCTCCCACCTATCAGGGGAAATGGGCATGTAACAGCGCAGGAGGGAATTTCTCTGTAAGAATGTAGCTTTTAGAATCACATTTCATATCAATCATGCAAAGGTGGATCTTAAAGCAGGGTGTCTCTTGTGAGGTCCAGAGAACAAGACAAACAGGGAACCCATCCATTGGATTGGAGCAGTAGCTTTGAGGTATACTCTAATGGCTCTGACTAACATCCAGGCAATGTAGCTTTGTTTTGAATGATTAGGAGCAGCAAAAGGATGGGAAAACAATGTCCTCATGGAAGTGGAATGCTGAGGCCACTTTTGGGAGAAAGTTTAATCTTGGGCATAAGACAACCTTGTCATTGTTAAGCATAAGGAAAGGCTCTTTACAGGAAATGACCACCAGTTCAAAAACACGTCTGGTAGATGTGATAGTGACCAGAAATGCTACTTTGCATGGCAGATCCTCTAGGCAGAAACCCTTTGATAAGTTTAAAAGGTGGTTTCTAAGGGGCAAGTTGAGATACCAAGGAAGCATAGTGTTCTGCAGGGGGAGCTTAGTATGGGAAACACCTTGAAGAAAGGCAGAGATCTGACCTTTAAGAGTGTTTAAGGCAAATTTATGGTCAGGACCTGATTGTAGGAAGGTCAGAATGTGCGGTACAGAGGAAACTTTGGGGTTGAAGTGCCTGTGGTCATACTAGGCAAAAAAAAAAAAAGATTTCCAGGTGTGAAAATATATCTTCTTGGAAGAGATTCACACTGTAGAGAATGCGTAATAAAGCCTGAACTGGGACCAAGGGATTATCAAGGCATCGGAAGCTAAAGCTTGAGGATCCCTGGTTCTAGCCACAAAGAGAGGCTGTTGTTGAATATCAAGGCTAGGATGTCCACATAGGGAATCCTCCTTTTTTGGCATATGAGATTAATGGCATCTGAATGAAGAGCCTATACTCCTTGATCCAGGTGATGGCAGCTGAGATAATCCTGGGATGTGAACCTCAGATATTGCTGGACAGGGAATTTTTGTCGAAGAGATGATCTGGTTTGCTTACTTCAAGGTAGCCAGACTTCCAGTGCCCCATTGATGGTAGATGTAGGCTGTGGTATTGTCTGACTGCACCCTGATTGGGTGCCACTTCAGAAGGGAGGTCCATTGCTGCAAGGCCAACCTGACTGCTCTGAGCTCCACGATGTTGATGGGGAGCTTGGCTTCAATATTTCTTGGACTGTTAGGTATTGAAACACTCCTGCCCAGAGAGACTTGTGTCTTTTGTGATAACACTGGGGAAGTCCTTCCTTTCCAATCATTGGAAAGTTAAGGCTGGGGTGATAATCTACAAAGATAGAGAATTACTTATTTGGCTGGATAGGAGAGTGGACAAATTGAGAGACAGGGCTTGCTTTTTCCAGGTCAACATGATATTTTGTTGGAGAGTTCTTGAATGGAATTAGGTGAATGGTATTGCTTCAAAGGAGGCTACCATTAGGCCTATAACTCTCATGAGGAATCTCAATGTGGGATGTCTTTTGGATCCAAACTCTTGAGCTAGTGTTCTTAGAGAAATAACTTTTCTGATAGAAGACCTTTTTCTGGGATGTGTCCAGAACCAAATGCAAGTATTCCAGGTGAATGAAAGGCTGGAGAGTGGAGTATCTAAATTGTGTTGTAGATATTTTCAGATAGCTAGACGAAAGTGGAATCCTTCAGAAGGTCATCTTGATAGGTTGTGACTTGGATGGCCTGAGTTCTGAGCAGAGCAAGCATGCTAATACTTTTTGTCAACCCTCTGGGAGCAAAGCATAGACTAAAGGGCAGTGCAACAAACTGGAAGTGGTTGACTGCCAATGCAAAGTGCTGATGATGTGGGTAAATGGAAACATGTACAGAAGATAGGCATCTTGGATGTCCACAGATGCCATGTATTCTTCTAGTCTCGGAGAGGCAATTACTGGCATGTGGATTTGAAGGGAAATTTTGGAATTTGAAGGTATGCATGTGTTGAGAGATTTTAAATCCAGAATAGGACGAATACCCTGTTGGGCTTTGGTATTGTGAACAGGTTTCAGTAATCATTTAAACCTGTCTTGTGACAGTACTGACACAATGACTCCCTAGGAAAAAAAGGAGGTTCATGGCATTCTGCAAATCTAACTGTCCTTAGGCAGTTTTTGATGGATTTGAAAGAAGAAAGTTGTGCGGTGTTTTTGAATGCGGTGTTTTTGAATCCACAGATTTGGGATGTCTGCGACCCATGACAGAGGCAAGCTGCAACAGAGGTCCCCCACTCTTAAGAGTGAGTCTCTTTATTGTGAAAAGGGCTTTGGGGAAGGCCTGGTGGCCTTCCTGGAGCCAAGCCTTGCACCGAAAGGGCTGCACTGTGGAATTAAAACCTTCCCACATGTGATCTCTTTGACTAATAGGTCAAGTGTCTCACAAACAGACGTCTATCTTGGAAAGTCATACGTGTGAGGCGCCTTTGGCAGGCAGCTTCAGCTGTCCAAGATTTTATTTTTTTTTAAATGATGTTTATTGCGTTTCAATACAGACAAACACATACAACACAAGTGCTATGATACAATCGTATTACATTTCAAACAAACTGTAGTAGTACATATCCATGGGTATTCGATGGGTATAGCATCAGTAATCATCAGTGGTGCGGCGTCCCATTCCCAATTCACAGTCTCGTATGGTTGGATGCCCTCTCCTGTTCAACTGCTAACTCAAATCACAACATCACTATACTTCTCAGCCCCGGGTATGCCGTATCTGGTTCAGCTAACCACTTTTTCCAGACCTTTTCGTATTTCATTGGACACCCCCTATTCATGTATGTGTGTTTATAAAGGGGAAGGTTGCCATTAACCAAACATTTCCATTGTGTCAGGGAGGGAGGGTTAGGTTTCTTCCAATGCATGGCTATTTGCTTTTGGGCGTAAAAAAGAAGTAATCCCACCAGTGTCCGTTTTGCTATAGTCGGTATCAGAGTTTCAATCAGACCAAGAAGACAAACCTCCATTACTTGTGGTAATATAATTTAAATTGCTTTTATTTACCTTTTGTGGCAATAAGAATAACAACAAGGTTACATGTTTTACATACCAAAGTGCATTTAAAGTGCATATATTACAGTAATAGAGCCTAGTACAGACACTGTAAAAATATATTTAAAACCCCCGTTTTGCGTGTTTTTTATACTCCAAAGTGTTTTTGAATGTGCCTTCATAAATATATCTCCATATTTTGTGTTGTGCCACGTTTATCCCCTTTTTTCTTACCCTTCCCCTCTAACCCCTGTCTAACCCACCCTCCGTTATGCTCTAATCCCCCTACCATCCACCTCCCCCCACCCCGCCCCACGAGCACCATACCTATCAAGAACACGTCAAGAGAGGGACGAGGAGAGAGGAGGCGGAGGAGGGGGAGGAGATCAGCAAGGGAAAAAAAAAAAAAAAAAGAGAAAAAGAAAAGAATAGGAAAAAGAAAGGAAAAGAGAAATACCTCCAGCGGTCGCAAGATATTATGTCTAACTAGCCTCCAGTGGGGGCTATCCCACCGCTTAGGCTTTTTCAGCACTGGTTATGCATACGCCCCACTAGGCAATTGAAGTACAGAGATGTTAGATTCAGAATAGTTGGCAGGCGTTCAGTTCCTGCAGCCAGGGTTTCCATAGTCCAATAAACTTTCTATAGTTCCCTTTTCTAATATAAACTGTCCTCTCTGTCCAGACTAGGGAATCTACCGTTTTAATCCAGTCCTCTATGGTTGGAGGTTTTCTCGAGAGCCAGGACTGTGCTATCAGCTTTCTAGCCTGGTATAAGCATCTAACCGCGGCTGTGACTAATTTAGTGTGACCTACAGTATCTCCCACCAGTCCCAGCACACATACCTTAGGATCCAACGCTAATTTGATTCTAAATCTGCGATTAATTGTCCTGACCACTTCCGTCCAATATCTTACCAATTTTGGACATCTCCAAACCATATGTATAAGGTCCCCTGTATTGTTGCACCTAGGGCATTTGTCATCTGGCCTACCCCCAAATCTATATAATCTTCTAGGGGTGTAATAGGCTCTGTGTACGAGGAGTAGGTGTGAGGCCTTCTGTGAGGGCGAAATTGATACCGACTGGCTCAGCTTCAGCGTTCTTCGCCACTGAGCATCTGACAGCTTTCCCACGTCCGCCTCCCATCCCGCTCTGGGCCCGGCTGCTGCACTTTGAGATAGCATTTTGTCCACTATTTGTGCATACCCGGCTCCAATCAACCCCTTGGCATTTGTTGCTTTGACAACTTTATTAAGGAGTGGCGTTTTACTTTGCTCCATGGGGCTAGACCTAAATTGGGTGCTCAACGCGTGCCTTATCTGAAGATATTTATAGAATGTATTACTTGGGATACCAAATTCCGTTCTGAGGTCCATGAAGGATTTCAGGATGCTACCAGTATATAACTGCGACAATCTATAGATTCCGTGGCTTTCCCAAACGGGGTGCTTTTCTATAACCCTTAATTCCCCCAGGGATTCATTAGACCATATTGGCGAATATTCCGTAATGCCCCTGTACTCCATGATCCGCTTGACTGTTTGCCAGACTTTACTTACTAATTTAGGTGTTGGTAATTTTTTCTGGAGGGAGCCTGCCTCAAGTGCATCTGCCAGGCATCTATGTGGGCTGCCTTCCAGCATTATTTTATTACTAGCGCTTAATTTGCTACTCGATTCGCACCCCCCCAAGTGCTGCAGTTGAGCAGCCAAAAAATATCCATACGGATGTGGAATTGCTAACCCTCCCTCCCACGCAGGGCGCTGCAGCGCTTGCAGTTTGATCCTGGCCTGGCCTTTCTTCCAGAGAAGATCCCTAAATAAGTAGTCTATTTTTTTAAACCATTTTCTCCCGATCCACACCGGGGAGTTATGGAGAATATAGAGGATTTGTGGTAACCAGATCATTCTGATCAGGTTTGCCCGCCCTGCCAACGACAGGGGGAGCCGGCACCAGATATCACATTTTTTTTTAAGTTTCGCGACTAGAGGGACCAGATTATCCCGAATATAAATATTGGGATCGCTGGCCAGCTCTATTCCCAAGTACTTTATTTTATCACTTATTTTTAGCCCAGGAAGGCGGTCGGTGGGGGGGCTATCAATTGAGTCCATCTGTAGTAGTGCAGATTTATCCCAATTAACTACTAGGCCCGACGCTTTCCCAAATCCTTCCACCAATGTCATCATTCCTTCCAAGGAGGGTCCTGTGTCCCCCAGGAATACCAAAACGTCGTCCGCGTAAAGTGCGATTTTTTCCTCCCCACCCCTCCTCCTGAACCCCTGTATATCCGATGCCCTCCTCATGCCCTCCGCCAATGGTTCCATCGCCAAGGCAAATAGGAGGGGGGACAGCGGACACCCCTGCCTTGTGCCCCTCTCCAATGTCAGACTGTCTGTATACTCATTATTGATTTTTAACTTAGCTGATGGGTGACTATATAAAATTTTTACCCATTTAACAAAGACCGGGCCAAATCCAAATTTATCCATTATTTCCCAGAGGTAGCCCCATTCCAGGCTGTCAAAGGCCTTGGCAATATCCAGCGAAACGACTGCTCTAGAGCCCCCGTCCACTACTGGGGTCTGCAAGTTCAAATATGCTCTCCTAATATTTACACTGGTAGACCTATGGGGGATAAATCCCGTCTGGTCTGGATGGATCAATTTGCCAATGCACTTGCTTAGCCTGGTTGCCAAAACCTTTGCAAGGATTTTAATATCCGAACAAAGCAGGGAGATTGGTCTATATGAGGTCACCTCTAGTTGGTCTTTCCCTTCCTTTTGGATGAGTATAATATTAGACTCTGACATCGAGGAGGGGAGGCCGCCGTCCGCCAGCACCCCCTCTAATGTCCTCAGGAGGGTGGGGAGCAAAGTTTCCCCATAGTATTTATAGATCTCCAGGGGGAGTCTGTCTGGGCCTGGGGCTTTGCGATTAGGCATGGCCGCCACCGCGCTCCTAAGTTCCTCCAGTGTGATGGGGGCCTCCAGGTTCATTTTATCTGTTATAGTTAACGTTGGTAATATAATTCCCTTCATTAATTTATCTAACGCGCCATTACCCGCAAGCTGTTTCGTTTTGTACAGGGAGCTATAGAAATCAAAAAATATCTCCCTTATCTTCCCAGGATCCGTGACTATTTCCCCCTTTGGGGATCTAATCGCAGAGATTGTTGAGGACGGGGAGTTGGCGCTAGCCACCGCGGCGAGCGTTCGCCCCACTCTTTCCCCCTCCTCAAAAAATCTCCGCCTCTGAAAAAGCCTTTTATTTTCTGCCTTTCTCATTATTACCGCTTTATATTCCTGCTGCTTCTTAACCCATGCCTCCCTTAGTTCTATATTGGGGCACAGAACATACTGCCCTTCCAGGTCTATAACCTCCCTTCTAATGCAGTCCTCCTGCGTTTTTGTTTTTCGCTTTGCTCTTGCTATTTGTTGGATTAGGAGTCCTCTAAGAAAGGCCTTTAGTGCGTCCCATACCACCCCCCCTGCCGCCGTGCCCAGGTTACTCAAGATGAACTCCTGTAAGCTGGTGGAGATTTCTTCCTGGTTCTGAATTACCTCTAGCCATACTGGGTTTACTGACCAAGGCCTATGTATCTGTCTGTCCCCGGTACTCAGCATCAATTTTAAGGGTGAGTGATCTGATAACCCCCTTGGGCCATAATCTATTTTATATACTATTGGGAGCGCTTCTTTATTACCTATAGCTAGGTCTATTCGGGATAATGTACAGTGCGTCCCTGAGTAGCAGGAGAACTGTCTGACATTTGGATTGCGGATTCTCCATAAATCGCACCACCCCAATTCTTCCAGGAACTGCTTGAGTCTCCCCGCCGTCGTTCTCCCTGTCCGGGTACCTGATGAGAATCTATCCTGACGGCTATCAAGGACAGTGTTAAAATCGCCCATCAGAATCAATGGAATTCCTGCCTTGTTCTCCATGTATTCTAGTAAATGGTATAGGATTTCCAGCTTGCTAGGCGGGGGAATATATATATTTGCTATGACCAGTTCTCTCCCACCTAATAAGCAATGTAGAAAAATATAGCAGCCCAGCGTGTCAATCCGCGCGCTCCTGCAGGTAAACGTCACCCCTTTTTTAAGCAATATACTTACCCCTCTCGAGTAGGAGGAGTAAACTGCGTGAAATTGCGCTTGAAATTTCCTTCCCCCCAGTTTTGTCTTAGTTTCATTTGTTAGATGCGTCTCCTGCAGGCAGAGCAGAGCGACACCCTGGGCCTCCATCTCTAATAAGACAGCGGACCTTTTATCAGGATCGCCCAGACCTCTGACATTCCATGAGCATATACCAATCGTACTAGGCATTAGTAAAAAGAAAAATAAAGAAAGGGTTCTTAGCAGGAATATAGGTAGCAACCATATTATTTAGTGTACAACGCGTACCGCATTTTAGCTCCCGCCCCGGGGCGCCCAGCTTCCCAATATTTATCCTAGCTCCATTCTGAATCCTAAGCCTACCATCCGTGTTGCAACAGTATTTTGGGGGGTTGTGGAGGGAGGGAGGAGGGGGAAAATCCCTCTCCCTCCAATCCCCCCAGACCCCCTCTATTCCCATTCTTTCTTTGTGCATAGAAATATAATCCAACCCCATATTTACATTACTACCCTCCCTCCCCCCCTGATATATTTTGTTAGTGTATTTGGGTCCCAAGTAGGGACTACGTGACTCTTTATCCAGTGAATTTCCCTTTATCCCCCCGTGCCTAATTCGGCTCGCCCTGAGGGCTTTTGTAGTGACCCAATCTACCCAATGCCTCCCTTTCGCTCTTACTACCAACCATACCCTCCCTTCACCCTCCTCCCACTCCCCACCCCCCCTCCCCCCACCCACAACAATATCCCCAGGGGAAACCCCGGGGTGCTGAAACAAGTGTAGAAAAAGAAAACAAAACAAAACACTCCGCATTCCAGGTCGTGCACCATCCCACATTTAAGACTTACACAACCTCTACCTCTCACTCTCCCCCCCACCTCCGGCCCTTCCTGGAAAAAAAAAATTTCAATAAACCCTCCCCCCACCCCTCAGACCCTTCCCACCCTTCACTTTTTAATACTAGAACATCTTAATCTGTCCTCTTTATACTCTTCTTTTGCAGTCCTCTTATCTTCTCAGGATTGTAGAGTCCCTTGATGGTCCTCCAGCCATGCTGTGGCCTTATCCGCTGCGTCGAAAAAATGAACTGACCCCAAGGCTTCCACCCTCAATCGTGCTGGGTATAGTAAGGCATATGGAATTTTATGAATCCGTAAAGCTCGTTTCACCTCCAAAAAGCCTGCCCTTTTTTTTTGGAGATCTGGGGAGAAATCGGGGTACAGTGAAATCCTACTGCCATTATGAGAGATATCCCCTGACTCTCTTGATTTTTGCATCAACACCACTTTGTCCTTATAGCAGAGCAGTTTCAGAATCATTGGTCTAGGGCGTCCCCCCGATGCAGTTGGTCTAGTAGGAATTCGGTGCGCCCTCTCGATGGCAAAAAAGGGTGAGAATGAGTCGGGTCCAAAAAAGCCTTTAAGCAGCTTTTCCATAAAGATTTCAGAACATGGGCCTTCACTTCCCTCCGGGAGACCCAGGACCCGAACATTGCATCTGCGCATCCTGTTCTCCATTTCATCCAATTTATTTCTATACATTTCAAACTGCGTTTGTATATTCTTAAATTCCCGCTGCATCGGGAACACTGTATCCTCAATTTGGCTCAATCTCTCTTCTATAAGGGCAGTCCTCTCCAATACCTTCTGAAGCTCCTGACTCATAGAATGAAGTTCTACCTTGAGGCCCCCCAGTTGGTCACACAGATCGCACAAGGACCCCTTGCAGGAATTTACCGCGGCCAGTACCTCTTTTAGAGTGGGTTCTGGCTCAGTTATTTTTGTAGGGGCAGCTGAAGCCCCGCTATTTTGAGGGGTTGCTTTCTCCAGGGGGACTGTCTCTGGGCTTTTTTTGTTTAATGCGTTTTTAGTACCAGCCGGTATTGCAGCTGGGGTTGTTGACATTCTGCCCACGCTTTTTCGCTCACCAGGTGGCCCTGTCTGTGTTTTCTCGTGGGGAAGCTGGTTGCCTTTAAGGGGGGTATGAGCAGGGGTATGTGCGAACTTTTCCAATTTTGCTGCAGCTGTTGCCGCTAGGGGTGTCGGCGCTGCCGCTGCCGGGCCCCCCCTATCCTTGGCAGAACGAGTTGCCTGTGCTGCTAGATTTTCATTAAGCTGTTGGGGGTCCTCTCCCTTTTTTCTGGTCATCATTAGGGGTGCTCAACAGGGGTGAGGGAGGAAGAGGAAAACGTGGTTCCGGTGGCGACTTGCCCCTTAGCTTCAGTGTAGTATAACCAAAGGTTATCACAAGTCCCCCACTGCCGCACCCCCTATAAGGGGGCCGTATCAGTCCCAGAACCTCAGAACACAGCTTGATTAAACTTTCCTTCTTTCCTTCCTTTCTCTTCCTATTCACCCCCTTCGTCCACTGCTTTTTCCCAGGGGCTTCTTTACACTCCTTGCTGCAATCTGCACTTCTCTTTCCCCGCTCCCCCTGCCTCTTACTTCTTCTGTATTATCCAAAGCTTAGATACCAGCCGCTGTGTGTAGCATAAAGCATGGGATATTGCAGGGTGTAAGCTGGCGGTCTTGCAAACAACAAAGTACTGAGAAAATGTCCCTTATGATCTAAGCCCACAGTATGCTCATACCTGTCCTGTCGGTGCTTCAGGGCAACTCTCTCCCAGGTGCATCTGATGTGCGTTTGTCATTGGGTGAAGTCTGCTTCTGTTGCTGTAGCTGTGGTTGCGACTGAGGCAAAGGAGGGGGGAGGTTGGATTCGATGCTGGATCTGAAACAGGCACTTTGACTGAGGTTCCCGGATCTTCAGCGCCAAACCAGCGGCTCCCGCAAATCTCGCGGGTTCCCAGGGGACGCTAGGCAACCATCCCACGCCGCCACGGAGGAGGGGGGGCTTACCGCACGGTCCGTGTGCAGCGCAAGCCAAGCAAGCCCAGACCGATATCCTTGGCGCGATACTATAGGAGCGGCGGAGGTAAGAAGCGGCTATCTCGGCAGCTGATAGTTGCAGATGGCAGACATCCAAAGCCAACGCCGGGAAGCGAATCAGGCCAGCAGCCGGCTAGATGGTGGGGAGGGGAGGGTCAGCGGAGACAGGGCTGAGCGGCATATTAGCCGGAGCTAGGAGGGAGCTCTCTCACACACACCCTCTCACAGCGGCATCCGGTCACGCCCCCCCGAGGTGTCTGAAACTTAAACGTTACTGGACCCAGGTGGTAATATAATTGATGCGACTCTGTTTATCATATCAAGTACCTCCCTCCAATAGTTCTGAATTCTAGGGCAATGCCAGAAAATATGTGTGAAATCACCTGGTGAGATTCCACACCTCCAACATTCAGCAGAACAGGCAGGGTTTATAGTGTGAAGCCTATGTGGAGTGTAATAAGCTCTGTGTACTATTTTAAATTGTACTAATCTATCCCTTATGGAGACTAAAGAGTGAAAAGGAAAATCCCATACATCATCCCAATCATCATTATCTAGGGTGGGTATATCACGTTGCCAGCGAGCCTAGAATTTATCTAGGGGAGGCAAGGATATTAGGACCAAATGGGCATAGAAATGTGAGGTTGGTTTCTCGTCACAGTTAGTTCTAAAAGTTCTCTCCAGTCCGGACTGGACTTTGGTACACGTGGAATTTGGAAATTGCGCAGCAAAGGCATGCGCCAATTGAAGGTAACGAAATTGGTAGTATTGGGGAATATTATATAGGGAGGAAAACTGTGATAGTGATAATAAGGACATTTGTGACACTATTTGTGAAAGAGTTTTTATGTTGTATTTGGTCCATGCATAGGGATCTGGGAGTTTATAGAAATGTGACAAATTGGGGTTTAGCCATAACGGAGCATTAGGGGAATATTCTGTCATTTTATATTTTTCCATTGCTAGGCCTGCTCGCCCTACTCTCAGGGGGTGCACATTGAGGGTGTAAGAGGATAGGGGTCACGAGGGCCTCTAAAAACCAGATACTGAAGGGCCTCCAAGGAACCCACTATTGTGGCCTCAAGGGCTGTGGATGAATTTGTTTTGTCAGGGTTTAGCCACCAGGCCACCGTTACCAGTTGTGTAGCTAGGAAATATCTGTAACAGTCAGGAAATGCCATACCACCTTGGGTTGTCGGCCTCCTCAAGGTCGTCAGTCTGTATCTAGATGGCGAAGAACCCCACAGAAAAGATGTGAATAATTGGTTACGTTTTGTAAAAAAAGACCTGGGTATCCATTGTGGGGAGTGACGGAGAAGATAAATGTATTTGGGGATGATTTTCATTTTAATAAGATTCACTCGCCCCCAAACGGATAAAGGTAATTTACGCCATGAATTAAGTTTTGTCTTGGTGTTTAGAAGCAGTGGGGTTAGATTTAAGTAAATAAAATCTGAGGCTTGTGTAGATACGTGAACCCCCAAGTACTTAAAGGTGTCTACCCACTGTAAGGGACAGTCCGGGGGGGGGATGTAGACCTAGCCGCTGGATCTATCGGGAATAGTAAGGATTTGGACCAATTCACCTTGAGTTCAGTTACTTCCGTAAAATTGTTTAGTACCATCAGCGCACCTTGCAGGGATGGGCCAGCATCATTGAGGAAAAGCAGCATGTCATCCGCATACAGGGCTACCCTCTCCTCCAGTTGGCCAATACGTAGACCTCTTATGTATGGGGATGTGTGCAGCGCTTCCACCACTGGTTCAATGGCTAAAGCAAATAGGGCCGGGGAGAGAGGGCAGCCCTGCCGAGTTCCTCTGTGCAGCTTAAAGGGGGCGGATAATCCTCCTCCTAATCTTACCGGCGAGGTGGGGCATTTATATATCACCTGGAGCCATCTAATGAACACTAAAGGAAATCCCATCCTTCGTAATGTTTCCCATAAAAAGGGCCATTCTATGGTATCGAAAGCCTTTTCTATGTCGAGTGAGGCTATCGCTCTTGTCCCCGTGTTGTGGTGCTGTGTGTGGATGTTAGTAAATAACCTTCTTAGATTTACATCAGTCAATCTACGGGGCATAAAACCAGTTTGGTCTGAATCTATTAAGGAGGGGAGGAGAGGATATAGACGAAGGGCTAGCAATTTAGTTAGAATTTTAAAGTCATTACTTAGTAGAGCAATTGGGCGGTAGGAGGCACAAGATGTTGGGTCTTTAGGAGATTTGTAAATTAAAGTTAATTATGCATGGTACATGGAATCTGGTAATTTACCATCAGATAAACATGCTGTGTAGATTTGGGTCAGTAGTGGCGCTAATAAGTCTCCGTGAGCCCTATAAAAATCAATGGGTAGACCACCCGGCCCAGGTGCCTTCCCAGGAGGAAAGGAATGTATGGCATTCAGGACCTCTAGGGCCGTGAATGGTTGAACCAAAGTCTCTCTTTCCTGATCTGAAAGCCAACCGAGTGCCAGGGGATCCAACAGATCCTGCAGTTTCTCAGGCTGAAGATCGGGAGATAAGGTAGATGTGTATAGGGTTTTGTAAAAGGCGCTAAATGTTTGCAGGATTTCCGAAGGGACCGTCACCTTTTCACCCTCGGTGGTCTGCAATTCAGAGACCAGTGTGGATGGTTGGTCATTTTGTGCCAACATGGCCAGGAGACGGCCATTTTTATCGCCCTGCTCGAAAAACCTTTGTTTACCACTAAATGTCTCTAATCATGTGACTTCAGATAAGTGTAAGTGTAGTTCCCTCTGCGCTACCATTAAAGAGTCAAATTGATCAGGGTTGGGATCTGAGCTGTATTTAGCCGTCTGAGTCGTTACTGCTTGTTGTAATGAGTGAGTCTCAAGCTATTGCTGTTTCTTAACTTGTGCAATGGACAAAATGTACTGCCCCCTAGTGTAGGCCTTGAATGAATCCCAGACCATGCCAGTAGATGAGGACTCGGCCTTTCGTTCCCAGAACTCAGCAAGCAAGGGGGGTAAGGAGTCAGTCAGCTCTGGATGTGTAACCCAGTGTGCTGCCAGTCTCCAAAGTGCGGCACTTCTTGATGCTGGCGAGCGAAGCTTCACTGCCAACGGGCTATGGTCCGATAGCCCACTCGGCAGATAGGATGCCTCCAGCACATCTGCTCTCATGGCAAGATTGGAGAAGGCTAGATCTATACGTGATGCAGTTTTATATGATGTGGAAAAGCATGAATAGAGTCTGGTAGTAGGATATTTCCATCGCCAGATCTCCTCTAGACCCATAGTCTGAGCCCAGACTAATAAATCTTTATTATGGTGTTTGGGTGGAATGAGTCTAAGTCAGATGACAAGGTGGCATTAAAGTCTCCCATTATCAGTAATTTGCCTGTGCCAAAGGATGCAACCTTTTCCATTACCCTATATAATACATCAGGTGAGAAAGGTGGAGGTATGTATAGTCCAACCACAATATATCTTTGGGACCACAATGTAAATACTACAATGACAAATTTACCGTTGGTCTGTGCACACTTCATTAATCACACACGGAAAATTTTTGTGAATTAGTATCGACACTCCTCTTGCGTAAGTGGAGTATGTGGAATGGATAGCCCTCTGTATCCACGTTTTTTTTAACGTCAAGATTTTGCTGCCCGTTAGATGGGTCTCTTGGAGAATAATAATTTGAGGGGCATGAGACTTTAAAGATTGAAACAATAAAGCCCGTTTGAATTTCGACCCTAGACCCCTCACATTCCATAAAAGGACTGTGAAGGAATCAGCTGAGGGGTTAGCCATTTGGGATAGAGACGTATAACCAAATCAGATGAATGAGGGAGCGCACCAAGAACCATTCCATAAACAGCAAAATCTCTGTTAGATCGCACCATGTATCAATAGCACTTAACCAGGTTAAAACACCTAAAACAAAAATTAAACCAAATAAAGAATAAAAGGAACAAAAACAAAACTTACATATGTTCCTCAAACAACCCAAGCACGATGTGCCTTTCTTACTATATCCCATCTTCCCTCCAATAAAAAACGAGGAGGAGAGACTGGGAATAGTTTTACCCCTAAACAACAAAAGTTAGATGTGTAGTCACAGATTAGATTAGTGTACTACACTCCAGTCATCTAACGACTGGTCAGTGACCGTTTCCTCGTGTAGGTAGGGTTCTGGGCCCAGAACTATTAGAAGGCTACCAGCTGGAGGTGAATCCAGATAATTCAAAGTAAGGAAACAAGGTGGGGGGGGGGGAACTTATGGTGTTCAGTCTTGTAGTGCTTCTTTTGAGGATAGGCGTGCTGTGTAATCCGCAAAAGTTGAGCAGTCCAGCTCTCAATATAGCGCTCAAATCTTCACATTACAGAAAAGATAGGGCTCTGATGTAATGGGTAGAGAAAAATTCAAAAAAAGGGGGGGGGGGGGGGAGAGAAGAAAAACAAATGATAGGGAGAGGTCAGCATGAAATGACATTATGTCATGACTCCATGGCGTGTATAAAGGTAGTCAGGCTTCAGGATCTGTATGCCATCCAACTGTAGTGGCTCAACTGCAACAATGGAAGTTTCAAACCTTTGGTGTGGTAGATTATATCCAGGTGACATTGTTCATCTTGCTGTGGAGTCAGCCCTGTCCGTCTATCCATGATAGAGCAGCCTCAGGATCCAGGAAGAAATGTTCCCGTTCACCATCAATTACACGGAGCTTGCTTGGGTACAACAGACTGAATTTTAGGCCTTTTTCTCGGAGGCGGCGTCTTGCTTCTGTAAAGGAGCGGCGTCTCTGCTGTATCTCTGGAGAATAATCGGGGAAGAGCATAATTCTGGCATTGTTAAAGCGCAGATCCTGCTTTTCTCTGGCTGCTGCAAGCAATTTGTCCCGGTCTCTGTAGTTCAATAGTCTAAGTAGGAAGGGACGCGGTGGAGCTCCAGGAATTGGAGGAGTTGGGGGAACACTGTGAGCCCTCTCTACCACATAGGTGGGTGGCATTGCAGGGATATCCAGCAGGGAGAGGAGAAACGTTTCCGCAAATTCAGCAGGTCTGGACCCCTCTGCGCGCTCGGGGAGGCCTAGTACACGGATGTTGTTTCTCCTCAGTCTGTTCTCGGTGTCTATGGACTTTTCCTGCAGGGCTTTAACCTGCAAGGCACGGAGGTCCCGGGAATCAGCCCTAGTATCATCTTCCAGCTGGGAGATGCGGCCTTCTGCCTCTGTGAACCGGGACCTAAATTTGTCCATGTCATGTCTAATGAGGCTGACATCTGTGACTAAGTGATCGATCTTGACCATGACTGAGTCGTTGCCTGCCTTGATAGCCGCTAGCAGTTCTGCATGTGAAGCCGCCTGAGCGGCTGTCAGCTCTGAGGAGGTCTGAGTGCCGGCCGACATAGTGCTTGTGGTAAGCCTCGTGGGCAAGATGGCGGCGGCAGAGGACCGGGTACAGGCCTTAGAAGAGGATCGAGGCTTACCCGGTGACGGCGGAGAGGTCCGCTTGGTGCTGTATGTTCTCCTAGACCCCAGGATGCCGGGTTAGGGAGAAAAGTGAGATTTGCAAGCCAGGATTAGCTGACAGGATGAATGCAGGAGCGGAGCTCAGCTTCAGCACATCTTCTCTGCTTCACATTTGGCCACGCCCCCCAGCTGTCCAAGATTTTAGTCATAAGATTCTGCACGTGAAGTGAATAGAGCCATTCTAGAAATTTGTCTTATGCCATGTTTTAGGAAATCTACACATAAAAGAAATGCATAAGGCAGTTGCTGTAATTGAAATACAGGGTCACAGGGGGGCGTGGCCTGCAGCCGAGAAGATGGTCACATAGGAGTGAGACTCGGAGAGCACGCCCGACAGTTCCAGCGACTTCACAGCAACTCCAGAGTGCCCAATCCACCTCCGGCACCTCAGTGAACTAAGGGGGAAGCCTGGAACATATGATGGGAAAGCGCAAAAACAAAGAGGGGGCCCCCGGTACCGACCGGTCTATCAAGAGCAGGTCGTCCAGGTATGCTATGACAGATATACCTTGGGCCCTTAATCTGGCCAGAGGACGAGCCAAGATCTTTGTAAACACTCGAGGTGCAGTGGCCAGCCCAAAAGGCAGGGCTACAAACTGAAAATGGCGTCTTTCTATTTCGAAGCGCAAGTACTTTTGATGAGCAGGGAAAATGGGTACATGCAGGTACGCATCCTTGATGTCTATTGATGCCAGAAATTCTCCTCCTTGTAGGATGGAGACTACTGATCGAATTGATTCTATGTGAAAAGATTGAATCTTTAGGAATCGGTTTAGATCCTTTAGATCCAGGATGGGTCTGACATCTCCATTTGGTTTTCGAACCGTGAAAAGGTTGGAATAAAATCCCAAGCCCTGTTCTTCCGTGGGGACCACCACGATGACCTTTTGCGACAATAGTCGCTCCAATGCTAGAAGGAGCGACTGCTTTTTCTCTGGATCTCTGGGGACATTTGATCTGAGGAAACGAGGAGAGGGGAATTCTTGGAACTCCAGTTTGTAACCTAGGGCTACCGTGGAGATTACCCATCTGTCCTGGAAATCCTCCTGCCAGAGCTTTGAGAACTGTAGCAGTCTTCCCCCCACTCGAGCGATCGGGGGCGCTCCTTCATAAAGAGGCTTTAGCGTCTTGTCTAGTAGGCTTCTTCCCTCAGGACTTCTTCTGTCCCTGGGGTCGACTCTGAAATTTATTTCTTGAACCTGACGGAGTAGGCCAGTCGCGACTGCCTGGAGGCTGATGCTCCTGGCACTGGGGAAAGAGCCCGTTTAAAAGAGGGACGCTTACTCCTTTTCTTAACAGGTAAGAGAGTGCTTTTCCCACTAGAGATCTTTTGGATATAGTTGTCCAAATCCTCGCCAAACAGCTTAGCACCACGAAATGGAAATCCAGCCAGAAGTTTCTTACATGGTGCTTCGGCTGACCAATTTTTTAACCATAAGATTCTAAGCATATGCACCAACCCAAGCGAAAGGCGAGAGGTTTGTATGATAGAATCTCTGATAGCGTCAACAGCAAAACATAAGGCCACTGGAAGGTTAGCCAACCCCCGGGCCTGCTGTTCAGGTAGAACTTTGAGGACCTGTTTAACATGGCCTCTCAAGTATTGACAGACCCCAATCGCTGCTACTGCAGGTTGAGCTACTGAACCTGCTAAGGAAAAAATATTTTTTAACAGGGATTCCATCTTTTGAACAGGAAAAGCATGTGTTGTTTGAGGAGGCTTCAGTGAACCCAAAGAAGAGGAGGGTTCTGTAACTGACTCAGATACAGGCAACTTAAATGTGGAACGGACCAACCCAGCAAGGATCTGTACTAACACCTTCTCATCTTGAGAAGCTGAAGAGGGTCCTTCTAAACTTGATTCCTCAGAAGAGGAATCATCAGTCCCATCCCGATCCTCTGAAAGGGATTCCTCTCCTTTTTCCCCAGAGTTCCTCTACTTGAGGGTCTTGGGTAACAGAGGGAGACCTAGTGCGTTTTCTTCCACTGAGTGAAGATGCGATTAAGGCCATTAGTCTTTCCTCTAGTCCATTAATGGTTGAGGAAAAAACCTCCTGCGTAATGTATACAGGGGCTGAAGTGCCAGAAGCAGATGCAGCCCCTGACCCCGACGGCTCACTCTGTCCAGCCATCCCAGGTCCTCCAGGAGGGGAAGGTGCTGCAGAAGGGGGGTCCTCAGAGCCCGAGGGAGATCCCCTAGAGCCTCTGGTTTTTGGGGTATTTGTACCTCTTCTACCCATAGTGCAAAGCAACAAGGTGGAGGTATCACACAAATGAAACACTGACTGCTGAGCGATGTAGTACAGCAACTGCCGCTGCTACCAATGCCCAGTCTAGTGTTTCTAAGTAAATGCTGCCTGGAGAATGCCTGTGTCCCACCTTACATGCGACCGTCAGCGCTGTGTCCCTCCATAGGCTGTGTGCACCTGAAAAATTGTGCTCTCTATAGCCTGTGCAGCCGGCGATGTGGGCGTCTAAGCACGCCGGATGTCGTGCTAATGCTCCGTCCCCCCTCCTCTGACCACCACTACCGCCCCCCCCCTCGTTTTTTTCAAAAACGTGTGCTTTCCAGCGCAAGCCGATCCTCCGGGACAAGCATGGAGGGGAGGCTGGGGTGGAGGAGGAAGAGAGAGGCCGGCAGATGAGGAACCTGCCAATAGTAATGGCGGCGGCGGAGGTGGCGCAATATACTACCGCTTTTCAGGCCACCCCGGCCCCCCTAAACCTCGGGGGGAATATCCCTGAGGAAAGAGCCCCCCATCCCATCCTACCTGGAGCTCGGCTGGAGAAGCTGTACAGCGTGAACACTGAGACCGCAGATCAAGCGTGAGAAGGTATGTGCTCTTGGCAGCCCCCGGTGGCGACAATAGGCAAAGCATACATTTACTTAAAGGAGAAACCTACTAGAATTTAAAAATTCTGAGGAATCTCCTTTACCTTATCCAGCTGCAGGGTTCTGTTTATACAGACCCAATCTTCACCTCTCACGGTGGGCTCCGTTTGGAAAACCTTCAGAGACAGGGGCCCCCTAGAAAAGGAGGATCCGCAGTTCTGGGCCCGTAAAGCACCCCGCCAGGGATATGGCTAGAAAAACCAAATACTGGCTCCCGGGGTCCAGCTCTCTAAAAAGAGAAGCGTTACAGGTAAGACCTCGTTTCTTCGGACACAAGGCCCGGGTACCATCCAATTCGGCCTAGAAAGGACACCCTGAAATGGATCCGGTTCGCCTGGCTTGCCCCAGTATAGGATATAGGATATTCCCTTTGGAGCTCAGCACAGCACATCTTTACACGTGACCAACACCTAAGACACTGGCGAAAAAACTGAGGTATCCCCAGTAAGGGGAGGGGTTATATAGGGGTTGAGCTTCCTGTCTAGGGTGTGACCAGTGTCCAATCACCTAGTGATACCCTATAACCCATCAGTAATTACTGAGGCTCTGTGTCCCATGATGTACAAGAAAGAAAGTCAGTTGCTTGGTGAATTCTTTTACACTGGATATAATTCAGTAAAGATTTTGGGGAGAGTGAGAATTCTCTCAGAAGTGAACCAGTCATCATAGACTGCACATTCTACCTGTTGTTGAACAGGGAATGCTTTGCAGGGTTTTGTAGGTCTCTTTGTACCTGAAGGGGAGTGGGGAGAGAGAGGAGTCAGATTGGACAAGGTCTAAGCTTTTGCGGACAGAGGCAACAAGCTTTTTAACATTAGGAAGCATGTTGTGTGAAGCTCCCTTTTCAATATGACAATCTGGGAGGGAAAAATCCCTTGACCAACTCAATACTGGGCACTTTCACCCCCTTCCTACCCAGGCTAGTTTCCAGCTTTCAGACTTTAAATGAGAATTACTCATGCAACGCTGTACCCAAATGCAATTTTTATCATTTGTTTCACACAAATAGAGCTTTCTTTTGGAGGTATTTAATCACCCCTGGGGTTTTTATTTTTTGAGCTACAAATGAAAAAAACCCAAAAACTTTGAAAAAAATGAGTTTTTCTTAGTTTCTGTTATACAATTTTGCAAAAAAGTAATTTTTCTTTATAAATTTTGACCAAAATTTATACTGCTAAATTTCTTTGGTAAAAATAGCCTGAAAGATTTGACCCCTTAAGGACCAGGCCATTTTTTGCTATACGACACTGCGTCACTTTGACAATTGCGCGGTTGTGCGACATTATACCCAAACAAAATTGATGTCCTTTTTTTTCTCACAAATAGAGCTTTCTTTTGGTGGTATTTGATCACCTCTGCGGTTTTTATTTTATAACTGAAGGATTTGTTCCCCTGAAGTTCAATGGAAGGAATTTCATTCAAAAAGGTTTTTTGTTGTTTCCGTTTCCTTAATAAGTTGTTCTTTTGTTTAACCCCCTTAACCCTTAGTGAACTCTAATCAGCCCCTAATTAACTCCTTATTCTCCTTCACCATTCAATTGTTATTTACGTGCAGATTTTTTTCTTTTTTTGTTCTTTTCTATTTTAGTAACCATTAATAATTAAACTTTTTTTGTTTTGTTTGTTGATATTTTTTCACCTTTAACATATTTACAGTGGGGACGGAAAGTATTCAGACCCCCTTAAAATTTTCTCTCTTTGTTCTATTGCAGCCATTTGCTAAAATCATTTAAGTTCATTTTTTTTCCTCATTAATGTACGCACAGCCCCCCATATTGACAAAAAAACACAGAATTGTTGACATTTTTGCAGATTTATTAAAAAAAGAAAAACTGAAATATCACATGGTCCTAAGTATTCAGACCCTTTGCTGTGACAGTCACATATTTAACTCAGGTGCTGTCCATTTCTTCTGATCATCCTTGAGATGGTTCTACACCTTCATTTGAGTCCAGCTGTGTTTGATTATACTGATTGGACTTGATTAGGAAAGCCACACACCTGTCTATATAAGACCTTACAGCTCACAGTGCACGTCAGAGCAAATGAGAATCATGAGGTCAAAGGAACTGCCTGAAGAGCTTAGAGACAGAATTGTGGCAAGGCACAGATCTTGCCAAGGTTCCAAAAAAATTTCTGCTGCACTTAAGGTTCCTAAGAGCACAGTGGCCTCCATAATCCTTAAATGGAAGATGTTTGGGACGGCCAGAACCCTTCCTAGAGCTGGCCGTCCGGCCAAACTGAGCTATCGGGGGAGAAGAGCCTTGGTGAGAGAGGTGAAGAAGAACCCAAAGATCACTGTGGCTGAGCTCCAGAGATGCAGTCGGGAGATGGGAGAAAGTTGTAGAAAGTCAACCATCACTGCAGCCCTCCACCAGTCGGGGCTTTATGGCAGAGTGGCCCGACGGAAGCCTCTCCTCAGTGCAAGACACATGAAAGCCCGCATGGAGTTTGCTAAAAAAACACCTGAAGTACTCCAAGATGGTGAGAAATAAGATTCTCTGGTCTGATGAGACCAAGATATAACTTTTTGGCCTTAATACTAAGCGGTATGTGTGGAGAAAACCAGGCACTGCTCATCACCTGTCCAATACAGTCCCAACAGTGAAGCATGGTGGTGGCAGCATCATGCTGTGGGGGTGTTTTTCAGCTGCAGGGACAGGACGACTGGTTGCAATCGAGGGAAAGATGAATACAGCCAAGTGCAGGGATATCCTGAACGAAAACCTTCTCCAGAGTGCTCAGGACCTCAGACTGGGCCGAAGGTTTACCTTCCAACAAAACAATGACCCTAAGCACACAGACTGTTCTGTCAGTCTGAGTGCTGACACTGTGGAGAACAGACCTCTGCTGTAGCCCTGCTGCAGCGGCTTGGAAGCAGCTCCGGCCACCCATCCTTGGGATCCTGACTCATCCCCGACTCCCCCTTCAGTAGCTCACCTGACCCCCTCCCCTCCATCCGCCACCTACCCTCATCCTCACGCCGCATTAGCCAGCAGGCCGGCCACTCGGGGCTCTCTGCGGCTCCGACCAGCTCCCCCTGTAGCAGCATCCGGGACCCCCCCCCCCCCGCTCTTGACGGTCCTCCGTTCGGACCCCTCGCTCCGTCAGCTAGCCGGCCGGCCGCCAGGCCACTCCGCGGTCCGGCCCAGCCCCCCTTGCACTACCCATCGGGACCCTGCGTCAACCAAATGGAAGAACTTGGCCTTCAACAACTGATAAATTCTCCCACGCATGGTTCAGGACACACTCTAGATCTCATCTTCAAAGAGAATATGGACATCAACGTATTTGACAACACTCCACTACCATGGACGGACCACCATGCTATTAAATTTAAAATCACCACTAACACCATCCTCCAAGAAACAGAACAGAACACGCAACAGCAACACACTGGAATAGATCTCAGAAGAAACTTCACTCTGATCTCTTCAAAACGACATTATCTAGCAAAATTCTTTTGCTAAACTCAAACCTCTCAACAGAACAAACACTCAACTCCCTAAACAATGTATTACTACAAACAGCAGACTCCGTGGCGCCAAAACGTAGAACACTCATCCGCAAAAAAAACTTGAGTTGGTTAAATGGTACTCTCACCCTACTCAAGCAAGATCGTAGAAGAGCTGAAAGAGCATGGAGAAGAAATCCCACCAAGGAAAACCATGCTAACTACAAAGCACTCACTGGGAAATACCACAAGGCAATCTTCAAAGCCAAAAAAGAACATTTCTCAGACACCATCTCATCCGCCTTAAACCGTCCGCGGGAACTTTTCAAAATAGTTGCTCAGTCAATGAACCCGACCTGCTTAGAGCCCCCAGGAAACGATACTCAAGAATTCTGCAATGAGTTATCAGATTTCTTCATCGACAAAATCGACAACATTCGGAAATCAATCCATCAGAAAACAACAACCAACCTCACTCAACCAAAGCAAAAAGAGGATATCGACACGAACATCACTCAACCACCCAATTTCTTTTTGTCCCCAATCACCATAGACACGACTAAAAACATCATCAGAAGCCTTCGAGACAGCACATCACCGAACTACATCATCCCCACTAAACTGCTTAAAGAATGTTCTGACATCCTGGCCCCTATCCTAACACAGCTCATAAATCAATCATTCAAAGAAGGGACTGTGCCAACCTCCCTCAAGCAAGGCATCGTCAAACCTCTGCTAAAGAAAGCCAATCTCGACCCTAAGGACCCTAACTGCCGCAGACCAATAACTAGCCTCAACGCCATCTCCAAGATTATGCAGTAGTACAGCAGCTACAACACCACCTGGACACACACCACCTCCTGGACCCTCTGCAATCAGGCTTCTGCCCAGGCCATGGCACAGAAACAGCACTTCTCAAAATATGGGACGATGCCCTTGAAGCAGCAGACGACGGAGAACAGAGTCTCCTGGTACTGTTAGACCTCAGCGCAGCATTCGATACAGTGGACCACAATACTTTACTTGTCCGCCTCGCTGAAGTTGCAGGAGCTACAGGTTCTGCTCTAAAATGGTTTACATCCTTCTTAGAGAATCGCTCCCAGACAGTGAAACTAGGAACATTCACCTCGGAAACCCGGGCAGTCTCCTGTGGAGTCCCTCAAGGCTCACCCTTGTCACCAGTACTATTCAACATTTACATCCGCCCATTTCTCAAAATTATCAGGAAAACCGATCTTTGCTTCCATTCATACGCTGACGACACCCAACTCTACCTTCGCATCAACGGACAAAAAGACCTTCATCAGCAATTACAGAAGTGCCTCACCTTAATAGATGACTGGATGACCACTAGCTCCCTCAAACTCAACGGATCAAAAACAGAACTTCTTCTCCTACAAGCTAACAAAAATTCCAAAATAAAGACTCCATGGACACCTCCCACCATCCTTGGACAGACCATCTCTCCAAGCACCAAAGCCAAGAGTCTCGGAGTCATTTTTGACACAGGAATGACAATGGATGCACAAATAGGATCAGTGGTGAGCGGATCCCACCATCTCCCGCGCCAGCTACATAGACTCATCCCCTTCATCCCAGAAGAGGACAAAGCGGCAGTTGTGGGAACAATCATCAATTCCCGTCTCGACTACGCAAATTCACTCTACGTAGGACTACCCCAATATCGGCTTGCGCGCTTACAACTCATCCAAAACACGGCGGCAAGACTGTTAACAGGAAAAAAATCCTGGAAATCCATCTCCCCCTCGCTAAAGAGCCTACACTGGCTAACCGTGAAGAATCGGATCACATTCAAGACCCTCTGCCTCACCCACAAATGCATACAAGGAAACGCCCCACTATATCTCCGCGAGAAAATAAAACACTACACACCGAATCGCAGTCTTCGATCAGCTAACCAAAACCTCCTTACCATTCCCAAATACCGCTACAAAGCAAAGGGAGAACGAAGATTCGCAGTCCAAGGACCTCGACTATGGAATGCTCTTCCAACCAACATCCGCATGGAAGTAAACCACCAGGCCTTCAGGAAAAAACTAAAGACCTTCCTTTTCTGAGAAGCTGACAACAGAGAATGCATCCAGCACCTTGAGGTGATTCAGTTTGCATTTGCAGCGCTTTACAAATCATTCATTCATTCACACAGCCAAAATAACAAAGGAGTGGCTTCACAACAACTCCATGACTGTTCTTGAATGGCCCAGCCAAAGCCCTGACTTAAACCCAATTGAGCATCTCTGGAGAGACCTAAAAATGGTTGTCCACCAACATTTACCATCCAACCTGACAGAACTGGAGAGGATCTGCAAGGAGGAATTGCACAGGATCCCCAAACCCAGGTGTGAAAAACTTGTTGCATCTTTCCCCAAAAGACTCATGGCTGTATTAGATCAAAAGGGTGCTTCTACTAAATACTGAACAAAGGGCCCATGTGATATTTCAGTTTTCTTTTTTAATAAATCTGCAAACATGTCAACAATTCTGTGTTTTTCTGTCAATATGGGGTGCTGTGTGTACATTAATGAGGAAAATATGAACTTAAATGATTTTAGCAAATGGCTGCAATATAACAAAGAGTGAACAATTTAAGGGGGTCTGAATACTTTCCATCCCCACTCTATATCTTTCACATTTTAAAAAGCAGAACATTAAAAACAAAAAAAAAACTACATTTAATTTGTAAATATCTTTGCAATGCTTTGCACCAGAATCCTAATTTTAGGGTCATATTAAACAGGACAAATTACAGATAAAATCATGCACTTTTTATCTGCAGTAACAGTATTTAAACAAACACTGCTCAAAAAAAAAAGTGTGTATTTAGGTTTTTTTTTTGCATTTATTTGCCTAAGGATTGCTGAACAAAAAAATCATTGTTGCAAGACAATATCACGAACAGAAAGCCTTGTTTGTCCTTAACTAGTTCCCACCCACAGGATGTCATATGACGTACGAATATTAAAGTGGTGAAACTGGGATGATGCCTGCAGCTACAGTGATCATCCCAGTATCAAAATTTTCAGCAGGCGATTCTCTTTTTTGTAGAAGTGATTCAAGTGGCCATACAGCCGCTCAATTATGTCTAGAGGCAACGGAAAGGGATCAAACCAATCTTGCCTTTCCCTGGTTCCCCCCTCCCATCAGGGGGATCCTGGGACTGCTCCAACTGGTGGCATCCGGTGCACTAAACAAAGAGACAGGATCTGACGTTGTTCCTCCCTCAGAAACTAGAAGCGATGAGGATTTTGTCACTTCCGGTTTCAGTCTCATGTAAGCAAGCCATTACCAGCTTGTGAAAGCATCTGTTCAAACTGATCTCGGATTGATCAGATGCTTTGGAGGCTGGAGGAGAGATACTGTATGGGGTCTAATGGATCTCTGATCTCTCCATAAAGAGGATCTGTCATGGTTCATGTTATCACAAGGAATGTTGTTCATGCCTTGTGAGAACAATAAAGTTGCTAAAAAAAAAAAGTACAGTTAAAGTAAATTTAAATAAAAGAAATGTGCTCACGTGCATGTAGGTCCCTCGAGCATATGTAAATGGCAATCGTACACATGTGAGAATGACGTAGACACTGTGCAAATACGGAGTGACATAAAAAATTACCACTTTATTCTCTAGGGCATCTGCTTAAAAAAAAAATGTTTTCTGTCAAAAAAAAAAAAAAAGATCATTTTTTACATGTAGGAGAAAAATGTCAAAATTGGTGTGGGTGGTAAGTGGTTAAAAAAACATTAAAACATGGAAGGTAGTGGGTTTTTTCTCAGTATTTGGCAATCATGTTACTTGCATATTTGCTAGTGTAAAACCAAGATCCAGATATGTTCCTTGGGGCTCTGATTTATTGTATTTCACATATTGTGAAGATGTAGAAAAGCAGCATTTCTAATATCCTTAGACTGTTATCCAATTCTCCTCCAACATTTACTTATTATTAGAGAGTATCTAAACTCTTGAAGATGTGTCCACACAAAACCAGGCAGGGAGAAAAGGACTAGTCAACAGTATTGTCAGTGGTCTGCAGCTGATGATTCCGGATTACTGACTTATCTTTTTCTGCACTTGTCTCTGTGCAGGGGCAGAATTTTTTCACCCTCACATACTAGGATGTGCACTACTATGTTTCATGAGGAATTCCAAAAAAAAAATAAAAAATTTAAGGGTAATGCTTAGACCCAATTAACATTTTTTCCTATGAGCTAACGAATCTGCACTTTTTTGTTTTTTTAGTTTATTCTCACTTTAATTAACCACAAATGTCTAACACAATATAACAATTTTATTAGAAAGAAAATGTTCATTGTTGTGCTGAGAAGGAAATAAGACAGTTGTTTTCTAGCCTTTGAAGCCATTGATTTCACAACAGTTGGGACCCATGTTTTTTCCTTTGCTAATAATTATAAGGGATGTTTTACAATATTTTTGAATGTTATACATCCAATTCTTTTCACCAGCGCCATTGTCCAGTCAAACTTTTTCTGCATGTCCACGTTTGTATCTTACCAGTGGTTGTAGTCCATGATCTCAAGTTCATTGCTGAGTCTTACAAAGACTAAGCAACCATGGACTATTAATGATAATCATTTTCAGTCCCAAAGAAGGAGGTTATCTGAAGTGGTCATTTGCTTTGCATAAATTACTAGACCATGGTTTAAACTTGCTAATATTAGAGTTTACCATTAACATGAGATGCCTTCTCTTCAATACCTCTAAGCAGAGATGAATTATATATATTTGATGAACAAATGTTAAAAAAAATCCAGTGCTCATGTGCTTACTAAAATGTCTTACATGTAACATTATAGGTAACAGTGATAACTAGTCAACTTTTATATGACCTAAAATCTGATTCAAATAACACAAAATTATTGAATGTTATTATGCACCAAATAGTACATACACATTGATTTAATAATGACAAACTGTAGATTGTGCATCAGCTAGTAAAATTGTAGATTGTTTGGATAATTCCATACAGATCAAACATAACCAAATAAACAGGAAACAAGAAACAACACACATGCGTCATTTTTAAATTTTACGGTTTGCTTGGTATAAATTGCACATTGATAAGTAGACTATACAACAAAATACTTCAAGTATGCTTCATGCCAATCATCCTATAGAGTCATAACATTACTGGAAAGTACACTTGTTCAGGAAGCAACTCAAGTCCTTCCATGGTAAAACATACATGTAAAAGTAGGGAAAAAAATTAAATACAAAAATATTAACTCTTTGGGCTGAAAGTAATGCAGATATCGAAACATGTTGGGAAAAAATATACCACACTAAAGTATATAGTAACCAAGTAAACACATGTGACAAGTGGCACAAAACTAGTTAGGAGGAATATATAGACTGGATGCAGCATAGGAGAACAGTAGAAATGCAAAGGTAGGCAACGTGTCCATTTTCTTGATCATAAAAATTATGTGTTATCGTAATGACTTGTTAGGTCACAGAGGCAGTTAGGAAATGTGAATTCAATAGTTTTCCATAGTTCACAGGTAGTGTTTTATTGACAATGATACAATATGGTTGATGAAGACTACCTGTAGAGGTGGCAGACATGGGATTTATTTTATTTTTTAAACAGTTCCTACAGCTGCAGCCATGGCAATTATTAATGTGATTTTTTGAGAGCAAGCTTATTGTGAATGTTGGAGTATTTGAACAAGAATGTTTTATTTTTAATCAATATATTCTGGAATGTAAAAAAAATGTGCATGTTCAATGAGCTAATGAACTGATCACTAAACTGATCTGCAGTTAATGAAATAATCAGGCTAGTAGTAAGCTAAAAAGTTTAACTGGCCAAATAAATAATTTTTGTGAAACTCTAGGAAAAAACAATTTTTTCTAGTTTCACAGTAAATAAATTGGAAAGGCTATAAATCTCCATTATGATTTTATTGCTATCCACCTTGCTAGGGGGGATTCCCCTTATTTTCTGACCTGGTAAAAGCATTGTCACAGGGCAAGCAGTGAGAAGAAATATCCAAGCTGAAGAAGGATATTGCCTTCTCCACGCTCCTTTAGATTGTAAGCTCCATGAGCAGGACCCGCCTACTCCTGTATATAACTGTATTGTAATTGTACTGTCCACCTTTATATTGTAAAGCGCTATGTAAACTGTTGCCGCTATATGAATCCTGTATTATAATAATAATAATACTAAAAAAAGTTTCCGGTTGTTGTCTGTACCCCTGCTTTGGAGCTATTCTTTCACATTCTTTCCCAATAATGATATACTTATCAGCAAAAGATGTAAAGGTAAATTTTCAGTAAAGGGCAATAAAACCTGACTAAGGTT
The DNA here is from genome assembly GCA_037952835.1 of Lithobates septentrionalis. Taxonomy (NCBI): domain Eukaryota; kingdom Metazoa; phylum Chordata; class Amphibia; order Anura; family Ranidae; genus Lithobates; species Lithobates septentrionalis. The sequence goes on along the minus strand of JBBDGP010000864.1, from coordinate 2,854,707 downwards.
GTAACCCTATGAAAACTAAGAAATATAATCGTTAACAGAATAATATATGCACCCACTGAAAAAAATGTTAACATAATCAACACTTATAACCCGCCCTTATAGTAGTAAACTGCTTCTTCAACAGAGGCACCAATGGCTGTTGGCTTCCCTGTGATCACAGCTACGACCAAACCAGCAACATAGGCAAATTAAGTTACTAGAGTTGTAGTCATCAAGCATAATGGCAGTACTGGATTTCAGAAAACAGACGTGATTGGTTTTTTTTTTACATGTCTATTGTTGGCCACCCTTTGTGTACAGATCTTTTGTTTATATGATAGGGGGGCACTTCAGTAATAGTGTAACTGAGTATAATGGTTCGATAACACCAGGTTCACTTTCAGTGCAATCTATATGAACAGACACAGTTGCTTGTTTTGTTACTATACAATGTAGGCGTAAAACTGCATGTACGTTCCAGTCTCAATAGTTTCATTACAGAAATAATCTGATGAAACTATATTAAAGCAAAACTAAGTAACTTGTGTTTACTTTCAAGACACAAACACCAGCATCTCATTGTATGCACATTTTATATGTAAACAATATCATGGATTCCTGAAGCTAATCCAAAAAGGTACAAAAGAACTGATCCCGACAGAGAACTGTATAAGACTTTCTTTAAAGGAAAGGAAATTTAATTTCTGAATAGAAAAACATTAACATTAGTGAGCATAAACAAATAGATGAACATATGGGAAAAAAAACCTAACATGTTAAATGCCATTTCATCCATGGTAGCAATAATTAACACAACTGTCAACTATAGACAGTGAAAATGTAATAAATAGTCCCAAATTAAGACATTTCTACACCATTTCTTAAGGTAAGAATGGAGAGTCAAGGTCCTTTTCAACAAAGAAACTGTAGGCTGCCCCTACTTTTGTAAACAAACTATATATATATATATATATATATATATATATATATATATATATATATATATATATATATATATATATATATATATTTTAGTTGAGACAGGGAGAGAAATAGATCACATTTAGAGCCACAAGCACATTAAGTAGATAAACATTGCTAGGATTCAGATCAGCTCAACACCTACGCTTGTATCTGAACATGATTTCACTTTGTAAGGCTACAAGTCACATAACGGTGTTTGGGTGCATTCATGGAAGATCCTTACGATGACATCATGGAAACAAGAATCCTAAATTAAACAGAGTTGACAGTAAAAACCGAGCTTGGTCCACTTCTGGGTCTTCCTATTTGTGTCTACCAGTCCATGTAACATACCAGTGGAAAGAGAAACCAAGTATTTGCTGTGTAAGCTGAGAAATGTCCTTGTGAATAGAGTCATCATCATCATGTTTCTGATGCAGTCCTGCTCTTAGAGCGGAGTGTGTATTTTTGGATGGGCGAACTGGACCTTGTAGCATGTGGTAGTGTCATTCCCATACTGATGTTTGGAACCTAGATATGCGGTAATAAATAGATCAGTCACGTAGTAAGGCAGTGTGTGCTCAACATAAGTGTGTCATACGGAGACACATGATCCTGAGCACATTAGTTAATGAAATAAGTCATGTTGTCTATGTCTTCTTTTTCAAGGCTTTCCAGGTTTAATCTCCAAAAAATGTATAATTAATATGAAGGATGATTTTTTTTTAATTGTGGTTCATCATTTTCCACTTTGGGCTTAAAAAACAACTAGAAAGAAGTTAACCATCCAAAGATGTTTTGTTTCTTGTCGCTCTTTAGAGTAACAGACCCACTTTTAACATCCTGAATGAATACAAGCAGTTCAGTTGTACTGACTCCTGTCTAATTGTCCACATAAGGCAGGTCCATAGTATACTCTCAGGATGCCCCAGATGTCTCCAAGTAGCTCTGTAGTTTGCGAACTGTAGTTTTATCAAGGGAACAAAGGTCAAAGTCAAAGGTTGTGTTTGTGATATGGAAGTGCCCAGTTTCTTCTATAAGGTTCACAATCTAAAAAAAATAAATAGTCCATAAGAGAAAACATTAGCATCAGAATAAATTGCAGACATTTTTATCACAGTGTTATCATGAAGACAATGTGGTATATTTGCCACATGGGTCCCTTCAGGGTAACATAACTGGCCTTGTAAAAATAAAAATGTTCGATGTCTCAAATATTACCAACTTTAAACAAGAAATATGAAATAGAAATTTGAAATATGTTCCCTTAGTCATAGTTTCAACATTATTAAAATGCAAAGCATTGTTATGTTAATATTAAACAAAATATAGCATAGTTAATTAAGGTGATGATTATTCATCATAACATTCATTGGTGTTAGGAGCATTTAACATGCCCACAAATGTTGACTCTTCTTTCATTGACACTACCTCCAGGAACATTCTGGAAGAAAGACAAGGATAACTAGAAGAGGCTCCCAAACTCTTGACCAAACTGACTACCTAAAGAATGCCCAGATGTACATATCTTAAGCCGGCCATAGATTGATTGAAATTTGGCTGGTTCAGCAGGTACGAACTAAATTTCAATCCATGTATGGGCAAGGCTGGTTGTACAGAAGTCGATCAACTGATTGACATTTGTACAACCAGCCTGTTGAGTTGTTCCCAATTGACCAGTGCATTGACTATAGCCGGCAGCACTGATCAGCGTATTCTGACAGAGGGGAAGTCTCCCCGCTCTCAGAACACAAAAGGCATAGCAGGAGGATTTCCCCATTCACATCAAATATTCGATTGGGGGAATCTTTTTTTTTAATTTTTTTGTTTAACCTGCTGTTCGAATGAAAAAAAAAAAAGAATAATGTATGAACTTCCTTAGCTTTACCTTTCAGTGACTTTACAGATAACCAAGCACACACAAACCACATATACAGTTGTGTTAAAAATAATAGCAGTGTGTTTAAAACATGCAACATGAACTCTTCAAGTATGATGATGTATTCAAACTGATCCATGATCCCTGGTATGCGATAAATAGGCCCAACACCAGAGCATGAGAAACATCCCCATATCATGATGCTTGCGCCACCATGCTTTACATTGTACTGTGGCTTGAATTCAGTGTTTGGGGGTCATCTGACAAACTGTCTGCGGCCCCTAGACCAAAAAAGAACAATCTTGCTTTCATCAGTCCACAAAATGTTACGCCATTTCTCTTTAGGCCAGTCAATGCGTTCTTTGGCAAACTGTAACCTCTTCAGCATGTCGTCTTTTCAACAATGGGTCTTTGCAGGGGCTTCTTGCTGATAGCTTGGCTTCACATAGGCATCTTCTAATTGTTACAGTACTCACAGGCAACTTTAGACCTTCTTTGATCATTCCTGGAGCTGATCATTGGCTGAGTCTTTGCCATTTTGGCTATTCTTTGATCCCATTGAATGGTAGTGCTCCATTTCCTTCCACGTCTTTCTGGTTTTGGTTGCCATTTTAAAGCATTTGAGATCATTTCAGCTGAGCAGCCTATCAGTGTTTGAAATTCTTTATGTTTTCCCCTCTCCAATCAACTTTTTCAAAGTACGCTTCTGAACAATGTTTGGAACGACCCATTTTCCTCAGATTGCCAGAGAGACATGCACTATACCCAGCATGAACAACATTTGCTGCCTTCATCCTTAAATAAGTGTCACTTGTTTGACACCTGTTTTTTCACGGACTGAATGAACTCACTAATTGAATTCCACGCTGCTATTATTTTGAACACGCCCCATTAAAGTAATAATTCAATTACACAGAATCAGCATGCATGTCATACCTGTGCTGTCTGTTGGTTTTCTATTACTCTACTACACCTATCATTAACCACTTCAGCCCCGGAAGGATTTGCCCCCTTGATGAGCAGGCCATTTTTTGCGATACGTCACTGCGTCGTTTTAACGGACAGTCGTGCAATGCTGTACCCAAACAAAATTAATGTCCTTTTTTTTTTCCCACAAATAGAGCTTTCTTTTGGTGGTATTGGATCACCTCTGCGGTTTTTATTTTTTACGCTATAAACAAAAGAAGAGCGACAATTTTGAAAAAAAACACAATATTTTTTACTTTCTGCTATAATAAATATCCAAAAAAACACAACAAAAAAAAAAAATACTAATTTCTTCATCAGTTTAGGACGATATGTGTTTGTCTACATATTTTTGGTAACGAAAAATCCCATTAAGCGTATATTAATTGGTTTGCGCAAAAGTTATAACATCTACAAAATAGGGAATAGATTTATGGCATTTTTGTAATTTTTTTTTTTTTACTAGCAATGGCGGCGATCTACGAATTTTAGCGGGACTGCGACACTGCGGCCGACAGATTGGATTTTTTTTGGGACCGTTGACATTTATATAGCTAAAAATAGCCAATGATTACTGTATAAATGTCATTGGCAGGGAAGGGGTTAACACTAGGGGCGATCAAGAGGTTAAATGTGTGTCCTAGGGAGTGTTTCCAACTGTGGGGGGATGGGACTGCCTGGAGGAGGAGACCGATCGCTGTTCATAACCAGTATGAACAGCAGATCTGTCTCCTCTCCCCTGACAGAACGGAGATCCGTCTGTTTACATTGACAGACCTCCGTTATGTCTCTCTCAGGAGCGATTGTGGGTGCCCGGCGGACTTCGCGGTCACCGGGCAGGTGCATCAGCTCCTACGTCACACGGCGGGCGTGCGTTTGCACCTCCGGCGGTGTACAACTACGGCAATTCGGAACGACCGTGGCTGGTCTGCAACTGGTTAAATTATTTGCCATGTAGAAATATATTTTATACCAAAATCAGTGATTGATCTGGTTAGTGATGTTGGACTGCTATTATATTGAACACAACTGTATGTATTTATTTTTAAGAACACTTAGAAAAATACATGGGCTGTAGCTGCCAACTCCTTCATGAAAATATTTATTATCTGACTGCCATACAGATCCTTTTGTTTCAACACTTTGAGTTTGACATGGAAAAGAAAGAGTAAAGTCAGAGCTCCTTACTGGTCTACCTGTTCAGGATTAGGTAGATATGTGGTAACGCAGGACCAGTAGGAATGAAAACTGAAGTTAGTGTGAATCCAATAGAGGATATGTTGTGAGTGATAATAGTGCTGTGCGTATACAGTAGGGCTGGTTGAGGTTTAGGCTGCCATCTCCCTGATTATGATGGAAGAATCGCCCTTTAGAACCTATTTTAAATTAGTTTTAAATATTTATTGAACTAGAATGTCAGGTACAGCCAACTATTTTTGGGGGAAAGGATCCTTCTTTAGGCGTAAACATACTGTATACGAGGAGTCTTCAAAAAGTTTCCGCATTTTTTTATATTTAAGAGTTAAAAAAAAAATGTGTGAAAACTTTTTGAAGAACCGTCATAATAAAACAATAAAAATGACAAAAATATCATTTAAGATAAATGAATGGTTCTTCAAAAATATATATTCAAATGAATATTTAAAATATTAGTAACTGTACTGATGTAGTATCTCATATCGCATGGTCCATGAAGTGTGTAAATCTGTCCTTTAGGCTAGGTTCACACTGCTGCGAATTCTATTGCGAATTTGAGCCGTTGCGATCGCTCAAATTCGCAAGTCATTTAAATTACATAGATTAACATTAGTGCCGTTCACATCAATGCGTTGCGAATATAACCTGCGGGAAAAAAAGGTCCTGTGCGAGTTTGATCCGTGTGCGATGCGAATTCAGCTCCATAGATTGCAAAATTTGCAGTAGAATCGCAAGAACACACAAAGAATTCGCAATGCAAATTCGCAACGCAATCGGATCAAAATCGCGCTAAATTCGCACTGCAGCAGTGTGAACCCAGCCTAAACGCATACAAAAATGACATAACATTAAATGCCGGTTCACATCAGAACACGGTGCCTGACAAGCTCGGAAATGTCATTCTCTGCTGCAATGATGTGATCGCTGATTAAAGCTTTGGACCCATTTTTGGAGATCCTGGTGTGCTGGTGACATTTCTTTCACTGTTAAGAAAAGACATGTCCCGTGCACGCTTCCCACACTGCGTTCAAAACGCACTGCCTTTTTGATCTGCTGTGGTTGCCAATATATTCTTAACAGCACCCCAAACACAGAGTGCAAAGGCAGTGCCTTTGCTGGCACCAGATCACATGGTACCACAGTTTTTAATGGATAACAGTTGTGCTGGATAGAAGCAACCGTGAAAGACCAGAGATGGAACACTGACCGGGGAGATGCAACACTGGAAGACAGAATCTGAATGATGATACTATGGAGAAAATAATAGTAGTGAGGCTGGGGAAGTGATGCAATTATATGGTGTGGGGGGGGGGGGGGGGGTTGTGGTTGTGATCATAGTGGGTGGGAGAGAAAAGAAGAATGAAATGAGATATCAGCAGTGTTAAGAAGGCAAAGACAGAAGAGGTGCAAGTCAAGATGAAGTAAGTATCTGTGGCTGGGATGAAAAGGTTGTCAGTGTGTCAGGGTTGGGCTCGCTCAGCCCTTCCTTCTCTGAGCTGGCTGCTCAGCTGTCGGCTAATTGCCAGCTCCTATCTCTTCCCAGTGACTCACCTGATGATGATATCCTGCTCGTCAGTCCTGCTTACTTAAGCCATAAGCCCAGATGATCTCTGCCTTCGCCAACATCACAGAGACTTTCTCCTGCGCTCCTGTTAAAGACTTGCTTGGCTGACATTCCTTCTGGCGCCAGATCCTGCTTGCTGTTCCACTACGCTGATTCCTGGCTTCCTGACTTTCTGGCTTGTCTGACTATCCGTTCCGGTTACCAAACTTTGGCTATGTTTTGACTACGTTTGTTATATTTACTTTTATTACTAAATAAGTGTGATTTAACTGTACTTCCGTCTCGGTCTGATTCATGGTTTCTGACGCTGGGATTGAGTTTGCAGTAAAATTAGCTGGCGGGGTTACTGGTACAGAACACCTGATAGGATGACTGACGCAGTCCGGAAAAGGACACCAGGAATGTGTGGCAGATTGCAGCAGGGAGAGGAGGCGGCATGATGATCATTTTGCGATTTCAGTGTGTATTTTGGAGGAAGTTGCATAGAAGGACAGTGGAACAGGCAGGCTAACATGGTGGACAGGTGAGCTGGGGGACAAACATAGCAGAGGTGACAAATGAAAAGGTATTTGTGTGAAGGAGGAAAGATAATCTGAAAGAACTACATTAAATTAGGTAGTCAGCATAGGCTGAGAAAGTGGGATGGAAACTGACTTGAGTGTCAGTGTAACCTGAGCAGGGTGAGAGCAGCTTCTGATTCTGAGACTCATGCTGGAGCCTAAAATTTAAATGAATGAACCAATTTGGAGATTGGGTTAGGCACAGGGCAGGAACAAGTTCTAAAGGAACAGAGAGGGATAAATGACATGAATGGAGTTGTGGTACAGTGGGGACGGAAAGTATTCAGAACCCATTACATTTTTCACTCTTTGTTTTATTGCAGCCAGTTGCTAAAATCATTTAAGTTCATTTTTTTCCTCATTAATGTACACACAGCACCCCATATTGACAGAAAAACACAGAATTGTTGACATTTTTGCAGGTTTATTAAAAAAGAAAAACTGAAATATCACATGGTCCTAAGTAATCAGACCCTTTGCTCAGTATTTAGTAGAAGCACCCTTTTGATCTAATACAGCCATGAGTCTTTTTGGAAAAGATGCAACAAGTTTTTCACACCTGGATTTGGGGATCCTCTCTAGTTCTGTCAGGTTGGATAGTAAACGTTGGTGGACAGCCATTTTTAGGTCTCTCCAGAGATGCTCAATTGGGTTTAAGTCAGGGCTCTGGCTGGGCCATTCAAGAACAGTCATGGAGTTGTTGTGAAGCCATTCCTTCCCTATTTTAGCTGTGTGCTTAGGGTCAATGTCTTGTTGGAAGGTAAACCTTCGGCCCAGTCTGAGGTCCTGAGCACTCTGGAGAAGGTTTTCATTCAGGATATCCCAGTACTTCATCTTTCCCTCGATTGCAACCAGTCATCCTGTCCCTGCAGCTGAAAAACACCCCCACAGCATGATGCTGCCACCACCATGCTTCACTGTTGGGACTGTATTGGACAGGTGATGAGCAGTGCCTGGTTTTCTCCACACATACCGCTTATAATTAATGCCAAAAAGTTCTATCTTGGTCTCATCAGACCAAAGAATCTTATTTCTCACCATCTTGGAGTCCTTCAGGTGTTTTTTTAGCAAACTCAATGCGGGCTTTCATGTGTCTTGCACTGAGGTGAGGCTTCCGTCGGGCCACTCTGCCATAAAGCCCCGACTGGTGGAGGGCTGCAGTGATGGTTGACTTTCTACAACTTTCTCCCATCCCGTGACTGCAACTCCGGAGCTAAGCCACAGTGATCTTTGGGTTATTCTTTACCTCTCTCACCAAGGCTCTTCTCCCCCGATAGCTCAGTTTGGCCGGACAGCCAGCTCTAGGAAGGGTTCTGGTCATCCCAAACATCTTCCATTTAAGGATTATGGAGGCCACTGTGCTCTTGGGAACCTTAAGTGCAGCAGAATTTTTTTTTTTTTTTTTCTGTGCCTTGCCACAATTCTGTGTCTGACCTCTTCAGGCAGTTCCTTTGACCTCATGATTCTCATTTGCTCTGACATGCACTGTGAGCTGTAAGATCTTATATAGACAGGTGTGTGGCTTTCCTAATCAAGTCCAATCAGTATAATCAAACACAGCTGGATTCAAATGAAGGTGTAGAACCATCTCAAGGATGATCAGAAGAAATGGACAGCACCTGAGTTAAATATATGAGTGTCACAGCAAAGGGTCTGAATACTTAGCATCATGTGATATTTCAGTTTTTCTTTAATAAATCTGCAAAAATGTCAACAATTCTGTGTTTTTCTGTCAATATGGGGTGTTGTGTGTACATTAATGAGGAAAAAAATGAACTTAAATGATTTTAGCAAATGGCTGCAGTATAACAAAGAGTGAAAAATGTAAGGGGGTCTGAATACTTTCCATCCTCACTGTAGATGGTTTCAGGATTATAAACAATTGTTAACAGATAGGAAAGTACTGAGAGGAAGTCAGACAGAATACTTAAAAGGGGGCGCACCATTAGAGCCCCCTTTTTTGGGACGGCGGTCACCCAGCCCTGGTGATAAGTTTAGGTTAGCAGGTATTTAGTGTGCTGTGCCTTTAAATGCATACCTGAGTTGCAGGTGGCCCAATCGGATCCAAGGGAAGGTTCTGGTATTCCTGGGAGAAGTGATAAAAGGGGCTGCTGAGGGTCTGTACTGCCTCTTGCAGCAGCTGGACCTGGAAGAGAAGAAACTTCAGCCTGACCTGGAGAGCAAAGAGTTACTGACTTGCCATTTAAACGGTTCTCTTTCCTGTCATTTGTGAGCAGTGCGGATGGAAGACCTTGTGAGGGCTTTTGTGGAGAGAGCAGAGAGCCAGGGCGGAGAGGAATGGATGCGCCACTGCCTGTCACAGAGGACGGTCAGCAGAACGCAGAGGTGAGAGAGGCTCAGCCAGTCCAGCCCTCACCTCAGAGAAGAGCAAGGCGGAGCGTCCCTCCGGAGCGTCTGGTGGCCGGAGGAGGAGAAGAACAAGCCGCCGGGCGGGCGCGTGCAGAAGAGAGGGGAAGCATGGCGGCGGTGCCTGGGAGACTGTCGGGACAGAAGAGGCGGACCTGTACTCAGTCGCCAGCCAGGAGGAGGGGAAGAGGACACTTGGCGCCACGAGAAGAACGACAGGAGAGGACGGAGCTGCTGTCAGGATATCTGATTGACCAGACTGTGTGGACTACACAGAGGAAACCCAAGACATATATATGTGAAATAATGGTGTTTATTAACAAGTGATAAGGAATATAAACAGTGAAAACCCACACAACCACCCACTACAAACAACAATATATGTATGGTAAAAGGAGATACCGTAATCGTAATCAAAGCCAAGCCAAGGTCATACACAGGGAAGTCAGCAGAAGGGTAAGGACGGGAAACTAAACAGGACAAGGAGAGGATGGATGGATGGGGTTCAGGGCAGAGATCCAAGAGAGCCAGGAACAGAAGGGACAGGACTAGGAAGGCCTCAGGATAGGGATGGGATCAGATCAGGTCAGGTCAGGACAAGGCAGATGCAGGCTCAAGGTCAAAGTAACGGGCAGCAAGGTCAGAACGCAGGGGGAGAGAGAGAGATACCAAGGCAAGCCTATGAGGGCTTGCCGGGTATTTGTAAGGCTGTGGTAATTGACCTCACGTTACAGCTGAGCGCAGTGTGACCTGTTTGCTCCACACTGCCAGAGTGCACCCGCTGGTTGACGCCGGTACTACGGCCCAAGGATGCAACAGTACCACCAGCAGGAAAGACCTCTTACTGCAGGTCCTAGGTGTTGGAAGACACCTGCTGATGGACACTGGTACTGCGATCCAAGAGACCGATAGCGCCACCAACGGGTAGCCCTGACAGTACCCCCCCCTAAAGGAGCGGCCTCCGGACGCTCCAACAAGGTGTATCTGTTCAAAGTTCATGGCCTTCAACTGGACAGGTGAGGGCACATCAGGCCGGACATCGGGTACATCAACCTGGACAGTGGGTACTGCTGGCATGTCAGAGTCATTAAGCTGGGCAGCAGACGACAGGAACCACTTGAGCTGGGCAGCAGACGACAGGAACCACTTGAGCTGGGCAGCAAACGACAGGAACCACTTGAGCTGGGCAGCAAACGACAGGAAACACTTGAGCTGGGCAGCAAACGACAGGAAACGCTTGAGCTGGGCAGCAGACGACAGGAAACACTTGAGCTGGGCAGCAGACGACAGGAAACACTTGAGCTGGGCAGCAGACGACAGGAAACACTTGAGCTGGGCAGCAGACGACAGGAACCACTTGAGCTGGAGGGCAGACACCCGAACATCAGGCTGGAGGGCTGGAACATCAGACTGGAAAGCTGGAACATCCGACTTGGAAGCTGGCACATCAGACTGAGAAGCTATCTTCGAGGCATCAGGCTGAAAGGCAAGCTGCAAGACATCAGGCTGGGAAGCTGGGACAGCAAACTGGGAAGCTGGCACATCAATCTGGGAAGCTGGCACATCAATCTGGGAAGCTGGCACATCAATCTGGGAAGCTGGCACATCAATCTGGGAAGCTGGCACATCAATCTGGGAAGCTGGCACATCGATCTGGGAAGCTGGCGCATCAATCTGGGAAGCTGGCACATCAATCTGGGAAGCTGGCACATCAATCTGGGAAGCTGGCACATCAATCTGGGAAGCTGGCACATCAATCTGGGAAGCTGGCACATCAGACTGGGAAGCTGGCACATCAGACTGGGAAGCTGGCACATCAGACTGGGAAGCTGGCACATCAGACTGGGAAGCTGGCACATCAATCTGGGAAGCTGGCACATCAATCTGGGAGGCTGGCACATCAATCTGGGAAGCTGGCACATCAACCTGGGAAGCTGGCACATCAATCTGGGAAGCTGGCGCATCAATCTGGGAAGCTGGCACATCAATCTGGGAAGCTGGCACATCAGACTGGGAAGCTGGCACATCAGACTGGGAAGCTGGCACATCAGACTGGGAAGCTGGCACATCAGACTGGGAAGCTGGCACATCAATCTGGGAAGCTGGCACATCAACCTGGGAAGCTGGCACATCAATCTGGGAAGCTGGCGCATCAATCTGGGAAGCTGGCACATCAATCTGGGAAGCTGGCACATCAATCTGGGAAGCTGGCACATCAATCTGGGAAGCTGGCACATCAGACTGGGAAGCTGGCACATCAGACTGGGAAGCTGGCACATCAGACTGGGAAGCTGGCACATCAGACTGGCAGGTAGGCATCAAGACATCAGGCTGGAAGACAAGCTGCAAGGCATCCGGCTGGAAGGCAGGGACATCAAGCTGAAAGGCAGGCATCGGGACGATAGACTGGGAGGCAGGCACATCAGACTGTAAAGCTGGAACATCAGACTGCAAAGCTGGAACAGCGGACTGCAAAGCTGGAACAGCGGACTGCAAAGCTGGAACAGCGGACTGCAAAGCTGGAACAGCGGACTGCAAAGCTGGAACAGCGGACTGCAAAGCTGGAACAGCGGACTGCAAAGCTGGAACAGCGGACTGCAAAGCTGGAACAGCGGACTGCAAAGCTGGAACAGCGGACTGCAAAGCTGGAACAGCGGACTGCAAAGCTGGAACATCAGACTGCAAAGCTGGAACATCAGACTGCAAAGCTGGAACATCAGACTGCAAAGCTGGAACATCAGACTGCAAAGCTGGAACATCAGACTGCAAAGCTGGAACATCAGACTGCAAAGCTGGAACATCAGACTGCAAAGCTGGAACATCAGACTGCAAAGCTGGAACATCAGACTGCAAAGCTGGAACATCAGACTGCAAAGCTGGAACATCAGACTGCAAAGCTGGAACATCAGACTGCAAAGCTGGAACATCAGACTGCAAGGCTGGAACATCAGACTGCAAGGCTGGAACATCAGACTGCAAGGCTGGAACATCAGACTGCAAGGCTGGAACATCAGACTGGAAGGCTGGAACATCAGACTGGAAGGCTGGAACGTCAGACTGGAAGGCTGGAACGTCAGACTGGAAGGCTGGAACAGCAGACTGGAAGGCTGGAACAGCAGACTGGAAGGCTGGAACAGCAGACTGGAAGGCTGGAACAGCAGACTGGAAGGCTGGAACAGCAGACTGGAAGGCTGGAACAGCAGACTGGAAGGCTGGAACAGCAGACTGGAAGGCTGGAACAGCAGACTGGAAGGCTGGAACATCAGACTGCAAGGCTGGAACATCAGACTGCAAGGCTGGAACATCAGACTGCAAGGCTGGAACATCAGACTGCAAGGCTGGAACATCAGACTGCAAGGCTGGAACATCAGACTGCAAGGCTGGAACATCAGACTGCAAAGCTTGAACTTCAGGCTGGAAGGCTGGAACGTCAGACTGGAAGGCTGGAACGTCAGACTGGAAGGCTGGAACGTCAGACTGGAAGGCTGGAACGTCAGACTGGAAGGCTGGAACAGCAGACTGGAAGGCTGGAACAGCAGACTGGAAGGCTGGAACAGCAGACTGGAAAGCTGGAACAGCAGACTGCAAAGCTGGAACATCAGACTGCAAAGCTGGGACTTCAGACTGCAAAGCTGGGACTTCAGACTGCAAAGCTGGGACTTCAGACTGCAAAGCTGGGACTTCAGACTGCAAAGCTGGGACTTCAGACTGCAAAGCTGGGACTTCAGACTGCAAAGCTGGGACTTCAGACTGCAAAGCTGGGACTTCAGACTGCAAAGCTGGGACTTCAGACTGCAAAGCTGGGACTTCAGACTGCAAAGCTGGGACTTCAGACTGCAAAGCTGGGACTTCAGACTGCAAAGCTGGGACTTCAGACTGCAAAGCTGGGACTTCAGACTGCAAAGCTGGGACTTCAGACTGCAAAGCTGGGACTTCAGACTGCAAAGCTGGGACTTCAGACTGCAAAGCTGGGACTTCAGACTGCAAAGCTGGGACTTCAGACTGCAAAGCTGGGACTTCAGACTGCAAAGCTGGGGCTTCAGACTGGAAGGCTGGAACATCAGACTGGCGAGCCGGAACGTCAGACTGCAAAGCTGGAACAGGTTGGGTTACTGGCAGGATGGTATGGGTCGGGAAGAATTTTTGCTTCTTCTTTGGTTTAGCCCGTGCAGTTTTGTATGTAGGTGCAGGGCTGTAAGCAAAGAAAGTAGCTGGATCGAAGGAAGACCAAGGAACTGTAGCTAGAGAGGGGTTTTGTGGGACTGTTACAGGTGGAGGAGAAGAGACAGGTGAATTGAAAGCAGGATAGGTGCGACACTTGGAGACTGGGTGGTAGTATTTGGTAGGGAGTTGATTAAACTGGGTTGTAGCGGAGGTTGCCATAGGTGACGGGGAGATAGATCTTTTGGAAGGCAGATGATTAATGGCAGGGCTGGAATGTTGTGGCTTGGCTAAAGACAGGAGGTCGGACCATGCCTGCAGCAAAGGTTGAACAAACGCTGATTCACATACAGCCTGACTAACCAGAGATTGTACTGAAAAAATGCAATCGGATAACACCTGCTGGGAACAAGCGGAATAATGTTCATCAAAGTAAGCCGGATCATCCTCTAACAACCATACCAGGGATTCCACCTGGTCACAACTGAAAGGAGGGGAGTAATCGTCTCTACCTTCGGGAGTGCATGACAGGGCTGACTTTATACATAATTGAATCAAAGGCTGAACATCCTCAAACCGTATACTGCCCTGATCGACCACAGAATGAGCTAAACGGATAATCTCCAGCAGCTGATCACTGGACCACCCTTCCAATGTCTGGCGGAGATATTCAGAACTCTCTGTTGCCAGCAGAACATAATAAGCAATTATGTCTGAATTCATCCCAGTAAAGTGCAACAGAACCGAGATGGTTCCCTTGTGCAGCCACTTCTGGTCAGAGATGGCCTTGGTATGCTGTCAGGATATCTGATTGACCAGACTGTGTGGACTACACAGAGGAAACCCAAGACATATATATGTGAAATAATGGTGTTTATTAACAAGTGATAAGGAATATAAACAGTGAAAACCCACACAACCACCCACTACAAACAACAATATATGTATGGTAAAAGGAGATACCGTAATCGTAATCAAAGCCAAGCCAAGGTCATACACAGGGAAGTCAGCAGAAGGGTAAGGACGGGAAACTAAACAGGACAAGGAGAGGATGGATGGATGGGGTTCAGGGCAGAGATCCAAGGGAGCCAGGAACAGAAGGGACAGGACTAGGAAGGCCTCAGGATAGGGATGGGATCAGATCAGGTCAGGTCAGGACAAGGCAGATGCAGGCTCAAGGTCAAAGTAACGGGCAGCAAGGTCAGAACGCAGGGGGAGAGAGAGAGATACCAAGGCAAGCCTATGAGGGCTTGCCGGGTATTTGTAAGGCTGTGGTAATTGACCTCACGTTACAGCTGAGCGCAGTGTGACCTGTTTGCTCCACACTGCCAGAGTGCACCCGCTGGTTGACGCCGGTACTACGGCCCAAGGATGCAACAGTGCCACCAGCAGGAAAGACCTCTTACTGCAGGTCCTAGGTGTTGGAAGACACCTGCTGATGGACACTGGTACTGCGATCCAAGAGACCGATAGCGCCACCAACGGGTAGCCCTGACAGCTGCCTGTGTCTGCTGCAGGCTCTCAAGCAACAGCTACTCCTCAGCGGTCGGCTCCTCAGAGTGACCTGGTCCCAGGTGCACTGTTTCACAGCCTACAGACAAGCATGAGTGTCCCAGCGGCGGAGGTGTCATCAGCTGGGCAGGGTGAGTTACAAAAATCCACTGTGAATGATATCTTGGGTTACCTGTCAGCTATCTCTCATGCTCTCTCTGCTGCTGGTATTGCCTCTCCTATTCTTCCTCCTTCTCTGGCTGTCTCCCCCTCTGGGTCTGCCTCTGCTAGCTTTATCTCTGCACCTGTAAATGTCCCTGCTCCTGTGTCATTCAGTCAGTCAGGCAGTACACACATTGGGGATGCACACATGCACACTCCTGTTAGGGATATCTTGTCAGTCCCTGAAGCATGTTTAAAAGGGGTTATGCCTTGTGAAATTTCTCTTTTGGGGTACCATCTCCCTTCGGCGGTTAAAGAAAAATCTGGTGGGGAGATTTTGTGGAAGTTTTATCTCTTCTTCCCACTGCAAAAGAATTTAATTTGAAATCAGATAAAAAAGGGGAGCAGGAGGAAGATAGGCGCAGAACGGTACCACGATCGTTTAATAATTGGTTACAGGCATTTTTTGTTTTTGCGAGTGTTCTGGTCGAGAAGCACCCGGAATTGAGCGGGGGCTTGTTTCAGCACTTGGACCACGTCTTGGAGGCTTACAAGAATTTTGGAGGTCTGGGCTGGTACGCTTATGACGAGTCTTTTCGCCAGAAGCTAGCGGTCCACCCATCTTTAAGATGGGGAATGAAAGACGTGAGCCTTTGGCTTAATTTAATCTTGCCTCAGAGAGCGCCTAATATGCGGCAGTTCCCTGCTAATCCGGGTACTTAGGTTTCGCCAGGGTATCGCAGGGGTTGGTGTTTTTCATTCAATGAGAGTCAGTGTCGTTTTAATACTTCTTGTAAGTATAGACATGAGTGCTCTTTTTGCGCGGGGCCCCATCCTGTGGTGAAATGTTTTAAGAAAACAGCGGTGGGGGTCCCGTCTCAGCGCGATATTTTTCCCAAGAGCCTGCATGCCAGTGAGGCTGGAAAACATGCGCCCTTGGCTGGATCTATACCCAAGCAGGGAGAAAGCGCTTTTACTAATTGAAGGGTTTTCTTTTGGTTTTCCTCTTCCTTCTTTTACTGGCTCTGGTTGTACTATTGTGGATAATCTGAAGTCAGTTAGGCAGTTTCCTGAAGTAGTGAGGGAAAAAGTTTCCAAAGAAATTGCAGAAGGTCGCATGGCTGGCCCGTTTAAATTTCCCCCTTTTAGCGATTTTCGCATCTCACCGCTAGGTGTGGTCCCCAAGAGGGAACCAAATTAATTTTGTTTAATACATCATCTTTCTTTCCCGAAAGGGGGCTCGTTGAATGACGAGATTGACGATTCGCTGTGTTCAGTCGCTTATGCGACTTTTGATGAAGCAGTGGGCAAAATTAAAGCATGCGGCCGGGGGGCATTGTTGGCAAAAGCCGATGTGAAGTCGGCTTTCAGGCTCTTACCCATTGCCCCGGCAGCTTTCAGTTCTTTGGGTTTTTATTTTGACGGGTTTTATTTTTTTGACAAATGTCTTCCTATGGGATGTTCTTTGTCTTGTACATATTTTGAAACTTTTTCTACTTTCATTCATTGGGTTATGTGTTTTGAGTCTGGTCAGGATTCGATTGCACACTACCTAGATGATTTTTTGTTTATCGGCTCGGCAAATTCTGACATCTGTTCTTGTCTTCTGCAGTTATTCGTGGTTGTTACAGAACATTTTGGGGTTCCTCTGGCTGCCGAGAAAACTTGTTATCCTGCGACTTCCATGGAGTTTTTAGGTATTTTGATCGATACCGAGGTGGAAGAATTTAGTTTGCCACAGGCTAAGGTAGACAAGATGAGGAACCTTATTGCAGTATTTTTGCGGAGACGTAAGGTGTTATTGAAGGAGATGCAGTCATTATTAGGTCTCCTGGCTTTTGCTGGGAAAATCATGCCAGTTGGGAGGATTTTTTTCTAGGAGGTTGTACATGGCAACTGCAGGTTTGAAATCTCCTTTTGCTCACATCCGTTTAACAGCTTCCCTCAAAGATGATTTGGTAGTGTGGGCTGATTTTTTGGCGACATTTAACGGGCGTTTCTTTTTTCAATCAGATTTTATCTTTGCTCCTGATTTTCGTCTGTTCACTGACGCGGCAGGCTCCAAGGGTTTTGCGGCAATTTGGGGATCGCATTGGAGCTGTGGGGCTTGGCCGGAGGCATGGATTCGAATGAAGGCTACTAGGAATGTCGTGCTGTTAGAGCTTTTTCCAGTTTTAGTGGCTGTGGCGCTTTGGGGAGAGTTTTTTGCCAACCGGTGGATTCTGGTAGAAACGGACAATAAAGGGGTCCTCTTCGCTGTCAACTGTCTTTCTTCCAGCTCTCTCTGTGTGGTTAAGATTTTGCGGCATTTTAAAATTTAACATTTGGATCAAGGCGAAGTACACGCCGGGGGTTTTGAATAATCTGGCTGACTCTCTTTCCCGTTTCCAGATGCAGCGTTTTCGGGAGCTGCTCCCAGGGGCGGACGCGGAAGGAACGCAATGCCCGGCGTACTTGTGGGAGCTAATTTAACGAGAGTGATGGATGCCGTTAAATGCTCAGTTTCTTCCCGTACGTGGGCAGACTACTCCACGGCTTGGAGGAAGTGGATGCTATTCGCTGGAAATGCGGGTTTTGATTGGGAGTCTCCCGAGGAGCAGGCTGTTTTGGCCTTTTTGGCTTTTCTAATGGAAGGCCAGCCCTCTTATGGTTCTCTGGCTAAGACCCTGGCGGGAGTATCATTTTTCTTCAGGATGAGGGGTCTCCCGTCCTGCTCTAGTTTTTTCCTGGTAAAGCAGGCCTTGAAAGGCTGACGAAGATCAACTTTTGTCCCGGATGACAGGCGTCCTATTGGTTTATCTCTGCTTAGGCGCTTGTGCGATGCCACGATGGGGGTATGTTTTAGCGGCTATGAGGCTTTGCTGTTTAAAGTAACTTTTGTGTTGTTTTATTTTGGTGCCTTTTTGGGTTTCTGACCTGCTTCCTGGATCCAAGCTGAGCTCCTTGGGTTTGTGGTCGGAGCATGTGCTAGTTGACCACGGTCGCGTACAGGTTTTTCTGAGATGGTCGAAAACTGACCAGCTTGGGCGGGGGGGAATGGGTGACAGTGTCGGCATGGAGTGATGCCTCAGTTTGTCCGGTGGCGCTAGTTACCGGTTTCCTCGCCGCACGTCCGGCGGGGGCGACTCATTTTCTCAGTCATTGGGACCAGTCTCCTTTAACTAGGTACCAATTTGCTTATGTTCTGAAACGCTGTCTTGGGAAATTGGGTTTACAAGATTTCAAGTTTTCCTCACATTCATTCAGAATAGGGGCAGCGTCTGACGCTGCTGAAAAGGGGTTGCCAGCCAAAACCATAATGGGTTTGGGAAGGTGGAGGTCAAACTGTTTTAAGAGATATATCAGACCTAACTTGTCACTTTAATTTTCCAGATTTTCAGCATTGTGTTTGGATTCTGTCAACCTATCGTTACTACCGGAATCCTTCAATCTGTATTGGAAAGGAACAAGAGGTTTGCGGTGGCAACATTTATTTTTTCATTTGTCTCAGTTACATCAGGTTTGGCCACCGCCTTCAATTTTTATAGTCCATCTAGGAGGCAATGATTTGGGTTCAGTTCGTACTTTAGACCTTTTATTTATGATTAAACAGGATCTGTATAGGTTCCATTTGACTTCCCCGGGTACGATCATTGTATTTTCAGAAATTGTTCCCCGTTTCGCTTGGTTGTCTTCCCCGTTTTCCAAAGTAATGGAGAAGAGGAGGAAGAGGGTCAATCGGGCGTTGGCAAAATTTATGCCACTTTTGGGGGGATTTTCTTATAGGCACGTGGATCTGGAGGGGGGCATCCCAGGTCTTTATAGGCAGGATGGGGTCCACCTTTCAGATGTAGGTGCAGATGTCTTTAATCTCGGCTTGCAAAGCAGCATCGAGAGGGCCGCGTATTTGGGGTAGGCCGGCCTGGTTGCATAAGTCCGGCTGGTGGGGACGCATTTCTTTGTAAATAAAGGTTGAGTAGCCCGTGTTCTGAAAACTGGGCAAAGGCTTTGCTGTTAAATATTTAGTTTCATTTGGAAATTGGAATTATTATGTTTATTTATATGAATTTTTGTAACCAATTAAATTACCGCGGCCATTTTTGCCATATATGATGTATGTGTGTTTTTTTCCTATCAATAAGTTTTTATGGTGGTACCTGGGGAACTAAGGTTAGGGGCAAGGTGTGGCCTGCTGTCCCATACTTAAAAGGGGGCGCACCATTAGAGCCCCCTTTTTTGGAACGGCGGTCACCCAGCCCTGGTGATAAGTTTAGGTTAGCAGGTATTTAGTGTGCTGTGCCTTTAAATGCATACCTGAGTTGCAGGTGGCCCAATCGGATCCCAGGGAAGGTTCTGGTATTCCTGGGAGAAGTGATAAAAGGGGCTGCTGAGGGTCTGTACTTCCTCTTGCAGCAGCTGGACATGGAAGAGAAGAAACTCCCTCCCTCCCTCCCCGTCGCGGTGTATTTTATGTGGTTGGGTCACCCCGGATTCCAGGGGGGGCGTATTTCTTTGTAAATAAAGGTTGAGTAGCCCGTGTTCTGAAAACTGGGCAAAGGTTTCGCTGTTAAATATTTAGTTTCATTTGGAAATTGGAATTATTATGTTTATTTATATGAATTTTTGTAACCAATAAAATTACCGCGGCCATTTTTTGCCATATATGATGTATGTGTGTTTTTTCCTATCAATAAGTTTTTATGGTGGTACCTGGGGAACTAAGGTTAGGGGCAAGGTGTGGCCTGCTGTCCCAAAGTCTATGGATGATTTGTATTTGCATGGGTTCTAGCCTTGAGAAAATGTAGGTGAAATTGAAAGAAAAAAAAATCCCTTTTTAGGATGACATCTGAGGTGTGATAACCTTGTGTGGGGACACAGCTTATCTCTCCAGTTCTGCCATGGACACTCACTTCATCCTTCTTTGCAGCTTTCCTACCAACTGTGATCACAACTGCACATACCTCACTGCTGCACTTCCCCGGTTCCAAATATGATTATAGTCTTCATAGCATCCTCATTTAGTTTCAGTCTTCCACTACTATGCAACACCCCCCCCCCCCCTTTCTTTTTTTTCTTCACCTCTGGTCTCAGTCTTTCACAGCTGTTTCTTCTCTGCCCAATCACTAGTATCCTTTAAATTTAGCACCTCCCTTGCAATCTCTCAGTCTCTGCTTAGGTGATCTTTTCTGCTCAGCCTCACTATGTTACATGTTGCATAGTTTTCTTTTTCATCCAGTTTAACACAGCATGTCTTGCTAAGTATCTGTAATAATAATGTCTTGTAGTTCCGTCTTCTGTCACTAGTTCATTGCCCATCTGCCCCTACCTTATCCCACTCCAGCTTGGTTAATTTGTTTGTTTGTCTTCATCCATGTAATCTGCCTATGGACCATAATAATCTGCAGTACTAATGCATAATTTTTTGACCCATAACATAAATTTAGCCTCAGTTCAGGCTCTTTATTAATATTTCATCCTGACTATCACTAAACCGCTGTTTAAGGTCAGTTTTACCCTTTCAGCACATCTGCACATGCACCAGACAGTCAACAATGGCAGTGCTGGTACAGGGGGGACAATAAGGGGACGGAATTTCCTCATTAACAAATGCAATATTTACTCAGTCTAAATGATTCATGTATTTTAATAAAAAAAAAAAATTAAAAATTAAAAAGCAATAAAAAAAATGATATCCAATTGTAGGAGAAGGATGAGGACTAGAGTCAGAAGCAAATAATATTCGGTGAAAGTCCACCTTAATTCATTTGATGTAAGCGTTAGCAGACAGATGTGCACATCATGGCCCAGGCAATACTATACATCAGTACATTTACCTATAATTTGTAGATTTTAAATTACAGTAATGATCTACTACTGCTTATACAATTTTTGATGAGAAATATAATTCTATATTATATATTATTACCGTATATACTCGAGTATAAGTCGAATTTTTCAGCACATTTTTTTGTGCTGAAAGTGCCCCCCTCGACTTATACTTGAGTCAAGCACTTTTCTGCAGCAAAAAATTTCATTTTCCGAACCGATTTTGGGGCCCCGTATCTCAGGGCCACTTGGTGCTAGGAACCCCAAATTTGGTGTGCAAATCCAGTGGAACTGGTACCACAACATATCGAAAGCTGGGGTTCCTAGCACCAAGTGGCCCTGAGATACGGGGCCCCAAAACCGGTTCGGAAAATGTCATTCTCTGCTGCAGAAATGTGCTTGACATTTTCTGAACTGATTTTTGGGGCCCTGTATCTCGGGGCCACTTGGTGCTAGAAACCCCAGCTTTGGAAATGTTATGGTGCTAGTTCCGCTGGGTTTGCACACTAAATTTGGGGTTCTTAGCACTAAGTGGCTCCGAGATACGGGGCCCCAAATTCGGTCAACTGTGTCCATCTGCAGCAATGTCATATCGGGACCCTTTGGGTTCAGAGACCCCAAATTTTGGCTGCAGCTAGGGGGCATCTAGGAACCCTTAACTACCGAGTTTGAAGTTCAGGGGACCTATGGCTGCAAATGGGCACAGTGATGCTGCAAATGGGCATTGTTGACCCTCTTTTCCACTTACAGTAGCTGTGCATTTCTCACCCTCGTCTTTATACTCGGGTCAATAAGTTTTCCCATTTTTTGTGGTAAATTAGGGCCTCGACTTATACTCGGAACGACTTATACTCGAGTATATACGGTATATATATTTGCTATAATTTTTTTTTTGCATTGCATTGGCTGTATTCGACATTCTTGTAACCAGTTGCCGACCTGTACGTGATTTTGTTCAATAGGCACTGGGGTGCACGCGCGTCCCTCTGAAGCCGCAATCGTGCACTGATTGACTACAGGCGGAGCCAATCAGCGGGCGTGAAGTCCGCCGGCCACCCGCGATTGCTCCCCACAGAGATAGGATGGCGGTCTGCCGATGTAAACAAGGCAGACAACATTGCTGTCATGCATGGACACCGTGATCTTGTGTTTCTGCTAATCAGGAACACGGATCACTGTGTCCATGCAGTGTGTCCATCCCCCCACAGTAAGAATGCACAGAGAACACACTTAAGCCTTTGATTACCCCTGATGTTAATCCCTTCCCTGCCAGTGTCATTTATACAGTGTCAGTGCATATTTTTAGCACCAAACACTGTAATAATGTCACTGGTTCCCAAAAATGTGTCAAAAGTGTCTGTTAGGTGTCCGATCTGTCCGCCGCAATCCCGCCAAAAAATCGCTGATCACCGCCATTACAAGAAAAAAAAAAAGGCCATAAATATACCCCTTTTTTTAGACGCTATAACTTTTGCGCAAACCAATCAATATACACTTATTGGGATTTTTTTACCAAAAATATGTAGTAGAATACATATTAGCCTAAACTGATGAAGAAATTAGATTTAAAAAAATTTTTTTTTGGATATGTTTTATAGCAGAAAGTAAAAATTTTTTTTTAAAAATTGTCGCTCTTTTTTTGTTTATAGCACAAAGAGGTGATCAAATACCACCAAAAGAAAGCTCCGTTTGTGGGAAAAAATTACATCTATTTGATTTTGGGTACAGCGTCAGGTAAAATAACGCAGTGCCATCTTGCAAAAAATGCTCTTGTCAGGAAGGGGGTAAAACCTGCCGGGGGCTGAAGTGGTTGGCAAATGTTTTAAACAGATTTAAAAGCAATATGACCATTTTTACTAGGTAAGGAATCACAGCGCCGCAATAATTTATATGCATGTGATTTTTTGTTTGTTATCTACGAACTTTGCTGGCCGCTTGCTTTTTTCAGTTCAGCGCAAATTTTTACTTGTTTTTTGCCATTTTTACTAGGTGCTCCCAACTACATATCTAAAATATCTAAATAATGAAGCAAAAGGGTCAGAACTGCAACCATGCAACTAGTATTTTCAGGAGAACTCGGCATATGCTACAAACAGATTTCTCACATGGTAGCAGAAATAAAATTAACATCTCAATGTCTACCTCTGCTTATACATGTCTTCATTATAAAATCACATTAAATTGCATAGGTTTGTGACAGGCTTACTTTAATACTAATGCAATAGAAATATACAAAACACCATACAAAGATTTTTTCCCTCTAATTCTTCGTCATACTGAAATGTTTTTCAAACTCCTTGTGGACCAAAGTCTCTGATCATTTAAATAAGCTACAGTCACAATGTCAAACATGAAAGTGGTGGCCCTTCACAAGGTAACCTACAAATTGTGCACATGGCTCCTAATTAAGTCCAGTCTGTATACACATATATACGCAATCTTCTTCTATAGAAAAAAACGAAAACAGTTCTCTAGTTCTAAAGACAAAAAATAACCTGACAACAAAATGTCAAGAAGAAAGCTAGATCTAAGACACTTGTTAAGTGGGAAAGCCATGTGCATTCTGGAAAAATCAGGAACTAAATGGTCCTATAGACAAAGAAACAAAGAACAAGGCGTCTGTAAATATCTATTCTTCTGTGTGGGCAATAAACCCTTGATATAAAACCCTGGAATTGAATATTGTAGCCGCTTGTCTCCTCTTTTAATTACCGCCTATTTAGAAAGGGAGATGGTATTTACGTCCACTCATTCAGCTTAACACAGTTGTAGTTTTCACTCTTGAACAACACCTATTACCCCCTCTATTTAAAATGACATACTAATATTTATTGGCAAACAGTTGGTAGACAAACATTACAATGCTAGCCTAAAATACTTCAACTGTGTGGTTCATCAGTTAGCCAACAACTTAATTTACTATGTCTCTGTAGGAACATATTTGTACACTTCACCAGGCATTCATTCCCCTAATAATATGATTTTTACAAAAAGTTGTGTTTGAGTCTATTGGAAGGCACACAGATATACTGTAAAAATTGACAAACTGACAAAGCCTCTGATAGAGGCAAATACATGATAGAGGCTACCAATCACATACCTTTTGCTTTAAAGTATAAGCACACCTTTGGAAACATATTACGTTTTCCACCCACTTTTAGGGTGGAACAAGTAACATGTTCCTGCTCCTGCAGCCTCTCTCAAATCGCCCTTCTAATTGTGACAGTGGACCAGGGATCTTCTGCCCGCAATCACTGTCACTATTTGCGACAGGCCATTAGGGAGGGAGTCCTGTGCTGACGTGAGGATAGGCCTGGAAAGGACAATTACGGGCTTGCCAGTGGAATCCTGGGCTGGGGTTGCAGCCATTCGCCTGGTGTGGTCCCCTGTAACAAGGGACCAACACCTTCTGGTAAGCGGCAGTACTTTTTGGTGGTGGAGGAGATTCCTATATTTCACTAGTCACTTTGGCGTGAACCTTCACCATTCATCACTGTGGACTCACCCTCAATATTTGAACTTCTGATGTTCACCTAAACTAACTGTGGTTTTTGATGGACCGATTCTTATGAACTTTGGACTTCAATTATTAC
Source organism: Lithobates septentrionalis (assembly GCA_037952835.1). Taxonomy (NCBI): domain Eukaryota; kingdom Metazoa; phylum Chordata; class Amphibia; order Anura; family Ranidae; genus Lithobates; species Lithobates septentrionalis. Next base: position 2,830,020 of record JBBDGP010000864.1, on the reverse strand, counting down.
TCCATTTTTACTTATTTTTTCACCTGCACATTTGATGTTTAATCACGTGATGGGCTGCTAGATATACTTATTGTTATTGGCAGACGCCATATGTATTAATATGTGTTCACGACACGGGTTGTGTGATATTCACTTAATATATATTTGCTTTTAAATTTTTTGCAAATTTCATTGATTAGCGCGACTTTTTCACTTTATCTGTATATTTGTTTGGTGTAGTATAACACTTTAGTCGCAGCCCTTTTTTTGTTTTGGTTTTATTTATAGCGCAGTATTTTTTTATATCCATTTGTATTTGTGTATCAGAGGAAAAACACTCTTTTGAAACGATCAGTTAACATGTACAATTCCATTAACATATTTTACAACTAGTGTTCAGTTAAAATTTAGCAGCATGTAAGCTAAGTAATTAGCATTCTTGCCTTAAAGCTTTGGATTCAAATCTGGGTTCCTATCTTCATGGGGTTTTTATGTTTTTTTTTTTTATGTTGGAATAGGTGTCCTCCCACAATCTAAAAGCAGGATAGTATGCTAATTGGCTTTCTCCCAAACTGCCTCCAGTGTTTGTAGGAGGAGGTAGGGACAATATGAAGGATCCATATAACTGCATCTACAGTACATACTCTGTAAACAGCTCTAAAATAATAAACCACAGAAAATAATAAATTCAGCAAATTTTGACGATATTAAGCCCAAATAAAGTTTTGAGGAGTAGTGTTTTCTGTGTCCCTCTTGGCGAGATTTTACTCACTTTCTGTTGTAGTGACCAGGAAAGAAAGAAAGAGAGATCATTTCAGAAAGGAAACAGAAATAAAAAAAAATTGTAAAGGTTAAAAGTTTTATTAGTTTACACGGTATTAAACACAAGTACTGGTCTTGGTACCTGTGCTGGAGAGATTCTTCCGAATGTAGTATCAGCAATAAAAACCCAACAGGTGTAACCCTTTTACTCTATTCAAATTTAAAAATGCTGTGGCTATAGTTAGGTTTTAACTTTATAATATTTACAAAATGGCCGATATACTTAGGCCCCTTTCACATGAGAGGTCAGATTGGGTCCGGCTGTCCGTTTATCAGCCAGACCCGATCGGAGCGTACATTCTCTTCTATGGGCAGTCGGATGTAAACTTGTCTCCGTTTATACCAGGCTACCTTTGGGTCCGATCCGATTCGAAAAAAAAAAGGAAGGGGATCCATTCTCCTCTGCCTGGTTGGATCAGGGGGCAGTCGAGTGTAAACAGGACAGCCGGTCTGTTTACCTCCGGCTGCCCATAGAGCGTGCCACTCTGGGCTGTGCCCGTGTCTGCTCTGCACAAGCAGCCAGTCTGCTCACCTCAGCAGGGAATCCCCTGCTGAGCAAAACCGGATCCGGCACTTGTGAAAGGGGCCTTCCTGTGTGCCCCTCATGGCCCCTGCAGACAGTGGTTTGTTTTGGTGGTCACTCAAGCCAATGAAAGAAAGACATTCTTTAGAGTAGCCAGTAAATGGTTTGGTTTATTTCTTTCTACATTATTCTTCCTTTTTTGGCATATCCAATCATTCTTTTTCTCTTTTAAGTTTTTTTTTTTATCTGATCTTTTATAATAAATCTTTCTGAAAGAAATATGAAATGTGGCACAATTACATCTTTAACAGGACTCTAAAGAGCACAAATGTGAATGTACTGACTGTAAAGCTGTGATCTCTACCAGTCTCAAGTAATAGTATTTCTACAGTCTTATGTCTCCTGAAACATGTCCCCAGTCTCCAATAATTCCTATAGAATTTTTGCAGTCTTTAACCATCTCCTGTTGAATGTCCTCAGTCTGACAGCTTTCTGCAGACTTGCATTTACTAAACATCATGTGTACCCCTTGGTGAGGTCAGGGTCCGCACTTGGGACCCCTTATAACAAGTAAATTGACCACCACTGGTCTACACCCTGAAAAGAACACATTTTTCAATTGTGGATGGTACAAATGTGGAGAATTATTAAATCAAATGCCTAACTAATATGAGCCAGGTCTTTATTCTTTGAAGTGACTTATTTCCTTTAAAAAATATGTCATCCTAACCTGTTCTGTGCAATGGTTTTGCATAGATCTGCCCTGATCCTCCTTTTCTGAGCTTCCCTGCCGGCACTCCTGGCTCCTCCCTCTGCTGAGTACCCAACATAGCAAGCTGCTTCCTATGGGGGCACTTGTGCAGGCTGACTCCTGAGCCAGCTTTGTGTGTCCATAGGCACACAGAAAGGCTCGGCCCACCCCTGCTCCCACCTCACTGGCTGTGATTGACAGCAGTTGGAGCCAATAGAGCTGCTACTCCCGTGCACAGAGCTGCATCAAGATCAGGCTCAGGTATAAAGGGTGGGTGGGGGAGCGGCACAGAGTTTTTTTTTCTTTACATTAATGCAGAGAATGCTTTAAAGTGGATGTAAACCCTGACATATACCCAGTGAAGTGAACAGCCTCAGATGATACACAGGGATGAAACAAATCTCCCTACATAAGTTTTACATGTATATCTGTTGTCTTGAGCTTTATATATTCTTTAGAAAGTTCAGATCATGTTAGAAGATTTTCTCTTCCTGTTCAGTACTGCAGTGAAGCCTGGGCATACAGCTAGGACAGCTGATTGGAGGAAAGGCACACACCCCTCTCCACATAGGTAGAAACTTTTAGCTCTATTCGTTAAATAATTTAGCTTGCTGCTAATGTATTTATAGCACCCTCCCCAACACAAAACTCAGGCTGCTTTTATCTCAGTTGACGGAGAACTTATCAGCCTGATAACTTCTGACAACAGAAGAATGGAGCAGGAGAAAGCCATGGCACACAGTACTTTGAAGAGAGATAAGAAAACACTGCAGATATATGTGCCCAGCTCAAATTTCATGAAATCGGGTTTACATCCACTTTAAGGTTAAAAAAAAAAAGAACCTTCATCCCTTAGAACAACTTTAAAGCAAAATTAAACCCAAAAGCAGACTTTATATTGCCCTTTACCCTTTCTTAGATGTGATGGCTGCATGCATTTTTTCTTTTAGGCTTTCTTACTTCTATTTTCACCTGGTGATCCTGCCAGTAAGTCTGTTTTTTTTTTTCAATTTACCATTTACCACTTACAGGGGTGCTTACAGTCAGCTTTTATTTATGTAATACCGTTATCCCAAAAGAAAAAAAACTGGTGAAAAGTCTAGTGATCCAGCCAGTAAGTCTGTGGTTTTTCAAAAGCACAAGCTCTCCAACAGAATTGACCAGTGTAAATGGATGAAATAATCAGTTTAACACTGGCAGGGGTGATTAAACTGATCAGCTTTTATTTTTTCATGAAAAACCTTTATCCCAAAAGAAAAAAAAATGTTTGCAGCAACTGCTTATAAAGTATTAGATGGAGTCTGACATCAATTTATCAGTGTATCTAAATGTGCTAGTACATCTAACACTCCCTTCCTCCCAGACTGACAGTGCTGCTGTCTAAAGGTGCCTCCTATGCTCCTTCATCCAGAGTGGCGACACTCTAAGACAGGCGGTGTGTTATTGACCAGATCACCATTTGAAAACAGAAGGAAAGAACCTAAAAAAGAAAACAAATGCAGCCACATCTAATAAGGTGTAGCCTGAAATATATTACGGGGGGGGGGGGGGGTGTTAATACTTCTTTAAGACAAATCATCTCCCTTAAGCAAAAATAGAACAATATACTGTTTTAATACATGCTTTGTCATGATACAGCTCGTTAAGTCTACATGTGCCATTAGTTTTTAGTCTGAATGACTGTAACCATATAAACTTGTGTCTACAGGCCAGCGGGAAGGGATTTTCTCTCTGCCTGTCAACAAGCAATCTGTACTTCTATCCCCAAAGGCTTTTAACAGCACCTGGTAAGCTTGATTTATGCATATTTCTACTAGCTTATTGTTCGAAAGATCCTCAGAAAAGCAATGTTGTGCCGAACATGAAACACCTTTAGCACATCTTTAAAAATCAGCAATGATCTAGTAAAAATGTGGTACTCTGACTGCAACACGATAAAAGCAAGGGGAATCATGGATGTTGGAAAATGTGAGGTCTTAAAGCGGAGTTCCACCCAAAAATGGAACTCCCGCTTATCCGGTTCCTTCCCCCCTCCGGTGTCACATTTGGCACTTTTCAGGGGAGAGGGGGGAGCAGATACCTATCTAATACAGGTATTTGTTCCTACTTCCGGTAAAAGATTGCAGCAGAATCCGTGACGATCTACGCCATGCCCGGACCCTCTTCCGTCCCCCTCCGCTGTCTTCTGGGAGACACACAGATCCCAGAAGACAGCAGGAACCAGTCAGAACGCGCAGCGCGGCTCGTGCATGTACAGTAAGGAACCAGGCTGTGAAGCCACAAGGCTTCACTTTGTTATTACCTACTGAAGATGCCGGCGCCTCCACCCAGAGCCGGGGGGTTTCGGGTGAGGAGACATCGCGGGCTCCCTGGACAGGTAAGTGTTCTTATTTTAAAAGTCAGCAGCTGCAGTATTTGTAACGGCTGACTTTCAAATTTTTTTTTCGCCAGAACTCCGCTTTAAGCAAATCCAATGTGTGATTTAAAAATATGCTAACTTCAGGCAAGAAAAAAGTAGGGAGTCTCTTTTAGCATGTAGCATAATGTAAAATTCTTGGTTACATTGCCCTAACTCTCTCCCTGTACACACACATTCCTATGAGCCTTTGACTATAATGGCCTGCATTACTTATTAATAGTGATATGTATGAGGCAAGACCTCTAGATGCTTGCACTTAAAATAAAAAACTACTAACAACTATTAGGGAAAACAGTCACTTTAAAGTGCTACTAAATAGAAGTGTTAATTGCCATAATTCATTCACATAAATGATATATATCATGTCACTGTATTTTGTTTTATTTTAAAATCCTCTAAGTACTTTATTCCTACAGTGCTGTTGTGTGGTCACATGACCTTTCCCTGTTTTTTGGCATTTGCAGGAAAAGATCCTTGGGAGGGGCATCTATTACTCTGTAGACGTGTGCTCTCTACAGTGTGGGTCTGTGTCTGGCCAGCCCTGATTGGTACTGTGACAGTCACGACTGAGAAAAAAAATGTGACTGCTCGCCGCTCTCCTCTCCTGGGCTCACAGCTCCAGCGGGAGGGGCCGAACCTCCCACTGACATCAGCTGGAGGAGGGGAGGAGAGGAGGAGAGCGACGAGCAGTCACGTGAGCACTGGGAGATGCTCTGAAATCAGGTAGAGATCTGCATTTTTTTTTTTTTTTGCAGTGGGGCACATGTCCTTATTTAACACAGGGGATTGCATCATCATAATATAATGGTATTAGCAGCAGGAGGGAGGGAGGGGGGGGGGGGCAGAACCAGGCAGGATCAGCCAGGTATTTCAGGTGATACAGGGGGCCAAATTAGACAGCACAAGCATTGTGCTGTTGTTAATGCTTTAAAGGAACAGGATCTATTTTTTTTTTTAGGGCAACAAACACTTTAACTCTATTTTCACAATTAAGAAACAGAGATGCCTATACATCTGTAATTTACTATTCCCATAGCATTCCATGCCTTTACAGTATCTCACAAAAGTGAGAACACCCCTCACATTTTTGTAAATAGTTTATTATATATTTTCATGTGACAACACTAAAGAAATATCACTTTGCTACAATGTAAAGTAGTGATTGTACAGCTTGTATAAAAGTGTAAATTTGCTGCCCCCTCAAAATAACTCAACACACAGCCATTAATGTCTAAACCACTGGCAACAAAAGTGAGTACACCCCTAAGTGAAAATGTCCAAATTGGGCCCAAAGTGTCAATATTTTGTGGCCACCATTATTTTCCAGCACTGCCTTAACCCTCTTGGGCATGGAGTTCACCAGAGCTTCACAGGTTGCCACTGGAGTCCTCTTCCACTCCTTCATGACAACATCACGGAGCTGGTGGATGTTAGAGACTTTGCGCTCCTCCACTTTTCCGATTAAGGATGCCCCACACAGATGCTCAATAGGGTTTAGGTCTAGAGACATGCCTGGCCAGTCCATCACCTTTACCCTCAGCTTTTTTACAAAGGCAGTGGTCATCTTGGAGGTGTGTTTGGGGTCGTTATTAAGTTGGAATACTGCTCTGCGGCCCAGTCTCCGAAGGGAGGGGATCATACTCTGCTTCAGTATGTGACAGTACATGTTGGCATTCATAATTCCCTCAATGAACTTTAGCTCCCCAGTGCCAGCAGCACTCATGCAGTCCCAGACCATGACACTCCCACCACCATGCTTGACTGTAGGCAAGACACACTTGTCTTTGTACTCCTCACCTGGTTGCCTCCACACACGCTTGACACCATCTGAACCAAATAAGTTTATTTTGTTCTCATCAGACCACAGGACATGGCTCCAGTAATCCATGTCCTTAGTCTGCTTGTCTTCAGCAAACTGTTTGCAGGCTTTCTTGTGCATCATCTTTAGAAGAGGCTTCCTTCTGGGACGACAGCCATGCAGACCAATTTGATGCAGTGTGGAGCGTATGGTCTGAGCACTGACAGGCTGACCCCCCCCCCCCCCCATCCCTTCAACCTCTGCAGCAATGCTGGCAGCACTCATATGTCTATTTCCCAAAGACAACTTCTGGATATGATGCTGAGAACGTGCACTCAACTTCTTTGGTCGACCATGGCGAGGTCTGTTCTGAGTGGAACCTGTCCTGTTAAACCACTGTATGGTCTTGGCCACCGTGCTGCAACTCAGTTTCAGGGTCTTGGCAATCTTCTTATAGCCTAGGCCATTTTTATATAGAGCAACAATTCTTTTTTCAAATCTTCAAAGAGTTCTTTGCCATGAGGTGCTATGTTGAACTTCCAGTGACCAGTATGAGAGAGTGAGAGAGATAACACTAATGAGTCACATGACACCAGGGAGGGAAAATGGCTAATTGGGCCCAATGTGGACATTTTCACTTAGGGGTGTACTCACTTTTGCTGCCAGCGGTTTAGACATTAATGGTTGTGTGTTGAGTTTTTTTTGAGGGGACAGCAAATTTACACTGTTATACAAGCTGTACACTTACTACTTTACATTGTAGAAAAGCGTAATTTCTTCAGTGTTGTCACATGAAAAGATATAATAAAATATTTACAAAAATGTGAGGGGTGTACTCACTTTTGTGAGATACTGTATATTCCAGAAACATACCATATCCATAAACCAGAAATGGCAGGTGTGACAGTCTCATACACCAGGTACTTATTCTACTCAGTGCACCTCAAACATTACTATAATTATTATTATTGATGCTTATACTTTACATAATATATCAGCGCTTAAAAACTACCAGTTACTATAAATCATGTTATTTCTTTTACTCCTTTTTATTCCTGTATTAAGAGATTAGAGATATGGTCACCTCAGCTTTATGCTGCGGCATGGTAGTAATACAGTGATAAATGCACCTGCTTTTCTGTCATCAGCATTCCTGCATAGACTTTAGCTTACCTGCTGAAGTATGTGTCTTTCTCTTAAAGTCATTAATCGCCTGTGGAGCTCAACTAACTCATCTAGGTATGCCTGGAAAAAGAGAACAATTTTAAATACTACTCATGTGGCTCAGATAAAACAGCAGGGAAATGCAGGAAAACACCAAGACAAGCACACAAGCAAGAATTTTAATTAACATTTATACATCAGTAAGACAGTTGGTTCAGGTTTTTTACTGAGCTCAAAGGATGCTTTAAGACGCAAAAAAATGCAAGAGAACAAGGCAAATAAGATAAAATATTTACAATTATGAATACTTAAAGTAGTAATAAACAGTTTTTTGCATAAATACATTCAGATTTACTAAACAACATTTCCCAATAAAAAGTTTATTTATATGTCCAAGCCTTTACAGTTCCCATGTTACAAAGCTGCTCAGTCCAGCACTCATGGCTGCCTCCCCAAACTCCTGTCAGCATGCACTGTTCTCATCACTTGAATGCAGTCAAGCTGCTGTCAATCAATTAGCTTGGAGGTGAGAGGAGGATGGAGTAGGAGAGTGACTTGTCAACCTAGGGCCATTTCTTTCTGAGGAAAAAGGCACTGTGGGGAGACTCCTCTGCAGGGTCAGCAGGGAGTGTGCTGGGAACACTCACAGTAAGGTGGCTCCAGGGGACCTTGTAAGGGAATAGAGGCACCCAAAAAGAGGAACCAGGGAAGTGAGCAATTTAAGAGTTGGAAATTAAAGCAACCATAGGAAAAAAAAAAAGAAAGTTGGGCATGCAAACATGTAAGTGCTTAGGTCTCCATTTCCATGCCAAATGCTGTAAAAAGTTAAAAAACACAAACCTTGTTGGGAAATAAAAAGTTAGTAAATATACTTATCTTACCTAAGTAAGGGTGAAGTTACAATCCTTATTGTGAAATCCCAGGGAACGCCAAGTACTCCAAGTTTTGGTAGATGACATTTTAGCACATTGCAGGAGCATCATCTTGGGAGATTTCAAAGACTCAGCATTTCCTGGGATGTTCTCAGATGGATTCTGTAGAGTAAGGCTGGCCATAGATGACACTGACAGTGTTGACAGGGGAATCCCTCCCATTGTGTTCTCCTGGCAGGGGAAGCAGTATCCGCCGGGAGAGCACAGTGATTGCACAGTATTGTTAGCAACTATAACAACCATTAGTGATAATAGCATGTAAAATCCATCAGGCTGGTTGTACCAAAATTGATCGATTGACCAACTTGGATACATTCAGCCTGCCCATACATGGTTTGATTCTCAGCCAGGTCAACAGAAACCTATGGCTGGCTTAACCATACACTTAACCAGCTTTAGAATGGTGCAGAAGTCCCGGGTGGAACAGGAAGGACTGTATGCGCTTTGTGAGCACGAGCAGCATGGTTGGAACACTTATTCTGTAAGTGTATTTTTAGGAGTGTTTTTAATAAATGTAAAGATTTTACAGCATGTTTGGCCTCTGTTACTCTCTGGGTCAGGACCAAACGTGATGGGTTCTCCATGTGTTATCTGCTGATATGGGCCATTCCTCTTAAACTTGTACAGCATGACCTAATTAATACATATTAACATAGGTCATATATACAGGATGAGTGCCTGACCAAAAAAGTGGGAGTGCATGTGGGGAAGTTGGCATGTTTTTACATTCACAGTGGAAAAGAGAACTACCAGGTTCAGAGGATTTTTGTGTTTTTTTTATTGAGCATGAGTGACTTTTCCAGATTACTTGTGGATTTTTTATTTATTCACAAACTGTGTGATATATTTCACTTGGTAGGGTGTAGTGATTCACAGAGTATTGTATTGCTGAAAGTTTTATTTATTTATTTTTTTTTTAGATAGTGCTGCATTTTCAAGTTTTTACACTTGTCATTATAAAGATGGCAGCATGATCCCCTACAGTGCAGAAGCAGTTTTTTTTTTTCATCTTGGTTCAACATTTTTGAATGGGTGATGAATAAACAGACCCTGATTTATAGTGCAAAGTTTGCATTTAGGCCCTTTTCACACTGGGGCGGTGGGTGCGACCATTGATTTCAATGGGTAGGAGCGGTATACACAGCGCCCCAAAGATGCTGCTAGCAGGACTTTTTTTAGCGTCCTGCCAGCGCACCGCTCCAGTGTGAAAGCCCTCGGGCTTTCACATTGGAGACACAGGAGCGGCTCTTTCAGGGCGCTTTGCAGGTGCTATTTTATGGTGTCTATGTTTAGTAGTGTTTGCTGTGTGAGCAGATAATCCATGGACATTTTCTTCTTTTGAGTCTGGTGCGCTCTCCGACATCGCATGGGACTCCATGGGATTTCCATCGCATTCAGACCAAAGTTGTGTAGAAACCTTTTTTTGGTCTGCACCAGAATTGGATCGCATGGGTGTTCACACCCATGCAATCCAATTCCTGTCCGAATTGCCAGTTCGCACTGTGATATGCGAACCAATCTGGGGGTGCCTTTAACTTTCTATTCACACCCGCAGCGGTTCACATGGGGCAGTGTGAACTGCCTGCGGATGACATGCCATGCAGGAACCCGTGCTGGATTCACACGAGTTCTCGCATCGCAGCAGTGTGAACCAAGCCTTAGGATACTTTGAGCTCTGTATGCAAACAAGTGACTTTCCTTAGGATGTTAGTCATTAAGACCAACCATAAAGAACATGTGGGTCAAGGAATAGGACAGCAGTATTAAAAGGGGCACTAAGTCATAACACTTTTTATTTAATAGTTATGACTTTACCCCCTAGTAGGTGAGGCAGGCTCATGCAAGATGCAGAGCTTAAGTGGCACCTTGGTCTTCACCAGACCACCCCGCAAGAGATGAGTCAGTGACACTAGTGACCCCTAAGCTACTTTGCTACAATATGTCACCAGGTCAGGACCAGCGAGGTATAACAAGAGCAGTATTGACTATGATGAACAAACAGGGTAGCGGCACTACTGTGTCAGTTCAGGCAGTGGATGAGGCATCAACCAAGGCAAAAAACAACTGGTATAACAAAAGTCCACTTGATTAATATAATACTTCTCTACCACTCACCATGTAAGGTGTTGTCGCCGTAACCATGAACTGTAAACAAAAAAGGGGGGGGTTATCCCAATGACAGTCATTGGGAAAGCATAGTGGTTACTATGGGTAACAAAGTGTAGTACTGAAGTAGCATCTGGAAAAAAGTAAATTTTATTGACAAGCAGTAAAAAAAACAAAAAACAATGTGCTACACTCGTGCTTGGTGTGCAGCTTCACAGTATCACCTATATTGTGACTATACCTCGATAAGTGCTTTGTCAAAGACAACAGACAGGGACATACATAGAACATAACCGTGCTAACACATTAAAACCAAGGAACGTCCGGACGTCTGGTACTAATGTACAAACTGTATGTCAGGCGATAATTATTGCATGAGTGGACCATTTTATAACAAAAATGTATAATCATATGGCATCTGGTCTGTGCATAGCACCAAGAATGTTGGATGGTGATACCGCTCTTTTCCAGTGTTAGAAGAAGAGTATCAAGACATTCACGTGGAGTGGGAAGTGCATAACATGCAATGTGTGGAAGGATATATCTTGAACCATACAACAGAATGGTGGCTGCAGGGAAATCCTCACTGGGGTATGCCACAAAGGACAGTGATGGAAGACATGATGAATGTCACTAAATTCACTAGGACATCCAAATACTGATGGATAATTATTTCCCATAAAGTCCAGTGGCAGATTCCAATCAATGAAGCAGCTTCCTCTGACCATAAGTATAAATACAGGTCCGTATATTTTGCAAAGCCACTTGTACATTTGTTAGTTCATCATGATCAGTGCAAATTAATGTACATTAACCACTTAAGACCCAGACCATTCGGCTGGCCAAAGACCAGAGCACTTTTTGCGATTCGGCACTGCGTCGCTTTAACTGACAATTGCGTGGTCGTGCGACGTGGCTCCCAAACAAAATTGACATCCTTTTTCCCCCACAAATAGAACTTTCTTTTGGTTGTATTTGATCACCTCTGCGTTTTTAAAAAAAAAAAAGCGAAAATTTTGAAAAAAAAAGCAATATTTCTTACTTTTTGCTATAATAAATATCCCCAAAATATATATAAAAGAAAACAATTTTCCTCAGTTTAGGCCGATACGTATTCTTCTACATATTTTTGGTAAGAAAAAACAACGCAATAAGCGTTTATTGATTGGTTTGCACAAAAGTTATAGCGTCTACAAAATAGGGGATAGTTTTATGGCATTTTTATTAATAATTTTTTTTTTACTAGTAATGGTGGCGATCAGCGATTTTTATTGTGACTGCGACATTATGGCGGACAGATCGGACACTTTTGGCGCTATTTTGGGACCATTCACATTTATACAGCAATCAGTGCGAATAAAAATGCATTGATTACTGTGTAAATGTGACTGGCAGTGAAGGGGTTAACCAGGAAGGGGCACTGCAGGGGTTAAGTATGTCCTAGGAATGTGTTCTAACTGTGGGGGGGATGGGCTATGTGTGACATGACTGATCACCGCTCCTGATTACAGGCAGCTGTAATCAGTGTCCTGCCACAAGGCAGAGCGGGGAAATAATTGTTTACATCAGCATTTCCCCGTTCTTCCTCTCCGTGAGATGATCGCGGGTATCCCCGGGGACATCTAGTCCGCGGGACCCGCGATCACACTCACGGAGCTTGTGGCAGGGTCGTGTGCGCGCAACCACATGGTGGCAAATTTAAAGAGACGTACCTGTACGCCCATTCGCCTGTCCGTGCCATTCTGTCGACGTATATGTACATGCAGCGGTCGGCAAGTGGTTAAGAAGTGGAGTGATATCCGCCACATCGATGGGAGCAATGGAAGCAATGAATTGGTTAGCTTAAGACTAGCAGTCAGAGACTATGCAGATGAGGATGGGTGAAGAGTAAATGACAGAAGGACGAATGTTGAGACGGATCTACTATCACAAGTTGGATTAGCAGCAAGGATGAGAAGTGTTATAATGGGGATTTTAATTATGCAGATGTAGACTGGGCGGAGGGAACCACACATTCCTCTAAGGCTCGCCAGTTCCTAAATGTCTTGCAGGACAATTTCATGGTTCAGATGGTAGATGCACCAACTAGAAATAAAGTGTTACTGGATATACTGATCACCAACAATGCAGACCTGATCATGGATGTGGAAATACAGGCAATGTAGGAAACAGCGATCACTGGTCAATTAGCTTCAGTATAAATCACACAAATAGGAAACATAAGGGGAATACAAAGACACTGAATTTCAAAAGAGCCAACTTCCCTAAACTACGAACCTTGCTAGAAGGCATAAATTGAGATAAAATCTTAGGAACAAAAAACAAAGAGGAGAGATGGGTTTGCTTTAAGAGCATAATAAATAAGGGCATTAGCCGGTGCATCCCATTGGGTAATAAATTTAAAAGAGCGAACAAAAGTCCTGGATGGCTTACTCCAATGTAAAAATGCATATAAAATCAAAGGAGAAGGCCTTCAAAAAATACAGGGTTTTAGGGATCATCATCAGCATTTAGACTTTATAAAGAATGCAACAAGAAATGTAAGGGTGCAATTAGGACGGCTAAGCTAGAACATGAAAAACACATAGCGGAGGAAAGCAAAAAAAAAAATCCAAAGAAATTCTTTAAGTATGTAAACAGTAAAAAGGGGAGGACAGATCATATTGGCCCCATACAGAATGAGGAAGGACATCTGGTTACAAAGGATGGGGAGATGGCAAAGGTATTGCATTTATTCTTGTCCTCAGGCTTCACGAGGTAAACGGGGGGCTTCAGTAACCAAAACTGCAGTGTTTATTCTCATGACACATCACAGGAAGCATCTCCATGGTTGACAGAGAACAGAATTAAAATTAGACTTGGGAAACTTAACATTAATAAATCACCGGGACCAGATGGCTTGCACCCAAGGGTACTTAGGGAACACAGTCAAGTAATTGCCAGACCAATGTTTCCAGGGCTTTTTTTCCTCAAACAATAGGTACTGGAACTCAACCACGACCCCACAAAACCCCTCCCCCCACACACACCCTCCAAATCACATAAAATAGTGGGTGTGGTCATATTTCACAAACAGTAGGAAGGTCTTAAAGGGGCATTAAATATCAGAATTGCATTACATACAGAGTGTAGAGTTCATGGGGGTTACACAGAGTGCAGAGCTGTCATTTGTAAACACAGAAACCAACTTCTGTGTTTACAAGTGATTGTGGTGAGCAGGCACCAAAAGGGTCTGAGCCAGAGGTGGTGGAACTGAGTTCCACCAAGTTCCCCCTGAAAAAAAGCCCTGATTGTTCCTAATTTTTGCTGACAGTCTACTAACTGGAATTATACTAGCTGATTGGAGAAAAGCCAATGTAGCAGCAATATTTAAAAAGGGCCCAAAATACATCCCTAGGAATTACAGACCAGTTAGCCTAACATCAATAGCATGCAAGCTCTTGGAAAGGATGATAAGGGACTATATACAAGATTTTAGTAATGAGACCGGTATCTTTAGCAGTATTCAGCATGGATTCATGAAGAATCGCTCTTGCCAAATCTATTAACCTTTTATGAGGAGGTGAGCTGCCATCTAGATAAAGGAAGGCCCGTAGACGTGGTGTATCTGGATTTTGCGAAAGCATTTGACACAGTTCCAAATAAATGTTTACCGTACAAAATAAGGTCCGTTGGCATGGACCATAGGGTGAGTACATGGTTTGAAAACTGGCTACAAGGAAGAGTTCAGAGGGTGGTGATAAATGGGGAGTACTGGGAATGGTGGGTAGTGGGGTCCCCCATGGTTCTGTGCTGGGACCAATCCTATTTAATTTGTTCATAAACGACCTGGAGGATGGGGTAAACAGTTCAATCTCTGTATTTGCAGACGATATTAAGCTAAGTAGGGCAATAACTTCTCCACAGGATGTGGAAACCTTGCAAAAAGATCTGAACAAATTAATGGGGTGGACAACTACATGGCAAATGAGGTTTAATGTAGAAAAATGTAAAACAATGCATTAGGTGGTAAAAATATGAATGCAATCTATACACTGGGGGGAGAACCTCTGGGGGAATCTAGGTTGGAAAAGGATCTGGGGGTCCTAGTAGATGATAGGCTCAGCCAAGCTGCTGCTAAAAAAAGCAAACAGAATATTGGCATACATTAAAAAGAGGATCAACTCCAGAGATAAAACAATAATTCTCCCGCTCTACAAGACTCTGGTCTGGCCACACCTAGAGTATGCTGTCCAGTTCTGGGCACCAGTTCTCAGGAAGGAACTACTGGAAATGGGGCGAGTACAAAGAAGGGCAACAAAGCTAATAAAGGGTCTGGAGGATATGAGTTATGAGGAAAGGTTGCGAGCACTGAACTTATTCTCTTTTTTGTGGAAGGGAGTTTAACAAGACACGTGGCCACTCATTAAAATTAGAAGAAAAGAGGTTTAACCCAAAACTAAGTAGAGGGTTCTGTTAAAATGTTTATTGTGTGACTATTAGAAAAACTATTAGAAAAACAATAACCCTGAGACTTTTCTTAAGATGACTTCTGAGCACATTGTTGTATTAACTTGCTATATCGTTTGCTTTAACTAACTCCATAGTAAGTTGTAGGATGATTAGGCTTAACCATATATGGTAAAACAAGAATGTACAGGAAACACTAATTAGCGAAATAAAGTACCATTTTGTACCAGGCACGCTATCTGTGTTTCCTCAGCCAATAGAAGCGTTATAGCTATATTATTGTAGGTATTAGGAGGGGGGGATGTACATCTCTTTGTATGATTCTTACTGCATCTTTTGGCTTGTAAGCATCATCCATTTGTGTGACACATCTGAAATAAATTGTCTGCTTTTCAATACATCTGGAGTTCGACTGATCACAAGAGGAGAGTAATCCTAATATTTTTGGTCCTCCGAGCCGGAACCAATAAGTGCATTTTGGGTCAGATGGTCCCGACAAAAACTTCGGTGAGTATTGGACCTCAAAGCTCACTGAGAATTATAAGTCCCCCCACTCAACGTCAGTGGTGAAATAGGGGCGGGGGCCTGAGACCCAGATCCACTGTCTGGTTTTGAACTTCAAGATCCAGTCCTCCTGGTGTTTGAGAGGTAAGTAAATTTAAATTATTCTTAATTCTCTCTAAGAGTCTTTTCTTCTCTTTCTGTTCGATTCTGGTTTAATGTGTTGTATTTGCCGACACTGGTATTGATTGTATAATATCTTAATAATCCAGTGTGCGAAGACAGAGACACTTGGGAGCGTTGTCTAAGGTAAAAAATTGCGTTACCCGCTGTCCAGGACAGATGAAAAAAAGATTTCATCGTCGTCAGAGGTGGATTGCATGACGATGTAAGCGCTTAAGTGATCTAGAAAGATTGCAAGACTAACTTTCTTTTGTGTGTTTAGTTTCTCCTTTCTCATGTTTAACCTTTCTGTTGATGCTGTAACCTTATTGAAAAAAAAACAAACAAACAAACAAAAAAAACAACAGTACTGCAGAGACAAGTTAATTATTTTTTGATTCTCCCTATAGTGTGGGGAGTGATGTTATTTTTACAATTCTTGTATTCCTATTGTTACCGTGGGCAGAGGTAAATGAGAGACCCGTCTGGTGCTGACAATGGGGAATAGTCTCTGTAAAAGAATGTTTTGTGCCTGCTTATGAGGCTGCTGTGTTCCTAATGTGCCAAGTGGGAGACTGGAACTCCTCTTTAAGGACACAGCCCTTTATAGGGAAGTTTGGATTCAATAGTAAACTAACTGTAAAAGTGTCAGGATTTGATGGAAAAATTTAAATTGTTAGGACCCAAACATCAAAAAAGGTATGGGTTGATAATAGGAGTTTAAATAACCATCAAAAAAATCTTTCTTCACATCTCATGTTCTGTGTGCCTGTAAAACTCATGTTGTAGCCTGCTTGCCTATCAGTGACAGATTGGGAGCTGGCAGAGAAGCAGGAAAATTTGCAAAAGCTTAAAGAGATACTTGGTTTAATAGTCTTATGGCTTCGCTCCGTAAGGCAGCCAACACCTTGATAGCCAATGTATTAAGCAGATAAATATGTAAAATACCAGGTGACATTGCACTATATGGCCCATGGGGATTGGACCGGAGCCGGCGTCTTGGATTACTGCACTGTCTCAGGTACCACTGGACAACATTGTCTGGGAGACTGTGCTACATTTGGGCCGCCTGCTCAGGGACAACCCTCAGTCGGATAGGAACCAAACAGTTGGAGCTGCAACTTGAGGTAAAGGTGATCCAATAGCCATATCACTGATGGGTCTAGCAAACGAATTAGACCAGAAGCAAGTGTTATCTAAATGTTTAACAAATATTTGAGAAGCAGAAAAATAGCTAAGTATGGCTGAGTAAAAAAAATAAATAAATAAGTGCGAGAAATCATCACAGGGAGATTAAAGCCTGCAGTTTTTCCTCACCCCTTCCCCTGGTGGAGGGAGTGAAGTGCTCCTCAGTTTCAAATTCCTGTGTGAGAGATTGTGTCTGTAAAAAAGTTAACTCTTGACCAGCTATGACAATACAGAAGGGTTATATTGTAAATATTGAAACTGAGCATAAAAAAAAAAGGTACACTGATAACACCAGGGTGCTTTATTATTTTAGCATGGCATGGTGTTAAAGGAAGCACATGGCAGAAATTGTTGATGGTTTTGAGGAGGTAGATGGGAGACATGAAGGGGGATTATATTGTGGAGTGAACAGAATGTTGTGGGGTTGTCAAGTGGCTTGATGAATGTGAGAAAAGGAAAGGCTGAGAATGTTTTGATTACTTTAAATGTGTCCAGTCCATAGACAGTATGTGACTGAGTGCTAATTTTACTGCCATAAGGAAATAGGGATTTGAATGGGCTTTGCTAAGAGAAGCGTGCAGTAGTTTTGAAGCCCATAGAGAGGAGAGAAGGGAATACAACAGACTTAATGCTTTTATAGCCCAAAAAAATGATGGCCAAGAAGCTGTTTCTCAGAAACAAGAAAATGCAGATTGCCTGACAGACATAGCAGAAGAGAGAGGGAGATGATGATGGATGACTAGTAGGGCAGCATTAACCCTTTGAGCACACAGATATTAATTTGTGCATCTGTGAAAATATTAGGATTTTCGGTGGGAAAAAAAGTCCAAATAATAGTCTTAAAGTAAATATTTCTTGGATATGTTACTTTTAGAGCTCCCAGATTTTCAACTGTAAAGTGTTAATGATGCAATGCTGTTTATATTGGCTAAGTTCTGAATCAGAATATGTGTTGGGAGCATGCCGGGGGGCGGGACCGGAAACGGATGATGGAGTGAGCTGGTGAGGAGAGAATGTGATTGTGTGTGTCCACCTCACTCCCACAATATGGGTGAGAACCCGTCCCTGACTGCACAATAAGGATCAAGGATCAAGCCGACAGTACCTGTCTGGTGGTATGTGCTGAGCCCGGTGCCTGTTCCCGCGGACCCCCGTGCTTGACTGCTGCCCCCGAACCCCCGTGCCTGGCTGCTGTCTGCGTCCTGTGGTAACATCCCGGTGGGCGGCTGCGGGAACCGGAGCGGTGTGCTGCATCCCCCTCTGCCCTCGGAAGCCCTCGGGAGTCCTCGGAGGACCAGAGAGATCCCGAAAGGAAGTCAGGTGGTGGCGCACTCTCGCGGGAGTACGGGCGGGAGTAAGAGCGAATACGAGTGAGGAGTGCTTTTTCGATAGCCCCAGGAGTGTCAGCAACGGAAGCCACTGAGAGAAGAATCTGCAACACCAGAACGAGAAGCGGTGGTGACCGAGACCCCCCGAAGCTGCAGTCCCCAAACAAACCACGGAGCCTGGGTGAGTGAGCGGACATTGTATTTGAAATCGAACTGTTTATTAGATGGTGGAGAGAGAGGGCTACTTAAGACTGCCTAAGGTTGTATATACAACCGACATTTAACAGAGGGGGATCCATAAGTGTTGCTTGGACTTTACCTAGGATGAACTGGGTTGCCAGTGGTGACTTTTTCTTTTGAGGTTGGAGAAAGGTGTCCCTCACTAGTGATTTGCTGAAAGCTACTTCTCTAATAAAAAAGAGTAAAGGAAAGGAAAAAATCCGCCTTATATATATTTTTTTTTTCTCTTCCTCCCCAAGTCTACGCCAATTACCCGTTATATCCATAACCGTAATATTGCCTAGGAAATAAATAAAGCTAAAAGAGGAAAACGGGGAAGTCATTATGTCCGCAAGGAGGAAAGGAGATGAACACGCCAACCAGGAGAGTATGGGGGTCCAGTCCTTGCGGTCGGCTAAAGACAAAGGGATATCGTCTACAGTGGCAGGAGTAACAGCAGCGGCAGTTGCAGCAACCGCTAAACTGGAAAAAATGATTAACGTGACTGACCATACTCCAACGAAAGGGGGGCAGCTAGTACAGAGCAAGATAACAGCAGACAGAAAGAGCCAGGGGGGCTCAACCGCACTTGTTAGCGGAACCACAGCAAAGAATCCACCAGTTAAAGGAGTAGGAGGAGCAGGGAAAATGATGGAAACAGCTAATACCCAGAGTCAAGTTCCAGAGGGGGAGCCATCCCTGAAAGACATCCTTCTGGCAATTAATGCCTGTAAACAATCCTTGGGTGAAATGTCAGGACAGATGCAAGATATTAAAGAAGAAATTGCGCTAGTACGCCATGATTTAAAAAAAACAGCGGAGAGAGTGACAGAAATAGAAGGGAGAATAAGCCTTATAGAAGATGAGCTATACCCTATGAAACAAAGAGTCAAGACCCAGGAAGAACAGTTAAATAGGCTCACGGAAAAAATGGACGAAATGGAAAATAGGCTGCGCAGAGACAATGTGAGGGTAGTGGGCCTGCCAGAGAGGAGTGAAGGCGCAGATCCAATAGACTTTTTTGAAAAGTGGCTGATTGAAATCTACGAAAGAGAGACATTCTCGCAGCAGTTTTCTATTGAAAGAGCGCATAGAGTCCCGTTCAGGCCCCCACAACAAGGAAATCCCCCAAGAGCCCTACTGCTGAAATTTTTAAATCATAGGGATAAAATAAACCTTTTACGCAGGGCCAGAGAAAAGGGGAACATAGTCTACAATGGAGCGAGAATCTCAATATACCCTGATTTCCCCCCCGGGACTGCAAAAGCGTAGAGCGGAATTTTTAAAAATTAAACGTAGCCTCCAAGGGTATGATGTAACATATGCGCTTCTTTATCCTGCCAGACTACGAGTGAATGCACTTGGAGGAAGTCAAATTTTTGACTCCCCCGAGAAGGCACTGTCATGGCTGGAGGAAAAGAAGGACCAGTTACCATTGAAATAAAAAGGGAGTAGGGCAGAAAGAGTATAGAGCAGGGGAATAAATATATACACGTAAATATAAAGATATATATAATAAAATTGGAACCATCATGGGGGGGAGGGGAGTGAGGTGGGGAATACACATGGTTAGATTGAATCAGAAAATAAGTTTGTATGCGAACGGAGGAAGGGTGGGAAGGGTTGGAGTGGGGAGGACAGGGGTGTGTGTAGAGTTGGTTTTGGAATAAAGAGAGGGTATGGGACGGTCACTAAAAAAGCCTCTAATGGTAACCTAGAATGGAGTGGGGGGGGAAGGGGGGGAGGGTTTTTGGTGGGGAGGGAGGGGGGATGGGTGGGGGGAGGGAAGAACACAAAACAAGGGAGTATATAACGCATAAGAATGTAAGGAAATGCTTTGTACACTATTTATTACATTTGCTCACAGGACGGCACACCAGGCACAGCATAGTTAGGATAAGTATAGGTCAAGGAATTGAGATATGAGTTTAAAATATTTAGTTAAAGGTGGAGTTAGAGCAATTTTTAATGGTTGTATTAATAGTGATAAGAAGGGTTCGAGCACTAAAACACAAAGGATAAATACGTTGCACAAATTAATGGGATATAATGTTTTATTGTTCTCTATGGTACTCTTTTTGGTAAGACTGGTAAAATTTGAAATCCCCTTTTTAGCAAGGATTATATATAGTAAAAATCAGGTTAAGTGATGATGTTGAATATTGGATCGTGGAACGTTAGGGGTTTGGGAACCCCTGTTAAAAGAGCAGCGATATTTGATAGCTTGGATACATACAAAGTAAGAATAGCCTGTCTGCAGGAGACGCACCTAACAAAAGACACCAAAGGATATATGAGGAATAGGAGGTATAAGTATCAGTTTCATTCTGTGCATACCTCATACTCGAGAGGGGTCTCGGTATTAATTGATGGGGAGGTGGTATTCTCTTGCAGACAGTGCATATTAGATGAAGAAGGGCGATATATTTTCATGCATTGTACAATAGAGGGTCAAGAATGGGTACTAGCTAATATATACATCCCCCCCCCCATTTAGAATGGAGATACTGTATGACCTATTGGAATTTATAATGGATAAACCGGGCCTGCCAGTTATAGTGGTTGGGGACTTGAATGTAGTTATGGATAAAAAAATAGATAGATTTCCTCCAGGGAAACAGAGCCAGGGAGCACAAGAAAACCGGATGTGTCAATATCTACAAGAAGCGGGACTATCCGACATTTGGAGATTACGGAACCCAGGAACATTACAGTACTCATGTTACTCGAGTTCCTACTCTACCTTATCAAGGATAGACATAGTACTGGGTAATGAACTAGCAGGGCAAGTAATACAAAACATAGAGTATCATCCTAGAGGGGTGTCAGATCACTCTTTAATGACAGTTGAAGTAAGCCCAGGAAATAAAAAAGAAGGTAGAGTATGGAAATTAAACCCGGCCTGGTTGGAAATTATAGAGGATTCGGAAGGGATGGTATCTGAGTTGGACGAATTCATAAGGTTCAACTCGGATACTGTCACAAAGGGGGTGATGTGGGATACGTTAAAGGCATATTTGAGGGGTCTACTGATTCAGAAAGTGTCCAAAATCAAAAAAGCTTCACGGGACTGGGAGGATAAGACTAGGAGAGAGTTAATGGAGGCAGAGAAGGAGTATGTGAAAGAACCCTTACCTGATAAACAAAAAGTGTGGGAGAAAAAACAACAATGTTATAAAGACGCAATACTCAGGAAGGTAGAAAATAAAAGACTGTTCCAGAGACAAATTATATATGGGGAAGGAGAAAAAGTAGGGAAGATGCTGGCCAGTATTGTTAAAAACAGTTCCCCCCCCTCCACGGTCTCAGTAATTAGAACTAAGAGAGGTGAAATATCATCCCAGAGAGAGATAATTATAGATACCTTTAAAGAATACTATACGGACTTATATAAATCCCGAGGGGTCAGGGAGGGAGAGGAGATGGACTCCTTTTTTAGTAAGATAAGTATACCAGTAATCGAGGAGGCAGATAAAGAGGAACTAGAGCGACCGATCACACTGGAAGAAATTAAAATGGCAGTAGCAGAAATGGCCAATAATAAGTCCCCGGGACCAGATGGGCTACCAACAGAAATATATAAAAGCTATGGGGAAATACTGCTTCCGGAACTCCTTAAAGTATTTAACTGGGCGAAGGAGAGGGGGAAATTGCCATCATCAATGACTGAAGCTATAGTTATTGTATTGCATAAGGAGGGGAAGGACCCACTGGAACCAGGATCTTATAGACCCATATCCCTACTCTGTTCTGATGTTAAGATCCTAGCAAAGGTCCTGGCCGGGAGGTTAAGAAAGATCATCCACAAAGTAGTTCATCAAGACCAAACAGGGTTTATCCCAAATAGAGCAACAAGTATGAACATCAGGAGGGTTTTTCTGAATCTTCAGATACCCACAGATAATATGGGCTCGAGAGCAGTTATGCTGCTTGACGTGGTAAAAGCGTTTGACAGCGTAGAATGGGAGTACATCTGGCGGGTACTAAGGGAGTTTGGGTTTGGCCCCTCCTTTATTAACTGGGTAAAAATACTCTATAATGATCCCAAAGCAAAAGTAAGAATTAACGGTGACTACTCATCCGAGTTCCAACTAGAACGAGGTTCAAGGCAAGGCTGCCCCTTGTCCCCCCTAATATTTGCTCTGGCAATGGAGCCACTAGCCATATCAATAAGGCAGAATAGGATAATAAAAGGATTCCAGAGAGCAGAGGGGGAAGAGCGGATCGCATTATATGCGGACGACGTTCTCATATTCTTAGGTGACCTGGAGGGATCCCTTAACCAGGTGTTGGAAATACTCTCAGAATTTGGAAGAGTGTCGGGCTTATCCATAAACCAGGAAAAATCGGTGTTGCTACCAATAGACCCTGTGGGAGAGAACGTCCCAGTAAGTAATATACATATGGAAATAGTAGAGTCAACAAAATACTTAGGTATAAAGTTAACAAAAGATCCGGGGGAATACCTAGATAATAACTTGACCCCCCTGCTGAGGAAATTTAAAAGTAAGATTGAAATTTGGAGAGGTTTGCCTTTGTCAGTGGCGGGGAGGTGCAACCTGATTAAAATGTTGTGGCTTCCCCAGCTATTGTACGTTATGCACAACTCGCCAATATGGATAAGCCGGAAATGGTTTAAAAAAATAGATACACTATTGAGAGATCTCATCTGGAAAGGGAGACCCTCTAGGATAGGACTACAAACCCTACAATTGTCATCGCAAGAAGGGGGATTAGCGGTGCCTCACCCAAGGGGCTATTTTTTGGCAGCGCAGATGCAGCATCTGGGGAGAGGCCCTGGTTCTAACAGCCATAATAGGAGAGAGCTGATGATTATGGGAGCACCCCATGGGACAGTGACGGAAGTACTTGAGGCGAACTCCTTTTTGCACAAATCCCCAACGATTAAATTGATGAAAAAAGTATGGAACACCATTAAGGCCATGAAGGGAATGGGAGGTCTGATGAAATGTACTCCACTGTGGAACAATAAGAGCTTAGAGGAATTAAAAGAAATAGGGAAAATAAAATCATGGGAAATGAGAGGGATAAATAAATTAGCCCAGCTGTATAATCAAAATACCTTAAAAACATTTGGATCACTTAAGGAGGAATTTGGTATCCCAGACCATTCATATTTTAGCTACCAACAAATTAAACATGCTTTGAGCAGACAGTTTGGAGGACAAGGGCCAGTTTGGAATAGGTCTACTATATTTCAAAAATTAGACATGCCGGGCGGACACGGGGGGCCTATAGCCGAAATGTACCCAGTTATATGTAAAAGTATTATAGAGACTCCAGGAAAACTGAAATGTAGAACTAAATGGGAAGAAGATCTGGGAGCAATCTCGGATGAACAATGGAAAGAGATATTGGCGGGAGGTCACCAGGTTTCAATCTCACCAGCTCAGAAAGTCTCACAATTAATGCTATTACATAGGACATACTATACCCCCAAAAGATTATTTAGGTTTGGGGGGAGGAAAGATGACAAATGCCCTAGATGCCAGGAATCGGGGGATCTAATGCACATGATATGGAAATGCCCGAAGTTATTTCGCTATTGGTACGAAGTGGTGGAAACGTTGAATAGGATCCTCTCTTTAGAACTTAAAATAGAGCCAAAACTATGCATCTTGGGAGTAGAGGGAAATATAAAAAGAGGAAATTTTAAAATTAAAATAGTAAGAAGATGCCTATTCCAAGCAAGGAAGTTGATAGCTTTAAGATGGCAGGCAAGAACCCCCCCACGAAGGATGAATGGATTAAAACGGTAATAGAAACAATGTGGAAGGAAAAAGAAGTATACACGAAGAGAAAGAACCTGAAAGAATTTAAAAGACTATGGAACCCTTGGCTAGAAGAATTGGGATACCCAATGTGAGGGAATGATAAGAGAAGCAGCCTTATGGTAGCTAAATTAAGTAAGAAATAGTGAGGCATGGTTGGGGGAGGGGGGAGGGAAGGGGGGATAGGGAGGGGGGAGGGAAGGGGGGATAGGGTGGGAGGAGGGCGGGGGAAACACATGGGGGGAAAATAATTAGAGTATACCTTATCTGCTATGGTAATATGTGTTCATAAATGTATATATAGTAGATATATTCAAAAATTGGTATGCTTGTTTCTTAAAATTTTGTATAATGTGGAAAAAAATAATAAAGATTATTTAAATAAATAAAAAAAAAAGAATATGTGTTTGGGTTAAAAAAAAAAAAAAATGTTTTGAGACCTTTTGGATTTCACTTGGGACCAGAGAAGAAGGGGAACAATACAAAAGGGGATTCATGTTTTATATAACGCACACAAGGAAAAACAAAATAGCGCAGGTTACATGGTTTGTATTATATTCAAATGTTGTTAGAGAAATGTCCTTTTGAGCAATGCGCTCTCCGTGAGATGCAAACAGTCTATGAGTAGGGCAGCCTTTAGATGGGAGGTGAAGCCGCTCCAAGTATGCAAAGGAAAAAACAACAAGAAAGGCGCCTCTTAGTAAACTGTATATTTAATGATGTATTAGCATTAAAAACACTCACATTTAAAACTTCGATAGTCCGGCATGGGGAGCTCAGTATAGGCATACAGGATTGCGTCCTCCTCTGTCCCACAGTCTTTTTCCTCTCTTGCTGACGGCTGGTCTGTGTGGCGTAGACTTCCGGGATCAGTGATTATCCAGAACGAGGCTTGGACACCGCCGAGCAGTCAATTGGGAGGCTGGGACGCTGGAACGCACATCCAAAGTATGTGCTGTACTGCCGTAAAGCAACGCGTTTCGGAGCATGCGCACTCGGGCGCGCTCCTTTCTCAAGCTAGGGAGAATACAAAGGACTGCAGCCTATTTAAGTGCTCTAATGGCACCGCCACCTAATGGACATAGTAGTAATTACATGAAGAATACAGGCAAAAAAAGGGCAAACGGAATGATTTGTATGTTTGTGTTGAGTAAAGAGGTTAGATGTTCATATTGTGTGCTTACATTAATATGTATGTAGTGATTGGACAATGTGTTTTTCATATTGTTATGCATACTACTACCGCATCTATGAATGGATTAAATGAATGAATAGATTTAAATAAACTATAACGGTTGGTCAACTGGTAAACTATATATTTATATAATTACCTAAGTGCACTAATGAACTATATATATAATTGCCTAAATGCAATATATAGGAATAAACAGTATTCTTGTGGGCACATATATGTGTACATTATGCATGATGACACTATAAACTGAATAATACTAATAATTTAAAATAAAAATTAAAATTTAAGACTAGAATTAAAATATAATTAAAACATATATATATATACTAAAAAATATATGTATATGTGTTAAAATGAATCTCTACTACTACTAGCAGGGCATGTTTATCAGTAGTATATAACCAGGATATGGCAGAATTCTTCTTACATAAATGAATATTGAGCAGATGGTACACTCTAAGCCAGTATTATTATAAAATGGTGGATATTTCTAATTCTTCGTTGATTCCACCAGGATTTAGGGCATCCAAGGAATAAATCCAGTAGGTTTCTCTTTCACATAATCTGTAAAATCTTTCAGCTATGGGTAAATTTTTAGGTATTTGTTCAATAACCCATACCTCGAGACCTTCGGTGGATTTTGCATGGTGTTCACAGAAATGACGGGGGACACTGTGTTTGTCCCTCCCACCTTCTATTTTTCTTCTGTGTTCCCCGAATCTTTGCCTTAGTGGGCGTATCGTGCGCCCCACATAGATGAGATTACACAGGCAACTCAGGCCATAAACTACAAACTCCGAGCCACAATTGTAGAAATTGTCAAGCACGTAAGTTTTTCCTTTAGTGGTAAACTGTTTTTTTCCATGCTTGACAAAAATACAAGTTTTGCACATGGCTTTTTTGCATTGGAACATGCCCTTGAGAGGAATCATGTGGGCCTGTGCTGGTGCGATTTCTTTAATGGGCTTTAATTTGCTGGGTGCTATTTTGTTTTTTATATTGGGGGCTTTTCTATAAGTTATTTTAGGATGAATCGGTAGAACTGGTTTGAGATATGGATCCTCAAGAAGGATGGGCCAATGTTTTCTAAATATTGCTTCCATTTTCGAGAATTTTGTGTGAAACCTAGTGATAAAACGTCCTGATGGTGTCATGAGCGGGTGTGACCAGAACCGTGTGATCTGCGACAGAGGACACCCAAACGTATATAAGTGAAAATATATATTAATTTATTAAGGAAAGTGAGTAATAAATAACAACCAACTCCAATATGACACAGTGCAATAACCAACCACAGACAGAGACCTACAAATAACAATAGACAGATAAATGCAATAAATGGGAAATACCAGGTTCATAAACAATAGCCAGGCCAGGGTCATACACAGAAGATCAGCAGGGATGTTCCAGAGACGTAAACGTAAGCCAGGCCAAGGTCATACACAGGGAAGTCAGTAGATGGGGTATGGAACACAGGACAGGGAGAGGATGGATGGGTCAGACTGCAGGCAGGGACCCAAGGTAACAGGTGGGACAGGATAGGGTCCCAGACAGGGACAGGATCAGGACTCAGGGTTCAGGATCAGAAAGCTAGCAGGTCAGGAGGCAATGACGAAATCAAGGCAAACATGTGAATGCTTGCCGGGTATTTATAGGCCTATGATTGGCCTCAAGTGACACCTGATTGTAGGAGGTACTGTCTGCTCCACATTGCCAGGATCCATCCGCTGGTGGACGCCAGTACTGCGGCCCAAAGATGATATATTATAAACAGGGAAAAGCTCTCCTGACAGTTCCAAACTGCCAGGAGACACCTGCTGGTGGACCTCAGTACTGCATGCCAAATAACAGGTCTTACCAGCGGATGGAACATTTCCTGACAGTACCCCCCCTCAAAGGAGCGACCTCCGGACGCTCCAACTAGCCGTTGCTGGGGAAAGTCCATGGTGTCCAGCTGGGCAGTGGGCACATCAGGCTGGGCAGCGGACATGAACACTCCAGGCTGGGCAGCGGACGGGAACAACTTGAGCTGGGCAGCAGACGGGAACAACTTGAGCTGGGCAGCAGACGGGAACAACTTGAGCTGGGCAGCAGACGGGAACAACTTGAGCTGGGCAGCAGACGGGAACAACTTGAGCTGGGCAGCAGACGGGAACAACTTGAGCTGGGCAGCAGACGGGAACAACTTGAGCTGGGCAGCAGACGGGAACAACTTGAGCTGGGCAGCAGACGGGAACAACTTGAGCTGGGCAGCAGACGGGAACAACTTGAGCTGGGCAGCAGACGGGAACAACTTGAGCTGGGCAGCAGACGGGAACAACTTGAGCTGGGCAGCAGACGGGAACAACTTGAGCTGGGCAGCAGACGGGAACAACTTGAGCTGGGCAGCAGACGGGAACAACTTGAGCTGGGCAGCAGGCTCCGGGTCATCGAGCTGGGCAGCAGGCTCCGGGTCATCGAGCTGGGCAGCAGGCTCCGGGTCATCGAGCTGGGCAGCAGGCTCCGGGTCATCGAGCTGGGCAGCAGGCTCCGGGTCATCGAGCTGGGCAGCAGGCTCCGGGTCATCGAGCTGGGCAGCAGGCTCCGGGTCATCGAGCTGGGCAGCAGGCTCCGGGTCATCGAGCTGGGCAGCAGGCTCCGGGTCATCGAGCTGGGCAGCAGGCTCCGGGTCATCGAGCTGGGCAGCAGGCTCCGGGTCATCGAGCTGGGCAGCAGGCTCCGGGTCATCGAGCTGGGCAGCAGGCTCCGGGTCATCGAGCTGGGCAGCAGGCTCCGGGTCATCGAGCTGGGCAGCAGGCTCCGGGTCATCGAGTTGGGCAGCAGGCTCCGGGTCATCGAGCTGGGCAGCAGGCTCCGGGTCATCGAGCTGGGCAGCAGGCTCCGGGTCATCGGGCTGGGCAGCAGGCTCCGGGTCATCGGGCTGGGCAGCAGGCTCCGGGTCATCGGGCTGGGCAGCAGGCTCCGGGTCATCGGGCTGGGCAGCAGGCTCCGGGTCATCGGGCTGGGCAGCAGGCTCCGGGTCATCGGGCTGGGCAGCAGGCTCCGGGTCATCGGGCTGGGCAGCAGGCTCTGGAACATTGGGCCGAACAGCGAGCACCGTAAGGGCAGGCCGGATTACAGGCACCGGCTCAGCAAGCTGGGTAACGGACCCCGGCCCAGTGGGCTGGGTAACAGGCCCTGACTCAGCGAGCTGGACACCGTGCACCGGTTCGGCAAGCCGGATAACGGATACTGGCTTGACAGGCAAAGTGATGGACTTCGGTTTAGCAGACTGGGTAACGGGCACCAGTTCAGCAGACCGGGTAACGGGCACCGATTCAACAGACTGGGTAACGGGCACCGATTCAGCAGGCCGAGACACGGGCACCGATTCAGCAGGCCGAGACACGGGCACCGAAACTCCAGGCTGAAACACGGGCACCGAAACTTCAGGCTGAGACACGGGCACCGAAACCTCAGGCTGGGATACCAACATCACGACATCAGGCTGGAAGACAGATACCAGGATATCAGGCTGGAGGATGGACACATCAAACCGGAAAGCAGGCTCATCAGGCTGAACAGTGGGTACATCGGACTGGTCAATAGTCGCTGGAGCGTCAGACTGGAACATGGACACTGGGGTTTTGGGCTGGAAGGTGGGCACACCAGACTGGAAGGTGGGCACACCAGACTGGAAGGTTGGAACGTCAGACTGGAAGGTTGGAACGTCAGACTGGAAGGTTGGAACGTCAGACTGGAAGGTTGGAACGTCAGACTGGAAGGTTGGAACGTCAGACTGGAAGGTTGGAACGTCAGACTGGAAGGTTGGAACGTCAGACTGGAAGGTTGGAACGTCAGACTGGAAGGTTGGAACGTCAGACTGGAAGGTTGGAACGTCAGACTGGAAGGTTGGAACGTCAGACTGGAAGGTTGGAACGTCAGACTGGAAAGCTGGAACGTCAGACTGGAAGGCTGGAACGTCAGACTGGAAGGCTGGAACGTCAGACTGCAAAGCTGGAACACCAGACTGCAAAGCTGGAACACCAGACTGCAAAGCTGGAACACCAGACTGGAAGGCTGGAACATCAGACTGGAAGGCTGGAACATCAGACTGGAAGGCTGGAACATCAGACTGCAAAGCTGGAACATCAGACTGCAAGGCTGGAACGTCAGACTGCAAAGCTGGAACATCAGACTGCAAAGCTGGAACATCAGACTGCAAAGCTGGAACATCAGACTGCAAAGCTGGAACATCAGACTGCAAAGCTGGAACATCAGACTGCAAAGCTGGAACGTCAGACTGCAAAGCTGGAACGTCAGACTGCAAAGCTGGAACGTCAGACTGCAAAGCTGGAACGTCAGACTGCAAAGCTGGAACGTCAGACTGCAAAGCTGGAACGTCAGACTGCAAAGCTGGAACATCAGACTGCAAAGCTGGAACATCAGACTGCAAAGCTGGAACATCAGACTGCAAAGCTGGAACATCAGACTGCAAAACTGGAACATCAGACTGGAAATTGGGAGCAGGTTGGGCTACTGGCAGGATTGTATGAGTAGGGAAGAACTTCCGTTTCTTCTTTGGCTTAACTGCTGGAGATCTGTAGGTGGCTGTAGGACTGTAGACAGGAGGTGAGGCATACTGAAAGGAAGGGCTGGGATATGGCAAGGAAGGGGGAACAGCAGCCAGAGGGAGTTCTTGTGGGAAAGTTGCAGGTATTAGAGAAGAGGCAGGTGGGTTAAAGGCAGGATAGGTACAGGAAGGAGAAACAGGGCATTGATACTTGGTGGGAAGCAGGGTATATTGGGCTGTAGCTGAGGTTGCCATGAGCGATGGGGGAATAAATTCTTGGGAAGGCAGGTGATTAATGGCAGGGCTGGGTTGTTGTGGCTTGGCTAAATTAAGGAGATCTGACCATGCCTGTAGCACAGGATGAACAAACATTGCTTCACACACAGCCTGACTAACCAGAGATTGCACTGAATGGATGCAATCAGACAACACCTGCGGGGAACAAGAGGCATAATGTTCCTTGAAAAAGGCTGGGTCATCCTCTAATAACCACACCAGAGACTCAACCTGATCAAAACTGAAGGGGGGAGAAAAATCATCGCTGCCCTCTGGAGTACTGGACAAGGCTAGCTCTGCACACAGCTGGATCAGAGGCTGAACATTTTCAAATAGCAAACTACCCTGATCAACCAGAGAATGGGCCAGATGGATACACTCCAGGAGCTGATCCCTGGCCCACTCTTTCAATACCAGACGACAGTAATTGTTATCCTCCAACACCAGTGAGGCAAGGAGAACAACAGTTTTTGATTGCATTTTCATAGCACTACAATGGTTCCTTTGCGCAGTCACTTCTGGTCAGAGATGGCCTTGATTTACTGTCATGAGCGGGTGTGACCAGAACCGTGTGATCTGCGACAGAGGACACCCAAACGTATATAAGTGAAAATATATATTAATTTATTAAGGAAAGTGAGTAATAAATAACAACCAACTCCAATATGACACAGTGCAATAACCAACCACAGACAGAGACCTACAAATAACAATAGACAGATAAATGCAATAAATGGGAAATACCAGGTTCATAAACAATAGCCAGGCCAGGGTCATACACAGAAGATCAGCAGGGATGTTCCAGAGACGTAAACGTAAGCCAGGCCAAGGTCATACACAGGGAAGTCAGTAGATGGGGTATGGAACACAGGACAGGGAGAGGATGGATGGGTCAGACTGCAGGCAGGGACCCAAGGTAACAGGTGGGACAGGATAGGGTCCCAGACAGGGACAGGATCAGGACTCAGGGTTCAGGATCAGAAAGCTAGCAGGTCAGGAGGCAATGACGAAATCAAGGCAAACATGTGAATGCTTGCCGGGTATTTATAGGCCTATGATTGGCCTCAAGTGACACCTGATTGTAGGAGGTACTGTCTGCTCCACATTGCCAGGATCCATCCGCTGGTGGACGCCAGTACTGCGGCCCAAAGATGATATATTATAAACAGGGAAAAGCTCTCCTGACAGTTCCAAACTGCCAGGAGACACCTGCTGGTGGACCTCAGTACTGCATGCCAAATAACAGGTCTTACCAGCGGATGGAACATTTCCTGACAGATGGATTGGATGTGTTTTCATTTTGGTGTTGGTTAAAGGGTATAAGTTGCAAATACTGTTTTTGCGCTTGGTCTACCAATGACTCTGGATACCCTTTGTCTTTGAGTTTTTTTCTGAGTAGATGGCTCTGTTCCATATAGTCAGTCATTTGTGTACAATTCCTCCGTAGTCGGCAAAATTGCCCTTTTGGAATATTATTTTTCCATTTTTCATAGTGGCAACTTTTGTAATGTAACAAGGAATTTCCTGCTGTAGGTTTGAAGAAGTTCCTTGCGTGTATCTCGTTGCCAACATGAAAAAGGTCAAGGTCGAGGAAAGCTAATCTCTCTTTGTCCATGACATGAGTGAAACTCAAACCATGTGGGTTATTATTGCAGTGGGCCACAAACTTGTTAACAACATCAACTGGACCATCCCAAATAATAATAATATCGTCTATAAAACGACCATAAAAAATGAGATGCCTGAGAAAGGGATTATTTTGCCAAATGTATCTGTGCTCCCATAATCCCATTGCTAAATTAGCATATGGGGGCGCAAAGTTGGCCCCCATAGCTGTCCCCTGAATTTGTAAATAGTATTGTTCATTGAATGTAAAATAATTGTGAGTTAAACAATATTTAGCACAATCCAAGATAAACGAAGCCCGTTTGTTGCTCATATATGGGTCCTGGGATAAGAAATGATTGAGTGCTGATATTCCAAAGGTATGAGGAATAGACGTGTACAACGAGTTCACGTCTAGGGATATCCAAATATATTGGTTCTCCCATCTATATGGTTTCAATAAATCCAACAGATGGGTTCCATCTCGGATGTATGACTGCAGTCCTTGAGCTAGGGGCTGTAGATGGTGATCAATATATTTCGATAAACCAGAAGTAATACTATCCATGGCAGCGATTATGGGTCTTCCTGGGGGATTGGTCTGGTTTTTGTGAATTTTGGGTATGTGATAAAAGTATGGGGTACGGTAGAAATCCCTCCGTAAGAAGGATGCCTCATTCTTATTAATGATGTTTGATTGAATAGCGCCATTAATAAGAAGGTTTATGTCATTTTGGAATTCTGGTAGCGGATCAGACCTTAACTTTTGATAGGTGGAACTGTCTGCAAGTAAACGTTCTGCTTCTTTTATGTAATCCGATCTATTTTGAATTAGAATTCCACCGCCTTTGTCGGCAGTTTTTATGATTAAATCTGTATTGTCTGTTAGTGCTTTTAAAGCCAATTTTTCTTTTGTGGTGAGGCTGCCAAGAGTAATGGAACTCACCTCCTCCTGGCTACACATCTTTTTTAGGTCTGAAAAAACCATATTATAAAATGTGGTGAGGTGTGGGCCTTTAGATTGATATGGATAGAAAATTGATTTAGGTTTTAATCCAGAATGTTGGACAGGTGGAGAGGTATGTAAATGTTGTGTAAAAAGGTCTAATCCTGTATGTGAATCGTCATGATAAAGATGCTCGAGCATCTCGATCATTTCTACATCAAAATCAAATTCTTGATTTTCTGATGGAAGGTCTATAGTACTTATTGAACAGGGACTGTTGATATTATTTTTGTTATTTTTTGCATCTTTGATTTGGAAAAATCTATGCAATGTTAGGCTTCTGATGTATCTATTTAGGTCTTATGTTTTATATAATTCTGCTAAAATATCGGGGTCTGAGAAAAATATTTTTATATATATTGAATATATATGTCAAATAATGTAAATGTCGCTAGGAAACATTTTATGTCTGCATACTTGGTGGACTTATGGACTTATATTTGAATAAATGAAAGAATATTGTTTTTAAGAACTCCAAAGTAAGAAAGGCTTTCTTTGGTAGTTTGATCTGTGATCCTGCGCTCATTCATGTTAGATAAAACATGAAAGGTTGCACAAGTATAGATAACATTTACATGTCACCTAAATGAAAACCGGTATTGCCAAAATCCTTATTTAGGTATGCAGCAGTATTGACACATGGAGTAACACATGTGTCAAACAGGGGGATGACTGAGATGTTAAATAAGGTATGTACAGCCTATAGCTTCACTAACTACTAAAAAAACGTTTTCCTCTTAATGGATTATATGTGCAAGATACAATGCTTAGGAAGGCATAAGACCACGGAAAGGGAAGTTCCCCACACCGGAATATCCATTCCAACACATTTTCATTGATTTTATTGAATTGGACAAATGTGAAAGGAAGAAATATTGTTTGCTAATCATAGACACCCTGACCAAATGGGTGGAGAATTCCTGACAGGAAGTGCAGATGCACAGACAGTGATAATGGACCCTATTTTGTAAATAAAACTATACAACATTTGACAGAAGTGATGGGAATTCAAGTGAAATACCATTGTGCCTATCATTCCCAATCAGCTGGATTGGTGGAAAGACATAATGGCATTCTAAAAAGCAAACTGAGGAAAGCTATGGAAGAAACGGGTAAAAATTGGATGTACTGCCTACTAGTAGCTGTGACCAGTATGCATATCACACCCACAAAAGAAGGTTTAAGCCCATTTGAGATGATACATGGAAGGCCATATAAGATACCCTTACAACCAAATGAAACACTGAGGAGTCTGAGCACACACTAGCAGAATACATGTCTAGGCTGTTAAGAAAAAGACGTACTAATGATTTTTGTTCTATCCTAGAAGGTCCAATTCGAGAAGATGAAAAGGTGCATGTGGGAGACTGGGTCTTAACAAAAAGTAATAAGAAAAAGCAGTGGTACTCCCCAAGGTGGAATGGTCCTGTCAAAGTCCTCCTAACTACCCCTACTGCGATAAGGATTGCAGAGAGGTCTACCTGGATTCACCAGTCCCATTGTAAAAAGGTTTTCTGGGTAGAGTAGGGCCAGTTGGCTATAAGAGGTTCAGAAAGTCCGGCTACAAAGGGAGGTCTCACACAAGGTGGGGCTTGTCTCAAACTGGTGAAGTCTCCCTCCCCTTCCAACTCCCCTATCCTATCCGCTGGAACTCTGTAGCTGGTTAGGATAAAAGGGACAGTAATTATCCTTGGGTTACTGGTGATTCTAGGAGAGGCATCCATAAGAGGGGTTATACGTTATGGAAGAGCAGAGGAACCTTTGGGTTGGGAAAGAACAGGAAAAGCATTGAATCTAACCTTTATAGAGGGAATAACTAGCACTATACTGGTAGACTTCTTTTAGATTGCAGATTGTGGGGATACAACTGGGGCTAGAGGACTTCTATGGGCAGATACATACATTTGCTGGCTCTGGAGTAGGGCAGGATGTCAAGCATGGAATCAGGCCCTGTGGACCAGTGTATTAAGACTGGGGGTATAATCTACCAGGGCCTAAAAAAGAGTGGAATAAAGGAAAGACTCAATTACAGAAGCAGCCAACTCCCCCTGCACACATAGTAAGAACTGTAAACAATTATTGATACCATTAAAGGAGTCGAGGAAGGAAGATCAGCGGTTGTACTCTATGGGAGCATGGGTGTCAGGAACTGACCCCTCAGCCAAATTTTACCACCTAATAAAACCTGACAACAGGAAAAGGTAGATTATGGGAGTATAGACGTGGCGCTATTTCCCTACAAATTAAAAAAATATATATATATGTAAAATATTAGGGGAGGTATGCCTCAAATAAAATGAACTGTAATACATCCTCTGTCTGTTGGTCTCAAAATGTGTTTGAAAAAACAAATAAAAATATATATAAGTGCCAAACATCTAAACAAATGCAACTACTTTATGTATTAAACCTCTGATGCAGTAAACCACTTTTGTGTTGCACCCCCTGGGGGCAAGAAAAAAAAAAAAACCTATACAAGTGATAGTGTTACACCCCCTGTTGATGAATATCAGAGTGTGTGTGTTGAAGGTGCTGAACTTCAGATAGGGTGTCCAACTGGTGTGCTACACCCTCTGGAGTCCGCAAACTAAAATCCATGATCTACAATATCTGGAACTGTAGAAATGCAGTGATCTAATTCCTAGTTGGCAAAGTGATAAATATGGATGTCTGCTGTATCAAAAATCTGGTATGTGAATAAAAATCCAATTATGCCGATAGATAAACTTAAAGCAAAAGTGAAAAAAAAATAAAAAAAAAATAATGAAACAACAAAAATGTGAATGCACAATTCAATATACGTCTCTGTATTACACCACAGTAAGACCACATTCAAAACCAAAACAAATGATGAAATTATTGCAAACACTAAATTATTAGTAGATAAGTCCATACAATAAATAAAGTGACGTGCTTAAAAAAAAACAAAAAAAAAACAGTGTCCAGCGCTTCATCAAAATTTGGTGCTGATTATCCTTTCAAGTGACAGTGGTGCCAGGTGATATTATCCGTGTTGATAATATGATTGCACTCATCAGATGACATTACCCCCCAGGGGTATTATGGCTTCACAGTGTGAGCTACTGTGCAGCCCTCTGGAGTCCTGCTGGACAATCTAAGAAACGTTTTGCTGGCTTTTCCACCGAGATGTCACATAGGGGAAAGAGTAATGCCCATAGTGTGATATTGTCTAAAAAGGCTTTATTTAATAAAAAGTTTAGAGATATACTCACAGGATAAAACAAGAGCCGGCGCTGTGTAAACAACAATCGCCGCTCAGACCGGAAGTGATGCCATACTAAAATAGAAGTTCTGAGTAAAACTATAAGATTGACTAATCTAACAGTAGAAGATGCCATAGCTTTGGAGACAGGATACCAAGGGAAAAAATGAGTGGTTAGAATGGTTGAGGTACACTGTTAAAACTTTAAAAAAAAAAGAAAACTGTTTAGTTTGTGTCAGAGCAAGACTACATTTAGCAACTATTCCTTTTCCTCTAGATCACAATACAGATCCAGAAGGTTTAAAATGTATGTTGCGATTGTATAATAAGAGCTATAAACCTGAAACAAATTCTACCTGTTACACGTTGAGTTTGTTGTTTCCCCCAGTACAGAGACCTCAGATACCTCCAGCGGTTACTGCTTATCCATTCAACTTTACTTGTTTTGCACTCCCAGGGAACCGTAGCGGGGGGGATCTTGGGTCGCTACCCGATGACTATTGTAGGGAGAGGATTAACATGGGCAATGGTGACTGGGTTGAACATGACATTCAGAGAGCTGATGTCTGGTGGATGTGTGGGGATAAGAAACTGTGAGCTAGGATACTGGTCAATGTCTGAGGGGTTTGCGCTATGGTCCAGCTGGTTATGCCTCTGAGAATCCTGTCAGAACACCCGTGGACTAAGAGTCACCAACGGTATCGGAGGGACACCTCTCCCATAGGGTCATTTGACTCTCGGATTTACATAGATGAGCGCGGAGTGCTGGATGAGTTTAGGGCCAGGAATCAGGTGACAGCTGGGTTTGAGTCTATTCTCTGGTGGGTGACTATAGATAAAAATGTTGACCGGATTAACTATATATATACTATAACCAATAACCAACAACGATTTGTAAACTATACTAGGGACGCTGTGAAGGGCCTAACAGAACAGTTGGCCACCACATCTCTAATGGCATGGCAGAAACGAATGGCCTTAGATATGGTCCTAGTTGAAAGAGGAGGAGTATGCAAAAGGTTTGGTAGCATGTGTTGCACCTTTATCCCTAATAACACAGCTCCTGGAGGGACCGTGACCAGAGCCTTGGAAGGACTGACTGCTCTATCGAATGAATTAGCGGAAAACTCAGGTATTAATGATCCATTAACAAACTGGCTTGAAGGATGGTTCGGTAAGTGGACTGGACTTATCACATCATGTTTGATCTCAATTGCTGTGGCTTTGGCCGTTGTGGTCACTTGCGGATGCTGCTGCATTCCCTGTATTCGAGGACTTTCACAAAAACTGATTGAAACAGCAGTCTCAAGCCCTTCCTACCTCTGAGGAGACCTATGTGGACATTGAAGCTCAACTTAATGACATACAGACCGAAAGTGTATAACACTGGGACTATCATCGAAATGCGTTGAGATAAAATAGTCACACAAGAGGAGGGAATGTTAGAAAAGTTTTAAATGTTTATTGTGTGACTATTAGAAAAACTGTTAGAAAAACAATAACCCTGAGACTATTCTTAAGATGACTTCTGAGCACATTGTTGTATTAACTTGCTATATCGTTTGCTTTAACTAACTCCATAGTAAGTTGTAGGATGATTAGGCTTAACCATATATGGTAAAACAAGAATGTACAGGAAACACTAATTAGCGAAATAAAACACCATTTTGTACCAGGCACGCTATCTGTGTTTCCTCAGCCAATAGAAGCGTTATAGCTATATTATTGTAGGTATTAGGAGGGGGGATGTACATCTCTTTGAATGATTCTTACTGCATCTTTTGGCTTGTAAGCATCATCCATTTGTGTGACACATCTGAAATAAATTGTCTGCTTTTCAATACATCTGGAGTTCGACTGATCACAAGAGGAGAGTAATCCTAGCAGGTTCTTTACTGTAAGAGCAGCAATGATGTGTAACTCCCTTCCACAGGCTGTGGTATCAGCGGGGAGCATCGATAATTTAAAAAACTATTAGATAAGCACCCGAACGACCACAACATACAGGATTATACAATGTAATACTGACATATTATTACACACATCACAGGTTGGACTTGATGGACTTGTGTCTTTTTTCAACCTCACCTACTATGTAACTATGAAGCCAATAGCATGTCTAGTGCTTATGGGTACTGTGCATGGCTTGGGTACTTTACCACAGCTGACACTTCGTTCCTATTTGTCTTCCTCCCATATCCTCTTGATAGCTGACGCAATATTTGGTGTCATCTCCGTGTTTTTTGCTATGCAAGCATTGGACGTACATTCGCGGCACATGACACATTGGATATACACTTGTGGCACAGCACAGCGTGCACCTCTTCCTGTGTGCAACCCGCCAGCATGAACGGGGATACTGCAAACGATGTCATGGGCATGCAGCAAACAAGAATAGTCGAAGTTTAGGTAGAGGTCAAAGCCCGCTATCTGGATGGGGTAATCAATCTCCAAACAGAGGAGGAGGTAGGTTGAAGGCTGGCTGAGCTGGGAGGCCTGTCAGGGGTCTAAGTGGCAGGCTGGGTTGGTTGGTGTCAAGGTAAGCGACAGGCTGGGTTAGTTGTTGTCCAGGCAGAGGTCAAGACAAGGGGCAGGCAAGAGTAATTGGCAACAAGCAGAGTCAGCAATATGAACAGGAGAGACAGTCTCAGAAGAAAGTTGTAGTCTCATTTACAAGTAGCTGGCAACAAGTCACATCACCAGACACCATAATGTAAACTTTAAATACTCTCCTAGGCCTGTGTGCATGGCCATTGCAAGGGATGCATACGCAATGATAGCTAAAAGGTCACGCTCTGGCACATGGACAGAATGGACCAGACTCCTGGATGTATAGACATGGACAATAAAAGTAATAGCACCAAATGAGCTTACAGTCTAATACCTATGCCTACCACAATCTTAGAAAAACAGTATGATCAATTTGGAAGAAAGCCACTCAATTAAAACCTACAAAACCCCCAAGTACTGTGATCTTATGAATGTACCCACAAAGTTGCCTTTGTTCCTTCTTTCCTCCGTGCCCCTCGCATTCACTTAGAAGAGCTGAGCAGCACACCCTTTAATAAACACAACATATACCAGTCATGGACAAAAATATTGGCACCCCTGCATTTCTGTCAGATAATGTACCACTTTGCCCAGAAAATTGTTGCAATTACAAATGTTTAAGCATTATCGTGTTTATTTCTTTTGTTTGTACTGATAGGACACATAGGACAAAAAAGTGGTGAAACAAAAAGCCAAATCTGACATTCCACGCAACACTCCAAAAATGGACTGGAAATTTTTTGCCACCCTCAATTTAATATTTGGTAGCATACCCCTTGGAAAAAAAAATGAAATCAATTGCTTCCTTTAAACATCAATGATTATCTTACACCACTATACTGGACTTTTGAACCACTCTTCTTTCGACAACTGCTCCAGGTCTCTCAGATTTGAAGGATTCCTTATCCCAAATTCTGTTTTGAGATCTCTCTACAGGTGCTCTATGGGATTTAGATCTGGACTCCTTGCTGGTCAGTTCAGTACTCTTCAGGGCTTTGTCTTAAATCATTTCTGGGTGTGCTTTGGGTCATTGCCCTGCCGTAAGACCCATGACCTCTGACGGAGACCCAACTTTCTGACACTGGGCCCTACATTGAACCCCAGAGTTCTTTGGTAGTCTTCAGATATCATAATGCTATGCACAC
Source organism: Lithobates septentrionalis (assembly GCA_037952835.1). Taxonomy (NCBI): domain Eukaryota; kingdom Metazoa; phylum Chordata; class Amphibia; order Anura; family Ranidae; genus Lithobates; species Lithobates septentrionalis. Next base: position 2,790,335 of record JBBDGP010000864.1, on the reverse strand, counting down.
GGTCAGGACATCCAGTGCCTGAAGGAATTAAGCAAAACCTCCACCATGTTTTACTGTAGGGACTGTATTCTTTTCTTCAAAGGCCTCATTTATTTTTCTGAAAACAGTAGAATGATGGGTTTTACCAAAATGCTGAAATTTTGTTTCGTCTGTCCATAGCAAATTCTCCCAAAAAGATTTTGGCTTCCTCAGGTACGTTTTGGCAAACTCTTTGATCAATTTTTCTCTTTCTTCCACGTCCAGGGAGATTAGCAACAGTGCTATGGGCTGTAAACTTCTTGACAATGTTTTGCACAGTGGACACAGGAACATTAAGATCTCTGGAGATGGACTTGTTACCTTGAGATTGTCCATGTTTTTCCACAATTTTTGTTCTCTAATCCTCAGACAATTCTTTGCTGTGCTTTCTGTTCTCCATGTTCCACGTGGCACACAGAGACACACAACAGTAAGGTTGAGTAAATTTTTCACTATTTTACCTGGTTCCTGGTGTGATTTCTATATTGTCAGCACCTGTTAATTTATACAGGTGAGTTGAATTACAAATTACAGGAGCATCACAAGCTTGGAATACAATTATTTTTTTTAATTTTGAGAAGGTGCCAATAATTTTGTCCAGTCCATTTTTGGAATTTTGTGTGGAATGTGTCACATTTGGATTTTTGTTTCTTCACTTTTTTCTGGGTGAAGTGATGCACTATTTGACAGAAATGCAGAGGTGCCAATATTTTTGGCCATGACTGTAGGTACATGGACCACCAAAAAGCACTATGAAACTTTGTAGGAATTATCTCCAATAAAACTGCAGACACAAACGTCAAAAATATATTTACCTTATCGCAGTCTCCATTTTTTACTTGTTTTTCTGACTTGCTCTGTTTAATCGGACTCTTTACTTCCAGGATCTACAAGTCACACACCAATAAAAAAGTAAATCATGTTGGTAAGAAACACAGTGAATTGTCAGTTTAAACACATCCCATGCTACAGATGTGAGACTCCAGGCAGTGCTGTCATTATTCTGTATTAGGAATAGTAATTAAAGGTTACACAAAAGGTGCATACAAGTATCTGTAGCCCCTGACAGATGCGTAAAACCCAGGGTGAGGAAATATGGCTAGATACACATAAAAAAGGTAAACATACATAAGCTGTAAATTCCCAGTCTGGCCTCTGGTGAGATTGATAAAAGCTCTTGACCTCTGGTCTTGCACTTTATGGTTTCAGCCAGACTTGGAGGAATTTGCAGTCTACTGTAAAGTAACAAGTGACATCTTGACAAATAAGAGCAGGACAGGAGATTCAGAAAGAACAGACACTGTTCATAGTAGAGCCCCTCTTACTGAAACCTTAAGTGTAACGGGTTATAGTGCCCTTTGTTTACCATTTTATTCTGGATAACGTTTATCTGGAAAATATGCTGTATTTTTATGTATACAAGCAGACTATTTACATGTCTGAAGTATGCCATGGTAATAAAGAAGCTGAGCAGGACAAAATAATCAAATTGAATTTGGAGAGTGTAATATACTCCAGATAACAATTTTGATTTCTTTAAAGTACACCTTTCATTTTCATCAAATGTAATAAACCAACAGTACTAGTAAAGTGCGGACAGCAGCTGTGCTTGTCTTCATATTAGCTTGTTTGTGCCTTGGAAGAAACCTGTGTTGCTAATCCCATACTGTGCACAGAGCAGGGTTGCCAAATGCCAGTAAATTTACTGAGAGTTTGTAAAAATCTGTGATTTTTTTTTACAATTGTCTAAAAATATAAGGGCTGAAAATTTGTCATGCTGTGTTGACTTTTAAGTGTAAACAGGGCATATTACTTGTTGGGGGTATTGTCAGTGTTTCCATATTGTGTTTATACTGTTTAAATACCAGTTGTCTTTGTTTTTAATAGTAGTTGTGTAATTTTTTTATGTTGTCAGTAATAAACGTTCTCCGCCAGTAAGTTTGACATGTTTTGTCAGTAAAAAATGCTGTGGAAGGTTGGCAACACTGACACAGAGCCTTGATTTCTCCAGACTAAGTTCTGCCCTCCTACATCAGCAAGCCCAGTCATTCAGCAGTTCAGTGCCAGAAGCACAGTGAGAGGTTCTCAGTCAGTTAAATGACAAGTGGTAAGCTTAGAGTCAGCAGTACATACCTAATTTTGACTTAGAGACAAGTTATGGGCCTGTATACATCTTGGACCATTCACAGAAACAAAGGACTTTTGTTATAAAGAACAAGTACACACACCTGAAGGCACCACAAGGCCTACCCTTTACTAATAATATTAGTTTATGCACTTTGATGGACATGACAGGTTTACTTCAAAGCAGACCCCACCTAGATTAGACCCTTCTCTTGAGTACCACCCTCCCATAACCACCTTGCCAACACTCAATGGACCCTTGTCCAACTGTGTGCATGCCTTGGTTTGTGTGCAAGCGATTTTGGCCACACTTCTCATGTGGGTCACAGGAGTGCACTTAGTTCTGCTCTCCTGAATCAGCCAACAGCGGGCTACAGTCACAGAGTGATACCAGACTCTGGAGAGATCCTGACAATTATTTTGGGATCCACCTAGATGCCTTACAGGCAGCTGGCTCTGCCTTTCAGCACACCACTGAGAGCCCGAGTCAGCTGCTCCCGCCCCTCTCCTGCTTCAGTGAGCACTGGAGGGGCAGAGCACAGAGCGGTAACTGACAGTCACTGCTCTGTGCTCAGAGCAGACCCAGGAACTAAGCAATCTGCGGTCATATGATCGCACAGTTCTCAGGCTTAGAGCCGGTAGGGGGCAGCTTGCGGCAATGGATCGATTCTACAGCAGACATGTAAGTATTTATGTTTATTATTTTATATTCCTGTACTTTCCCTTCAAGAAGCCATTCTAACATTTCAAATTTAGCAATTCTTTCTCTCTCATTAATCCTCCCTATTGACCTACATAACAACAGTCTTGGATCGAATGAAACCGATAATGTGTTTTTAAATAAAGAAACATGTATACTTAAAGGATAAGTTCACCTTTTGTAACATGTTACACCCATATTCAGGGTGTAACATGTTACAGATGCACAGGCCCTCACCCCACCCCAATCCCGTTTTGACAGCAAGCAGAGGATTTTCTAACCCCACTTGCTGTCATAATCTAAAAAAATGCCCGGCCGCATCATTCATTCACAGTGTTCTGTGAATGTGAAAACTACAAGTACCGGCATCTATTGCGGCTGTCACCTTGGAGTTCTCAATGAACTACCAGGGCGCTATTGAGAGCTCTAGTAGTTAATGGAGTCTGTCAGTAACTGTCTGTCCATATTGGGCAAACAGCTACGCAGACAGTCTGCAGGAATTATGATTATGATGCTAACCATGAGTGCAATGCTTTAACGGCTTCCTAACAAACAAAATAATAAACGCATATTTTTTCTACCTGAAAGTGAGTGTACAGCTTGTATAACAGTGTAAATTTGTTGTCCCTTCAAAATAACTCAACACACAGCCATTAATGTCTATACCTTTGGCAACAAAAGTGAGTACACCCCTATGTGAAAATGTCCAAATTGGGCCCAATTAGCCATTTTCCCTCCCCGGTGTCATGTGACTCGTTAGTGTTACAAGGTCTCTGGTGTGAATGGGGAGCAGGTGTGTTAAATTTGGTGTTATCATTCTCTCATACTGGTCACTGGAAGCTCAAAATGACACCTCATGGCAAAGAACTCTCTGAGGATCTAAAAAAAAAGAATTGTTGCTCTACATAAAGTTGGCCAGGCTATAAGATATAAGGCTATAAGAAGATTGCCAACACCCTGAAACTGAGCTGCAGCACGGTGGCCAAGACCATACGGTGGTTTAAGAGGACAGGTTCCACTCAGAACAGGCCTCGCCATGGTCGACCAAAGAAGTTGAGTGCATGTGCTCAGTGTCATATCCAGAGGTTATCTTTGGGAGATAGACGCACAAGTGCTGCCAGCATTGCTGCAGAGGTTGAAGGGGTGGGAGTCAGCCTGTCAGTGCTCAGACCATACGCAGCACACTGCTTCAAAATTGGTCTGCATGGCTGCCGTTCTAGAAGGAAGCCTCTTCTAAAGATGATGCACAAGAAAATGTCCACAGTTTGCTGAAGACAAGCAGACTAAGGACATGGATTACTGGAACCATGCCCTGTGGTCTGATGAGGCCAAAATAAACTTATTTGGTTCAGATGGTGTCAAGCATGTGTCGCAGCAACCAAGTGAGGAGTACAAAGACAAGTGTGTGTTGCCTACAGTCAAGCATGGTGGTGGGAGTGCCATGATCTGGGTCTGCATGAGTGCTGCTGGCACTGGGGAGCTACAGTTCATTAAGGAACCCATGAATGCCAACATGTACTGTGACATACTGAAACAGAGCATGATCCTCTCCCTTTGGATACTGGGCAGCAGGGCATTATTCCAACGAGATAATGACCTCAAACACACCTCCAAAAATGACCACTGCCTTGCTAAAGAAGCTGAGGGTAAAAGTGATGGACAGGCCAAGCATGAATCCAGACCTAAACCCTATTGAGCATCTGTAGGGCATCCTCAAACAGAAGGTGGAGGAGCGCAAGGTCTCTAACATCCACCAGCTCCATGATGTCGTCATGGAGGAGTGGAAGAGGACTACAGTGGCAACCTGTGAAGCTCTGGTGAAATCCATGCCCAACAGGGTTAAGGCAGTGCTGGAAAATAATGGTGGTCACACAAAATATTGACACTTTGGGCCCAATTTGGACATTTTCACTTAGGGGTGTACTCACTTTTGTTGCCAGCGGTTTACACAATAATGGCTGTGTGTTGAGTTATTTTGAGGGGGCAGAAAATGTACAGTTATACAAGCTGTACACTCACTACTTTACATTGTAGCAAAGTGTTATTTCTTCAGTGTTGTCACACGAAAAGATAGAATAAAGTATTTACAAAAATGTGAGGGGTGTATTCACTTTTGTGAGATACTGTATATAGGGAGCTCCTCAAATTAAGCAGAGGTGCTAAAAAAAGGTACTAGTGTCCTTATTTGAATCCAGCTAAATATAGCTGCCAAAATCCCAGAGTAATAAAGTTTAAAGTGATTGTAAAGTCTCGTTTTAAAAAAATAAATAATAAGAAACATGTTATACTTACCTGCTCTGAGCAGTGGATTTGCACAGAGCAGTCTGGATCCTCAAATTCTTGGGTTCCTCTTAACTGCTCCTGGCCTCTCCCTCCTGTCCAGTGCCCCCACAGCAAGCAGCTTACTATGGGGGCACCCGAGCCGACCTGCAGCTCCATGTCTCCATTCAGACATAGAGCTGCCATTCGGCCCTACCCCTCTCTCTCCTGATTGGCTAACTGACTTTGATTGACAGCTGCGGGAGCCAATGGCGCTGCTGCAGTGTCTCAGCCAATCAGGAGGGGGAGACTCGGACAGCCGAGGGACTCGTGACATCGCTGGACAGAGATGGGGCTCAGATAAGTATTAGGGGGTGCTTGGATGGCTGCTGCACAAAGAAGGCTTTTTATCTTAATGCATAGAATGAATTAACATAAAAAAACTTCTGCCTTTAACAACTCCTTTAAGATGTGGAAACAATTTAACATCCCATATATTACCCTAGGCTTAGTGCTGTGAAGTTATTTGTTTCAGAAGCACTGCACAGCTGAACAATATGGGGTTGGCTTACTAAAGACAAATAGGCTGTTGCACTCAACAAGAGAATTTTCCCTAGAGCTTAGACCCCTTTCACACTGGGGTGGTTTGCAGGCGTTATTGCGCTAAAAATACCGCCTGCAAACCGACCCAAAACAGCCGCTGCTGTTTGTTCAGTGTGAAAGCCCGAGGGCTTTCACACTGAAGCGGTGCGCTGGCAGGAGAAGAAAAAAACTCCTGCAAGCCGCATCTTTGGAGCGGTGAAGGAGCGGTGTATTCACCGCTCCTTCCCATTGAAATCAATGGGGCAGCGCGGTTATACCGCGGCTACAGCCGCGCTATGCGAGCGTTTTTAACCCTTTTTCGGCCGCCAGCGGGGGTTAAAACCGCACCGCTAGCGGCCGAATACAGCCACAAAAACGACGGTAAAACCGCTAAAAATAGCGCTGTTTTACCGCCGACGCCCCCACCGCCCCAGTGTGAAAGGGGCCTTAGTGAACCTTTTAAAGTTTCGCTGTGCAAAGAATATAATCACATGCAAGGAACATTAAAAAAAATTGTTAAACTCTGGAGCAGATTGCCTTGCAAAGTGAACAGCCTATTTGCCTTTAGTAAATCATTCCCTTTCTCAATAAGACACAGAAACTGCTCTGCTTTCTAGAAGTGGGCCGCAAAGCTACACCAGAATGTCATGAAAGAGTTACTGGTAGACTTTGCACCCAATTATTTTGCCCACTAAAATGTATGAAGAAATGAAAGTACAGGCCAAAGATGACAATTATAATTCATTCAGAGAGGTCAATAGGGAAAAGACAGGTTAAAAAATTAAGATACATCCACTTTGTGATATTTTCATACATATCAATTTAGTGTATAAGAAAAATAAAGTAGCCCGTTCATACGAATGAATTCCAGGGTCTGGCACCTATAGCCTGTCCATTCAGCAGTGCTGAGTTGATCTCTGAGCATTTTATTCCTTCCTGCCCTGTTTGATCTCGATCTTACAACACAATGAATCCTAGTTGCTAGGCAGGAAACTGTGCAGCCTTCCAAAAGCTCCCATATATGATTTCTTGCCTCCAACAGCTAAGCATATATGTCAATAACTGTGGATAAACACTAAGGCCGAAGCGTTATTTCTGGCAATTTACCTTACATAATAAGTGGTAAAATGTAGCGCAGACAGAGGAAAAGTCAAAGAAAACCCAGTGCATTCTCTTCTGCCATTTTTACATACCAGATTTCAGGTTTTAAAATACTTGCCATGTATCTGAAACAATCAAATCGTTTGAGCTTGCTTCAACTAACAGCAATGCCTAATTTTCATATAATTCCACTCAGGTACATTTTTTATTTCAATTTAAACAGGGAAAAGCACTTCTTAAAGGAACTGTGTCATGAGAAATGCATGGCGTCTACCATTACTGAATTTCAGTTCTCAGAGCCAATTACCTATAACAAAGAGACAGATAAGGATTTCTGACGTCTCTCTGACTTTTCTTATCTGTGTGCTTGTTTTATGTCAGAGACTGGGAAAGTAGGGACCATTAGTTGGCATAAAGGCCAGAAAACTAGCATTTTCAGCAATGATTGCCCCATGGTTTTCTCGTGACAGGTTTACTTTAAAGCACCTAAAGGAAAAATGAGGGAGGTAGATATTTTCCCCCCGGTTTTTCTTTTTAAAACATAACAAGGGGATCAGTACACAATACGCACTTTTTATGACAAGCAATTTAATCAGCACTGCTACAGCATACCTCAACACTGGTGTAATTGGATCTATAGGGAGTATGCACAGTACCGTGCCTCTACATTTCTCCTCAACTATACCTGAAAATCATGAAAAATACATCTGGAAAAAAAAACTACTTTCCTTGAATAATCGATCTTTGCAACTGTTCTTTGTACACAATGTACACCACCTAAAAAAACATAATTAAGAGCCATGGAAGTTAACCCCATACAATACCTCGCTCCCTCTTACTGGTGTATTTATTATTAAACCATATACTGTAGTGTCACAATATTTTCTGGATTCTAGATGTAATATCTACTTGAAAGCGCTAAAGATCATGAGGCCATCCATGGAGTTGACTGTTTAATGTTAAAGTGGCTTCCTATGGGGGGTGCATGTGCAGGCTCAACTCCGAGCCACACTGCCTGCATCCATAGATTCACATAATACAACTTGGCCTCAGTCCCCTGTGACAAGATTTGACCAACAGGAGGGGGAGCCAATGGCTCCCACTCATTCAGCAAAGCCTGTTAGAGCAGGGAGAACCTTCACAGACGGCCACATCACTGGATCGAGTGAGGGCTTTTATAGGGAATGCAATAAGGTAAAAATGTTTAGGCTTTAGAATCAGTTTAATATCTAAAGTCCATATATAGAAATATTCCTGTGATATACAGTATTGAATCATCCACTTAAAAAAAAAAGATCAATTTCATCAGTATACCATAATGATGAATCATTGGTATCACAGACACAGGTATAATACATATGTTGCCCACCAATAATGCTTAAAGTGTTACTAAACCCACAACAGTAAAATCTGTCTGTATATGCAGTAAAGCATGCTTGTTATACTCACTCTGGAACCTAAGGGGTTATTCCTCTGCATTGTGTGAAAAGGCTGTTTGATCCTGTCTTCTCTGATCCTCCCCTTCTTCCACTGTTCCCAATCCATCTCCTGATAAGACAGAGCTTTTGGAGTCACTCCGCACATGCTTAGTTTACAGTGTATTGCTAAAGAGTTCTTTTTTCTTCTTGGAAGGGTGCATGTGATCAGCACAGGGCCAATCAGCACTGTCCAGACAGAGGGTCAGGGGTCCTGCAGCCTCATAGGACAGTCAAAGTAGAATCAAAACTCCTCCTACAAGCTTTAACCAGACACTGATAGAGGCCACAAGATTGCTATATACTGCTGATGAGAAAAGGTATTTAGCAGTTTATATTTACTAAAATAATTACATTGCCATGTTCTGTGTACTGTGGGAGACCAGATATAGTGAATGTAGGGTCCTGGGTTTAGTAACACTTTAAGGCTAGGTTAACTCTGCTGCAATCAGATTTTGATCCCAATTTCAGTACGATTATGTGATGCAACTTAGATGCAGTTTACATATTCTATGGGGCCAGAATTGTGCTGGAATCTCACCAAAGTAGCACAGAATCCTTTTCAGGATCAATACCGCTGTTCAAGTGCCTCCCAATTCATAACATCCACAGCCAAAGAATTTTGGGGTCAAAGTGAAACTAAAAGCCCAATGCCATAAACAGGGAGCATGGCCATAGTTGAAGGAATTCCTGCCAAGATATGTTTGGTGCAATAAAATACATCTACTATAGGTGCCAAATAAAATAAGCGCAGCAGCCGTGTCTGCAACAAACACCTGAAAGCGAGTGACCCTTGACCTTGAAATAATCATCCAATGAAAATTATAGTGATTAAAAACAATGTGTGCAGTTGTAACTAATGGCAACAAGCCAATTCAAGTTTCAAAATGTTTGTCCCTCTCCATTTTTGAAAAAGCCTAATAATAGCATATAAGGCAAGTTCAGTGCTACATTTCCAGTGGGTGGCCTATTATCCAATTCAAAGAGTTCTGATGAATGCATCTTGGCAAGTAAAGCACATTCTACAGAAAAAAATATTTGATGGTCATTGTAATCCAAAATTTCATACTCATGCATCCAGACTGGTAGATAGAGGGAGACTGCAAGCCATAAACACCTGACTGGTTTTGCTGGACCCTCTGGCTGCATCAGAGGTGAGGCTCCAAAACACCAGTTGGGTCTTATCAAACCAAATCACCAAACAGTGGATGCCAACGTCATGATGTTAACAGTAAACACCACTAAATACGTCTCAATGTATTGTCCCTGCAAGACCAATTTGTGGTGTTGTCATAATCGAGAATATGTAAATTTTCATATTATAACAAAGAGAAGGAAAACAACAGCAAAAATCTCAAAGGCTGCATTGGGTAATACGGATTTACTATTTGGTATAAATAGGAATCCATGCACTCATTTCCTTTTTAGCTTGATGAGATGTAAAAGGACAGTCTGCTGTGCACTTCAAAAGGGGCTGATGTATAAAAAGTATGTTAAGGAACATTTCTTGCTGCCAAAAGCGACCAATCACAAACCTTGATTCATTTTGTAACCTGAACGGTTTGGAAGTTATAGGCAACAAGAAAAAGTCCTCTAAGCCCTTTTTATACATCAGCCCTTTATGTTTTTCATTTATACGTTATTTATGCTGGCCAAGGCTTGGCAGAGCATCAAATACTCCAAAACTGTGAAACGCTGCATGAACAAAAGGGGTGTCAAAGCGGTATACAAACTGTTCAAAGGAACTTACAAGAAGCTCGTGGACAGCTTTTATTCAAGGACAATAGCTAGGTTTAAGAATATAGCCGATATATGTCTTTTTCTGACAGCTAGAACAAAGCATGTTACACTGTTTCTACTGAGACAAGTGAAACAAAAATCTGCTTCAAAGCATGGGAATTCAGTTCTATTTCTCCTCCAGCCTCTCCTTCACACTGATCATATACAGCCTGATTCTCACTACAATTGCAATCTACTTAAATGCAAAGTGTGTGCATTACCACTGTGCTATAAAAAAAAAAAAGCAACTGAAGCTGGTCATACACATCACAATGTGATGGCATTATATCTTTTTGATATTGTGCTCAACTAAACAATCATGTCAATTCGTATGCAACCCCTTATGCCTCTCCAAATACGTAGTTGTTGGTAGGTCTAAAAGAGATTGCACATTCAAGATTGTAACATGTAAGGTCAGTTTAAAGCAAATCTTTGCTCTGCACATTCAGAGTTTGCTTTAATGGTTTCATCCCCAGCAGTGTATACTGCCAATGCCTATCCTTTGCACCCCACCACTCTGTAAAACCAAAAGTAATTCTAAGTACCTCCAGGTATATAGTAACATGTGGGGTACCACGCTAAAGGTAAGTATATGAAATTGGGGAGGTGTGCAAAAAAGTGAATTCCTTGTTTTGCCCCATATGGGAAAAACACAGACACATTTAAACCCCTGTTCACATTGGAGCGACTTGTCATGCGATTTGACAGGTCAAATCGCATGACAAGTCACACCCTATTGTCGGCAATTGCACTGTTCGGTTCGACGCCGACTTTGCGGTGCCACATCGATTTGAAAAAGTAGTTCCTGCACTACTTTTGGCAATTTTGGGTGTGACTTGCATAGACATCTGTGCATGAAGCCGCATAGATGTCTTCCAAGTTGCACCCAGTTACACTGACACGCAGTTTTAAAATCGTGTGATTAAGTCGCACGATTTCAAAGCTGCAGTCAATGTGAAAGAGGGCTAAAGCAACTTTAGACAGCAACAGTGCAAAAGGTCTAATTGGAAATCCCACTATGATTACCTATATATATATATATATATATATATATATATATATACACACACACACACACACAACTACTCAAAGGGCTTCTAGACAGAATGCCAAGCTCTAGTCACATGATTTGTACTGTTTAATGTTCATTGCTTGAACCACAAAGTTAGTGATATTAAACAGCTGGGCTGCATATTTACATGCCTCAGGAAGTGGTATTCCCAGAGTACTATGAAATGGAAAATAAGCAGCAAGGTGGCCTGGTACACTGTAGCTAAGTCTGGTGGAAAACAAAACTGTGGGCAAAAAACAATGTTTTCCTGGTATGCATTTTTAGACTTGATTTAGTCTGCAATGTATTTGTATCCTGCATTAACCCTTTCGCTGCCATGCCCATACAATGTACGAATCTGGCACAAATGGCCGATATATGCTCCAGAATATGAACACAGGCCTCCTAATTTAAAAAAAAAAAAAGCTATAACCCCTTCACATGAAACGTTCAACAAAAAGAAAAAGTGTTGTTTGGAGTTCCACTTTCATTTACCAGGAGTGCAAATGCATTAGGGCTGAAACAACTAATCGATTAATTGACAACTAATCGATTATGAAATTAATCGATTACTATTTTCATTAACATAATGGGGTTAAAAATAAGAAAATTAGCCTTTTATAGTACAAAAAGAGCAAATAATCGCTACTGTAAATATTGCTTTCACAGTTCTACAGTAAAAAAAATGAACCCCTTACAGTAGCGATTATTTACTTTTTTTGTACTATAAAGGGCTCATTTTAGTTTTTATTAACCCCATTTTGTTACTAAACTTCTTAGACCTGGTTCACATCTTTGTGTTTTTTGGTGCTTTTTGCAGAAGCGCACTACAGTTCATTTAACATGGTTTTCTATGGGACACGTTCACATCTATGCTTTTTTTCAGCCGCTGCGTATTTGGAAAGGGGCAAGGACTTTTTTTTTTTTAACGCAAAACGGTGCTTTTTTGGTTCAATATACTTCAATGGAGAGGCTGCACAAAAGCATATAATACGTTTTTGCAGCAATTTGTATTTTTTAATCTGTCCAACAACAAATTGGCCAAAAAACTGTATTTCTCTTCTAATAGTGTATACAGTACATCTCTTCTGTCTGTTATTCTCAGAGTGGATTCAATATTTTGCTCCCTAACCATAGTTATATGGTTGTTTAGTTATATAGTTGGTTGTTTATATTTACCACTGCATAGAGATATTTAAGAATAAATTGCTTTTTTTTTTAAAAAACTTTACATATTAACTAAATTATACAGCACACTTTTTTTTAAGGTTATTAACCGATTAATCGAAACAATAGTCCAACAACTAATCGATTATGAAAATAATCGTTAGTTGCAGCCCTAAAATGCATGCAGCAGAATCTTTTCCATTCAAACCATCTTTCCACTACAGTAAATATTCATGCGTTTACTACACCAAGTTTTCTCTATGCAGTATGAAAGTAGTTTACTCCAGTGTAATGCAGTCAGCTAGAACTCTCACTTAAAAGGTTAGCTTTATCACAGAGGACCGAAACACAAACTTGGTGGAGAATTCCATGAAGAAAAATTATCAACATAACTCAGACACACAAAAATAATAATGTGCTCTAACGTACTCACTGGCGGCTGAGGGAAATACACTGGAAACATGCCGCTTGGTTAAGAAAGGCTATTAACACAGTTAAATATACATACTTGGCGAATTCTGCTGCTACAGCGGCACTGTTAAAATGTAGGCAGCATTTTATCCATATGAGAGGCTACATCGTCACTGTGTATTGTGCTTTATATAAAGGGCTGTGTAGGCAGCTCATGTGCTTTTATTGCCATTGAAATGTTAACAGATTTCCAGAGTTTCAGCAATAACAAGCCCTTGATGTGGTGTGGCAAAAAAATTACAAAGTGCATTAAGTAACCTAACACGGTGGAATGAGACATGGTTTCCAGTATCATTAACAGTGCAAAAAATGCAAGACCATAACAGATTAGAACAATGTGTTTGAAGTCAGTCTAAAGAATCTTACCTGATTATTGTTCGTTTTTAATAAGGTGGGAGGCTCATGTCGTAACGGAGATGAAACCGAACTGCTTTCACTATTGCTTCCATCGCTTAGGCTAATTCTGTGAAGAAAGAAGACAACTGATATCCTTAGAAGTGCTTGATATATACTGTCTCACTGGTTAACTATTGCCTTTTTGCGTAATAAAACAAAGAACAGTGTTTTATTTATATGTGAATGAGGAAAAAAACAGGAAACAGGAAAAACATCTCTATAGGAAAGCACATTTAATGAAGTACTTTGCAGAAAAACAATTTCTGGGAATAAACCAAGGCCATCAGTCTGACATAATGAATTTGCCAGCACCAACGAGCATATGCAGATTTTGACTATTTAAAAGCTGTGTCACTTATTACATAGTCACATGATCTGAGATTTTACCCAAAAACTAGATATGGGTGCAGACTTCTTCTGTACATCAATACAATTTTGGCATAAGATACATAAAGACAAAACTTTTGGTCAGTTCCTCAACCTGATAAAACTCCTTTGGGATGAATTAGAGCGGAGATTGCGAGCCAGGCCCTTACTCGTCCAACATCAGTGCCTGACCTCACAAATGTGCTTCTGGAAGAATGGTCAAACATTCTCATAGACACACTCCTAAACCTTGTGGACAGCCATCCCAGGAGAGTTAAGCTGTTATAGCTGCAAAGGGTGGCCCAACTCAATATTGAATCCTACAAAATAAGACTAGGATGCCATTAAAGTTCATGTGCCCAAATACTTTTGACAATATAGTGTACAACATAAACTGTCTTTTTTGCGCTCCTCGTTATTTTTATTTACAATTCATAGTCCTAAGTTTAAGTATGACTTTCTTAAAGTGGTTGTAAACCTACGAAAAAACAAACAAAACAAAAAAAAACTACAAGACAAAGGCATAATGAGCTGGTATGCCCAGCATACTAGCTCATTATGAAATACTTACCTTAGAACGAAGCCCCCGCAGTGGTCCCGGCACACTGCTCTACCCGGTGACATGTCTCCCGGAGTTATTTCAGGGTATCGCGGAGCCGCAATGACGTCACCCCCGCATTAATGGCACATCAGCTGAAGAAACGGCGCGCTCGGTCCGTTTATTTAGTGCAGGTTTAAGAGATATCCACGGTAGCTACAGGTAAGTCTTAGTATATGCTTACCTGTAGTCAAAAGTGGTCTGTAAGGGTTTACAACCACTTTAAATTATAAGGTATATAATTCACGTATTATCTAGTTATTGATACCATTTGTCATATTAATTTCTAACATTCCGTCATTTAGAAGTCTTTATTAATACGTTTTTCTTAGTCCTATTTATATGTGTGCATATACGGTATATCACCAAATGTAATGTTTTGTTTTGTTTTTTTCCACTTCAGTGTTTACCTTTGAGAGACTTATTTCAACTTAACGTTCAAAACCCGTCCTTTCTCAAGTTCACATCATTGTGGCATTTTTACAAAAACACTAAAAAGAACAAGAGAAACCAAGGTTCCTTCCTTTTATTTATACCACAAACCGTTAAAAAAAAAAAAAATTATTTTTCCTCTTCCTTTTTTCCTAATGTTTTTTTTTAATTTCTAATTCTCAATGGCATTCATAAGTAAATTCTTGAATTTATTTTACATTTTATTATTTACATACTATTACAAAGGGATCATAAATTGTCCAGTCTAAATTGCCCTGTCCTGATTATATCAATAACAAATTCTTAAGACCCCATTCACACAGGGGCAACACGACTTGCAGGTCGCCTCACCGAGGCAACCTGCACACGACTGCCCGGGCGACTTGCAAAACGACTTCTGTATAGAAGTCTATGCAAGTCGCCCCAAGTCGCCTCCGAAGTCGTACAGGAACCTTTTCCTAAGTCGGAGCGACTTGCGTCGCTCCCCTTAGAACGGTTCCATAGCACAGAATGGGAGGCGACTTGTCAGGCGACTAGGTCGCCTGACAAGTCGTCCCTGTGTGAATGGGCTCTTAAACAGAAAAAAAATAAACACTGCCAGGGATGCTTACAAACTTCACAAATTCTAAGCCATATTAGGACCAATAATACAATGTTTTGCGCAACAGAGTTGATTTGAGTAGAAAGAATATTGATTTCAGGCACCAAACGTGTCCCTATAGAGGTCTGAACACAGCTTTGGTTGAACATTTTGGAATTGTAGAGAAACATATAAATAATGGCATATAAAATAAAAAGAAGTCAATATACTGAATATTATCAGGTGTTCATCAGATATAGTTATCATAATGCAGTTTTTGTATGGACGTGATCCTTTAATTAGCTTTTGCTGTAAGCATTATTCATATACATAAAGCTTTGATGATCTCATTCTATAGTCCTTTATTTTTTTCTCAAGAAATAAATTGTGTGGTTAAAAAGGTCAATTTAATTGCAAAACGAAATCTCTAATGTAAATTGAAGTAAGTGGCTCAAGTAAATTTAAATTAATATTGTCCTACGCTCTGGTGAACGGCTGTTGTAAAAGTTAATTCAAGGTCTGAAGAAAATATCTTCCCAGGATATGTTCAAGGTTCCCAACTCTTCACATCATGGGGAGGGAGATTTTCACCCTTGGAGGTTTTCTACCTGAACCCGATAAAACATTTCTGGTTTATAATCTTTATCAGTAAATAGGTCTTGAGATTCTGTCAGAATACACATTATATATATAAACAAATGTTGAGGGTGAAGTGCACACGATCCAACGTAGCATTGCTGAGCAATCAGGCCCTTCTACAGTCCATATATAGAAAAACATACAAGTGGGATTGCTGCACTTAAAAATTTATTTTAGAAAAGACATCAATTCATGGTCAATTCAGTGTCAAATGATTGACAGTTTCGGGCTATACAGATAACGCCCTTCTTCAGAACTAGACACATACCTATATATATATATATATATATATATATATATATATATATATATATATATATATATATATATATATATATATATATAAATATATAAAATAAAAGCTCTTGGCAGTCTCTCCTGTCAGATTACTCAGTAGATATATACATGGACCAGAAAAATAGAATTATTTATTTTTCTCAACTAAAAAGCCATAAGCTCAAATACAAAGGGATGTAGTAAATTGGATTCATGATGTACCTGCGAGCTCGACTTCCTCCATGAATATGTATGGTCCTCTCACTTTCCGAGTCATTGTCTTCAGGATCATCAGATTCTTCTTCATTTTCATCGGAATTTAAGTCTTTCATTATAGACCTCAGGGAACCTGTACAAGACGTAAAGAAATCTAGGCAAATGAACATTTTAGCAGGGCATTTTGAACTATATTTTTCTTGGAATCATGACAATGCTAGTTTATCAGAATATTAGCATATAAAAAGTTTCATCTTGTCAAAATGAAAAATATTAGAAGAGCCAAATAGCACTCTAGTTTTCTGCGTGCTTCCTTAAACCAATAAGCGCAGTAACAGCACTCTTTAGGCTGGCTTTGAGAAATCTCAGGAGAAAACTAGCTAAAATTTACAAAAGCTTACTACCGATGCCCCAACTGCTGTTGTCAAGGGATCCACAATTTCCACTGCAATTTTAGGTGCCTATTTAGACCTCTAAAAACTGGTATGCTGCATGGATTTTGCTATTCACCAAGGCTATCTGGGATGTTAAAGAGTCTATCATTCGAAAGGAAACAGTGGCTGCAAGGTAGACCCATACAGCACAAACTACTTCCAATTAAGGCAAATCTCCATTTGATGCACCAGAGCCAGACAAATAGATGGCAGTTCAATAAGGTGAAGGGCTGAAACCACCCTAGGAAGAAAGTAACACTACCTTAACTCTATGCAAGACCAGAAGAGATTCTTTAGAAGCCCAAGTTCAGTCATGCACCTCATAAAGTTGATAGCGACAAGGAAAGCAAGCTTGTGAATACTGTATATGTAAAAGGGGAATAGCCTCAAAGAACCAAATAAAAATCCTACAAAGTGAAGGGGGAACATACAGGCAAAGCGACATCCTGTACAAAAATCTTAATCAAAGAATGGGAGTTTAGCAGGTTTGTGGAACAGATTGTAAGTGCTGAAATTTGACCCTTGATAGTACTCAGAGCCAAATGCCGATACAAATTTAATATGTCCTACAGAATATTTTAAAAGTTTATTTTCTTGCACCAAGAGAAGTATACACCAATCAGCCATAACATTATGACCACCGACTGGTTAAATTAATAACACTGGCTATCTCCTGACAGTGGGTAGGGTATATGAGGCAGCAATTTAACATGTTGTTCCTGAAGTTGATATAATGAAAACAGAAAAATCTGGCAAGCATAAGGATTGGAGTGACTCTGACAAGGGACAAACTGTAATGGCTAGATGACTGGGTCAGAGCAACTCCAAAACTGCAGGCTCTTGTGGTATGTTCCTGTTCTGAAGTGGTTAGGACCCACCAAAATTGGTCCATGGAAGGAAAACCGGTGAACTGGAGACAGGTAATGGTTGGTCAAGGCTCACTGATGCACATGGGGAGCGAAGGCTGGCCCGTGTAGTCTGATCCAATAGAAGAGCTACTGTAGCTCATATTGCTGAAAAAGTTAATGCTGGTTCCGATAGAAATGTTCCAAAACAAACAGCGCACCACAGTTTGTTGCCTACATGACTACATAGCTGCAGACTAGTTAGGGGGACACATGCTGACTGCTGTCCACAGAAAAATGGGCACATAAGCATCATAACTGGACAACGGAGCAATGGAAGGTGGCCTGGTCTGATCAATTTAAGAATGGTTTGAATAACAGAACAAGAACGGGTCTCAGGTGTTCGCTTGGCCCCCAAAATCTCCAAATCTCAATCCTACCAAGCATCTGTGGGATATTCTGAAAAAGTCAGATCCATAAAGGCCCCACCTCGCAACTTACAGCAAGGATCTGCTACTGATGGTTTGGTGCCAAAAACCACAGCATACCTTCAGAGGTCTAGTGGAGTTCATGGCCCGAAAGGGTTTTGGTGGGTAGTCATAATTTTGTGGCTGATCAGTTCTTTCATGTGTGATGATAGACCTTTCAGGAAATGGACATCCTAGATTTCAGCACTATAGGAATCACCAGTTCAGAGAGTCTTCTATTCCCGAAGATCTGGGCTTCGGCAACCATGCTGTTAAATCAAACAAATGTGAAGCAAGATGGTACCACATCTACCTGGGCCAGTCTAGAGCTATGAGGCCCCTCCTTCTTCCCCCTGCTGCCTTTTGAGAGACACACAGGTCCCAGAAGACAGCAGGAACCATTCAGAACACGCAGCGCAACTTAGGCATTCTCAGTAGGAAACAGGCTGTGAAGCCGCAAGGCTTCAATTCCTGTTTCCCTTAGTAAGGATGCCGGCGCCTGCACCAGTAGCCAAGGGACAGGTTGGTTCGGGTGCCGTCACTGCGGGCTCCCTGGACAGGTAAGTGTTCTTATATTAAAAGTCAGCAGCTACAGTATTTGTAGCTGCTGACTTCATTTTTTTTCCCCCAGGCTGAACTCCCAGGCTTTGAAACCTTCCCACCACAGGAAGTGAGGCCCTAACCCCCTGATTCAGAACACCTCTAAGGGCTGCATTAAGGTCCTCTAACCTATAAAGGCTGGAAGACAAGAATCAGAAAAAGTTGCTGAAAATAAAACTCCAGTTTCTAGGACTTGGAAAACACCTTCTGTATAAAGGCATCAGAGATGACTGCAAAGGCTAACAGATGTTCCCCCAGCCACTAAGTGGGAAAAGGGGGGAAGGGGCATACTTCATGACAAAGAGGTTTGGGGGGGTTTAGAAGATCAGTTTGCAGATGAACTGGGCCCTTGTCTTTGGTTTGGTCTTAAAGGCTGAATCCTAGAAATAATTAACAGCTTCAATACCGGATACTTTTACCCCCTTTCTGCCCAGGCCAATTTTTAGCTTTCAGCGCTGTCACACTTTAAATGACAAAGTCATGCAACACTGCACCCATATGACATTTTTATATTTTTTTTCACACAAATAGAGCTTTCTTTCGGTGGCATTAAATCTCCGCTGCCGAAAAAAAAGACCGTAAATTTTGAACAAAAATGCGATTTTCTTTGTTTCTGTTATAAAGTTTTGCAAATAAATACTCTTTCTTCATTAATTTAGGCAAACATATATACTGCTACATTTATGTGGTGAAAATAACCCAAATCAGTGTATATTATTTAGTCTGTGGGAAAGTTATCTAGAGTCTACAAATTATGGTATATATTTCACAGTTAATCAAATGGTACACATGGGCTGTGATTGGCCCTGTCTGTACCATGTGATGACTGAGATTTGGGGGGGGGGGGGGGGATCTATCCAGCTTGAGGTCTAGACTTCTTCTGCTGGGGTGGAGCAGTACTCTCATCCACAATGGCATCCTTGATGAGAATGTCCAAAGGACATGCTCAAAAGAAGCTTTTTACAAGCCTGCTCTGCAGACTAACATTTTAACCAAATAATTCTTCACATTTCAATGATAGTGTGGTTCAGATGGCATGAACTCTAATGCCCCGTACACACGGTCGGATTTTCCGATGGAAAATGTCCGATCGGAGCTTGTTGTCGGAAATTCCGACCGTGTGTGGGCTCCATCGGACATTTTCCATCGGATTTTCCGACACACAAAGTTGGAGAGCAGGAGATAAAATTTTCCGATAACAAAATCCGTTGTCGGAAATTCCGATCGCGTGTACACAAATCCGACGGACAAAGTGCCACGCGTGCTCAGAATAAATAAAGAGATGAAAGCTATTGGCCACTGCCCCATTTATAGTCCCGACGTATGTGTTTTACGTCACCGCGTTTAGAACGATCGGATTTTCCGACAACTTTGTGCGATCGTGTGTAGACAAAACAAGTTTGAGCCAACATCAGTCGGAAAAAATCCTAGGATTTTGTTGTCGGAATGTCCGAACAAAGTCCGACCGTGTGTACGCCCTATAAGTCAGTGGTTCTCAACAACTGGTTTGCAGGTTTACAAGATAACCGAAATACATCACAGGTGATATAATTTGCTGCTCAGTGATTGCAGTATTCTAGTCTGCATCTCCCCAAGGTATTACTTAAAATCTACTAAAATCTGGCCTGTTAGTGGGTTCTGAGGACAGGAGTTGAGAACCACTGCTCTAAGTGCTCTACAAATAGACAATCACTGTGGATGGAAACTGGATCACTTTTCATGAGTTTAATCCATTCCCCTAATGTTTGGCAGACTAACATCACAGGTTTGGCAGGTTGCAATGCAGGTCCTGTTAGGGCCCTTTCACACTGGGGCGGGCGTCGGCGGCAAAGCGCCGCTATTGTAAGCGGCGCTTTATCGTCGGTAAACCCCCCCCCCCGCTAGCGGCCGAGAAATGGTTAAAAACCACCGCAAAGCGCCTCTGCAGAGGTGCTTTGCCGGCGGTATAGCCGCGCCGTCCCATTGATTTCAATGGGCAGGAGCGGTATACACTCCGCTCCTTCACTGCTCCGAAGATGCTGCTAGCAGGACTTTTCTTACCGTCCTGCCAGCGCACCTCTCCAGTGTGAAAGCCCTCAGGGCTTTCACACTGGAATGAAAGCAGCGGCACTTTCGGGTCGGTTTGCAGGCGCTATTATTAGCGCAATAGCGCCTGCAAACCGCCCCAGTGTGAAAGGACCTTTAGAGATAACAGAGTTTAAAAAAAAATCCTGAATTATTTATCTATGGGATCCCTAAACTCTGATTAACTCTATTAAGACCTGACATTGCCAGGTCAACTTCTTAAAAAAACCGACTCCTCAAATGGAAATTGAGCTGCAAAAAATTTGGGAGGTATAAATAGATCATCAGGATTTTCCAAATAAGCCGTCTGAATGTAATGGGTATATCAGAAAAGTTTTTTCTTTGGCCCATAATGGATTCCAGACCAGTAACAGAAATAGAAAAAAAAACAAAAAAAACCCTAAATGGAGCATAGCTTTTCTTTAATACCAGTAAAGTCAGTCTACAAAGACTACATTGATGTTACGCAATATTATTTTATTAATCCACTATGAGCTATTGATTGTGTAAATAGCACTTTCAGCAGCTGATTTAATCACTAAGGCACGCCATGGATGGTGTGATTTTCTTTCCTCAAGGTAAAGAAGAAATGGCTGCACATCGAGTAGATTCCAAATGCCGAAATCATGCCTAATGATTAAGAACTTTTGTACAGTGTGAAACGCGTCTACAAGACTTTGCGACCGTGTCCTCTGGTGTCACATTGGTGATTCAATAAACGCCATTTGAAATCTACTCGATGTGCAGCCATTTCTTCTTTACCTTGACTAATAACCTAGGTGGGCCAGGGCTAGCACTCATTTAGAGGTCCCATCAGGCACACCTATTTCATCTGGAGCAGCAAGTTCTTTTTATTTGCGATTTTGTTTCCTGCAACCACAGGTTGCAGCACTGTGGGGAGCAATTCCTGCCGGGAGAGCACAATGATTCTTGCAGCTATAGCCGTTGGCAATAATTGCATGCCAAAAAATTTAACATGCTAGCTACACCCAAGACGATCGATGGATTGACTTGGGTACATTCAGCCTGCCATAGATGGTTTGAATCTCAGCCATTCCCTGCCAAACCAGTCGAGATTCAAAACATCTATGGCTGGCTTAAGTACGCAGCGCCTTTGTCTTTTAATCCTTGCCTAAGTTCCAGTTTAAGGTGGTGCCATGATCGCTCACCCAGGTTTCCGGCTTCAGGGTGGCTCTCTTCCCTGGCAGCATCCTATGGAGTCATCCTTGCATGCAGGGACTAGAGCCGTGTCTCACCACACTGTGTGCATCAATAGAAACACACAGCCCTATAGCCTAAGATAGCAAAGTACTCGTGTGCAATTCCCTCCTCTATCCTCCTTCCTTCTCCAAGCTGGAGGCTACACTGTCCACTGTTAAAAGCAGATGTTCAAGGAAGCAGCGCTTAAAAAAGCTTTAGTCAGTAGCATTGAAAGTTGTAAACTGAAAGTGCTGGGGTAAACATTTTAACAGTTTATTGAGGAATGTTTATTTTATTGGGCTTAAACTGGGAATAAACTTCCTTGGTTGATTTTTTTATCTATAGGTAAGCCTATAATAAGGTTTACCTATAGGTACAGTAAATATCTCCTAAACGAGCACCGTTTAAGAGATTTTATTTTAATCCAAAAAGTTTTTATTGAACAGATTAAACAACTTCCAATGCACAAGCCATAACTTTTGAACAATGACAATTACATATTTTAGTTAACGTTGCAGCGGCTATCGACATAGCATACATTTACTCACTTCCACAACGCCCCCTCATTGACATAGATCCCTTTATATATGTAGCATAATCTGTACAAGTCTAGACAATACCAATTCCCTGGGACTTAGTCCAGGTATGTCTAGCCAATGTGACCATAGCCTTTCAAAACTACCCGTGCATCCCTGTTTTGGTAGATATACCGTTCCATAATAAGGGTATTGTCCATATATATTATCCAGGAGGCAGTAGTGAGTGGTAAGATCGATTTCCATCCCATTAAGATAAGTTTCCTGGCCTAAAAGAGTGTCCTAGTGAATGCAATCTCTAGCAGTTCCTCAGGGATCACGTCCTCCGGAACCCCCAGCATGCAGAATATTGGGTCTAAAGGTACCTTCGTTTGAAACAGCTGGTTTAGTGTTGCAACCACCTCGATCCAATAGCGGTGGAGCTTCGGTCAGCGCCATAGGAGATGTATGAGATCCCCATTGTGTTGTCGGCACTGACAAAAAATAGGATCCGCCAGTTTGCCCATTTTATGGAGTTTTGTCGGGGTGTAGTGTACTCTCAGTATAATACAGAATTGGGAAACTTTTTGTGTCACATTCAAAGAACAGGTAGATATGAACTGCAGGGCCTCCTCCCACTGATCTCCCGTATGTGGCAATAGGTCTCTCTCCTATAAAGACACTGCCCTACTGGGGTACGTCCGTAAGCGTTGTGTAACAAATGTGGTAATACTGAGATATGATCCCCTTAGTTTCAGTGCTGAACTGCAGCATGTGAAAAAATAGGATTTTTTATAACAGCTTACCTGTAAAATCCTTTTCTTTCGATGGACATCACGGGACACAGAGCCACAGTAATAACTGATGGGTTATGTAGGTACCTTTAGGTATTGGACACTGGTCACACCCTAATCAGGAAGTTTAACCCTTTATATAATCCCTCCCTTTCCAGGGATACCTCAGTTTTGTAGCAAAGCAATATAAATGTATTAGAAGAGGGGCGGGACCTCTGTGTCCCGTAATGTCCATCGAAATCAAAGGATTTTACAGGTAAGCTGTTATAAAAAATCCTATTTTCTTTCTCGGACATCACGGGACACAGAGCCTCAGTAATAACTGATGGGATGTCCCAAAGCAATGCCAACTGAGGGGGGGAATCACAACCAAGTAGGGTGAAATCAGACCTGAGGACCCTGTACCGCTGTCTGCAGCACACTACGCCCAAAGGCGATATCTTCATGCCTTCTCACATTCACCTGATAAAATCTGGTGAATGTATGAACTGAAGACCAGTTTGCGCCCTTGCAGATCTGAGCCATAGAGGCCTGGTGATGCACTGCCCAAGAAGCACTAATAGCCCTTGTGGAATGTGCCTTGATCTGAAACGGAGGAATCTTCTGTTTCAAACCGTAAGCCTGAATAATCAATTGTCTAATCCATTTAGAAATGGTAGCTTTTGACGCTGCCTGTCCTCTACTGGGACCCTCTGGCAGCACGAACAAAACATCAGTTTTGCGAATTTGAGCAGTTGCTTCCAGATAGGTCTTGATTGCTCTTACTACATCCAAAAAATGTAGTGACCTCTTTTCCGAAGAACAGGGATCTGGAAAAAAGGAAGGCAGAACAATGTCTTGGTTTAGATGAAAATCTGAAACCACCTTCGGTAAAAAACTAGGATGAGGGCTCAGTACCACTCTATCCTTGTGTATAATCAAATAAGGCTCTTTACAGGAAAGAGCTGCCAATTCTGATACTCTTCTAGCAGAAGAGATGGCTACCAGAAAAATTAGTTTCCTTATCAGCAAGACCAAAGGAATCTGACGTATTGGTTCAATAGGTTGTTTCTGTAACACTGACAGAACCAAGTTCAAGTCCCAGGGGTTTAGAGGTGCCTTAACCGGAGGATTAAGACGCATCACCCCCTGCATAAAGTTTCGGACCAAAGAATGCGAAGCAAGTGGCCATTGAAACAATACTGATAAAGCCAAGACCTGGCCCTTGATGGTACTCAAGGCCAGCTTCAGCTCTAATCCTAATTGTAGGAAGCTGGAAGCTGGCTTCCTTGCATTGATCAAGGTAGATATGACAGTACATGAAAGCCCACGACTCTTCAGAACGTGGGTCTCAATAGCCAAACCGTCAAATTTAGCGTTTGTAAGGCAGGATGGAACACTGGACCTTGAGATAACAGGTCTGGGCGTACCGGTAGGGTCCACGGGGAACCCACCGTCATCCTTACTATTTCTGCATACCAAGTCCTTCTGGGCCAAGCGGGGGCCACCAGAAGTACCGATGCCACAGAATCACCAACGCATCTGTCCCGCGTGCAAGAGGATCCCTCGTCCTTGCCACAAATCTGTCTATCTTTTTGTTGAATCAGGATGCAAAGAGATCTACATCTGGGACCCCCCATCTTTTGCATATGGCCAAAAAGACGTCGGGATGCAGAGACCATTCCTCTGGGAGTAACTGCTGGCGACTTATATAGTCCGCCTGCCAGTTCTCTATCCCTGGAATGAAAACTGCCGATATGCATGGCACATGCATCTCTGCCCAGACTAAGATCTGGTTCACCTCCTTTTGAGCAGCTCGGCTCCAGGCGCCTCCCTGATGATTGACATAAGCCACTGCTGTGGCATTGTCGGACTGGATCCTGACCGGGCAGCCCTGTAGCCTGATAGTCCAGGCTCTTAGAGCTAGGTATACCGCCCGGATCTCCAGAATGTTGATCGGTAAGGTCCTCTTGGTCCTGGACCATAGCCCCTGGATCGCAGACTGTTCCAGAACTGCTCCCCAACCTGACAGACTGGCATCTGTTGTTACCACCGTCCAGGTAACCGGTAGAAAGGATTTCCCCTTCTGCAGGCTTTCGGGTATGAGCCACCAATTGAGGCTCTGACGCACCGCATGTGACAGATGCATCGGAAAGTCTAATGCCTGAACCTTCTTGTTCCAGGCCGACAGAATACTGTGTTGCAGTAGTCTTGAATGGAACTGAGCATAGGGTACTGCTTCGAATGAAGACACCATCTTTCCCAGCAGCCTCATACAAAGGCGGACAGAAGGACCCTTCTTGGTCCTGACTGTCAGAATCAGCTCCCTTAAAGCAGTGATCTTTGCCTGAGGAAGAAATACCTTCTCCTGGCTTGTATCTATGATCAGACCCAAATACTCCAGTCTTCTTACTTGTTTTAGGAAAGATTTTTCTAGGTTGAGGATCCAACCTAGATGTTCCAGATACTTGACCGTGGTCCTCAAGTTCCCGTTCAAGGAAGCCACCGACCAGTCTATCAAGAGCAGGTCGTTTAGGTATGCTATGACAGTGATACCCTGAGCCCTTAAACTGGCCAGAGGAGGGGCCAAGACCTTTGTGAACACTCGAGGTGCAGTGGCTATCCCGAAAGGTAGAGCCATGAACCGGAAATGGCGCCCTTCTATCTCGAAGCGTAGAAACTTCTGATGAGCCGGAAAAATGGGCACATGTAGATATGCATCTCTGATGTCTATCGATGCCAAAAATTCTCCTCCCTGCAGGATGGAGACTACTATCCGAATTGATTCCATGCGGAAGGACTGAATCCTTAGGAATCGATTCAGATCCCTTAAATCCAGAATGGGTCTGACATACCCATTTGGTTTTTGGACCGTAAAAAGGTTGGAATAGACGCCCAATCCTTGATCTTTTGTGGGAACCACCATAATGACCTCTTGCGACAAAAGTCGCTCTAACGCTAGAAGGAGCGACTGCTTCTTCTCTGGGTCTCTGGGAACACTTGATCTGAGGAAACGAGAGGGAAATTCTTGGAACTCCAGCTTGTACCCTAGGGTTACCATGGAGATTACCCATCTGTCCTGGAAGTCCTCCTGCCAGAGCTTTGAGAACTGTAGCAGTCTTCCCCCCACTCAAGCGAGCGGGGGCGCCCCTTCATGAAGAGGTCTTAGTGTTTTGTCTAGAAGACTTCTTCCCCCAGGACTTCTTTTGTTCCTGGGGTTGACTCTTGTTTCTTGCCCCAGACGGAGGAGGCCGTCGTGACTGCCTGAAGGCTGATGCCCCTGGCGATGGGGAAAGAGTCTGTTTGAAAGAGGGACGCTTACTCTTCTTCTTAATAGGTAAGAGAGTGCTTTTCCCACAAGAGATTCTCTTGATATAGTTATCCAAGTCTTCTCCAAACAACTTTGCACCACGAAAAGGGAACCCAGCCAAGAGCTTCTTACATGGTGCTTCGGCTGACCAATTTTTCAACCATAAGATTCTACACATATGCACCAACCCAAGTGAAAGGCGAGAGGTTTGCATGATAGATTCTCTGATGGCGTCAACAACATAACATAAGGCCGCTGGAAGGTTAGCAAACCCCTGGGCCTGTTGTTCAGGTAATACTTTGATGACCTGCTTAACATGGTCTCTTAAGTATTGACAGACTCCAATCGCTGCTACTGCAGGTTGGGCCACTGATCCTGCTAAGGAAAAAACATCCTTTAATAAGGATCCCATCTTTTTATCCACAGGATCCCTGAGCATCTGAGCGTTGTCTACAGGACAAGTCAGACTACTATTTATAGAGGAAATGGCCGCATCAATGGCCGGCATTCCCCACATCTTAATAAATTTTTCTTCCATAGGATAAAATGTTGAAAACTTTTTCGGCGGAAGAAATCGCTTATCTGGGTGATCCCACTCTGAATAAAGGAGTTTTTCAAGCAAATTATGAACAGGAAAAGCATGTGCTGCTTGGGAAGATTTCAGTGACCCCAAAGCAGAAGAGGATTCTTTAACAGCTTCAGGTACGGGCAACTTAAATGTGGAGCGGACCAATCCAGTATGGATCTGCACTAAGACCTTCTCCTCTTGGGAAGTCGCAGAGGGTCCCTCTCCACCTGATTCCTCCGAAGAGGAATTATCTGTCCCATCCTGATCCTCTGAAAGGGATTCATCTCCTTTATCCCAGAGCTCACCTGCTTGAGGGTCTTGGGAACCAGAGAAAGGCCTAGTACGTTTTCTTCCACTGAGTGAAGATGTAATCACGGCCAATAATCTTTCCTCTAACTCAGCAATGGTTGAGGAAAAAACCTCTTGTGTAATGTATACAGGGGCTGAAGTGCCAGAAGCAGGTATAGCCCCAGACCCCAACGGCTCTCCCTGTCCAGCCGTCCCTGGCCCCTCAGGGGGGGAGGATGTAGCAGACAGGGGGTCCTCAGAAACTGAACGAGATCCCCTAGTGTCTCTGGTTCTGGGGGTACTTGAACCTCTTCTACCCAAAGCAACAAGGTGTGAGGTATCCAAAATGAACACTGACTGCTGAGCGATGTAGTCTAGCAAAAGCCTTGCTACCAAATGCCCAGTCCGGTGTTACCTTAGTAAATGCAGCCTAGGAGAATGCCTGTGGCCCACCTTACATGCGACTGTCAGCTCTGTGTCTCTCCAAGGCTCAGAGCACCTGTAGAGTGTGCTTTAAGTAGCCATGCTTCTGGCACTGTGGGCGTCTGAGCACGCTGACGCCCCGCACCCCCTCTGGCGCCCCCCCTCATCTTTCGAAAACGGTCGGAAGAGCTGTGTAGCGTGGAACGCTGAGACAGAAAACAGCATGAGAAGGTATGTGCTCTTGGCAGCCCCGGTGGTCACAATAGGCATAGCATGCATTTACCTTAAAGGAGAAAACCTACTAGAATTCAAAATTCTGTGGAATCTTCTCTTACCTTATCTAGCTGCGGGGTGCTGTATACACAGACCCAATCTTCACCTCTCACGGTGGGCTTTGTTTAAAAAAAAACGTCAGAGACTGGGGCCCCCTACGAGTAGGGGGATCCTGCAGTTCTGGCCCTGTAAAGCACCCAGCCAGAAATTAGGAGGTTTAAAGCCATTTTCTGATCTGCGGGGTCCAGCTCTCTAAAAAGAGAAGCGTTACAGGTAAAACCTCGTTTCTTCGGACACGAGGCCCGGGTACCATCCAATTCGGCCATGAAAAGACACTTTGAATGGATCCGGTTCGCCTGGCTTGCCCCAGTATAGGATATCAGGATATTCCCATTTGGAGCTTCAGCACAGGACATCTTTACACGTCCAACACCTAAGACACTGGCGTAAAAACTGAGGTACCCCCGGAAAAGGAGGGATTATATAGGGGGTTGAACTTCCTGATTAGAGTGTGACCAGTGTCCAATACCTAAAGGTACCTACATAACCCATCAGTTATTACTGTGGCTCTGTGTCCCGTGATGTCCGAGAAAGAAATAGGAGTGGTTGACAATGTTCGCTATCCTGCAGCCCTCTGTGCATTAACGGCATGCCGGAGCTGAAGGTAAGAATAGAACATAGTGACAGGCAGTTTAAATCTGGTTTGTAGTTGAGGGAAGGACAGCAGTTTACCATTGCTAAATATGTGGGACAGCAGAGTCACACCAAAGGTGCGCCGCCTGGGCCCCTGCTGCTGCTTAGCCAATTCCACATAGGAGAGATTACTCCATATTGGACTAAATTTTGTAAATCCCAGCACCCCCTGCAGTTGTCTACCCTTATTCCATGTTTTTTGGATTAGTGTTGGTGTCTGTTTATTGGACTTATGGAACAATTGTGCCTCCAGACCCATTGGGATGGTCTAAGCCCCCGAGGCGAAAAGCATCAGTCGAGCCAACGAGCCCACCGGATCTTGGGACATAAAGTCAACCAGATGTTGCATCTGGGCAGCTATATAGTACAGCCAAGGTTTGGGTACCGCCAAACCTCCACTGTCCTTAGAGTGCTGCCACTGCTCCAGTATAATCCCGGGGGGCTTAGTGTTCCACAATAACCATCAAAAAAGGGTATTGACCACTCTAAAGATTTTGAGATGTATCACTACAGGTGAGTTGTGGAGGAAATACAGCAGCTGGGGCACTAAAATCATTTTAATTAGATTGGCTTTTCCTACCAGTGACAGTTTAAGGTTGTTCCATGTATCTTATCTTGAAAGCAGGACAATAAGGGATGCACATTTAGGAAACAATAATTTGTGAGCCAGGCTGAAATCTGTATTCCTAGGTACTTGAAAGTGGTAACTACTGGAATGGGACAAGAATCAGGAAGTTCCGCCCCCTGTTCCCCATCCAGCTTCAAGACCACCACGTCATCTGCATATAGCATGATTTTTTTCATGCAGAGCACCATATTGCTGACCCTCACCAAGGCTGCTAACGGTTCTATAGCAATCGCAAAGAACAGGGGCGACAGCAGGCAGCCCTGCCTTGTTCTCCTGCATAGAGCAAAAGCAGGTGACATCCTGTCCGCCACCCTAATGGTCGCCTGTGGGGAGGCATATAGCAACTTGACCCAGGCAATAAACCTATCCCCAAAGCCAAACTTGGATAGCACTGCCCACAGATAAATCCAGGTGACACTGTCAAACGCCTTGTTGGTGTCGAGAGAGAGGAGAGCCCTGTGATCCCCATTATCTGCCTGCAGTTGCATGTTAAGGAAGAGTCGCCTAAGGTTGGTAGCCATGGACTTTTGCATTCTAGGACCAAAGAGCCTTGTATGGACCTGGGGGGGACCCCCCATCGGTTGTTAAGGACGCAGTAGCTGGCTTCCAGGCCCCCTTCTTAGCCAACAGCTATATACAGTGTGCTTGAAAAGGGAAAAAAATAAAAAAGGTTTAAAAAACGGATGTAAGCGGATCGTCCGCTAACATCCGTTTTTTTCCTGTTCAGTTTTTTAAACGGAAAAATAGGGTTTTCTTCCATCTCAAAAAATGGGACTTAACGGAGGCGGATGATCATCCGCTAATGTCCGCTAGCCCACAGACATACATACATGTATGTCCGTTTTTCATCCGCCTACGGATGGAGGAAAAACAGACATACGGAACGCCTGTGTGAAAGGATCCTTAGTCTTCACAAGCCTATTCATTGTCAAAGCTCCCTTCACTCCCCTGCAGCAACTCTGGCTGACACAGGGGATCCGGATCATGTAACCTTATCAAAGCAGCCTGAAAATAGGTTACACAACTCTTTTTTGCACAGGTTAGCCAGCATACGTGTTAGGAGAAGAAGGGAGAGAGGGAGTGTTTCTAAAATTTGTTAAGTAGTGCATTACATTTTAGTACTACTTGAAGGTTCTTTTGACAAAGAATTAATACGGTTACAAAATAGTTGAGAACAATGGATTCTGTATGGTTCTATAGAATAGACATGCCTTTTCTAGATTATTATAGAACATTAAAATGTAAATGTTTAGAATACTCAAAATTAAAGGAACAGATAATTATATTTTACCTTATGGAACAGAGACAGAATGACGGGATTTAGAGTGACTGGATTGCTATTATTGCTTTTTCCATAAAACAGCAGCAAGGGCTGTCACAAATCAGACTCTATAAAGCAGATGTTTACAAAAAATGTATTTATCCCTGTTAGATCCATCTGTCACAGCCAGTAGTGAACACGTTTGGATAGTCTCGTATCAGATCATTTTGTCTACTTGGTTTCCACAACTTTTTTCAGTATAACTTTTTTCTCAAAACTTTGTTGATTACCTTATCCAACTGCTGCTCTGCTATTGCTTGTCTACATTTAACTAATATCTGCAGTTGTCAGAGTGCATTTTGGTAGCTGTCTGCCTACCCAGTCCACTTATCTATATTTTGTACTATTGATCTTGAGATTTGCCTATACAGTAATAGTATACACCTGTGACAATTTCATTGTCTAACCTTACGCAGCATGTCTTATAGCTATTCTGACGTATATCGTCCTACAGGTTGTCCAAAGCTGTGATCACCCTACCATGTCTTGCACTGATTTTTGCCTTTTATTCCCAGCTAGGTCTTTTCAGGGTATTTCCCAGCCTCTCTTTCTCTCTGCTTTGCCACATTTACCTGGGATACTGTTGCTTGCAGCTCTTTCTGCACCATTAGAAAACAGTTTGTCACCTATTTTTTTTATTCTTTTTGTGCCTCCTTGTGTCTCCCTATATCCTACTTGCTAGAACCTCTCATGAATACATATGAAATTCATATATCTGTGTCTATAATGGACATGATGTCCCTTGCCTCTGGCTAAGGCCCCTTTCACACTGCTGCAACTTGAAAGTCGTGCGATTTTGCTTCATTTCAATGTGATTTCAGGGAATGCCTGTGTAAACTTGAGATCTATGAACCTCAACTCGCATCAAAGTTGGACCAAAGTAGTACAGGGGCTACTCTGAAGTCGGTGCAAATTGAAGTTGCACAGATATGAATGGTACTCAATGGAAATCATGGGGTATAACTTGTCATGCAACTTTGCAGTCCCAAGTCGCAGGACAAGTCGCACGTGCGAAAGGGGCCTTAGTGTGTG
The DNA here is from genome assembly GCA_037952835.1 of Lithobates septentrionalis. Lineage (NCBI taxonomy): Eukaryota > Metazoa > Chordata > Amphibia > Anura > Ranidae > Lithobates > Lithobates septentrionalis. Next base: position 2,758,671 of record JBBDGP010000864.1, on the reverse strand, counting down.
ATTTACCTGGATTTTGTCTGTCATGTAGGTTGGTCCCAATTTCTGCTCTGGAAAACCAAATGTTTATAATCACTTTGGTTCCACTGTCCTTGATTTCAGCCTTAGGTGTTCATAACTCCTGTCTCTGGTTTACATGACACATCCTATACATGCAAACGTATTCTAAGCTGGGTGCAGCCTAGTTGCTACAGTTGTATTTGGGGAAAGCGATTGACCCAAATTTTTGGGTGCAATATTTTGGCGGTGAACAATATCAGTAGTTCTACTGGCCTGACACTAAGGTGTCCTTTTATGAAACTGAGATCAGCGGCGATCCCGAGTCTCACCGCTGATCTCAGCTCATTACCAGTTTATGAAACTGAGATAATCAGCGGAGAACATGTTCTCCGCTGATTATCTCAGCACAGTGAGAATTCACAGAAACGGCCAGTTTATGAAGGTGCGATCTCGGCACCTCACTGGCGATCTGTGACAGAATTCTCACTTTCTGATTCACCATTTCAGAAGTGGAGAATCAGAGTGAGAAGCCTAAAACTGGCTGATGTTCTGGAGAAAGCAAGAAGTCTTTTGACTTCTTTCTTTCACCAAACAGTCAGAGCACATCTTCCCCACCATTACACACCCCAAAACCAGCAGGATAGGAATTTATAGTGTGTACATAGATAGATATATATATATATATATATATGTACACACTATAAATTCCTATCCTAGATATATATATAGATATATATAGATTTTTTTTAGATGTTCACGTCTCTGACTGGGTTCACACTTGTGCGATGCGTGAACCAGCGTGATTCCTGTGTGATTCCTGTGTGGGTGTTCACACCCATGCGATCAGATTCCAGTGCGGACCAAATAAAGGGTCCTGTACCATTTTGGTGCAAATGCAATATGGTTTAGGGCCAGTTCCCACTGCTGCGGTGTCCAAGATCGGATGTGATTCGCACCGCACTGCAGTGCAAAATCACATCCGATCTCTGTGCGATGCGATTTCAGCCATACAGATAGTATTGCTAAATTTGCATTGCCCTCGGACCAAACTCTTACAGGACCCTTTTTTTGGTCCACAGCAGAATCGGATCGCATGGGTGTTCACACCCATGCGATTCAATTACTGTCCGAGTTTGCAGATCGCACTGCGATATGCGAACTGATTTGGGGGTGTTGTTAACTTTTAGGCCCAGTTCACACTTGTGCGATGCCGGACATCGCACAGGCATCGCATGTTATTCGCAGCACACTGCCATTCACATTACATGCGATGTCTGTGCGGTGCGATATCAGCTGTACAGATAGTATGGCTGATATCACACCGCATTCGGTGCAAACACGCACAGGACCCTTTTTTCTGTTCGGACCAGAATCGGATCGCATGTGTGTTCACACATATGCGATCCGATTCATGTCCGGACTGTCAGTTCGCAGTGCGATATGCAAGCTGAACTGGGGGTGTTGTTAACAATGTATTGACACTCCCCAGCGATTTGCATATGGCAGTGTGAACTGACATGCGAGTTGGTGCGATGCGGGAACCCGCAGTGGATTCGCAGTGTTCTCGCATTGCACCAGTTTATCAATTTTTATGTTTATCAATTATGAAATATATTTTATTTTAATTTATTAATAAATATTTATACTTGTATACTTTATTAAAATTATTTTTTTAATGATTATAAATATATTTTGCATTTATATGAGTGGTGTATAGCTGCATTACATATGTGCATTACATTCATTTACTATACACCATTCACATTTAAATGGGGACATGTATGATCTTTAAATATTGATAAAAACAATGTTTTTTTTATAATTAGGTTAATGTATATTGTGTAGGGGGAATTTAACTTTATTATTTTATTAATATGTTGGGGAATAATGTGTGCTGAATTGTGTTAAACTTTTGTATTTTATGGTTCCTCATACTGTAATCCCGATACATCACGCGAGATTATAGTGAGAGTAGCCGTTTCTCAGGAGTTCCTGGCATTTGTAGATCGCTCCTCAACTCAACATGAGAAGCGATCTACACACTTTCATAAACAGGCACTCAGAGGAGAGCGATCTCCTCTGAGAATGCCTGAGAACTGAATCGCGGTATTTTCCTCACTTTCATAAAAGGACACCTTAAATTACAAATTGGTATTGGTGTGATAGTGCAAGAGATTATTGTGAAGTTTAACTAAAGCTAATGCATTGTTCCTAGTGCAAAACAACTGGAAAAGTCAATATGTAATGTGCCAACACCCCCCTAAGCAGTCTGTTGTGATGCAGGGGGTCCGCTTATAACTTTGCTTCTACTAAGGTGTCTGGCTCTCCTTGCAAAGCTTATTTTTGACTGTATAGCCAGTGTTATTTTCAGCCCTGACAACTTAAAGAAAAATAAAAAATAACATAAAAACAGAAAACATATACAAACGAATGCAAAGACTCCAAAAAGATCATACATAATTTACGTATTTCCATTCATTTTTTTTTCACCCCATATCCACTTGCAATAAACTACACCTCAAGCTCCCATTTAAACCTTACACAATGCATATTTGCATTAACCTAAAACTTCCTTTTTGTATAATACATTAACCTACCTATACTCTGCAGATGTATAGCCATAAATGTATATAAGAGAACCAAAGGAAATGATACAGTGTCTATTACCTACACCAAAAGTGTTAATGTTAGCTCAATAGTAAAAAAAACAAAAACAAAAAAAACAACAACACAGGATAACAAATCAATTTGATTGTAGATGTCTCTGAAGCGGCACCTTTTGTTTGCCTGTTTTTGATCTATTTAGTTTTTGATGTGCTTATTTGAGTTCAAGGTCAAATTCTGGTCAAGCCGGCACTCTTCTCAAAACTTAATGAGAGTTCTATGGTGTTTCCATATCACTCCCTCTGCCCTTTGGTCCTCATTACATTCAACAAGTGAGCAGTAATACCCCAAAAGCTGAAGAACACTATGAACCAGATTTATAAATACATGTGCAGAGAAAAAGATGATGGCTGCTGTCTGCAGCAACTAATACCATTTTAAATTTCATTCTGGAAACAGTCAGGAAAAAAATACAATTATAAATTATCATAGGAGATGACATGATTTGCTATTACAGCGTCTCTTTTTTGTATTCTCCTTTGAAAAAATTGTTATAAGGCACACATGTATAAAGTCTTTTATTATTAAAAGTATGCTAGATTGCCAGTAGATTTTCAAATGTTGTGCTGTTTATATAGAATGAAAAGACAGGGAAGGGGATAAATGACTGGCACTGAAAAGGTAGAAAGGCATTCTTCAGTGAACTACAGTATATGGTCCAATAGTGCAGCACAAAGGGTTAAAGATCTACAAGCTTGATTTTGCCATTGTATGTCAATGAGGGGAAACTCAGCGTGCCCCTCTTTGGCAGGCCATACATTATGCAATTTTCTTTCTTTCAATCAGGGGTTGAAGGAAAGAAAATTGCTCAGTTACCCCATCAACGCAATCCCTCCCACTGCCCTATTGTATTCTGACAGCAGTAGGATTCCCTGCCGTCAGAATACAATGATGCTATAGGCAACGGCAGTGATCATACGAAAAAACCCATCAGACTGGTTGTACTGAAGTCAATCCATAGATCAACTTCGGTTCAACCAGCCTGCCCATAGATGAATCAAATTTTGATCAGTCTATGGCTGGCTTTTGTCACTGGGGACAGATGGAGCTTCCTCTCATTTCAAATTGTTCAGAAAAACTCGCAATCTGTCCAGAGGCCTGCATCAAACTATCATCCAAATGGTAAGAAATATTAAAAAAAAAAAAACTTTTAGGTAAGCGTGTGGATAAAAACACGGAGGGGGAATTTACTAAAACTGGGGCACAAAAAATCTGGTGCAGCTCTGCATAGTACCCAATCAGCGTCTAGGTTTTATTGTCAAAGCTTAACCACTTCAGCCCTGGAAGATTTTACCCCCTTTCTGACCAGAGCAATTTTTACAATTTGGCACTGCGTCGCTTAAACTGGTAATTGCGTGGTCATGCAATGCTGTACCCAAACAAAATTTGCATCCTTTTTTTCCCACAAATAGAGCTTTATTTTGGTGGTATTTCAGCACCTCTGCGGTTTTTGTTTTTTGCGCTATAAACAAAAAATCTGTGACAATTAAAAAAAAAAAAAAAACAATATTTTTTACATTTTGCTATAATAAATATCCCCCAATTTTTGTAAAAAAACAAATTTCTTCATCAGTTTAGGCCAATATATTCTTGGTAAATAAAAAAATCACAATAAATGTATATTGATTGGTTTGCGCAAAATTTAAAGCGTCTGCAAACTATAGGAAAGATTCATGGCATTTTTATTTATTTTTTTTACTAGTAAAAGTACTGCGACTTTTATCGGGATTGTGACATTGCGGTGGACAGATCAGACTATTTTGACACATTTTTAGGATCCGTGACATTTATGCAGCGATCAGTGCTATAAAAATTCACTGATTACTGTGTAAAAGTCACTGGTAGGGAAGGGGTTAACACTAGGGGGCGATCAAGGGGTTAACTGTCAGTGTGTTAACCTCAGTGTGTTCTAACTGTATGGGGATAGGCCTGAGTAAGAGAGGAGACATATCGTTGATCCCATTTACTAGGAACAAACGACATGTCTCCTCTCTCCTCAAAGCACGGGGATTTGTGTGTTCACACACACAAATCCCCATGTTGGCGCTCGTGAATGGCTGGTGGCAATCGCGCCTGCTGGCCACTCGCATCGCATCCGCGCGCCCTCTGGTGGCTCTTAAAGGCCCATCGTACCTATACGGGATTTTGCGCACCCGTGCCACTTTGCCAACGTATATCGACTTTTTTTTTTCATCACAGTTGAGGACAATTGAGGACATGTGTTTTCCGGTGCTATTTTGATACGTTTTTCCCGGATGCATTTCATACAGAAATAATGCAGCATGTGTTCTACTTCTGTTGACAGCACTGGAACACACTGCACTGGTGTGAACTAGGGCCATTGGAATCCATGTTTAACATTGTCCATGCATTTTTGATGCAGAATAAAAATACACTGGACTGCATCTGGTGTGAACTAGCCCTTAGTAAATTGCTCCCAAACATATAGTAGGGTTATCTCAAATTTGACTGCCAAACTGGAAATAGACTTCAAATTGGAACTAAACCATCTGATTTAATGGTATACCAAAACTGGTACATTCAAGGCACTGTGATCACTGTCACAGTTGCCAGTGTGCTCATGTCAGCTTTCAATCTTCAAGCCCTTAAATGGCAGGCATCATAGATGACCACATAGTAACACGGCAACTGCAGAGTTAACTAGAGGCCAAGATGGCAATGTCTTAAGCTGTAAACAATAAAAAAAAAAAAAAGTAGTGAAAAACAATGTTTTTTGTGTCCTAGCATCAGGGCAAATCATGGGGATTGATAACAGTATCTTGGCCAGGCTGCACAATTTTTATTACCTACTAGGGCCCCTTGACTGCACAGGCTAATTTCTGGAATAAGTGAACTTAGCCTTTAAGTTCTGCTTAAAGATTGCTTGACGTTACACTGCTACTTAACAAGTATGCAGGGCTGCCAAACCTTCAATCAGTGAAATGCTTGTAGAGGATTTCTTGGCAAACTACTTGCATTAATGCTTTTAACATAGCTAACATATATTCAAAAACCAATTCTTCTCGCAGAAAAAGAAAATGATCTACCGCATACCATGAAATTCCATCCAGCAGTGTACCTTTCCCAACAAAAAACTAGATACTTATCTGGAGCTGTGAGGAGATGATTTATAAATGATAACTTTGAGCAGCACCCAGCACCTTCAAGCAGCCTAGGGTGATCTGCATGTTCAGTAATTGATTTGTTTTGTAAAGATAGCTTATGTTATCATTCTAACGCCAAAGGCTCAATGTACAAAGCTAAAACACCAGGTACTTTTTTTCTTTATCAAGAAAGTGACAATTGTTTTAATCCGGGACTTAAAAAAAAAAATTATATATATATATATATATATATATATATATATATATATATATATATACACATACATACATATACATACATATATATATATATATATATATATATATAGAGGCGTTGGATAAAAATATGGAAACACCAGGAAAAAGAACAAAATCATTACCCGATATGGTGTTGGATCACCATTGGCATCTAAGGCGACCTGAATTCTCCTGGGGCTTGACAAATATTATTCCTGGTCATAATCCTGCGCAATGTCCTTTTGTCTCTTTTGGTCAGTTGACCATGTAGATTGCGCTTATGCTTATCAGACGACATCTTCCCGGAAACTGTATATGCTGTCATAACATCTGATACTGTACCTCGCGATGCCGCAAACAAAATTGGCAACTTTAGTGATAGAGGCATAAGCTAAGTGAGCACCAACAATTTTCCCTATTTGAAACTCAGTAATCGCTGACATGACTCCGTATTACTAGCAGTGCATGCTGTGAATGACGAAAGTGAAGCTTCCCACCTGTTAGCTAGGTGTCTCATTACACAGCGGAAGTAAAAGAATGTGAGAAAAAGGGGGGGATAGCCTGTTTTAAGGCTCCCTTTTCTTCATGGGATTGTGGCGGTAGGATAGGTCAAAAAAAGTCAGCTGATTGGGAATGTTCTGGAAGTTCTAGCTGTCCTCTAGAATAGGTCATTTAAGGTCACCTGACTCCCCAGAACATTGCAGAAATTCCCAGGACTTATATTTAAGTAGGAGGCTGATGGGGTCTTTGCCAGTCACCAGATGGATATTTGAAGAGCGCCCCACTGATTTTGTTTACAGTTTTAATGTATTTATTGATTACAGGAGTTATAGTGAATTGTTCATTGTTTATATTTGTGAAAACCAACAAAAAAGGACATGGCTGTTATTAATCGAGTTTTGTGTGTCTAGTGTTCTTTGTATGTTTGGAGTTTATGCCGCCTACCGTCCCATGTTACATCACTTCCACTTTTAAAGCGAAACATGTCTTCACTTTCACACCTGCAAATCACGTAGTGTTTCCATATTTTTGACCAACTCCTGTAAAAGTCTTGGTTAAAGCATAATTCCTTATCATTGTGTTTCTGAAATGAGCATGATCCATCCAAAATCTATCATCAAACACTGCAAACATTCACATGCATTATAACAGTTATCGTCTATTATCTGTTCAATACCTTGTCTATGGTTATGTGGTGGTGCCAAACTGGAACTTGAACTGGATGTAGAACTTGCTGGGCTTGGCTGTCCTGACTGTAAAAAACAAAATATATAGTTGTTATGAGGCTCTCAAGTCCTACAGGTTAAGCACTTTCAATGAAATTAATGAACAGGGCCCGGCCTGCTACCTGTATAGTTTTGCCTGATTGGTTATACAGATATTGTCACCTTCTCCATACTGGGCAAAGTGACTGTCTTTGTCTCTGTGTACACTCCCCTCTTCCTTACCTTCCAACCCTTTGATGACATATCAGGGCTCCACGGTTATTCCCGTTTCCCTCACAGCCAGGGATAATACCCGGCACTTCCAAGCATTAAAGCGTTTGTTAACCCAAAAAAAAAAAAATAATTCACATCCTGGTCCCTTAAAGCAGATTAAACAGCACAGTGCTTGTGCTGTGTAATCTGCCCCCTCTAAACTGTCAAAAAAAAAAAAAAAACACCTCCCTGAACCTGCCACTTTCTGTATGCCCTCTCTATACTGATCACAAAAATCATGGCTGCTGAGCCATGACCATCGTGGTCAGAGTGCGTTCCTCCATCATACGCTGCCCTGCTCTCAGCTCTTCAATCTCCCCCCTCACCCCCTCCTTCCTGCCTCTCATCTCCCTCTCTGTCTGTCTCCATTTAGCCCCACCCCCCGCCTCTATTATTGAAAAAAAGAAACTTCAATTGTCACTGCCAGTCCCTCTATTAGAGGCTGGCATACAACAATGTGTAAATCATTTTAAAAAGCGAGCACTGTAAATACTGATTTTCTGCTGTCTTTAGGCCGGTCACGTGACTTGCGGCCGCTTTACAGCTACGAGACAGAGCTTCTGCAGGTGGAGCCAAGCGGCCATGTGATCTCCTCGGCTGATGTCAGAGGGAGATCACATCCCCTCCCGCAGAAGCAATCCATCGAAGCTGGAAAGTGGCCACGAGTCATGTGACCGGCCTGAAGACAGCTGAAAATCGGTATTTACACTGCTCGTTTTTTAAAATGACATATATAGTGTGAGATGCCAGGCTCTAATAGAGGGTCTGGTACAGAGTTACAGTGCCTTGCAAAAGTATTCACCCCCCCTTGGCCTTTTTCGTGTTTTGTTGCCTCACAACCTGGAATTAACATGGATTGTTTGAGAATTTGCATAATTTAATTTACAGAGCATGCCCACAACTTTGAAGATTTTTTTTTATTATTGTGAAGCAAACAACAAATAGGACAAAATAAATAAATAAATAAATGCATAACTATTCGCCCCCCTAAAGTCAATACTTTGTAGAGCCACCTTTTGTGGCCATCACAGCTCCAAGTCGCTTTGGATAAGTCTCTATGAGCTTGCCACATCTTACCACTGGGATTTTTGCCCATTCCTCCTTGCAAAACTGCTGCAGCTCCTTCAAGTTGGATGGTTTGCGCTTGTGAACAGCAATCTTTAGGTCTGACCACAGATTTTCTATTGGATTGAGGTCTGGGCTTTGACTAGGCCATTCCAACACATTTACATGTTTCCCCTTAAACCACTGAAGTATTGCTTTAGCATTGTGTTTGGGGTCATTGTCCTGCTGGAAGGTGAACCTCCGTCCTAGCCTCAAATCACACACAGACTTTGCTCAAGAATATCCCTATATTTAGCATCATCCATCTTTCCCTCAACCCTTACCAGTTTTCCAGTCCCCACTGCTGAAAAACATCCCCACAGCATGATGATGCTGCCACCACCATGTTTCACTGTGGGGATGGTGTTCTTTGGGTGATGTGATGTGTTGAGTTTGCCCCAGACATAGCGTTTTCTTTGATGGGCAAAAAGTTAAATTTTAGTCTCATCAGACCAGAGACCTTCCGTCATACATTTTGGGAGTCTCCCACATGCCTTTTCGCAAACACAAAACGTGCCATTCTGTTTTGTGCTGAAAATAATAGCTTTCTTCTGTTCACTCTGCCATAAATCCCAACTCTATGGAGCGTACGGCTTGTCGTCCTATGTACAGATACTCCAGTCTCTGCTGTGGAACTCTCTAGCTCCTCCAGGTTTAACTTAGGTCTCTGTGCTGCCTATCTGATTAATGCCCTCCTTGCCCGGTCTGTGAGTTTTGGTGTGAGGTCGCCTTTTGGCAGGTTTGCTGTTGTGCCATGTTCCTTGGTCTTCATGACAGTGTTTGGTTAGTGGTGCCTCTTGCTTAGGTGTTGCAGCCTCTGGGGCCTTTCAAAAAGGTGTGTATAGGTAATGACAGATCATGTGAGGCTTAGATTAAACACAGGTGGACATCATTTCACTAATTATGTGACTTCTGAAGATAATTGGTTGCACCAGAGCTTTATGGGCTTCATAACAAAGGGGGTGAATACATACGCACATGCCAATTATCAGTTTTTTATTTCTGAAAATAGTTTTATGTATATATTTTTCTAATTTTACTTCACCAACTTAGACTATTGTGTTCTGATCCATCACATATAATTCAGATTAAAAAAACATTGAACTAAAGGCTGTAATGTAACCAAATAGGTAAAAAGCCAAGGGGGTGAATATACTTTTGCATGGCACTGTATACAAATGGGTTCACAAACCCTTTAAAGCTTGTGACCTGCTCTCCTGTGTCAGTGCTCAGGTCTAGAAGTCAAATCACTGGGTATGAGCACTACCACATGACCAAGGGAGTGACATTATTGCTGCCTCTAGCATCCAACCCAAGCCATTGCTAGACAATTTAGTGCCAGCTGCTACATAAGCAGCAGCAGGCAAGGGGAATACAATTGTGTCTGGGGGCCCTTTGCTCAGTGTATGTTTCATTGGGGAGATCTCCTCTCACTTTCTGTTTTGTCTCACCAGAGCAAGCAGAATTTCACTCTTAGATGCCACCAGAACAAGGATTCCTATTGGTCACTGCTGCTTGATGAAGGATTTCACTGATGGCTCTCATGTGAGAAATAAAAGTGCATTATGATTATGGCTATGATGTGTTGGTGACATATCTCTACTCCTTGCTACAATATAACAGTGCTATTCATTGCTTAGTCTTTTCAGCTCCTACAGTCATGGCAAAGAATATTGGCACCCCTGCATTTCTGTCAGATAATGCACCACTTCGCCCAGAAAATTGTTGCAATTACAAATGTTTAGGCATTATCAAGTTTATTTCTTTTGTTTGTATTGGTATAATGCAAAAAAAAAGCAGAAACAAAAAGCCAAATTTAACACATTCCACGCAAAACTCCAAAAATGGACTAGAACATTGATCAAATACTTTGCCAAAACTTACCTGAGGAAGCCAAAATCCTTTTGGGAGAAAATGCTGTAGATAGATGAAACAAAATTGCAGCTTTTTGGTAAAGCCCATCATTCTACTGTTTTCAGAAAAACAGGCCTTTGAAGGAAAGAATACAGTCCCTACAGTCAAACTTAGTGGAGATTCACTGATGTTTTGGGGTTGCTTTGCCACTTCAGGCACTAGATGTCTTGACTGTGTGCATGGCATTTTGAAATCTGAAGACTACCAAAGAATTCTGGGGTGCAATGTAGGACCCAGTGTCAGAAAGTTGGGTCTCCGTCAGAGGTCATGGGTCTTACAGCAGGATAATGACCCAAAGCACATGTCAAAAAGCACCCAGAAATGGTTTAAGACAAAGCGCTGGAGGGTACTGATCTGGCAATCAGTGAGTCCAGATCTAAATTCCATAGAGCACCTGTGGAGAGATCTCAAAACAGCAGTTGGAAAAAGAAACCCCTTCCAATCCGAGAGACCTGGAGCAGTTGGCGAAAGAAGAGTGGTCAAAAATTCCAGTAGAGAAGTGTAAGAAACGTATTAATGGTTACAGGAAGCAATTGATTTAAGTTATTTTTTAGCAGTGTGCTACCAAATATTAAATAGCGGGTGCCGATAATTTTGTCTAGTCCATTTTTGCAGTTTTGCGTGGAATTTTATCAGATTTGGCTTTTTGCTTCTTCACTTTTTTTGGTGTCATTCCAGCACAAACAAAAGAAATAAACATGAGAATGCCTAAACAACTGTAATTGCAACAATTTCCTGGGCGAAGTGGTGCATTATCTGAAAGAAATGCAGGGGTGCCAATATTTTTGGCCTTGACTGTATACACTAAGCGACTACTGCCATGTTCAGTGTGCACTGCATCTTATAGGAAGATTTCTCTTCTAGTCCTATTCTGGCAACAACTGTACAACAACAACTTCTTTTTTTTTACCTTGGTGACAATAGCCACTGGGGCAGTGTGGATTATTGCAGCAGGGTCACAGATAGCAATAAAAACTTGGCAGAGTTTTTAATATTTTAACATTATATTGCCCTCTATCCAAAACGATACAAAGGTTTTGACTTGAAACGCAAAGGGCGCCAGAGTGAAGTATAAAATCAACATTTTATTATATAAAAAGAAAAAACTTGAATCTGACTAGCAAAACAGATTATTATGATTCATCAGATTCAGCCAGGAAAGACTCAATCAATGTGCAATTAGGCCACACGCAAGCCTTTAAATCAGATGAGTTCAGTCACTTGTCATTTTAGATAATTTATTGTATAATCTAACAATTTTACTCCTTAAAATTTCTATTTAGGCATGGAAAGGGTATGTGCCACCAAGACACTGTAACACAATATGTGCAACTGGAAAATTTTATTAACAGGTCATAGATAATTCACATTCCAACAGCAACCACGCATAAGGCCTTCATTTAACTATTATTATTGGTGTCATATGAGGTAAAAAAGAAAGGCACTCTTCAGTAAGAACACAGTTTAAAATGGAAGTGTGCCCCCCCACCCCCCGTCAAAAAAAAAAAAAAAAAATTATACTCAACTAGGTGTATGCAGCATAGATCTAATGCTGTATCTGCCCCTGCAACCTCTACACTGAGAATTGAGCAATCAAACACCGCTGTTCACTCAGATCCCCCCCACCCCCCTCTCAGAGCATAGAGCCATGACCAGGGGTCTCAAAGTACCGGGCCGAGGGCCATTTGTGGCCCGCGGACCGGTTAAAAAAGGACGCAGGCAGGGCCGATCCAGGATGTCTTTTTGCACTGCACCCAGGCACTGCAGAGGGGGAGGCGCCGAAGAGCTTTACCTCTCCATCTCCTCTGTCCTCGCCACCGCACGCTGCTGCAGCCCAGAGAGTTAACAGAGTGGAGGAAGGATCCGCTCATTGATCCGCCATTTTATGAAGTGTGGGGTGTGGGGTGTGGGGGTAATTGTGCAGTATGGGGGGTAATTGTGTAGTGTGGGGGGTAATTGTGTAGTGTGGGGGTAATTATGGAATGTGGGGGTAATTTTATGGAGTGTGGGGGGATTTGTACAGTGTGGGGCTATTTGTGCAGTGTGGGGGGTAATTATGGCATGTGGGGCTATTTGTGCAGTGTGGGGGTTAATTATGGAGTGTGAGGGGTATTTGTGCAGTGTGGGGGGTAATGCTGGGGGTTAATAATGCGTTTGCTGACACCAGTGCTGGGTCAATAATGCGTTTGCTGACACCAGTGCTGGGTTAATAATGCATTTGCGGACACCAGTGCTGGGGGTTAATAATGCGTTTGCTGATACCAGTGCTGGGTCAATAATGCGTTTGCTGACACCAGTGCTGGGGGTTAATAATGCGTTTGTTGACACCAGTGCTGGGTCAATAATGCGTTTGCTGACACCAGTGCTGGGGGTTAATAATGCGTTTGCTGACACCAGTGCTGGGTCAATAATGCATTTGCTGACACCAGTGCTGGGTCAATAATGCATTTGCTGACACCAGTGCTGGGTCAATAATGCGTTTGCTGACACCAGTGCTGGGGGTTAATAATGCGTTTGCTGACACCAGTGCTGGGTTTAACAATGCGTCTGCTGACACCAGTGCTGGGTCAATAATACGTTTGCTGACACCAGTGCTAAGGTTTAATAATACCTTTGCTGACACCAGTGCTGGGTTTAATAATGTGTCTGCTGACACCAGTGCTGTGTACAGGTGCGGATCCTGGGGGGGGCAACGGGGCAATTGCCCCCTCCGAGAATGTGGGTGAGTGGGCAGGCATCGCTGTGGGTGAGAGAGCCGGCGGGCGGCTCCACGGCTGAGAGCACGGGCGGCTCCGTTGGTGAGCAGCTGTGCGGCTCAGTGTGTGAGCGGCTGCTGGCCAATAAGGGAGCCGGCGGGCGGGGGAGCAGAGAGATAACATCATCTCTTACCGCCCAGCGCCGCCCTGCATCCCTGCAGTTCCGCCCTCACTGTAGAATGTACAGGCAGCCGTGGCAGCAGAGAGATTACATTATTTCTCTGCTGCCCCTGGGGCGGGATGCAGCGCTGACACATCCGCTCAGGATGAGCCCTTTGCTTGCTCTGCTCCCAGCGCTCTCCCAGCGCTCTCCCAGTGGCAGCAGCCAGCCCGTTCCTCCCTGCCCAGCACTGATGACAGGGGGGTCACCAGTTGAATAACACAGCAGACAATTATAGCAGGCAAGTGACAATCCGCAACGTGTGGCATGGGACGTGGCAAGTGACAATCTGCAATGTGTGGCATGGGACGTGGCAAGTGACAATCTGCAACGTGTGGCATGGGACGTGGCAAGTGACAATCCGCAACGTGTGGCATGGGACGTGGCAAGTGACAATCTGCAACGTGTGGCATGGGACGTGGCAAGTGACAATCCGCAACGTGTGGCATGGGACGTGGCAAGTGACAATCCGCATCTAGTGACAGGTGACGTGGCAAGTGACAAGTGACAATCCGCAACATGTGGCAAGTGACACGCTCGGGGCTCCCACTGATTCTATGGTGAGTTGAACCATTTCATTTTTTATAACCATGTAATAATAGTAATAATGCGCTTCAATCATCCTGACACCATAACAACCATGGTGCTAACACCAGCCATTTCCCCGTTAAATTTACCCCCAAAAAAAACGTATTTTCTGGCAGTGCCCCTCCCGAGACTAGGCTCTGGATCCGCCCCTGGCTGGGTATAGTATAGTATATTATTGCTGGTACAATTTATTGTTTTTGAAGTCTTGAAAGTTTGCATGCAGCCCCCATGGGATATGAAAACTTGTCATGTGGCCCACAGGCAATTTGAGTTTGAGACCCCTGGCCATGACTGTCAATCACCGTATCTCTGCCCTGCCCCTCCAGCACTCACTGGAGCTCTGAGCTGTGCAGGGGGCAGGTTCAGCCTCTCAGCGGCATGCTGAGAGGCTGAGCCAAGTGCTGTACCAGGCTTCTGGACAAATCCCGACCATATGGTCGAGTAATTTTCAGAGCCGGGACCAGATCTGTGACGTCAGCTGACAGCGAGCTTTAGCTCGCTGCTGGCTGAAAACAGCTCACAGGAGTGCAGAACTAATTGCACTCCTGTGACCCACAGGCAAAAAGAGCTTTGGCCAGACTTCTTCTTTAATAATCAACAACCACCAATGAGGAATTATGTTTAATTGCTCTTTTTCTGGAAAGCAAATTAAGTCTGAATAAGAATGTAACTATATGCTATGGCTATGCTATGCATATTGCTATACTTTGTACCCTCTTGTAAACCACATGTGTAGTCATAATACTGGCAATCATAAGGTCAGAAAAAGTTAAACAAACTAACAAAATTATAGCTGGCAAATAAAATGGTTCAGCTCATGCATTAATAATTGAATGGGGGCAATACACTACAAGCACACAATTCCCCAACACCAAGCACCGCAATTTATTCTAATATATTTTACTAAAATTACCACTGCTTTAAGAAATATAAAACAGAAGAACAGCATGGCATGATAAAAATGGCTGCAACATGGTCATCATTAGGAACATTATTACAAGCTTGCTGCCCATGGGGCAAAATACAATGTTCTTAGATTTCCAACATACAGTAAAAACAGAATGTTTAAAAATATAGCATTTATAGTAAAAAAAATAAATAAATAAAATTGGTAAATGGACCAATTTGAATTCATAGGTGAAAATTGAATTACCAAAAGCAAGTACAATGCATTAAAAAACAACTACTTTGTGCAAATGAAACTCATTTTGGGGAAAACAATTATTGATAAGCAACATAATCATTACTTGGTAGAAAATAAACACTGCAAAACAACATGGCTTATATGGCATGATATAATACAAACAAAACAGGTAAACAGGCTTTTTACAAAGTGTAGTAATGAATCTTCAAAGAACTGTGGATTACTGTTAGAACCTCTGTTATTCCCTGTATGTATATGAGGTGATTACTGAAATACCAGGAGGAAGTTGTGGCTTTGCTGATCAGCGTTTTTACCAGGAGGTGGAATCAATATGGCTTAAAGTTAACCAGCCCATATATCTGGTGGGGGAGAGTGCACATTGCATGAAGACACCATTTTTTCACCTATTCCTTTGTTACTCCTATGAACTATTATCATTGTTTGCTTGCAAACCTTATTGAGGACTGTGTATAAACACACTGAGCACTTGCACTTTATCTGTATTATATAGCATAATTAAGTACTTTCACTATATTCGGGATATGTTTAATTTCTTTTAGAGGATACATAACTTATACATTTTAGTATATTGTTTATATATGGGTCACCCTGCATATGTTCATTTCAGCGCCGCACATTGGGTTATGTATATTTAAGAAGCAGTGACATTTAGCAGTCACTGCAGTGAATTTTCCTGGTTCATGTGGTTTAAATGACAGTGAGAGATTTACCTGCAGTGAATGTTCAGTGAATGTCACATCTGCTGCTTTTTATAAATATGCCTCAATGAGTGACAGCAACCACAGACATTTTTGGTAACAGAATGAGATTTAGGGTCCTTTCACACTGGGGCGGTTTGCAGGCGCTATTGCGCTAATAATAGCGCCTGCAAAACGACCCGAAAGTGCCGCTGCTTTAATTCCAGTGTGAAAGCCCCGAGGGCTTTCACACTGGAGCGATGCGCTGGCAGGACGGGAAAAAAAGTCCTGCCAGCAGCATCTTCGGAGCGGTGAAGGAGCGGAGTGTATACCGCTTCTTCACCGCTCCTGCCCATTGAAATCAATGGGACAGCGCAGCTATACCACCGGCAAAGCGCCTCTGCAAGGTTTAACCCTTACTGACGGTAAAGCGCCGCTTACAATAGCGGCGCTTTACCGCCGACAACGCCCCCGTCCCAGTGTGAAAGGACCCTTAGGGTTTTTGTACACAGATGCCAAATACTGTACACCATCTTTTTTTAGGCAATCAGCCACTTTTTGTTTTTTTTTTACTGGGCACGTAACGGTATAAATCAGTAAAATGAGAAAAAAAAATCTGTGTTGCTGGTCAGTATTTTATGCGTACATGTGCATACAGTACCTCACAAAAGTGAGTACACCCCTCACATTATTTTTGTAAATATTTTATTACATCTTTTCAAGTGACAACACTGAAGAAATGACACTTTGCTACAATGTAAAGTAGTGAGTGTACAGCTTGTAAAAAACAGTGTAAATTTGCTGTCCCCTCAAAATAACTCAACACACAGCCATTAATGTCTAAATCACTGGCAACAAAAGTGAGTACACCCCTAAGTGAAAATCTCCAAATTGGGCCAAAAGTGTCAATATTTTGTGTGGCCACCATTATTTTCCAGCACTGCCTTATTGTTGGAATACTGCCCTGCGGCCCAGTCTCTGAAGGGAGGGGATCAGGCTCGGCTTCAGTATGTCAAAGTACATGTTGACATTCATGGTTCCCTCAATGAACTGTAGCTCCCCAGTGCCGGCAGCACTCATGCAGCCCCAGACCATGACACTCCCACCACCATGCTTGAATGTAGACAAGACACACTTGTCTTTTTACTCCTCAACTGGTTACCGCCACACACGCGTGATACCATCTGAACCAAATAAGTTTATCTTGGTCTCATCAGACCACAGGACATGGTTCCAGTAATCCATGTCCTTAGTTTGCTTGTCTTCAGCAAACTGTTTGAGGGCTTTCTTGTGCATCATCTTTAGAAGAGGCTTCCTTTTGGGATGACAGCCATGCAGACCAATTTGATGCAGTGTGCGGCGTATGGTCTAAACACTGACAGGCTGACCCCCCACCCCTTCAACCTCTGCAGTAATGCTGGCAGCACTCATACGTCTATTTCCCAAAGACAACCTCTGAATATGAAGCTGTGCACTCAACTTCTTTGGTCGACCATGGTGAGGCCCGTTCTGAGTGGAACCTGTCTTGTTAAACCACTGTATGGTCTTGGCCACTGTGCTGCAGCTCAGATTCAGGGTCTGGGCAATCTTCATTGGCTATAGCCTATGCCATCTTTATGTAGAGCAACAATTCTTTTTTTCTTATCCTCGGAGAGTTCTTTGCCATGAGGTGCTGTGTTCAACTTTCAGTGATCAGTATGAGAAAGTGAGAGCGATAACACCAAATTTAACACAACTGCTCCCCATTCACACCTGAGACCCTGTAACACAAACTAATCAGATGACACCAGGGAGGTAAAATGGCTAATTGGGCCCAATTTGGACATTTTCACTTAGGGGTGTACTCACTTTTGTTGCCAGCGGTTTAGATAATAATGAGTGTTGGGTTATTTTGAGGGGACAGCAAATTTACACCGTTATACCAGCTGTACACTCACTACTTTACATTGTAGCAAAGTGTCATTGATTGATATGCTGAATTGAATTCAGTGTTGTCACATGAAAAGCTATAATAAAATATTTACAAAAATGTGAGGGGTGCACTTACTTTTGTGAGAGACTGTATATGTGCGTACAACACACCCCTTGCCAAATAACAGCTTGAACAATTTTTACTTGTATACACATATGTGCCAATATATACATGCACATGTACTATACAGCCCATCCCTGCATTTTTTACACGGGAACTTTCTGCCAAGAACATCTGATGTTCATACATCAGTACCATTTGTAAGAACCCTAAGGGCCAGTTGCAGACGATCATGGCTGGAAAATGCATACAGATTTACCAGTTAGTTTAGTAAGACATCAGATCCTTCTTTGGGTAGTGTAAATGATTCCAGTACTAGCAACTGTAAAAAAAATGTACACTTTTTGCCTGGGGGTATGTTGCAGTTAAAGTTTTAACTGCCTTGATAAATGACCCCCAATGTAAAAGCTTCTGTCACACAGATCTGTCTTTTTACACGTAAATCTCTGCTGCCCTGACTCTACTCACCAGCGTTTGAGGAATATTATCATTAGGATTATACTGTCAGTAATCCCAGCAAAGCCATACAGCTCCCAGTAACAGAAGTAGTGAAAAGCTGTGGGGCTTAGCTGCATCTTTCAGCATCCACACTACACAAGTCTAAAACAGTTGCTGCACCCTGTAAATCAATTCATTGTTACTCTTTATAATGAGCGGGCAGATTTATAGCCTTTCTGCTGCCCTTTTCTCACAATTAGGAAGATGCCTGCTTTGTAAATGAATGTTGTCCAAATTTCTACCATATAGGCAACACATATCCTGTCCCTTCTCTGTTGAAATCATAATTTACCAAGCTTTAATACTGCAGAAAGTAAAAACGTAGTACCCAATAATAGCAAAGTTATCTGGCCAACACAATATGCCGTGTAAGTGTGCTGTAACTGAATGATGTAGAGTAAACACGAGTTCCCATAATAGTGCCAAAATATAATAGACCCTATAAAAAGTAACCCTATTGAAAAAAGTTATTCATTTCATGAGACTCACCACACTTCATGTATAGTTTACATATGATTACTAGATACTTTGTGTTAATCATTGTGTTAATAAATGCAAATGATTATTATATAAAGAGGGGGCTGAGTGAGTGAGAAGCAATTAAAGTGGTTCTAAAGCCTCAAGATTTTTTTACCTTAAAGTGGATGTAAACCCAATGTCATCCTTTCTAAACTACTGCCATAGGGGTTATCTATAAGGATATACATGCCTCCTGGATGTATCTTTACCTGTCAAATGTCTCCCCTCTGTCTGTTTTAAGACCCGAAAAACGGCAGATTCTGTGGGTGGGACATGTGCGCAACCACGCATATTTGCGCGCATGAGGTCTACATTACTGACCAAAAATGCAGATTTTTATATATATTTTTTTTAAACTGAAGAATGCACAGCGCTTGTTTACGCGCCTGTGTGCATAGGCACATTACAATTAATGGGCTGTATTTTAGCTCAGTAAAAAAAACAAAAAACTGAACAGAGCTTTTTCAAGCTGCAGTGTGCAAGAGGCCCAAGTTGATTTTCATTAGTTGTGCAAAGCACAATGACTGGCAAACCTCAGCACCCATAGCAGCCAATGTACTGAAACACAACAGGTAAATAGCTATAAAAACATGAAGTAGTTTAGATAATTTATAATCTAACCAGTCTTAAAAAAAATCAAATATTATTTTGGGTCAATTTTATTTACAATGCTATACTATTGTGAATTAGTTACAGGGTTTTAAATTGCCATTTTATTTTTATTTTTTTTAAGTAAAATATTCATTTTACGATTTCATACAGGATGCACCCATATCACTGGCTTTTAGTATATGCTTGACTTTCAAAAGAGTACATGCTAGTAGCTTTTCCTCTATCACGCTCTCTCTACCTAAATCCTCATCCCATAACCTCCTCTGAACACAGCTGGCCCCATCTGAATAGAGCAGGCAGAAGATATAAAGAGCCCTTTCACACTGCGCCGCCTAGGGCGTCAGTGGTAAAGCGGCGCTATTCTTAGCGCTGCCTTACCATCATTTTAGCGTCACTATTCGGCCGCCAGCGGGGCGGTTTTAACCCCCACTAGCGGCCGAAAAGGGGTGAGTTCACCGCTCCTTCACCGTTCCAAAGAAGCTGCTGGCAGGACTTTTTCTGACACGCTGCCAGCGCACCGCACTGGAGTGCATGGAGCAGCTGTTTTAGGGTGGAACATTTTGCAGGCGCTATAGCGTTAAAAATGGGAAAGGGGTCTTAGAGTTCCTTTTCTAAGACAAACTACGGGTTGTAGAAAAGAAATTTGCCTAATTCTCCCATAAACACAGACAATGTTGATGCGGGAATCCCTCCTGCCAGGTCATTGTCTTCCCTCGGCGGAGGAAGCCATCCCCGCCGGGAGAAGACAGTGATTATCGGTAGTGGCTATAGCAATCGCTAGTGAGAATAGCAAGAGAATCCAGCAGGCTGGTTGATCAATCGATCAACTTGGTACATTCAGCCTGCTCAATAACAGTTCGATTCTCAGCCAGTTCCTGCTGAAACGGCCGAAATTTGAACCGTGTATGGCCAGCCTAACAGATTTATCTGTGCAGGCAATTTTAGCTTCAGCTATTAGGCTCTATAAGGGTGATCTCAGGCGTGTTCGCAACCGCACGTGCAGAGCCCGCCAGGAAGTCAGCACTGCACAGCGCTAATCACATGTAGTAAGACATTTCCCCGATCTCTGCAGCCGCAGATCGGGAAAACTTCTCACTGCTTGTGATAAGCGCTCAGTAGTGCCGACTTCCTGGCGGGCTCTGCACATGCGGTTGCGAACACGCCTAAGTTCATCCTTAAGGCTCTTTAACTAGTTTTTTCTCTTTTTTTTCTTTTTCAGGAAAGCAGTTAAAGTAATCAATGAATTTCTCTTTTGTTTTGTTAAACATACAATCAAAAAAGCATTTTGTTAAACTGTATCCAGGAGAGCAGACAGATATATGTCGAGGGACACTCATTCATCCCTGTGTGCAAATAAATGCTTGGATATGCAGTTATGAAAGTATACACACAACGTGAAACTGATTTGTACACAAACACCTGTCACTCCCAGGCTCAGGATACGCTTGTTTTTACAGTGTATGATTCTAGAAGGCTGTGTGAACGAGCCCCGATTTCAAAGCGTAGAAAAGTACCAACATCATCACGTTTACAATGCATAAGATTAAATGACAAAGCTGTAATTAGATACATGATAAATTACACACCAATGACAAACTTGTACTGTCACTGGCACTACCGATTCTGTCTATTGTCATCCCTAAGTATGCATGCTTCCAAAGCTATACCAGACACTTAAATGGCAGAAAAACTGATCTACTGCACACAGCTGTCAAAGCAGATGGATTGAGGCAGGTGACAAAATAACACAGCCTGACAGCTGTGTACATCAATCTACCCACTATCATGACTGTGCTATGATCTTCAAACCTTGGAACCTTACTTTTTTCTGTGACCTAATGAGGAACAAGGCCACATTAGCCACTTCACAAAGTGTTACCAAGGTCTGCCTAGGAGGTTGCAGTTGGATTTTTAGACCTGCACACGCATACTAGGGTCAACTTAGACAGAAGTCAGTTAACCACCAGCATGTCTTTGGAATGTGGAAAAAATCTGAAATACCCAGAGGAAACCCACGCAAGCACAGGGAGAACATGTAAATTCCACGCAGATAGTGTCCTGCACACAACTGGGGTGCAGCCCCCAGCTGTTTTTCCTATCCCATAGATAGAAGATGGCTTTTAAAAAATGTAATGAACAATATTAGAAAAATCACGGCCTAAGGATCATTAGCAGAGATGAGCCTACATCCAACAGTAAAGGTTGTTACTTTACCACATCAATTCAGCTGGGCAGGGTATGTCTACCCATCGTTTTATGCCTGGAACCCTGATCCCTATGCTGCCAGCATCATTTGTGACTTTAAAAACTTTAGTAAAATGCAGATGGGCATGCAGTTCATTAGATTACAAGAGAAAGGGCTGTAACAAAGATTGCTTTTTCTACTCTGTATATTTTTATTTGATGGTTACTATTTTCCCATTAAATTGAGGTTTTGCACGAACACATCAATTTGAAAAGAAACCTCTACTTTCATTTTCTCTAGCTCATAACTAGTACTGTAATGTTATTTAAGGATAAGTAACTGTTAAATAATACACTGTTTGATTTATAATATACACTTGGCCTAGACACCGATTCCTGATGTCTAACACAAACCCATAACTGAACAGAGGTCTAAGGAGAACAATGTTGTTTTAGAATGTCTCTCCTTAATTATAGGCTTTGTCGAAAGCTCCCTCAGACTTACAATGAATATTCTTTCCTATAAATAAAATGTCTGGGCCATGCTGTTCAGCTTTACAGAAAAGATTATATATAAAGAATGGCCTAGGGCCACAAGCTCCACAGACAAATATTTAAAAGGATCTCAAACAATCCCCGTCCTTAATAATTACTGAAACTAAAAATAGAGTCAATCAAGCAATGATCCATGCCAAAACAGAGGCTATAACTCAAGATAAAATATCCAACTTTGAGAATATATGGAATCCCTGGGTGACTCACTTTTTGCCTTCCAATTTTGATGCTTCCCAACTAAGACCTTGGTAATCTTGATTTATACTGCCATTCTCTGCATTCATGGTATGTGTTTATTACCATGTACTTCCCTGGGGACCCCTACTACCTCTGATTTCTTTCTTCCCTATATATTTTTTCTCCTACCTAAGATTACTTTTTCTTTTATCTTCTTTCTCTCCTACTTTTTCCCCCTATTCTCTCTCTCCTCTTTCAATTTACTCTTTATATAGTTCTGGTAGCAGAACTTTTATTTCCTTGGTTATCATTATACCATTTGTACATAGTTCCAATATGTAGTATAAGACTTTAGATTCTATAATATTTTTTTTTTTTAATTTAAAAACCCTTTTTTTTATCTGAGGTCATCTTATATTAACCTAGTCTAAGTTGGTTTTATCCTCTCTTATACAATGTATGATGCAATCTTTTGAGTAGTTAGATCCTTGCTAAAATTGTTTTAGTTAAACTACTTTTAGTTTATGTTGGAACTACAACTCAATATTACCACCATATATGTGATATTTTCTTTTGCTGCCACCATATGTACTTATGTATACTAATTGTTAAAATTCAATAAACAAATTTGACAAGAAAAGGATCTCAAACACCACTGCACAGCCACATTATCCGTTATCTAACATGGCTTTAAGGCAACCCAAAGCAAAGAAAATGGCAATACTGAGCACAACCGAAATAGAAAAAAATACTTCAATCCAACTAAAAAATAGGTCAAAAAGTTTCATGCAATAAATGGTCTTCCGCAATGTGTAAACTTTTATTGTGATCAAAAAGGAGTGGTTCATGAAAAACATCAATATTTTTTAAAAAAATTATTCGTAACAATAGTATAAAAAGATGTCAAGTTAGCAGCTTCCACGCACTAAACAGAACAAGAGGTGTATTTTAATTAAATATAATTCCAAAATTAGAAACTAGAACGCAACGGATTTCTATATATTAAAGTAATACTAAACAGAGACGTGTTAATTGCCATAATTCATTCACATAAATCATATATATTTTATGACACTGTATTTTTTTTTTATCCTCTAAGTACCATATTCCTGCAGTGCTGTTGTGTGGTCACATGATGTTTTCCTGTTCTTTGGCATTTGCAGGAAAGATCCTTGGGGGGGCTTTTATTACTCTGCTGATGTATGCTCTCTACAGTGTGAGTCTGTCTGCACTGCCCTGATTGGTGCTGTGTCAGTCACATGACTAAAAAAAAAAGTTTCAGAAGAGCATGTCAAAAAACTGTTTTACAGCTCCCTGTAAATATTTCCTGATCATCAAATGTGTATTTTTGTATATTAATATGGTGTAGGTAGAGTCAACGATGATTGGCACTAGCTTTCACTTTGTTCAGATGCCATCTGCATCTTAGTCTCTTTTTTATACTACAGATATTAGCAATTACATTTGAATACTTTATATATTAATATTTAATATAGATTTATTTTAAAACTAAGTGTTTTTGTGAGTTGAAATTTTAAATTTAAAAATTGAGCATGCTCCGCAGAGTACACCAGCTAGCCTACACGATCTCAACCTGCACTGGGTACACAGAGAAGATGGGAGGGCAGCCAAAGGCAGGATCAACCAGGTATATTTCACTCTACACAAAACAAATGCTTTAGTGGCTTTGTGAGTATGAACACACTGTTATATAGCATTTAGCCCGCGTTCACATTGGAGGTCCAGTTTGAAAATCTTAAGAGTTCCGCTGAACTCGCACAATTTTAAACTGGCATTTCAGTCCAACTTCGGGGGAGATTTTTGACAGACATCTGTGCAGGTTAATGCACAGATGTCTATTGAAATCACCCCCAAAGACGCCAAAAGTAGCAGGAACTACTTTTGGGAATCGGTGCTGCGCCGCAAAGTCGACGTCTCACCAATTCAGACGGTGCTATTGCCGGCAAATCGCATGCCAAATCAGCCCAATGTGAACGTGGCCTTAATGAGAATTAGTCTGGGCTTAATGATACTTTAACTGAACCATATAAAAAAATAAACATCTCACTTGAACTATTTTGAATTCTGGGCAGATATAAAAAGCAGAAATGAATATAGTATTGTATTCATTAACCTCCCTGGCGGTATGATTCTTTCTGATTTTAGGTGCTGAAAGCGGTACAATTATTTTGCAATGAAATTTGGCGTTTTATATTGTAGGTATTTAATTATTAACAATAACACACTTAAATCTGTCCAAACAAGAGTCTAGTAGATATCCCGGGTATGATAAAGTTTGAAACACAAAAACATAAATTATAATATAATAAAAAAAAAATAATAATTAAAAAAAATAAAAATAAATAGTAATAAAAAAAATTTCCACACGATTCACTATCGCTCAATTCTGCAAGTGTTCTAATTTACTATCGCAGTTTTCTAGCTGGTCTAAAGCCATTTTTGACGTAAAGGGACACTTTTTGGTTGCTATGGACAATCTCCAGTTTCCAGGCAGAAAGAACAGTATATGCAATATAAAACTGCATGCAGGGCATGGACCAGAGCACTGGGGACAAATGGGATGTGAAATGATTTCATACAGTACTGTAATCTGTAAGATTACAGTACTGTATGTGTTATGATTTTTACATTTTTTTGAATTTGCCGCCAGGCTCCGCCCCCGTGCGCCGCGACGCTCGCAGGGAACGGAGCCTGGCACGGAGAGGCTTCGGAGGAGGACGGAGCCCTCGGACAGTGCGGGGGACATCGCAGGATCCCGGGGACAAGGTAAATAAGGAGGCACCAGGATCCTGCGATGTAATCCCGAGTGTGGCTCGGGGTTACCGCTAATGGTCCTGAAATGTAACCCCGAGCCACACTCGGGAAAACCGCCAGGGAGGCTACTGCATAATTAAAACCAGTTACATAGTAGGTGAGGTTGAAAAAAGACAAGTCCATCAAGTCCAACTTATGTGTGTGATTATGTCAGTATTACATTGTATATCCCTGTATGTTTTGGTAATTCGGGTGCTTATCTTATAGTTTTTTGAAACCATCGATGCTCCCCGCTGGGACCACTACCTGTGGAAGGGAATTCCACATCCTTGCCACTCTTACAGTAAAGAACCCAATATGTAGTTTAAGGTTAAACCTCTTTTCTTCTAATTTTAGTGAGTGTCCACGTGTCTTGTTCATCTCCCTTCCACAAAAAAGTTTTATTCCTATTGTGGGGTCACCAGTACGGTATTTATAAATTGAAACTATATCCCCTCTCAAGCGTCTCTTCTTCAGAGAGAATAAGTTCAGTGCTCACAACCTTTCTTCATAACTAATATCCTCCAGACCCTTTATTAGCTTTGTTGCCCTTCTTTGTACTCCATTTCCAATACATCCTTCCTGAGGACTGGTGCCCAGAACTGGACAGCATACTCTAGGTGTGGCCGGACCAGAGTCTTGTAGAGTGGGAGAATTCTTGTTTTATCTCTTGAATTATTCCCCTTAATGCATGCCAATATTCTGTTTGCTTTGTTAGCAGCAGCTTGGCATTGCATGCCATTTCTGAGCCTATCATCTACTAGGACCCCAAGGTCCTTTTCCATCCTAGATTCCCCCAGAGGTTCTCCACCCAGTGTATAGATTGCATATTTTTGCCACCCAAATGCATTATTTTACATTTTTCTACATTAAACTTCATTTACCATGTAGTTGCCCACCCCATTAATTTGTTCAGATCTTTTTGCAAGGTTCCCACATCCTCTGGAAAAGTTATTGCCCTGCTTAGCTTAGTATCGTCCGCAAAGCACTGTTTACAATTTTTTTTAACTTTATTTGAAGTTTACAAAGTGTACATTCCTTTCAGGTCTTGCATAGCAGTACAATGCCGTGTTGGAGGAAAATTAAAGTATGTCAGCATTTTTCCACACTGCACCACATCACATCGGCGCTGTGGTTTGAACTGGCCACATAGAAAACAAATGTTTTTGGTGTGCCCTTGCAGTGACTGGTGCTGATTCAGTGCAGAACACCACCAGTCACTGCAGTATGTGGGAACTGGCCTTTACTGTCACAGTAGCTATGGTTTCATTGGCTAGAAAGTGAGGGAAAACATACAAAAAGGAAGCAATAAAAAAAAAAAAGAAAACTGACAAATGGTTCAGTAAGGCTGGCCATAGGTGATTCATTTTGTTTGTTCAACCAGCGAGTTGAAGGGAAAAAAAAAAATGGATTACCCCTTCCACACATTAGAGATGGATAGGGAAATTCTTCCTGCTGAGTTATTATATTCTGAGAGCAGACAGCCTTCCCCACCATTGGATCATAATGATCAGTGTCATCGGCTATAGCAAGCGGCACTGATTGTTCTGGAAAAGACTGACAGGCTGGTTGTACACAAGTTGGCTTAAAAGAGCAGGGCCATGGCTCTTTTGGCCATACTTCTCCTTTGGGTCACAGTAGTGCACTTAGTTCTGCACTTTTGTGACCTTTATTCAGCCAACAGCATCTAAAGTCCGCTGTCGGCTGACGTCACTCAGTCAGTCCAGACTCAGGAGGAATCCCAACTTTAATGTTGGGATCCATCCACATGCCTGAGCAGCAGCTGACTCTGCCTCTAAGTGCATTGCTAAGAGCCTGAGCCAGTTGCTCCTGCCCCTGCACAGTCCGGTACTCCAGTGACCACTGGAGGGGCAAAGCAGAAGACTGGTACAGACCGAAAACTACACAATCGGTGCTCTTTGACCTCTCAGTTCTTGGTCTTATAGGTAGCAGGGGACAAATAAAGCATCGGACAGATGCTGTATCCATTTAGGCGAGTATGTATGTTTTGCTTTTTTAATCCCACACTTCTCTTTTAAGTGAAGGAAAATCTCTCCAACAGAGACATGCAAAGCAGGACAAAAATCTAACAGGGGTTATCTTTCTCCACTCTATCATTACTAGAAAAAAAAAGAAAAAAATGAAAAGCCCTTTCACACTGGGGCTGTGTGGACGGTAGCGGTAAAGCGCGGATAGTTTTAGCGGCGCTTTACCGCTGTTATAGCGGCCGAGGAAAGGGTTAAGAGCGCCCGGGTTGCGTTCACTTCAATGGGCAGGGGCAGTGTATACACCGCTCTTCCACCGCCCCAAAGATGCTGCTTGCAGGACTTTTTTTTTCCTGTTTTGCAAGTGCACTGGCCCATTGTGAAAGCACTCAGGCTTTCCCACTGGGGTGGCTTGAGAGGCGCTTTTCAGGCGCTATTTTTAGCGCTAAAACGCCTGAAAAGCGCCCCAGTGTGAAAGGGGTCTTAACAGTAGGGGGGGAAAAATAGGCACATAACTAAAATGGAGATTAAAATAATGCTTGGCCCATAGGTTCAATTATTCCCAAGAAAGTAACTGGTTATGGGTCTATAAGAAGGAGAAAAAATACTATTATTACATAAGATATGAATTATAATTGTGCAAGTGTTTGAAAACAAATCATGAAGCTTTTAATTTTGTCACGCACTTATTTTTTTCAGGGTCCTTTAAATATCCATATGTGCCAACATCTGCCATTTCTTTAAATGGCATACAATTTCTTTAGCATCTTTTCTTGTTGTGACTGTGAAGCGGTGCTGAAAAGCCACTCATGCACACAGCCTAAATGTGAAGTCTATCATACACACACAGAAGACCTACACTGTGAACAGGAGGTGGCCAGACAGTCTCTTAAAATAAACAGGACTTTGAAGTAGCAAATGTTTTTGACCATTCTGGAACTTCTTATCAGACCATAGAGACCTTCTCCTGCTGTACCGCTTGTAGTCATTGAAAGCCTCATTCAAGATCCATTGAAAACAACACATCTTTTTAATGGTGTCACATTCTCCAGCTAATCAGCAGCCAACTAAATCAGACACATTCTGAATAAAAGCACTTACAAGACACCCTGGATTCAAAACACACATTCTCCAAATGATTGAATAACCTCACTGGGAACACATTTATAGGTCATTTTCTACTTCCCATGATTTGCTTTTAAGTAATCCAACTCTGATCTCATTTATGAGAACCTGCGGGCACCTTCATCTTTCCATACTTGGCATTTTAATTACAATTAATCAATTGTATTTCAGTATCAGTTAGACTGCAACGCTGGACACAAAACCCCTGCCAAGTTAAATTAATTGTAGCCCCATGAGACAAATATTTCAAAAGCTCCTTAAATCAGTACATATTCTCTTCTGCATCAAAGGGTGCAAGTTGGATGTAGTAAAGTCTAACATACTTGGGTGTATAATTGATACATAACTATACAATTTGGCTTAGGCAATTCATTAAAAATAATAATTAAAAAAATAAAGTAAAACGGCCGTTACACCAAATTGTATCACAGCACTCGATTTCATGACTAGTTCAACTTTAGTTACCCAGGATCCTATTGGACTGGGCTGAACAGCAACCCCAGCAGTTATAAGAAAAAAAAAAAACAGCTCCCAATTGTCCAGCAAATACATATTGCATCATTGATCCGTTGGGTTTAGTAACAAACACAGATGAGGGTTGTTACAATATTGTGTGTGCTCTAGCATGACCACCCACAAAATATACCAGAAATGGGTACAATTAGATCCACATGGGCTTAGTCCAGCTAGCAAATACTCTCTACACACCAGCGTTTCTGCCATGTGTTGAAAATACAGCTGTGAGCCTCCTGGCCCACATTAATAACTAACCTTACTTATATAGAAGAGCTATAAATAGCACTTATGTGTTCTATAGTAATACCTTTATTTCCAAGATCCATGTGTTATTGTACATGATGAGATGCTTTGTCTGCTGAGCTGTAGTCAGTGAGTATTGCAGCCTATTATGGTGGAGGTTTCTAGAAAATCTGTGTTGTTGCAACATCAATACCAGAAGGGAATAGAAGTCTGTGACGACAGGTCCCTTGTGCCCGTGTACAACAAGCTTTCCTGTTCTGTAATCCCATTGAAGGACACTGCACTCCCTTTCAGTTGCTAAGACAATGTGAAATATTTCAGCCCCTGTACGGGTAGTCTATTCACTGCAAAAACAGCTAGAAACTGCTTATATAAGGCAAGCTGCTAGAAGACGAGAAAAAGGACTAAAGCTGGCCTTTTTTTGATCATTCAAAAACAAACAAAAAAAAGAAACAAACAAAAAACGGATTCCCTCATCCACACATTCAAGGTGGATGAAGAAAGCCTCCTAGCTGCACTATTATATTGACAGCGGGAATTCCTTAGCTGTCAGAATACGTTGATCAGTGCTACAGCCAACTGGCCGCAAGCACTGATTGAAGGAAACTATACCAACTACAGATGGATCAAAATGTGCCTGTTCCCTGCTGAATCAGCCAAATTTCAATCCAACTATGGCCAGACTAGCAAGCTATACATGGCTCCTTTTCTCTCATTCAGCCCCGCAGGCTCAATCAGTGAAATCAATTGATTTCCCTTTCCACGCTAAAAATCGGGAATCTATACTGCTGGTTATTGTATTCAGCAGCCATGGCAACTGAATAAATGAACAGTGACTGCATCTGACAGGATGCAGTCACTGTTTGGCCGATAATGTTTCACCTTGCTCAGTCGATTTATAAATTATTATTTTTACTATAGATAGTTATATAGCGTCAACAATTTACACAGCGATTTAGATTTACACTCACCGGCCACTTTATTAGTTACACATTGCTAGTACTGGGTTGGACCCCCCTTTGCCTTCAGAACTGCATTGATTGTTTGTGGAATAGATTCAACAAGGTGTTGGAAACATTCCTTTAGAGATTTTAGTCCATACTGACATTATAGAAACACGCAGTTGCTGCAGATTTGTTGGCTGCACATCTACAATGAGAATGTCTATTTCCACCACATCCCAGAGATGCTCTATTGGATGGAGATCTGGTGACGGTGGAGGCCAATGGAGTACAGCGATCTCATTGTCACGTTCAAGAAACCAGTGGTGAGATGATTTGAGCTTTGTGACATGATGCATTATCTTGCTGGAAGTAGCCATCAGAAGATGGGTACACTGTAGTCATAAAGGGATGGACATGGTCAGCAACAATACAGAGGCCGTGGCATTTAAACAATGCTCAATTGGTACTAAGGGGCCCTAAGCGTGCCAAGAAAATATCCCCCACACCATTACATCACCACCATCAGCCTGAACTGTTGATACAAGGCAGGATGGATCCATGCTTTCATGTTGTTTATGCCAAATTCTGATCCTACCATCTGAAATTTGCGGCTGAAATTAAGACATCAGACCAGGCAACGTTTTTCCAAATTTCTATTTTCTAATTTTGGTGAGCCTGTGGGAATTGTAGCCTCAGTTTCCTGTTCTTAGCTGACAGGACTGGCACCCGATGTGGTCTTCTATTGCTGTAGCTCATCTGCTTCAAGGTTCAATGTATTGTGTATTCAGAGAGGTATTCTGCATATCTTGGTTGCAACAAATGGTTATTTGAGTTACTGTTGCCTTTTTTATCATTTCAAACCAGTCTGTCCATTCTTCTCTGACCTCGGACATCAACAATGTATCTTTGTTCACACAACTTCCCCTCACTGGATATTTTCTCTTTCTTGGACCATTCTCTGTAATCCCTAGAGATGGTTGTACGTGAAAATCCCAGTAGATCTGCAGTTTTTGAAATACTCAAACCAGCCTGTCTGGCACCAACAGCCATGCCACATTCAGAGTCATTTAAACCCCTTTTTTCCCCATTCTAAAGCTTGGTTTGAATTTCAGCAAGTCATCTTCACCACGTCTAGATGCCTAAACTAAATGAGTGGCTGCCATATGATTGGCTGATTATCAATTTGTGTTACCAAGTAATTGAACAGGTGTACCTAATAAAGTGGCCGGTGAGTGTATATTTAGCATTCACATCAGTCCCTGCCCACAAGGAGCTTACAATCTATGGTCCCTAACACACATTTATACACATATTAGGGCCAGTTTAGATAGGAGCCAATTAGCCTACCAGCATGTCTTTGTAGTGTGGGAGGAAACCAGAGTATCCGGAGGAAACCCACACAGGCACAGGGAGATTGGGAGGTTGGGATTTGAACCAAGGCCCCTTGTGCTGCCGGGCATAGGTGCTAACCACTTAGCCACTGTGCTGCCAGGTGGTCAAGCCCGATGGTTCTTGCAGGGCCAGGCATGGCTTAAACTTAGCTCAATTTAGCAGGAATCAACCAAAAGTCAAGCCATCTAAAAGCTGGCCATACACTACTAGATTACAATGCAAATAGACACATCTCCCAGCTGGTCTACTGTATACTAAATGCCAGTACCAGTGGATGTCAGAATACCCAAATAGCATCTGCATCTGTTAAGATGCAGCCACTGTTCATCCAAGAAATTTCTGCTTAGCTCCTTCAATTTTTCAATCAAACAATATCAGGTAGGAGGAATCCGACAAGGCCATTGGTTCACCAGCTGTCATATACTACTACTTAGTGAATGCATTTGCTCACAGTGGGCATATTGATGAATTTCATTTTGGATCCAAGGATGAATACCAAGGAAAGTATTTATGTGTTACTCTAGTTTATTTCTAGCCTTACATATAATAGTTTTGGAGAATATTTAATCTACAAGAAAATCTAAAAAGTAGGAAGACATAGCAAGTGAAGATATCAGTATTTCATTCTGTGCATGCTTAACAGGCCAACAGTGCTGCAGTAAAAAGTTAAAGTGAAAGAAAATAGCAGAATAAGCAAACTGACATCAACTGAATAAGCAAACCTATTATAGCACAACTACCAAGCATATATGCTTCAGTAGATTCCTCCTGCTGTTCATGTGACAAGCTGCTGAACAAACATATAAACACACTCTTGTATGCATGATTGGTCAGTTTTATCAGACGACCCTAATGACAGCTATTGTGATACCCAATACATAAATTAATTGTATGATGCTCCTGCAGCTAAATATATAACATACCTCTGGTTTGGCAATAATAATCACGCCTATTACTATCTAGAAATATTCAAATCACAATTATTCAAGCATAGGAAGGCATTACAATCCCGTAAAGTTTTCAATATCACTATAATAATTCTTTAAATATTTCCTTAGCTTGGCACACTTTTATGAGCCATGGGCTAATGGACTGCACTGCTTTAGGTTTAGGAGCAGACTGATAACCAAGAACTCAACAAAAACATAAGAAATGGAATGTCTGTCTCATTATTCACCAAAAAACACCAGCTCTTTTTTACTTTTACTTTACATTGCAGTTAAACATGAACGTTTCCATTTAATGGGACACAAAAGATTAACATTCATTAGGAGTCTATATTTAACCATATTTTATTTTGGCATTGATCATTTCTAGCTGAATCTTCCTAGGCCTCAATTGGACTATCTGAAAACATAGCAGCAGCATACATCTCAATACGCGTTCTAATTATGTCCACCCAAGACCAGCCCATTCTAATTATACATGTCCTTGATTAGAGCTGCACGACTAATCATTACAAAAAAATGATCACGATTCAACCCCCTCACGATCTTAATCTGGCATTGCCCCCGATTCTATGTAAACAGTGCAGAGCCGTTCTCTGCTCAGAGCTGTACAAAAAAGAAAGCCGGCAAATGTTTATCAACACTAGTCAGCGCTGAGAGAAGACAAGAGATACAATGTATCTTTTGTTTTTTTTTAGATGAAAGGGATAAACTTCAGTCTGTAAATAAGGTCAGTTTAACCACTTAAAGACCAAGCCTTTTTCTGACACTTGTTAAAGTTAAAATCAGTATTTTTAGTTAAAAATTACTTAGAATCCCTAAACAATATATATATATATATATATATATATATATATATATATATTTTTTAGCAGAGACCCTATAGAATAAAATGGCGATCATTGCAATATTTTATGTCACACTTTATTTGTGCAGGGTTCTTTCAAACACAATTTTTTGGAAAAAAATACACTTCAATGAATATTAAAAAAAAAAGAAAAAAAAAAAAGGAAACAGTAACGTTAGCCCAATTTTTTTGTATAATGTGAAAGATGATCTTTATTCTAAGCATACAAAATTATGATTCTCATTTTATCCAGAATCGTACAGCTCTACCCCTGATTCTGAAAATATTTATTCTTCATACTTTAGGTTCACTTACACCACTGCAGTCTTCCAGTGCAAGGAAGACTGCAGAATACAGAATGATTGGCAAGAGATTACAGTCCTGCCCTGCCTACAGACTTTCTACAAGTCTCTCAAGAAGTCTGCAAAGGACCATGGGGAAATTTCACAAAACTTTAAACCATCCAAAAGTGGAACTTCCGCTTATCTGATTCGGTCCCTCTCCTCCTCCCTCCCCTTCTGCCGGGCCAGTGAGAGAGCTTAGCCGAAAGGCTACACTGTCGAATTCCCTTACCCGCAATGGCGGCGGCAGCACCCGACCAGCCAATGGAAGCATCAGCTGCGGTGCCAACATCACTGGACTCCAGGACAGGTAAGTGTCCTAATGTTAAAAGTCATTAGCTACAGTATGTGTAGCTGCTAACTTTTAATTTTTCAAGGGATGGGCAGAACTCCGCTTTAAAGACATTACATAAACAAACCCCTCTAATGAAATTAGGTAACCAATGGCCACCCTGCATTTCATTAATAGCTTGCTTAAAGAGACTTTATGGCTTGTGATCCATTTTGACTATAGGATTGCTCTTTACCTTTTTAACTAGCAATATACTCACCTTATAAAAGCTACAGTTTCATTGATCATTTTGCTTTCTATCAACTTAATAATAAAAATTTAACAAAGAAAAAAGAATGGTAAGCTCCTTATACGAACACATTAGAGTGAACAAAGTAGGTTATAAAAACACTATCATACATTTATTGATAGGGCATAAATAAAAATGCAATCATGTAATAATAAAACTGGAAGCTTAACCCATTCCCTCCACTCCATATGTGGCCTCACGGTAGTGGGTCTTTATCCATGGACCTGCATATGTGTGTAAGTGTATTTGTGCTGAGAGTTAACTGCATAGCATCCTTCCAGCACAGAAAGCAAACTGTCACTGACACTGTCACTAGTGCCTCGTTTCCACTGAGCTGATCGGTTCGGTACGGTACGCTATTTTGGGCGTTTCCATTATGAAAGCGGCCCATACAACCGAACCGTACCGTTCCATTCTGGGTCCTGCTTCAGATGTGGGGCCATAGAAAATGGAACGGTTTGGTTAGGGCGGAGCTACGATACATTCCACTGATTGGCTGACAGAAAACCCTCTGCTGTGCTATGCTGAGGTATTTTTTCTAAACCTTGTATGGCCCCTTGTGGTCCCACTTGCAGTGGAAACGCTCACTAGAATAGACCGGACCATTCTAGGCCATTCAAACTGTACCGACCAGAACCGATCCGCTCAGTGGAAACGAGGCATAGTTCTCATAGAAATGATTGGTAGCCAGGAGGACCGGCTCTCTATCAGACAATCACTGTGATAGCTTGTGATTGGCTATCAACATGATTAGTCACAACAGAAGCCCGCTTATGTACTTTTTCTCCTCTTGATTGGAGAAAAAGATACATTTTATCTTTCTCCGTGTTAGGCTGAGTTCACACTGGCATTAAGAGCAGGTGTTTGAGAGGCGTTAAAAAGACCCCTCGAACGCCTATGCAAAAGATACAATAGACAGCACATAGTGCTGTTCACAATAAGCGTTAGCATCACATCACTTCAAAATTGAAGTCTCATGTGGAGTCAGGAGGCGTTTGAAGCCTTTCATTGCCTCCCATTCAAGTCTATGGTAACTCCTCGCAAATGCTCTGGCAGGCAGTTGCGGGGCATTAAGATTAGTTAATTTACTGTAATGGAATAGGCATTTGTGGAGCAGTTTTAATGCTCGTCAAACGCTTCAAAGCTGCCCATAGGGCGTATGGGGAGAATTTTTAACTACTTATTAATGCTTGTAAAACACCTGTCTAATGCTCATACTAAAGCTCATTGACGCCTATACAAACGCTATAGGAGCATTTGTTGAGAGTTAGAAATTTAGTCAAGTTCGAACAAGCCCTTAGAGAAGAAGTTTGTAAACAAAAAAAAAGCGTGAAAGTAAAAATAAAATAAAATTAGGATAAAATAGCTAGATTAGGGTTGGATCTAGGTCAGTGTCAGGGTGAGGGTCAAGGTTAGGGATAAAAGGTCAGGATCAAAAGGTTGGTATGTGGTATTACTGTGATCATTAGGAGTAGGAGAATTTATTTTGGATTGTTTTTGGTGGTAGGTCATGGTAATGGCAAGAAACATATAGCTAAATTCAGAGGCGTAGCTTGAAGCTTGTGGGCCCTGATGCAAAAGTTGACCTGAGCCCCCCCCCCACACACTACTTCCAACGTGCGTGCAGATACATCCACCGCATGCCAAGATACTCAAAGTGGCTTAAGAATTTTGAGCTCCCAAAGTTCCTCTTTTCATCAGAGGACAGGGATCACCACTGCAGAATCAGAGGCCAGGGATCACCGCTGGAGAATCAGAGGACAGGGACCCTTGGCAGGTCACCTGGCAGAGCTCCTTTCCCATCCCAGCACTGTATACAGCTCCTCCCCCCCAGACTACACAGGGCTGGAATCACATTCCTTTACACAAAGTCTGTCAGTCTTCACAGGGTGTATCTGACTTTTATGTTGCCGTTCTGACCTGTGAAATTCTCTGGTCGGAACGGCAGTGTAGTTGCAGTAGGCAGATACACCCTGTGCAGATTATGGCTAACTGGCTGTGTTGTAAAGGAATGGGATTTCAGCCCTGCGGAGGAGGAACAGTAGAGAGTGCTGTAATGGGAAAGGAGCTCAGCAGCCGGGCATAGCATGCAGGGTGGAGGGGGTGGTCAGGGGGCTTCGGGGGGGGGCAACTTAGATCTGGGAGGGCAAAGCCATGTGACACAAAATCTGGAGCCTGCAGCCCTTCGGGGCTCCCCGAGGAGGTGTTAAGGGATTTGTTTTAGCAATTTCTGAAGGTTTCTTGATCAGTATTGGCAAGTGTTGGGGGAAGTTCACCTCCCGGAGGTGTGTGCCTTTTCTCCAGTTGTCAGGGAAGTGGGGTAAGTAGACATCCCCGGGTGGGGGGTTACAGAGAATCCCAGCTGGTGACTAGGAGACACTGAGCTGTGTCTTACCTCACCAGTGACATTGGCCCCATCGTGGCTACAGGACGGCACTCTTCTCCTCTTGCCTCGCTGAACTCGGTTACCATTCCATGTTGCCAGCACAGACACTTCCCCATCCTGGGCTGTTCTCACCTCTTGCTCCTCTTCATTCAGGAAATGGCTCACAGCTTCTCCCCAGCCAATGGGAACAGAGGGGTGTGGACTGTGGAAGGCAAAGTAGAAGCCCAGTACTGGAGCGTGGCTGTGGGGCCCTAGGGCAGATTGGAGCTGGATTGTGGAGGATATGATAATATGGCAGGGAGGCTGCAGGGGCCCCCAGGAGCTAGGGGCGGGGTTGCGATTGTGACCCCTGCAACCTCTTATCCTACGCCCATGGCTAAATTTCAAAAAGTGATTTTTTTTTTTTTTACGATTTGAAACATATCTATTACCATTTACCATCAAGTGAAAGCCCAATTTGTCCTGAAAAAAGAACAAGGTCTAATTCACCTGGAAATACCAAGTATTTGTGCTAATATGTACAGTTTTACAAACTAATGTCAAAGTTGCAAAACTGGTTTCAGACATTAGGATTTATTTTACCTTCATCATGAAGGGGTTAAAGAGAAGCTTCTTTAAGACTAGGGCAAAAATGAGCAAAAAAATAAAAGAGAGCAGCATTAACTGCAGATAGAAGGAACATCTCACTGCCATCTAAGATAAATGCACTAACATAAATGGTAAATTTTGTATTAATGCGGTAGTAAGCGCTGTTTTTTTTTTTCGAACCTGAAAAGTAATGCAATAATGTGCTAGTATGCATAGCATACTAGCACATTATGTTAAACTTACCTGAAAAGAAAGCCTTCCAGCACCGCGCTGTCACCGCTGCAGGCGCTCTCATCCTCACCTGGTCTTCTTTCCGGGTTTGCGGACTCCGGCTGTGTGACTGGCCAGAGCCACAGGACTTTGAAGGAACGTCCCGGGTGGCCGTTCCTCCAGAGAACATGCGCCAGTGACGTCACTGGCTGCATGTACAGTAAATATCTCCTAAACAGTGCATGTTTAGCAGATATTTACAGTACCTATAGGTAAGCTTATTATAGGCTTACCCAGGGCTCGACAAACCCCGGGCGCCAGGTCGCATTTGCGACTAGAATTAGCGACCTGGCGCCTGGGGCGGCACAGCTGGGGGTATCCTGTCTCCGTGCGGACTCCGACCCCCCCCCCCAGTGCGATCACGTCGGGCCGCCGGCTGGTAATTGAGGCCGCGGCTTTGCGGCCTTCTTCAGTCCTTCTGGAATCTGGCGCCATCTTGTGGTGGCCGTTGGTATTACAACCAGCAATGCTAATGCAATGCTAATGGAGGCAGCGCTGCGATACCTGCCTGTTTTCACTACCCGCCCATCTCCTTCCCAAAGTGGAGAAGAGAAGAAAGTGAGTGTGGGGATAGCC
The DNA here is from genome assembly GCA_037952835.1 of Lithobates septentrionalis. NCBI lineage: Eukaryota > Metazoa > Chordata > Amphibia > Anura > Ranidae > Lithobates > Lithobates septentrionalis. The sequence goes on along the minus strand of JBBDGP010000864.1, from coordinate 2,720,695 downwards.
TTTTTTTTTTTTTTTTTTTCGGAATAGCTTTTATTTTTATTTATTTATATTTTTAAAGTAAGAACTGTTTATTTTTTTTTCTTAATTGAAATTAATTTGTTATCTCCCTGCTTGGCCCCTTTCACACGGGCTGTCTGATCAGGTTCGCCTGTCCGTTTTTCAGGCGGACCTGATTGGACCCTTAGAGCTCTTTCACACCGAGCCGCGGGGGGCGTCGGCGGTAAAGCGGCGCTATTTTTAGCGCCGCTTTACCGTCGTTTTAGTGGCGCTATTCGGCCGTTAGCGGGGCGGTCTTTCTGTGTAAATTTAAGATTAGTTATTTTTTTTATATTGAAAATAAAGCTTTGTCAGTCATTTAAAAAAAACCTGGCTCCTAACTTTTTTAGCTGGCTCCTAGATTCCAAGCAAATTTGTCAAGCCCTGGGCTTACCTATAAGTAAAAGTCAGAGATGGGAGTGTACTCCCACTTTAAGGGTTAGAGGGGGTCAAGTGTTTGGTGCAGGAGAGGGGGGCACTGTTGAGATCTTGGTTAGAAAGGGTAGACATGACATGCTATGGCCAGTTTAGTCATAAGTTAACATACAGATACAGTTCCTGGCATGTGTTAAACACAGAAGGTAGTCCTTGCAAAGGTAGGAGCGTTAACTACTCAGCTACTTTTCTGGAATGATAATAGAACCTTCCTTGTATTATGGGTTAAACAGTTCTGTACTGCTTATAACCCATACAAACCACCTAAAATCAACAACAGTTCTGGTCATCCTCTCAGAGCATGCAGTCTAAGTGACACAGACCCTATGATAAATTCTACCCACAGCATATAGATTACAAAAAAGAGTTAGGTTTTGTGATCAGCGTTTTAATGTACTATTAAATATCACATCTACTAAACTAACCTTTTAGCTGTGATGGTTTACCAAATTTGGAGATCTGCCTATCATCACTACAATTTGAAGGGCACTAAATCATTTTAAACAGAACTTTCCACCCAAGATTAATCAGATTAACACTGTACCAAGCTGGGAGTCACAGCCCACTGTCATGATTTAGAAAACGTCCAATGTCTGTGTTTTAAGATAACTGTAGCATATTCTAGTGACTTGGATGGTAATACATGACAACAAGCAACCTCCGTTCCCATAGTGTACTCTGCTAATGAGGTAGCCTCCAAGATGTTTAAAAGCAAAAAAGACAGAATGATGTATGGCTAAGGAATATCATTTATGTCATATGTAATTACTGGGGAAAAAAAAACAGATGGCAGATCCTCAGTACATCTTGCCTATACAGCATAATGATGACAGGTTTGTGTAATAATTCTTTCTAATTCACATAACCAAATGCAACTCATAACAACACTGGGGAAAAGGTAGGAATAATGCACTGTATTTGCAGGCTCCTGTCACATTTTCTGCAGCTTAGTGTCAGTTTTCTGCAACAGTAAGTGTGAGCGATCATTTTAACGATGGGGCTGCACATACAACTAGAGTAGAAGACTGTTGTCACAACAAAGCTCTGTGCCCACAGGAATGCACATACACTGGATGCTTTGGATGAATACATGAATTATTCATGAGAAATCTGCAAGATAAGTCTCCCTACAGTGCTGGTGATCAGCAAGTAGCAAACCTGCCATCATTTACTATTTTCAGTAATAGCTATTCCTTCTAAATTACCTGTGTATGGAGTTTACGCATATGGTCTAACTATTCAAATGTAACATTGCTATGCTAAATATATACAAATTTCTAGAATAGTCTCAGAAAATAAATATTACTAAATGTAACTGCTCGGTTCCCCAGAGGTCAGCATTCTATTGCTACTTTAAAGGGATTTTCAGAAAACATGGACATTTATATTTTATAATGATTGGTTCTTTATAGTAAGACCCCTTTCACACTGGGGCGGTTTGCAGGCGTTATTGCGCTAAAAATACCACCTGCAAACCGACCCAAAACAGCCGCTGCTGTTTGTTCAGTGTGAAAGCCCGAGGGCTTTCACACTGAAGCGGTGCGCTAGCAGGAGAAGAAAAAATCTCCTGCAAGCCGCATCTTTGGAGTAGTGAAGGAGCGGTGTATTCACCGCTTCTTCACCGCTCCTGCCCATTGAAATCAATGGGACAGCGCGGCTATACCGCGGCAATACCGCGGCTATAGCCGCGCTATACGAGTGGTCTTAACCCTTTTTCGGCCGCCAGCGGGGGGGGTTAAAACTGCACCGCTAGCGGCCGAATACCGCGTTAAAGCAGCGCTAAAAATAGCGCTGTTTTACCGCCGACGCCCCCTACTGCCCCAGTGTGAAAGCAGCCTAACTCAGTGGTCCTAAGCTCTCACAGACACTTGTAAACAAAGGTTAAAGTGGAACTTCAGTCATTTTTTCATCTTTCCATCTATTAAATCTTCTGCCCTTGTTGTTTTAACTTTGGATAGTAAAACATTTTTTTGTCTGCCAGTATATACCTTATACAGCCCACTTCCTGTTTCTTGTCTGGTCATTAGCCTAGGCTTATGACATAATGTACAGCTCTCTCTCTCACTCTCGTGAGAGTTTGCCAGGAAGGGAGGCATAAGAGGGCCAATGAGAGCTGCACAGCTGGAGGTGTGCCTCTGTGTGTCTGTGTAAATCCAGGAAGTTAACAGGCAGCAGCTTCAGCTGCCCACAGTTAAAATGGCTGCAGCCAGACTCAGTGGAGGGAGATTTCTGCAGCATATTTGGCAAGTACAGGATCACAGTATGTATAAAATATGCAAAGTGGTTGGAGGGAAGCTTCAGAGTGGCAAATATGATTTAATACAAATTATGTGAGCAGACTGCAGTTCCTCTTTAAATGCCCAGTGCCCAGCTACCTCTGCCATCAGCAAGTTGTGCCCACTATGAGGGAGAGAAGCGTTAAAGGGTAAATCCACTTTCCTTGGAAAAACAATCAGCAAATAAAAAAATAATCTAGCATATACAATTGTGACACAAGTCATATTGTAGTTGAATGTTATTAAAAATTACCTTTCCTTTTCAATCTGCAACTCTGTCATTTTTTGTAAAATGTAATGCAGTATGGCTACCTGGAGGCATTCTGTACAGATGGTATACAGATCACCCCCCAGAATATTTTTGGCGATATACTCCCAAAGGGAACTCACTTCTAAAGGGATGCAGATCCTGCCACATTCCTCTTTAGAGCCCTGCTGGTGCAGCAGCCAATTGATAATTATCTAACCACTCCCATACAGATGCACACGAACACAGGCAAACAAAAAAACAGCTATTTCTTCAGAATAAGTTAGAAATCTACCCTGCAATGTACATCGATTACCTAGAGGGGAATATTTATTTCTCAACAAATTGGAGTTACTCTCTAAAGGGGGCTGCCTCTGCATCTGTGGTTCATTTAAATGAACCTGTTTCTTTGCCTTGATTAGAAAAACACAGGTCTGTTTTAATTTGCTCTTTATGTCACCTTAGATTGGAAGCTCCTTGAGGGCAGGAACTGATGTGAATGTACAAATGTGATATGTAAAGCGCTGTGTAAATTGACAGCGCTAAACAAGTACCTGAAATAAATAAATCTGCAGCGTTAAAGTGGTTGTAAACCTCAGTCATGAAATCTGAGCAAAGCACATATATCTGCAGTGTTTATTTTTCTCTTTTCAAAGCTGTAAGTGTGGTTTCTCTCTGGTGCTTCGTTCCTCTGTTATTAGCAGGGGGTTTAGAGAGGCGAAGACTGCAGATAAATAAATAAAACTTATGTAGGGAGATTTGTTTCATCTCTGTGTATCATCTGAGGCAGGTCACTTCACTGGGTATATGTGAGGGTTTCCATCCACTTTAAGGTCAGATCAGGAAACAGATCACTCCAAGCACATTCTGACCTCTCCAGACAATCCCTGACCAACCCTCCGTTGGTCAGGGATTGTCTGGAGAGGTCAAGAATTAATCGACAAGGCTTGATTCGCCCAGCCAACTGTTATTTTTTTGACCCATGAGATAAGTTGGCTACAAGAATGTGTTTCTGCTCCCTCCCCTACTCTGGCGACATGGACACACACGTTTATGGAAAGATCTTTAGTTGGAAAAATCAGCTAAAGGTCAGATCATGCCTGCACCACCATCTGATGATCTCTGGGCAACTCTATCATGCTTCTGACTCCCCACCATACAATCCTTTCCTCCTGTGAGCCAACTTTTAGAATTACTGGGCAGTTAAACATCTCATCTATGCGTCATCTTATTAATGTATGGCTATTATGATGTGTATTTTGTGTTTTTGACATTTTAACTGGTTTCAATAAACTTTCTTCGTTTGTTTTTGGTACAGTGGGCCTGGTGACACATACCCATTTATCCCGTGGGAAGGCACCACCATTATAGTCTATTAATGTTATTCCTAAAGCCCTGAACACACGGGCAGAATGTCAGGAGACATTTGTCGGTTCAAAAAAAAAAATCGGAGTGTTCTGGGGGGTGGGGGTGGGGGTCAGAATACAACAGCTCGGCGGGGGAGGTCGCTGGACTAACCTTGCATGGTTAGTACAGCGTCTCTAACCGGAGCTGACTGTTAGTGTGTACCTAGCTTAGGATCCACCACTTCTTTTTTGTATCGTTCATGTATGGTTGCTGGTGTTCTTGAATTTATATACGTTTATTTCCATCCTTAAATATAAGATTATCTTGAAAGAAGCTTCTTTAATCCTTCCACCTGCAGAGTCAACACTGCAAAACCTGGCAACACGTTAGCCTTTCAACAGTAAGAGATGGCCAAATGGAATCCCTAACCATTAGGCCTCTTGCACACTGCAGCTTGAAAATGTTCAGTACAGCTTATTTTTTTACTGAGCTAAAATACAACTCATTAATTGTAATGTGCCTATGCACACAGGCGTGTAAACAAGCGCCGTGTTATCTTCAATAAAATAAAAAAGAAAAAATCTGCATTTTTGGTCAGTAATTTACGTCTCAAGCGTGCAAATGCGCACGTTTGCGCGCATTCGTGCAAATGCACACAGATTTGTCCATTGATATTGTCGATCTGGGAACAAGCTTCAGCGCATGCGCCAAAACATGCACAAATGTGCGTGAAAATTGCGTGAATGCATATGCGCGAAAATACATTAAAAAAAGAAAAACTTCTGAAAAAGTAGATGCTCAAACAGGCGTATCTAAGCACAGTTCAGCTAATTGATTATCTTCTTTATTTTTAGCACACTTCACTCCTTCATTGTCACAAGCATACACTGTTCTCTTCTGGTTGGCAGACGAAAAAAATCAATTCTAATACATCACATTTAAAACTTGGTTTACCTTGGCAAGAACTTTTAAGTATTACTTGCAGAATTTTTATCAGCTTCTGAGAGAAAGCTGCCAGAATGAATCAAGCTCACTTACAGAAGTGCAAAATATATATTTCCCTTATTCCCCCTGAGAACTTACAAACTGCAAAGTTAGAATAAGCTGCCATAAAAGTATTAAACTTTTTTCTAGCAAAGTATATGTTTTTCCATACGCTACATACATACATTCAGATATTACTTATATTACAGAAACATTAGTATGACTTATAGCTGAACTTCATAAAGACAGCTAAAATTTGATTTTTGTACTTACTTTAAAATCCCTTTTTTTGGAGTTTGAGGGACACAGGAATTCAGAGGCTGCGTTCATTTGTGTTTTTGACAAACTAAGGTTAAATACCTTTATAGCTGCGGAATATAGTGCATCATTCTTCCCTTAGAAGAGAAGGATTGCACTTCCGAATATGAAAGGCGCACCCTGAACTCTACCGAATCAATTGATTATCATTGAGACAGAGGAACACAATGTAATTATCTTGTTATAGAGCAGAGATATGCAATTAGCAGACCTCCAGCTGTTGCAAAACTACAAGTCCCATCATGCCTCTGCCTCTGGGTGACATGCTTGTGGCTGTCAGTCTTGCTATGCCTCATGGGACTTGTAGTTCTGCAACAGCTGGAGAGCCACTAATTGCATATCCCTGTTATAGAGGCTTTTAAATGGCTATAGACCCTAGACTGAAGGTTGTCCAAAATGTTCTATAAATGCACAGACATGTAAATAGAGTTGTCTCCATAGAGGACGCATCTCTAAAAACGTAGAGTTTATTGTTACATGCCTTTTCTTCTCTTTTTGTTTTGTAATTACAATGTTATTCATATGCACTCTATATAGTTGAAAATTCACAATGTTTGTAATATTCCTTGGAGTTTTTTATCTTTTGTGAAAAGATTTCAATAAAAACATTGAAAACAAAATTGTAGCCTACTAATAATTTTGGGTATCATAATTTTTGTGGGCAGTTTTGATCCTTGACACATTTAGGATTCATTTACTTTACACTACCTAATGTTTTACTACATACAAAATAAATAAATAAATAAATAATAGGATTGAATTGTGTGCAATAAAGTTCATTTCAGTGTATTTTTTCCTGAAAATATGGATTTCATAAACAGCTGTGCAAATATCGTGCAACATAAAAATTTGCAACTACTATATTTCTATTTTACAAAGCCTCTGCTTTCAGAAAATATGTATAATGTTCTGATGATTGTAGAGCGGCTTCACACTGCCCTGGTGTGGTCCCGCTGCACTTTGGCCAAAGTGCAGGTAACCCACCAGTTAGCTGCACTTTCCCATAGACTTCTACAATGTCCTGTGGTTCTGGTGCAGTTTCAGAAAGCACAACAAAAAGTCAGCATGCCATAATTTTATATCCAAAAATGCTGATTTTTAACATGTGTGCAAAATTAAAAAAGAATGCTACAGAAGGGAACTACTTAAAGTGGTTGTAAACCCACTAACTAAAAAAAAAAAAAAAAAAAAACCCAGCAAGACAAAGGCATTATGAGCTAGTATGCATAGCATACTAGCTCATTATGAATTACTTACCTTAGATCAAAGCCCTCGCAGCAGTCCTCGTACATCGCTCCGGCTGGCAACATCGCTCCCGGAGTTACTTCCGGGCATCGCGGGCTCTGGCGCTGTGACTGGCCAGAGCCGCAATGACGTCACTCCCGCGCATGCCTGTGGGAGCCGCCGGTAACGGCACACTAGCAAGCTGCTTCAGTGCGCATGTGCCGATGACGTCAGCCCATGCAGATACAGGGGATATATCCTAAACCGTGCAGATTTAGCAGATATCCGGGGTAGCTACTTTTAAGCCTTATTATAGGCTTACCTGTAGTAAAAAGTAGGTGTAAAGAGTTTACAACCACGTTAATGTCTGATCTCTGCTTGCAGTTCAGCTTTAACATCATTATAAATATAATTTGTCTAAATGGACACTTGCATATTAAACACAAAAGTAGAAACAAATACTGAAATACAAATTTATAGAAAAATTTGTAATTTGTTACCCTGATTATGAAGTTGGAAAACAAAACCTAGACGTTTCTGAATAAATGTTCTAACTGAAAAAGCCAAAGCATAGGATGTTGTTTTGGCTGATTGCCTGCTAAATCTGAAGGACTTGTGGCTTAACGTATCCTGAAAGTTTCACATTTACCATTAGCCAGGTTAATAGCAAGTTCCTGCCTTGTATAAAGTTGGGTTCTATAGGTAAAGTACTAAAATTTAAAAAAGTTAAAAAGCTATAGCACGCTTTAGGAATTAAGGTCACACACGGAAGTATTACTGTACATACAGGTATATGGCAAAATAGTAGACAGCAATAAGGGAAAATCTGGTTTCTGATAATGACTACTTTTATTTATGCATGCAGAGATGTTATCTCTCTTTTCCTAGTATAAATTATTAATATGCAATATTTTATATTTCCTGGATAAAAAATTTCTGACAGAACATACATTCAAAACCACATTCCTCCTGGACAATCAAAGATGTTATCTAGGAAAAAAGAGATTAGGCAGCTCAAGTTTATAAATAAAGTGGTTAAACACCATGCTTGGCTGGTCCAAAATTCATAAATATCAAAAATAGTGAATCAAATTTGAATTCTTGAAAACGTCCCACAATTGTGAAATAAAGTGCTTGTGATAGATAATCGGTGCTCCAATGTTCAGACAGGGTGCCCCACATGGATGTACACTCACCCCCAGATGTTGACCACCTATCGCTGGAGTGTTCGCTTGCGCCTTGTGGGGAAAAGACCCCTGGATGGTATCTTTCAAGATCTGCTACACTAAGGATGATCCTCCATGGATTGGGAAAAAAAAACAACAGAAGAGGGCTCCCATAGCGTAAAACCATTTATCATTAAAAAAGATTGCAGTATAAAACAAATGGGATGCACTCACATGTATTGAAGCCTTTGCCTGGCACCTGGTGTGGTCGGGATGTGTTTTAAATAAGGGGTGTCCCAGACGGTCTCCATTGGGCGCTGCTCTATTGCGGTAAGGCTTGGTCCCTTTTTCTCGTTTTTCGGGCGAATCTGATGTGGCGATGACATGATCAAGTCTCAACGCGTTTCAGCCAATAGGAAAGGCCATCAGGAAGCTCTGAGCCTTTCCTATTGGCTGAATGGGCTGGCAGCACACCTTAACATATTAAGCAAAGAACAACCATAATGTGGTTTTTTTTTTAACACTGCGCACATGCCATTCATTCCACTTCCTGTTTTAAGATAATGCCACACACTGTACTGTTCGCTATCTCTAAAGTAGAAATGTTTACAACCTATGCTGATTTGGGCAACAAAGAACTTCCACTTCTCTAATTTCCATTACATTGAAATAAAGGTTGTGTAGTTCTTTTAGAAGATAGCTTGAAAAACTTATAAAATTGTTTGGGATACAATTTCAGCATACAGGAAATTACACGGATAATGGAATTCTAAAAAGGATCTACAGGTAAATTTTCTGTACTGGTGTAAAATGTACTTCTGTTACAAAAACAAATGCAGCCACCACATCTAATGCCGCGTACACACGGTCCTACTTTTCGTCTACAAAAGTCCAACAGACGCTGATGGACTAAAGCTGGCTGGTAATCCGATCGTGTGTGGGCTTCTCCGAACTTTCAACTGACTTTTTTAGCCTCAAATCCGACGTACTTTAGATTTGAAACATGCTTCAAAACTTTTACTTCGTACCTACGACGGACCCCGAAGTCCGCTCGTCTGTATGCTAGTCGGACGGACAAAAATACGACGCATGCTCATAAGCAAAAACTAAACGGAAGCACTCGGTCTAGTAAAACTAGTGTTCGTATTGTAGGTAGCACATTCATCACGCTGCAAAATCTGTGATCGTTGAATGCAGCGCATTTTATTTCTTCATTACGAATGCTCTATAAAGAACGAAGGTGTTTTGCTGTTCATATTCAGAGTTCTCCCAAACTGATTTCTGGATTCTTTTTCTCTTTGATCTCATGAATGATATAGTATGCTTTTTAAAAACAATGTTTCCATACTAATATAATACTTTGTACCTTTTGTTTTTTTTTGTTTTTTTTTTTGTGTGGAATCATATTTTCTTGTAATTTTTATCCAGATATTTATTTTATGATTGGTGTTGAACTTTTTTATATGTTTATCTCTAGATTTTTAATTTTCATTTTTTGGTGTTTGTAAAGTTACCACAAATAACCCATTTGTATTTTTATTTTTTAGTTTTATTTGTTACTTTATTTTTTTATATTTTTTAGTTTTGTAAAGTTACCACAAATAACCCATTTGTATTTTTATTTTTTAGTTTTATTTGTTACTTTATTTTTTTATATTTTTTAGTTTTGTAAAGTTACCACAAATAACCCATTTGTATTTTTTTTTTTTTATTTTTATTTGTTACTTTATTTTTTTATCTTTTTTAGGTTTGTAAAGTTACCACAAATAACCCATTTGTATTTTATTTATTTTTTTTTTTTTTTTTTTTATTTTTTAGGTTTGTAAAGTTACTACAAAGAACCCATTATAATGTTTTTTTTTTCTAGTGATTATTTGTTATTTTAAAGATAAAGTTAACCCAAAGCACCGTTTTTGGTTATGTATATTTTTGTTCTTTCCCAGACTTACCACTCGAACATTATTAACATTAGTAATGTATTTTTGTTGTGTTTTTGCAAACTCAATGAGATTGTTGTCCCTTGATAATTTAACATTGTGTGTAAAATCAATGATTTAAAAGAAAACACATAAAATCTTTTGCTAAACTCAAAAAAAGATCCATTTATTCATGGTCAAAATAAAAAAAAAGAGGAAGTCAACGCTGGAAAAAGTCTGTGTACCAGAAAATTGGGATCTTGAGGAGTCCATATAAGAGGGAGCACAATCTGGTCCAAGAATCCCAGAGATCAACAGCACCAGCAGATGATATAGATGTCCCCAGACTGTGGTACTACAACAGCCTGCGTCTTCTGTCAGACCAGACTGAACCCAGGTCATCACTTTCTTCTCTTCCCTGCAGCCTTCCCTCCACGCTGCCCTGCACCCTTCCCTGCAGCCTTCCCTGTAGCCTTCTTTGGAGGCTGTGGCTGTGGTGTTTCAGTTGTGGCAGGAGGAGGAGGAGGAGGAGGAGGAGGAGGAGGAGGAGGAGGAGGAGGGGGGGCTGCCTCATGTAGTTGGGTGTTTCGGGTTAGCGTGCCCTGCAGCCCCTTCTGTATAGTTTCCCCAAATAGGCGCTCGCAAATGAGACGCTGCTCCCAGTCCATTTGTAGAAGCCTGCTGGCTAAGTAGCAGCCATAGGCCTCTTCTGCTTCGGGGGGGCTCCTCAGAAAACGTGTGGCCTC